>JALGBA010000728.1:0-600000 GCA_023970755.1 Azemiops feae | reverse complement strand
TCCCCAAAGGACATCTTGGCAAAAAAAAGGTTGCAGATCAGGATCACGTGATTGCAGGATGCTTCAACCGGTTGTAAATGCAAGCCAGTTCTCAAGTACCCAAATTGCAACCACATGATCGCAGGGGTAAAGTGAAGGTCATAAGTGGAAGTACTGACCGTAAGTCACTTTCTCCAAGGCAGAGGCTGTGATAACTTTGAAGTATCATTAAATCAATGGTTGTTGGCTAAGAACTGCTTATACTGTGTATTATGGACACCTGCTTCATTGTTAGCAGAGGTTTTCAAGAAATCATGTACAGTGATGTGAGAGTTCTCTTTTTTAGATCTGACTAGGCTAGGGGCAGTTCTAGTAGAAATCTTTCATGGTATTTAAGCTAATCTCCCACAGTCTATTAAAATACTTAAGTTGAAAAGAGCTTGGATATTTCAGTAAGTCAGTGATCAAAAGTATACCTCCAATCAACTATAAAGATCCAATCTGGGTCAGTCACCAGGACCAGAGATTTTGTCTTCCTACCTTTCAGACCCATGCTGGAGCCCATCCTCAGGGACCATCTCTCTAGCAGAGTATGTGCTGTTCTGTGTGTGGTATTTAGAGTGCCTTTTGTAAGTAGCTTTTTAGATGTTGATTGGAGTGTGTTGATGGCTGGCTTTTAAGTCATTGTAATTTACAATGCATAATTATGCATTGTAAAGATTGCTTGGAGGTGGGAGATACTTCCAATGTAATCTACCAAATCCCCTGCATGGATTGCCCCATGACTATGTAGTTCAGACAGGGAGGAAGCTAACCACCGCATTGCAAGAACACAAGCGAGCGGTCAGACGAGAAGACCCAAACTCATTGGTAGCCTCACACTGCAGTGAACAAGGACACACATTCAATTTTGCAGCTACTAAGATTGTTGGATGAGCAGGCACAAAAACAGCCAGGGAAGTGATCGAAGCCTGGGAAACAGGCTCCTCCTCAGTCAACAGGAGTGCTGATTTACCACCAGCCTATCAAGTACTTAGAAGGCGAGGGCTGGGCAGCACAAGCAAATGACAGCTAATGACTTAAAAGCCAGCCATCAACACACCCCATTCAACATCTAAAAAGTCACAACTACTACACACAGAACAGCACACACTCTACTGGAGAGAAGTTCCCTGAGGATGGGCTCCAGCATGAGTACAAAAGCTCAGAAGAGAAAACCTCTCATCCCAGTGACCGATCCAGATTGGATCCTGCAACATTATCCTGGGACACATATATTTGCCTTCATTCACAACTATAAAGAACATAAAAAACAAGAAGGGTTTTGGAATGGCCTTAACAGTACCCAGACCTGGGAAGGTCTAAAAGATGCAGTACATGCAGAGAACAATTTCAGAGTCAGAAATATTACCAGGCTTGATGTAGTATTTGGAAGCTGAAGGAGTAGTATTATTCTGCTGAAGGAGGCATTATAAAGGAGAGAATGAAATGGTATCCAAATTTCTGCTTCTGCCATATTCATTGCATTTTTAATCTCCATATAAACAGTAAGTATGCAAATGTGCACAAAAATTACATCTTTTCTTTTGTGTCATGTAGAGGTTGTGCCCACTTCTGTTTTCTTAAGGATTCGTTGGAACATAATATTTTACCAAGCTTTCCTAAAGGGATTATAGTGTAAGAAATAATAATAAAGCAAAACTAGTGAGAGAACATGTACAAAGTATTTTTCTCAATGAATAGCTTCAATGAACTTTTGGGCATGTAGAATTAAAAGGAAATCTTGCTGAGGAATATAGTTTTTGGGTTTCTGTGCCAGAAACTCTTTTTAGAAACTGAATTCTGGTTGCCCTTCCTTTGAGAATAGTTGTCAACCTTATGTAGCCCACATTTGAATCTTAATTTTCCTTAGTCACTCTAACCAGTCTATAGGCCAGTGTTTCAGTTTTGCCTGTAGTAGACTTTTTCCAAGAGGGACAGGGATGATGAGTCCTTGAATAAACTGACACAGAGTTAAGCCCTAAGCTGAAGTCATTGACTGACCAAGGGAGACCGAAAGGTTGAGGAAGAATTGCTGGTTTGGGTCACATGACCCTGTGAAAAATTATGACATGCTTTTTACTTTAAGAAGGTTGCTTATGAAAACCACAACTCTTCATAGCTGACACATGCTGACCTTAAAATTTCCAGCTCTTTCTCAGAAACTACAAAAAAAAGTTATAAGGCTTTCGTTGGTTTCTTTCTTTGAAACTAGTAGTCAGACTGCTTGAGCCACTATTGTGAAACAGTCAACCTTTAGCTTTAAAGAAAACACAGGGGATTTCTCAAGTTTTATTCCTGACGCACAGAGAAACAGGTTCACTTCTGTTGTGGTTTTTCTCTCTCCTTTTTTTCACAATGGGGATCAGAGGTTTACCTGTCATGAAGAATAAATCCTTCCCAGCTGGCTCTTTCTCAATTCTTATCAGCAGACTGTTAAACTTGTATTGCTGTATCAGCATTTATTAGCACTAAAGCTGAGTTTTTTTTTCAGGAAATAAGAAAAACAATGCAGTAAAACTAAGCGACTAAAACAAATGCTAGTCATTATAGTAGTACAGTTGGAACATATGTATAGTTTCCTTAAAATATAGATATATTTTTATCTCCAACAACAAATAGCAACATTTGTAGATGTAATGCCAAAAGGACATCATAGTTTTAATTCACATTAATTTATGCTTTGTGACCATTAACTTCATTAAGAACAGAACCAAAAGTCCCTTATATCATCTTAAAAAATTAGATATTCATTGTTCAAATATTATATTTCATCTATGTGATAAGGAGAATTTTGTTTGCTAGAATGGAAAATTCATTTTGGATTCAGAGCATATATAATCATACTATGGTGTTAATTATGACAACATGAAAGAAAATAGAAGCTTCCAATGGCATTAGCCTCTTCCCTCTTCTTCTTTCAAAAAATCTTTACCTTAAAAACAGTCTTTGATGCCAGACAGCCTATGGATATGTAGCAAAATCTTAAATTCAAAATAATGACTTGGGGAAGAATTTCCAGGCTATTTTGAAAAATATGGCATGAAAGTCTAGTGGTTACATAGTTTCCATTCTGGAAAGTGGATGAGAGATTAATGCTTTTATTCACAAGATGGCATCTTCCTGATAGTTTGGATGTAACTGTTTGTACAACCCGCTATGGCAAGTGGTCAAAGATGAGAACTGTAGTTCAAAACAGTTTAGAGAGCAAGAGATTGTGGAAGTTCATTAATGAATACATATTTTGAATCAGGGCATGAAACCATTGCTCTCTCCAATAATTCAGTTATAAACTAGAGATGCACGATCTTTTTCAAGATAACAGTTTACAAGACCTTCAATTGGCATGTATGGATCTGATTTTATTTCACTTTTATAATTAAATTATATAAAACAGTTGTAAAGACTACCTTCCATGTATTTAGTAATTTTTCCACTATCATGTTTAAAATTGAAATTTATGTCAAGTTTTGAAAGGATACAGAATACTATCCTTCTGGCTATGTGGGGAAATCACATGGAGCTATGAAGCCATAAGTTAAGTATCTTCACTCTAAGCAGTCATCATTCTGATGTTGCCTCCATGCCACATCAGAGTGGTGTACAGACATAATTGCAGTGGTGATTCCAAATTTTCTATCTTAAACAGATGTGTTATATCATGATTATGAAACAACTGCACTGAAGTTAAACCTTTTCTAAGTTACTGCATTGCAAGCATTGTCATCATAGACTAGCTCTGAATCAATTTTCTGAGGGCTATTCATTTATGGCAAAATGGCAGCAGCCATACCCAACAGGAAGATAGCAGCAGCTTTGGTGTAACTCCAAAGCTATCACGAAAAAAAAAAGAAAAGAGAAGGGAAGGGAAGGGAAGAAGAAGGAAGGGAGGGAGGAGGGAGAAAGAGAAAGAAAGAAAAAGAAAGAAAGAAAGAAAGAAAGAAAGAAAGAAAGAAAGAAAGAAAGAAAGAAAGAAAGAAAGAAAGAAAGAAAGAAAAAAAAAAGAAAGAGAAAGGGGAAGGAAGGAAGGAAAGAAAAGGAAAAGGAAAAGGAAAAGAAGGAAGGAAGGGAAAGAAAGAAAGAAAAAGGAAGGAAGAAAAGGAAAGGAAGGAAGAAAAGAGAGAGAGAGAGAGAGAGAGAGAGAGGAGAGTAAATAGGGGGAAAATCCTGAGGAAAAAAGTAACAAAGCAATCCCTTGTCATTTGAATATGCTGAATGACCATGAAAAATTACTGTTTACCTTATAACATGTCATTTGTGGTTCTGTGTCAGTGGAATTTCACAGAATTTATGTATTATCCAATGTATCTTTACATAAAAATACTGGATGGCTTCATAAGTTAATATACATAAAGAAATGGTCTTCAGCCTTCTGCTACTTTTGTTGCCCCTAAGCTATTTTGTTCTGTTTTAAACAGAATGAAAACTGCTTCAACATACTCTTTTGAGGTAACTTATAACAGTGAAGGTGGTGTGTGAAGAGAATTACAGATTATTACATGCTAAAGTCAAGGTTGCTGCTGGTTCATAAAGAATAGTCTGGACTGTGGTGGTCTTTAATAATATAGTGAAAATTCAAAGTAAATCCCAGGAAAGATATCTTTAAGGTGTTAATACCAACATCTTAAATCATGCCAGTTGTTTACTGGAGAAGTAGTTTGTATTAACCTGCCTCTCCTTATGAACCTTTGTAGCACATTAGAAAGAATTGCTCCTAGTATGGAAAACAGTTCCTTGGGAGTTGTATTTGGAGCCAACTTATCTCATTTAGGAAATCTATAAAGATACTTTTCTGTTATTGTTTATATTCTGTTATATAGTCTAGCAGACCGAAAAGAACCTGGAAGGTTTCAAACGTTTCAAATGTTTCACCAGCAACCATGGTTGACATCTTCAGAGACAACTGAGCAAGGATTGACTGGTCTTCTGTTGTTATAGCCAGGTCTGATTGAACTGTTAACTGTTAACCCATAATTTCGTCAGTACATTTGTTAAAATGAACAGAACCTTTTCCTAGCTCAGTAGCCTATAATCAGTTGAAATAAGAATGAAAAGAACTCCAACACATCTGGAAGGCATTCAAATTGGAGAAATCTGGCATAGATTAGCATTGACCCAAAATACTGAATCATTGATGAGGTCATAGCTGGTTCCTAGTTTCCTGTAAACCTTTCATGACTGTAACATCTCAACACATATAATAGAGTTATTGGCTATTGTTCTGGAGCCTCTGTAGATCAAAGTTCAAGTGCTAGATTCTTGTAGATTCCAAATATCTCCAAGTGTTCATATAAAGTTATCTTTGAAAACATTGTTCTTCCAAAGAGAAATTTCTATTAACTAAAGCAGTTTCCCACCCTATTCCTCTATTCTACTCACCACCAAGAATCCTTTGGGCTTGGAGTGAATTAGAAATACTGCAAATAAGTAATCTGCAACAATTATTATAATGTGTAAATCAGTATAATAATTTTATAAGCATACAAATGCATTTATATAGATGGCAAGCCAGCATGGTGTAGTAGTTAAGGTGCTCCTGGACTAGAAGCCGAGAGACCCAGCTTCTAATCTTGTATAGACTTGAAAGTTGACTGGGTGTCTTGAGCTAACTCTCAGCTCTAAATTGGAAAATCATAAAATATCTATCTACTTCCTAGACCAGTATAGTAGATTAGTCTCCAAAACTTTCAGGAAGGAGGCATTTATCTTGCAATGAATTAATTTGAGTTGGTAACAATTACTATTCCTACTATATATGGGTTAGGCAGAGAGAGAAAGAGCATTGCCTATAGTCATTCAGTGAGTTCACAGTAAAGATGAAAGTTAACCAAGGATTTCCCAACCTAAAAAAATATATGACCAAATGTTAATAGGAATAGTAATGATAATGACTACAGTTATGTATTATTTTAAACTTGTGGATCATTTTTTTCCACTACAAAAAGCTCTGTATATGAGTTTACACTTAATATTTAGGAATTATTTTAGTATGGATGGTAAAGTAGGATGTAAGTTTTGTTTTAATCCTCCAAACTAACTATAGTTAAGGTTTTGTAGGAAGTTTTATGTTATTTTCTTTTTCTCAAATTCTATCATATCACAAGGAATTTTCTTTTTTTTATTGCAATACAAAGAAGTAATCATATGTTGTATACCATCCAGAGCTCCTTTCCATGGGAGATGGGTGGTTTAGAAAGAGGAAATATAAATAAATATAAATAAATTAGCAAGAAAAAAATCACATGACAAAATATTATATACATATATTTATACATATGTATAAGGATATATATATATATGTAAAGACAAAAAGACCAAGAAAATTATTTCATTTTTACATAGTTTTAACTTATTTGGGCAATCTCTCATTCATGAAAAGTCCTTATTCCATCTTTCCTAACAGGAAATTATAACTATGCTGTGAATATCAAGAGAGCATTTGCCAGGGAAAATTACCCTATAAAATTTGTTTGAAATAATGTGAAAGAGGAAAAAAAGGGCTTTCAAGATACAAATAAATCTGAGTTAATCTTAATGAAATCTATATGACAAATATTCAAAGGAATTCTAGATCATTTCACTAGTTCTTTTATTTGTTTTCATTTGTACCAAAATGGAGAAATTCAAATTTATCTGTTAGTGTAAACTTCCTGAACATCTGTAAATCAAGGTAAATAAAAGAATTGGAACAGAACCTATAACCTATATATTGTATATGTCAAGCTGAAATTTTACTTCTGAAGAAATGTCTACTTTTTTTGTATTTATATCCTGCCTTTATTATTTTAAAAAATAACTCAAGGTGGCGAACATATCCAACACACCTTCCTCTTCCTATTTTCTCCACAATAATCCTGTGATGTGAGTTGGGCTGAGAAAGAGTGACTGGCCCAAAGTCACCCAGCTGGCTTTCATGGCTATGGCAGGGCTTGAAATCACGGTGTCCTGCTTTCTAGCCTAGTGCCTTAAAGTTCAAACCACCAGACCAAATTTCATATCATCTTAATTTGAGATGGTGTGGAAAAACAGAAGGAAATCCAACAAGAAGTCTTATGAATTGATTTCACCCATCTGATTCTGTTATTGCTTTAATATCAGTAAAATTTTCAATGCTGTTCCTTCTATCCTGATACAATAGGCATGATATCCTGACTAAAATTACAATTTGCTAAAATATTAAAAGATGTATTTAGTATGTAATCTAAAATATTTACATTTACTATATTCAAATCTTGCCTCAGTCCATAATTTTGGTTATCTGTCTAATAATAATAACAATAACAATAACAATAATAATAATAATAATAATAATAATAATAAATAACAATAACAACAATAACAACAACAACAACAAGTTGGAGGGGATCTTGGAGATCTTCTAGTCCAACCCACAGCTCAGGCAGGAAACCTCTAGCCATTTCAGACAAATGGCTGTCCAATCTCTTCTTTAAAACTTCCAGTGTTGGAGCATTCACAACTTCTGGAGGCAGGTTGTTCCACTGATTAATTGTTCTAACTGTCAGGAAATTTCTCCTTATTCTAGCTTGCTTCTTTCTTTGATCAGTTTCCATCCATTGTTTCTTGTCCTGCCTTCAGGTGCTTTGGAGAATAGCTTGACTCCGTCTTCTTTGTGGCAACCCCTGAGATATTGGAACACTGCTATCATGTTGCCCCTAGTCCTTCTCTTCTTTAAAGTAGACATACACAATTCCAGCAACCGTTCCTTTATATGTTTTAGCCTCCAGTCCCCTAATCATCTTTGTTGCTCTTCTCTGCACTCTTTCTAGAGTCTCAACATCTTTTTTACATCGTGGTGACCAAAACTGCATGCAGTATTCCAAGTGTGGCCTTACCAAGGCGTTATAAAGTGGTATTAACACTTCACGTGATCTTGATTCTATCCCTCTGTTAATGCAGCCTAACACTGTGTTGGAATGTTTGTTGTAACTTTTTAAATGCTAACAAAAATTCAGTTTTTCAACAGCATTTTCCGCCAGAATAGTTCAAATCCATTTAAAAGGGGAGAGGGAGCTGCTGTATATATGCAAGTATTAAAGTGAATTATGTCTCTGTAGATAGCAGTTTGAGGTTTTTAAAAATGCTTTCCCATATAAACATTTCTCTGCATATAAAAAGCTAGGGTTTATGAGAAAACAATACAGTAATAATACATATAGCTCTGTACTAATGTTTGACTTGCAGAGTTGCTTTTAACATAGGAAACAATAAAGCACTGTTAATTCCCTTCTTATAGTATGGAGTATTGTCTACTCTGCACAACCTCAGCCATTACCTTAGTTTTCTGTTGCAGACTCCTTTCCAAGGATAAGTAAATCTACATATCCTCAGTCATCCTTTTAAATTAAGTTTCTCTTAATTACCAAATGTTTTCTTTTTCTGAGTAAAGTAATTTAACCCTTTTTCATATTGATGATGAACCTTTTTCATATTTTTAAGAGTAAAGTTGGCATCTATTGAATAGTAATAAATCCAAAAATATTATGGTTCTTTTTCCATTCATAAATTTAGGAAAACGCTAGCTCAGAATATCATATTAGATGGTAGAATTTTGTCAATGTTGTAATTAAAAGATTCTGAGACATAATCAATCTGAGCTTGGCAATTCATGCTGGATTATTATATCATACTCTCTCTCACACACACACACATATACACAGTGTATCACTTTACAAATCTATAATATGGACAAGTAATTGTTTAAAAGGTCTGACCACACTTGTCTTGGTTATTACCGGTACATGTACATTATAAAAGAAATCCATTGGAGATGATTTAATATGTGCCATATATCTAGCATTGAGCATTCCCTAAAAGTAGTCTGATTTGGAGACATTTGCATTAAATTTCATCTAGGAAAATCTGCTAATTATGCTTTTAAGTGTGAAGAGCTTCCCTTACCTTCATAACTTTTAATTCTATACCATTCAATGCAGTGCAGCTATTGGAGTAAAGGAGAATTGAAACACAAAGCTCTTTCAGATATTTTACACTTCAGATTTTAAAATGGAGTTAAGCCCATCACTAATATTTAGATAGGTCCCACAATCTGTTAGTAGTCCTCATTTAGTGATTACAATTGAGACTGGCAACTCGATCATTAAATGAAACAGTTCCTAAGTAAAACCATGACTGTGTTTGTGACCTTTCTTCACTTCGCTTTACAGGCCTGTGAAGGTCACAGGCAATGCAAGGAATGATCACAAAGTTACTTTTTCATCACCCTTGTAAGCTTGGTTAATGAGGCAGTCACTAAAGGAGGACTACCTATATATTGCCAGTGATAATTCTGACATTACATAGGCCTCTTTCAATCTCTCATGGTTGACTTCTCACCACTTTTTATTAAAAAATATTTAGGAGTTCACCTTCCTTTTCTCAATTTAGGATTCTTTTAATATTGTTGGAGCAGCAAAAGCCTATTTTAAATAGTGCTGATGGGAAGATACAGTGTATCTACACCAGGCATGTCAAACTGCCGGCCCATGGGCCGGATGCGTCACGCTGAAACCGCGCCCACCCCATTGCCGGCAATGGGGGAAAAGTCGCGATACGTCGCTTGACGTCACATGACGTCGCAAGTTTGACATGCCTGATCTACACAATCCAATGTACTTTTAAAATCAGTCCATATTTCACAGATCTAAGCTCTGTCTCAGCAAAACAGATCTGCACTTTGGATTTTTCGTAATTATTATTTTTATTCCTTCTTTATGTTCTTTGCATTGTAATCATTTCATATATATATATTTTCATACATGCCAAGTGTCATCATAGCAGGATATAAATTCAATAAATTAATACCTGGCTTAGGGTTAGTCCTGCCTGTTGCATTTCAGCTTTTCATTTCTCTGGCGACAGACTTAATGGGCAAAAGGAGAGAATCAAACAGGTCTCTAAGAAAAAAAATGGAAAAGATGTTCCCTCTCAACTCACAAAACAAACTATGCAAGGAACACGTCAGTCACACGTCTTCCCTCTGGGATTTGGTTTAAAGTAAACATGCTGCAATATTTGAAAAGGTCTTTCCTGATGATTATTTGGCTAGATTGACACAATAGACTAGAATTATGCAAATACTCAGTGTAATGCCCAGTATGTATGATAAGCTAAGGAAAACATGGAGTAAATTTGTATGGGATATGGTACACTATAGTAGGCAAGAATTTGCAAACCAAAGAGATAAACGACCTGAGTCCTAATCATTTTTCAGTTGGATGACCTTAGTTATTTGTCCATAATGTGAGAATACAATTTCCATCAGAGCAGTGCTGAGGCCAAAAAAAGATTACAGGCACTGGGCTGCCAGTTATGCACAAATCAGTCATGCTGATTTAGAAGAGACTGAATGATGTTCTTAACCCTCTCCTTTACTGAAGGCAACAAGACCTTAAAAGCACTTATCTTTGGAGTGTATCCAAAGATGGTAAAATGCTTTCCCTATTTAATGCCATAGACAGATCTTTAGTGATGATAATAGCAGTGGATGAAGAGCAGGGCACTGGAAGTTTAAAAAGCCAGCATTGCAAGCTTGGTTCAGCTAAGGGCAGAAAGTGACCAGTTAGTCAGTGCAGGTTTCTCTCTTAATAGGGACTGCTCTCAAAATGCAGGGCTGCAGTGCGCAGGCAATCCCTATAAATTAGAGATACTGCTTTTTTTCCTGGACTTTGAACAGCAAGGCCCAAATCCCTTGGCTATGTGGTAGTCAGGGACAGAGGTAATGCGAAAGGGGAACAAGGAATGTAAAGCTGCTGGCGAGGGGCTTTATTTAGGCATACCGGCTGCCAAAGGTAGCCCATGTCCACCCGCCCCTTTGCTGATCTGTGGAGGCCACCACTGAGTGAGTGAGTGAGTGAGTGACTGAGAGAGAAACAGAAAGAGAGACTTGGTGTCATTTCACCCCTGTGGCTCCCACGCAGCCCTAAAGTCCCGTAAAGTCGTCTTCCAAATAGTCTTATCTCCCACGAGTGCCTTGCAGACAGTAGTGCTACTAGGAGCGCTCGGCCATGGCTGTAGACGGATTAGCCCTGAGAAAAAGAAACGGGTTTTTTTTTATCTCGGGCATTAAAGCGATATGAAGAAGCGGCGGGAACAAGCTTCAATGCGCTCTTGAACGCGGCCGAGAGCCTTCGGCGTTAGCACGAGGCCCGATGCTGAAACCAAGCGCAACGGCCCGGGCCAGTTCTAGTTATATCAGATCTCCCGGGTCCCGAGGCGCAGGGGCTTCCCGCGGCTTTCGCTCAGCTCCGCGCAGGTGGTAGCCGTAGCTGGAGCTCTCCGCTCGCCCTGCAGAGCAGCGCCAGCGTTAACGCCGCCTTCGAAGGGAAGGGAAAGGGAGGAGGCGGAGTGGAGCAAGTCCCCAACTCCTTGCCGAGTTTTCTCTTTCTCTCTTCTCCCTCCCCCTTTACAGCTGCACACACGCAACCCCCCCCCCTTTTTCGCCAAAACTCTCGGCGACGCCTGTTCAAAGGCTGAAAGCGCCACGGCGTTGTTCTCCTCCCCTCTCAGTAGAAAGCACGAAACAATAAGGAGGAGTGTGGTGGGGGGGGGGGATGAAGAGCGAGTTGATGTTTTAATTAAGATTCTCAGGGCAGGGGGAAAAAGAGGTTTCTCTGCGAGGAAGGAAGGAAATCGGGAGGGTTGGAGGAACGGAGGCGCTTCCCTTGGAGCTGTTAGCCTCAGAGCTGAGTTTCAGCTTTGCCGCTGCCTCTGCTACGCACAGAGAAGTTGAGCAAACAGGAAACGTGGTGGCTTGCACACACGGCAGCCGCTGCTCTGATTCATTGAGGCTTGAAGCTTGCCCGAAGGAGGACAGAGAGGAGGAGGAAGGTGTTGGCTGCTTGGCTGCCTCCAGCCCCAGGGAGGAAAGAGGCTGGCCGGCTGCGTGTCGCCTAAAGTCTCTCGTTTGCCAGAAGGCACAGTCCCAGCTAGCCAGAGTGACACGATTTTTGCCCGCCTCGCGCGCTCCGAGAGTGGAGGGACGGCGCTCCTCAGGAGAACCGGCCGCGCTTCAGTCCCCGCCCGACTCCCTTCTGAGCAGCGCGCCCGCCCGCCGAGTCTCGTTGCTGGAGTCGATAAGAAAAGGCTGGAGCGACTTTTGTTTTTTCCTCATTCCCGCCGGAGACCGCCTTTTCTCCTTCTTGCTCGGGCATAGCAATATGAAGGAGCAGAACTCATGTGTGGGCACTGGGCATCCCCCCATGGCTGGGTATGGCAGGATGGACCCGCTGGAGCTTGCTGTTAGCCCCGTGAAACGCTTGCGAACTGAGTACTCCTTTCCCTATCTCTTCGCAGAGGAGGCCTACCAAAAACTGGCCAGCGAGACCCTGGAGGAGCTGGACTGGTGCCTGGACCAGCTGGAAACCTTGCAGACCAGGCACTCCGTCAGTGAAATGGCCTCGAATAAGGTAGGACCCCCGTGTTTCCATCTATCGACCCCTTCCCATCCCGCCTCTTCAGTTTTTCTGTGCCTTGCTTTGTTTTCCCCGCCAAACCTGACGGCTTAGAAGGAAAATATACACACCTCGGGTTTGGCCGTTTTTGCGCAACAAGGTTTCTAGGCTTAAAATTGTGTGTGCAACAGAATAGCGCTCCGATGTCTTGATCTGCCATCTAAGATAAGTCCATCAGGTCTGGATAAAAAAAAACTCCTTCAGTCTGCCTTCCTGACAGCAATTATTGTCCACTTCTGCAGCTTCCCTGTAAAGGATGCATAAAATTGGGCTGAAACTGGTTTCTTACCTCCTGGTAATGTTTATGGATATCATCCCATTTTATGCATAGTTGCTTGGAAGCAAATTCAATTGAAACTCTATAAAGAATTGATCCTAGATAAGAACATATAAAAATGCAAAACTTTGCAACAATCATAACTGTATTAAACACCAGGTTATGACACTAGTTATGGATGGATTAGAGGGCAAACTTGAAAAGCAGTACAGATTTTGAGACTGTCATTTTGTCCACTACAGTTTGTTCTGCAAAGTAAGAGAGAAGGACGATCAGTTTGGATGGGTATTCAAAATAAATTATATTAAAATATAAAGTTTGTCAATGTAACTTAGTAAGTATAGGGTGTGTGATCATGCCTTTTGTAAATCCCTTGTAACAGAATAAAGCAAGAAAGGCCATGTGTCCACTGGAGACACATTAATATACATTAAATATACATGGGTTTTAGATAAATGACAGACGAAATAAGTTGTTTCTATAGCTTTTTCCCTTGGAAAGGCAACAGTAAATGTGCTGATTTGGAAGGAAAGAAGTTCCATTGATTTCCCTGGAGCTTAAGTTTGGGTGATTTGTAAACCATTGTTTTTAACTTAAGATGTTAAACCAAAATCATCAATTTACAACTTATGATGTTGAACCACCCCAGAGAGACTTTTCTCTGCATGTCCACTCAGTACTCACAGTGCTAAAAAATACCCACTGCCACCTCTGTTCAGATGGCAACTTTCTGTTATATTAAAGTACTTTAACATTTCAAGAGGTATTGGATATCTCCTATTTTGCATTATTCTCCTGATTGTGTTTTAGTTTATCGCTGTATGCCTGTTTGTCAGATCATATCTAATTAGAGGCTGGAGCACTACTCTTTAATACTAAGAACATAATGTAATATAGTCATAATAATTTCTCTCTGTACTTTTGGGCATTTAACTACTGGATTCTGTTAATTACAGTTGTACCAAATTCTTGCATGACAAAACTTTCAGGATGCTTTGATTCTGCAATTACTTAGATCAATTGTATGATAGCGAACTTCGATTTTTCAGACAATATACATCTATCACTGAGTCACAGCACTTTGGTTAATGTTCCTCTACAACACATCTGTTTCTGAGAAGCATTTTTTTGCATTTATTACTTTACATTATTAGGGGAATATTTAAAATATAGCCATATGCTTAAAAACAAAATTTATGAAGTGGTCTTGAATATCACTAATGTTAGCAGCTGAAAAATGATTATTTGCAAGTAAAAATGCAGTACAAAACCTCATGTGTAAATAGCACAACATTTTGTGTATGCACGCTCAATGCCAAGGATATGTGAACAACTGGTCTAATTTTAGTCGCCTTTGCCCTTTAGCCATTAGTAGTTGACTGTTTCTCATATTTGTGTTACATCTCTTATAATGTAATAAGCTTAATTAAGTACTTAAGGATAATAAGAAGGGTTTTTTTTTGTCCTATGTGGTAAGATTATTTCCCAAGCTTTTTTCAAGTTAAGAAGTTTTGCTAGCTTTAATTTTTATGAAAATATTCTAGGAACAATAAAAATACCCTAAATATATTATAACAAACTTTTATGGACAGTAGACTACTTTAGCTGGATATTTTGCTTTTCCCTTAGTTGATGGACAAATTTTATGTATCGTAATATAGTGGCACTGGAATTGTGAATGTAAATAATATTTGAAGACTCTTTAATGCGGTTAAGGAAAAGAAACATTCCATAAAGGATTCACCTTTCCTATTACTTCCTAAATAGCACCATACAGCCAAGGTTTTCCATAAGAATACAATAAGCCGAGTTGCCATAGTCACTTTGAAGGTCAGATTGGATGATGCCATCCTTTACATCAGCAGTGAAAATTTATACTGCAGGCACACAATGGTTGGTTTTATTTTATCCATAAAATAAGAATGTGTCTGTTTTAATTTCTTTGTTACTAATTAAATTCTGTGTGCCATCTACACTAGCTATGTAGTCCTATATATATATACTAATTTTCAGCTATGTAGTGACTTGTGATTCAAGACTGTAGCCAAAAATGAATTCAGGAAGCATCTGCGCTAATGCTGGTGACTGCAGGGTTTCTTTGACATTGTATAATCCAAGCAGAGGTTCTTGGGCATAAACACTAATTTTTAAAACTGTTCATCCTGTGAAAAACTGATTTCTGCCATTTTTTTAAAAAAAAAATGGATCTCCTTGCTCAAAGGTTTTTGTTTTCTTTGTATACAAAAGAGTGCTGCCACAAAGTTTCTTTCCAAGACATATTGAATAGATAAAGAGGCTTGTTCCAAATAATCCTAAGTAGGCATTTTGTGTTCCCAGGAACAATGCTGTACATGGTTTATTCACACTGTGTGACATGGTACACTGTCATAAATACATATGTATTCACGCTCATGTAAATCAGAAACTTTCAGATACCTTTTAAGCATCAAAGTAACGAGTGCTCTCGAGTTGTAAAACAAAGCCATGTAAATGCAATTAACATCTAAGTAGCTAACTAGGGTTATTTTGATAAATCCTCCCTACTGAGGAAATTATCCTCTAGCCTTAATTCTCAGACTTAGCTGGCGTTTCACAGGTGGAGATTAGTTGAGTGTTTGGCTGGCTCCGGGGCAGAAGAGCTTGCATAGGGGAGAGGATTGCTGTAATCTATTGACGTCAGTTTATTAAGTATAAGTCGGGTTTCCTTCCAGACTTCTAACCTACTTGTAGAAATCACGAAATAATAAATAGACAGACAGTACACCACAATGCCTGTTTCCCCTTAGTTTTAACCCAGCTGAGTCTGCCTAGCTGTGCCATAGTGTTGATGTCATGTATACTAAAAAGCAGAGACATCAGCCTGCCAACAAAAGTACTTATAGTCAAGGCCATGGTTTTCCCAGTTGCAATGTATGGCTGTGAAAGTTGGACCATAAGAAAGGCTGAGCGCCAAAGAATTGAGGCCTTTGAACTATGGTGCTGGAGAAGACTCCTGCGAGTCCCTTGGACTGCAAGGCGATCAAACCGGTCAGTCCTAGAGGAGATCAACCCTGATTGCTCTTTAGAAGGCCAGATCCTGAAGTTGAAACTCAAGTACTGTGGCCACCTAATGAGAAGGAAGGACTCACTGGAGAAGAGCCTAATGCTGGGAAAGATTGAGGGCAATAGAAGAAGGGGACGACAGAGAATGAGGTGGCTGGATGGAGTTACTGAAGCAGTAGGCGTGAGCTTAAATGGACTCCAGAAGATGATAGAGGACAGGAAGGCCTGGAGGAACGTTGTCCATGGGGTCGCGATGGCTCAGACACGACTTTGCAACTAACAACAACAATTGGGTAGAGACCATCAGTAGTTAGCAATTTGCATGTGTAATGCCCAGAACAATTTGAAAATCCCAGGAGATGTACTGGTAAAGTAATAATAGTAACATAATATGAGAACAACTGTCATACATATCCATATATTCCTTCCTTTAACTTACAAATACTATATACCTATAAAAATATTCATACTTAACAGTGAAGAATTGTGCTATACTTGCAAGGAAGACATTGTATGTACAGGTAGTCCTCAACTTATGACCACAATGGAGCCCAAAATTTCTGTTGCTATGTGAGACATTTAAGTGAATTTTGCCCCATTTTATAACCTTTCTTGCCACAGTTGTTAAGTGAATCACTGCAGTTGTTAAGTTAGTAACACGGTTGTTAAGTGAGTCTGGCTTCCCCATTGACTTTGCTTGTCAGAAAGTCGCAAAAGGTGATCATATGACCCTGGGACACTGCAACCATCATAAATATGAGTCAGTTGGCAAGTGTTTGAATTTTGATCATGTGACAACGGGGATGCTGCAACAGTCATAAGTATGAAAAATGGTCATAAGTCACTTTTTTCAGTGCTTTTGTAAATTTGAACAGTCACTAAACAAACTTGTAAGTCGAGGACTACCTGTACTCCTAGAAACAATAAACATTCTATAAAGTTAGAACGCCTTTGACACTACATTTTTAAAGCTTTATTACTTTGCTTGGTATCTCTAATATTCCATAAAAGCAAGATTTAATTAGTGCACTACACTGACATTATATAAATTAAGCAATAATGCTTAATAGTCTTTTGATAATTTAACTATAAATGAGAAAAATCTTGCAAACTCAAATGTTTATAAGTATATATGCAGTCCTCAACTTATGACCAATTTAGGATTAGAATTTCTGTCACATGTCATTGTGGTTGTAAGTTGAGTCTAATCCAATTTTATGACCATTTTTACAAGTCATCAGGCTTATCTGCAGCTGTTAAGTAAACCCCACAGTCATAAGTGTGAACCCATTCTTCTGAATGGGCATTTTTTGTTGGAAATAGGCAAAAAAAGATCACAAATTACAGTCAAATTACTGCAGCACATTGCAACTGATCATAAATGCAAGCCGGTTGCCAAGTGCCTGAATTGCAATCACGTGACCATGTGGTTTTGCAGTAGTCGTAAGTGCAAGGACCAGAATTATTTCAGCACCATTGTAACTTTGAACAGTTGCTAAAAAAAGTGGTCATAAGTCAAAAATGACCTCTTCGTTCACATTTGACTTCTTCATAGGAGAACACACCTGTGGTATCACTTTAGTATATTAGTATATACCAATATATAGATATTTAGTATATCTGTCATTCTCAAGTCAGAAATATCTGTGAGGAATTGGGGGGGCAGGTAAATGGCAACTGCCTCAATCCTGTAGACCCTTCTGTCCCATAGTTATCTTTTCTTACCCAAATTATTTAAGTACTAACTATATATACTAGTAAAATCCTCCTTGCCACTGTTTGCTGGCAGTAAGATACTTAACAGGATTTTAGCAGATTCAGATTGCTCATTTCAAGAAGCAATACTCTGTATATCCATAAGTAATACAGCAGAGATGGGGAAAGTCGTAGAGGAACTGGTAGACACCGACTTGTGATTCAGGCATGTCTTGTCCATATCTGCATGATAAGAATCAGAGCTAGAGGCAGTTTATGAAAATATTATTTCAGTAAGGGTTTTCCCCTCAAAGATTTTAACTACTGCTCTTTCATTGGAATGGAAAGTTAAAGGGGTATACACATGCTAGAGCAAGGAAAGGAACAAATTCAACTCACATTCTCCCAGTTCCTCTGTACACAAACACATACAGAGACAGAGAACCGGTCAAGTTGCAAGAATTTGAACTCAGATTAGATCAAGAATAAGATATTGATTGAAAGAGGTGCTAAGTTGCCCTAAGATGTTTTAACTAGATCAGTAAAAGACATAATAACCAGTGGTGGGATTCAGCCAGTTCGCACCAATTTGGCAGAACCGGTAGCTATTTTTTTGTTGCCCGTGCCCAGAATGGACTTCCGGAAATGGCATCCACACAGAGAACCAGTTGTTTACATATTTGAATCCCACCACTGATAATAACTATTTGTACCCTTGGGTTTTAATCTTGAATAGTGGTGTATGTATATATGTTTTAGCATATTGTGCAAAGCATTTGATTATTTCTTATTGAATATGTTGCACAGACTCAGAAACTGAATTAATTCAATAATCACATTAAATATATTATACAGATCTATCCCCATGGTGAAACTGAACACTGCTAGACTGAAATTGCAAATATATGTACAAAATAACATAGTGACCAATTTCCATGGGCCAAGTAATGTTTGCAAGTGCCATAAATTCAAGCAATTTCACAGATCATTTATTACAATCCTTAAACATTATGATGTATTTTACTATTGTTATAATAGATTAAATTGTTCCAATTAGAGAGGAAATATAATGTCATATATGATTAAAAATAATTTGCTTAATCTGATTTCTTCTATAACAACCATTGCATAAAATATAGTTATGAAAAAATGTATCTATTGATTTAACAAATGTTGGCCCAGTGGCAAAGCAGATTGATGCTCTTTGTTGACCATTTAAAATTAAAAAAGTAATAATGGATCCCATAACATCTGCAGCTGATTATATGACTGTTCTCTTATATAATGTCTAGTAATGCAGTCACTCTTGCTTTGTTGTTTGGTTACATATTAATGGATTTGGGGTTTTTTGCCATTCTTGGGGGAAAAGCCAACACTGATGAGATATATTTGCCATTTTTTTAAAAAGGTATTTCTGAGTATCCCAAAGATGCTTTTCCACGAGGCAACTGGACTTTCTTGTTTTTCTTTGAAGACGTTTCGCTTCTCATCCAAGAAGCTTCTTCAGCTCTGACTGGGTGGTAGGGAATGGAAAGATATATACTCCTTGCAGACAGCTGTTCATTTGCATTCTTTTAGCAAGTCATTAAAGCCATCTGGAGGCTTATTTTTGTCTTCAGGGTCACCTGAGTAGTGCAAATGGGTGTGGAGTCTTCTTGGAACTGTTGAAAGGACTGTGTTGTAGATTGGAGATAGATGATGTCGGAACGCTCCCCCTCTGTTGAGAGAGGGCTGTTCAATCTTGACATAGATGGCCTCTTTGACCCCTTTTATAAATCAGTGGTCTGAACAGTCTGATCCGACATCAACTATCTCCAGTCTAAAACACAGTCTTTTCAACAGTTCCAAGAAGACTCCACACCCATTTGCACTACTCAGGTGACCCTGAAGACACAGGTAAGCCTCCAGGTAGCTTTAACGACTCGACGCGCTAAAAGAATGCAAATGAACAGCTGTCTGCAAGGAGTATAAATCTTTCCATTCCTCACCATCCAGTCAGAGCTGAAGAAGCTTCTTGGATAAGAAGCGAAACATCTTCAAAGAAAAACAAGAAAGTCCAGTTGCCTCGTGAAAAAGCATCTTTGGGATAACTATGACCTGGATGACAGAAACAGACGTATTTCTGAGTAATATAAATTGGATATTGCTGAGCCATATTATTGATTCATTCAGGCCAGGATTAGTAACTCAGATTGGTGTGGGTTTTTTTCAAGAATTCACAATTTAAGAATGCAATTTTGTTCCATCTTTGAACTTAGAATATATTCTTTTCAGCTGATGCTCTTCAGAAGCGTTGCGCCTTAGATTCTCAATTATAGGAGTTGACATCTCACAGAACTTGAGGAACTTCTAACTGACAGAGCCAGTTACCTTGATTTTTTTTCATCCGCTTATTCAAATATAAAAGTGCTTTTGGGGATTTTGAATAACTTGCTTTTGTTTAATAATTTAACTCTACTTTAATCACAAAAGGTGAGATAGGGAATTCATTTCTTCCAATGAGGCTGGATTATACTTCTAGAACTGTTTCTGCCTCTTTTTGTGGCATATGATTTGGCTCATTGTTTTTGGTTCACTGTGTTGGTAGAGTTAATTAAATATGGATGGAATTAACTTGAATAAATGGAGCATGGTTAGATCCTAGCATGGACATTGCCTTAAGCTCTATAAAGTATCCATGGCTTGAAGGAAGGAATAAAGCAAAATAGTATAGACAAATGTTTACTCATGTGAACACAAAAATTGTATTTAACATGTTAATTAAATAATATATTTGTCCTTCTACATACCTCCTCCCTTTTATGCTTTGGCATGAGATACAAGAATGTTGAGTCTTTGTTCTACAGTGCAGGAGAAGGAGTGTCTACTTGCTTTAGGTACTGCCGGAGTACACAACAGCCTTTTTCTCAGGTAACCATGGAGATGAGTGGGTGGGATGGCTAGGTATCATTCTCCCTGTAGGAAGGATTTGTGGAAGCAACGATAGAGTGGTAAAGAAACATGTTATAAACTTTTCCTGTGGAAAAGCTTATTTCATTTTTAGAGTGTTCCATACAGTTTTAACAACTGAACTGTGATTCTGGTAGATGGAAAGACAGTTGCTGATGTTGAGGATCCATTGCCACAATAGTGCATAGAGCTGATAGGGAGAAGAAAACCAGATAGTAGTAGTGGTAGCTTGTGTATCAGAGCCCATTTGATTTGAGCTAGAACTGATTTGTAGGAGTAGGAAATGGGAACATTTGGCTTCCTGGAAATAAAAATGTTCTTAATATCATTCACTTGCAAGGATATTCCAATCATTCCTATAAGTAGTATCACAAGGAAGCTATGCATAAACCTATGAATCAGTCATATATATGGTAAGTCTTTCAGGGATTTTTAGCATCCCAATATGCAGTCATGAATTGTTTTTACAAGATAAAAGTCCACAGATCAAGCTTGATTCCTGATGACTTCCATATAATTTCTTATACATATAATTTTCTTGGCAACATTACAAAAAATACTTGCTGTTGTCTTCTTTCAGATTTTTTAACTTCTCACTATAGCCTAGTTTATTATTGGCTTATATACATATTTATAATCATTAAAGCAAATATGCTTTTCTGCCATTATTCTGCTGAGTTTGTGTCCTTTTATCTCATCACTGCTTCCACATCCTCAATCAAAAAGCCACATATCTTTTTTCTATTTAGTCATATACTTGACATAGTAGCCCAAAATGCATTTCATTTTTTTTTTTTATATTGGTGACTAAACTCCTAAACTGAAAAAATGTTTCTTCTCATTTCTGCTCAGCTTTGCCTGACCAATTAAGTACATACATCTAATGAAGCAAATTCATGGAATATAATATCCCAATAGGGCTATAATCTTAGCCACACTTGGAAGAACTGAAGCCCAAATTATACAGTAGGACTAAGTTCTAAGTAAAGAATTTTTGTCTTTATTGCAGTTGGAATTAATAGGGGTTTTGAATGAACAGGGTTTTTAATAATACCTCTGTCTTTAGTTAAAATAGTGTTTTAGTCCATAAATCAAGGTCATGGGACATAATCTACCAAAATTTGTGAAAAGTAAGCATTCTGTGTTTGTTTGTTTCTAAGCATATTTGAGTACGATAGCATATTCTATGTAGGGAAGTAAGAATTTGGATCTGGTGCATGTATCTAGCTTATAGGATTGGAATTGACCCTAAAAATGTTACCATGATGCAAGCATGAGGGACGAGGGTGAAATCAAGGAAACAACTTTTCTGAATATTATCTGTCCTTACTTGTTTGCTGTTTTAATGTCAGTCATCTATTCTGCCCTTAATCAACCCTAGTGTATAATATTTCATTTTTCTATCCTCATTGTATTTACTGAAAAAAGTATTTTCCCCAAAATGGTAAGATTCTTTCAGATTGGAAGATAGCCAATTACAATGAAGAATATTAATGATTCAATTCTTTACTTAAAGTTAGTCTCACTAACTAAGATAGTAAGAGAACTGATACTTTTGAATTTTGGTGTTGGAGAAGATTTCTGAGGATACGATGGATAGCGAAGAAAACAAACATACAACATACCAATGCAAAGTTCTCAGTTGGGGCACAAATTACCAGATTCAAATTATCATATTTTAGACATATTATTCAAAGGCCCATCTCTCTTGAGAATTCCATAATTCTGAAAAAGCTGGAAGGACAATAGAGGATGACCAACAACAAGGTGAATAGATTCATTTACACAAACATTAAGGAAGCCTGAAGAGTGAGGTCGAGGGATCATCATCACTTAGAATGTCTGTTTGGTTGGTAAGAGATAACACCAATGATTCTTTCAGATTTGCTGAAGATATAGTAATACAGTCATATATTTTCCCTGTTTAATCTATTTTGGATAATAAGAATATTTCAAGGCTGTTTTTCTTTTAGGTTAAATACGGCAATTTATTTCCTAGAGAATGGATGAAGTTGTAGGAAAGCATAAGTTAACAAGCAAAATAATTGTCTCCTGTCCCTCCCTCCCTATCCCATGAACAAGGCAGAGTTATTGTATCATAAATCTCTTGCTCTTTTTTAAAATCGCTTTTAAGCAAACACCATATTTTTGAAAATTATTACAATATAAACCATAAGGTGCTCCTAACTTAATTGGTTCAAATGTGAACTCTGTATCATGCCTTCTAGAAATAACTGGCGTAAATTATTCTGCACCTTTCTCAAATATTGTTGTGATTGCTTAGATATACTTAACTCTAGAGGTTTTGACTGCACATTTTTTTTGCAGATTAATGAGTCAGTATCCCTATCATCCCTACTACCTATTACAGCTATATCAGACTAGCTTTTTAAAAAGTGTTCTATGATAACTTTGAAGGAAGAGGCCTATTAGACTTTCAGTTGCTACACACAATAAAGCTAGGTTCAGTGACAGTTGCTTCTGGAGGAATAAAGAGACCAGATCTTTTCTACAGAACAGCAATAGCCTGGTAGAGGAAAAGGAAGAATATTCTGGCCCAGTCATCCAAGATATATCATTTGAATGGCTGTCATTTATTTTTTGGTGCTGGTGAGTGCTAGTGCACCAGTCCCTGGAATTGCAGCTAACAGTATCTAGAAATGGAGATCAAAGTGCCTGTATATTCTATGGATTTGAATGGGCTCACAGTGCAGTCCTATAGGTCTTTATAGAAATAAGTCCAGTTGAGCTCAGTGATATTTAGGATGTGCCTAGACGGAATGGATAACTTTCTAAGTGCTATTGATTAAATACTTTCTGTAGGCGTTCTTTTTTCTTGTCCTTAATGGTTTTTTTTTTAATAAACCTGGTTGAAAAATACAGGAGAGTTATTGATAGTAAGCAGTGTCTGGGCCTCCCAAAAAATTCCATTCATATTAAATGGCTTGCCTGGAAGCAGTCTTACAGTCAAAACAAGGATAGGATTGTAAATTTAAGCACACAATGCAGATTCTTTTTTAAAAAGTAATAATAAAAATAAAGCAAGGATATCAGGATTCAGATGCCTTATATGTGAAGCTAAATTTTTCTCCTTCTGTCAGTAATTAGGATAAAAGTGGAATCTGCTTCTCTGTGCCTCAGCTTAAGTCTGGGAGTATTGTTCTATTTTTCTCTGAAGTGTTTATGTTTACATCATTCAAATTTCCTTTGGTAGTAATCTCCAGCATAGTGCAAAGTGTTTTCCTTGTGTAAATCACATTTGTTTGTGAAAGGTGTGTCCAAGTATGAGAAAAAGAGCTGCTTTTCTGAATTGTGCTTTTCTGCTTATTCTTATCAGGGTGCTGACAGATGTGTGGATATCTGCAAACTAGCAACCTGATCAATGTCAACATGGGCAGTGATGTAATAACCTCTGCTCCTCAAAGAATTTACATAGTTGGAATTGTCTGGAAACTGGGAAAACCATTATTAGTGTTATCTTTAAATTTATAGTGACTGAGCCTAAATAGTATGAGCTAAGTCTTGTCTCATTTGAACAAGTGAAATCATTTGGCAAGGTGGCTTGACTGAGTGGATATTGCATTAGTTGTTGACTTTGTTGGCAGATAAACACTCCGCCTTGACATAACTTCCTTCTGGTTTATGTTTTCCTTATCCCCTTGGGGTATATTCCCATCAAGTCCACAGGTGAAGCAAAACAGATTCTTGTGCTTCAGACAGAAGAAAAGCAATACATCCCAAAGTTTAAAATCCAATAGCCACTAAAGAATGAGTAATAAAACTGCACTCCGAGCTGCTGTTCTAAGGCTGGAATGACAGCAAGCAATGTTAAAACACGTAGAGGTCAATCTGCTTGGCTACTCATAATAGTCCTTTTACCAACAGTACAGTATTTAAACTTTCCCTCGCTACTAACAAAAGGCAACTCCTGGCAAAACCCGAGGCACTACTACTGCTCGACAATTCTTAAAACTGCCATTCTATGCAGAGTTGTAAGGAGCATGCTCAAATTCCTCAGCATCTCTGTCCTCTGCTGCATGCTGATCACTTCAGTGGCTGCTGCGGGCTCTCATTACTGACAAATCGCATGCCGTGCTGATGCAGGCACCATAATAGGAAGCACCTAGGCCTGTCATAAACAGGTCTGAGGGAAAAAAGTGCAGGTCTGACGTATGGCGTGGCCATGGCAACCAGAAGAGATGAGGTTGAGGTTTCCATTTTGGAGTATATGCAGGCTAGTATAGCTCTCTTTAAGGAGCCTGAAAGTAGCTGACAAAAGCTGTGTCCATGTATATATCAGCAAAATTTTACTTGACTGAGACTGCTTCAAAATCAACATATTTGAATGTAACTTTTAGGGGGCATTTAAGTGATTTGTTTGAACTGATTTCTTTCCCCTTCAGTTACAACATAAAGTTTTGTTGGAGAATGATAGTACAATTACTCCTACAAAATACTTTTCTGACTACTCAGAGCCTATGTCTTTCGGATGCTTAGTCATTAAAACAGAGAGGATATAAATTTTGAATAAGATGACTGTGAGCTCCTTGCAGCATGAAATATGGCCAAAGTTTTATGCACCTGAATTTTGGATCCAGGTAAGATTCCATTTAATGTTTAATAACTGATTGTTGTTCTGTCCTCCTTTTTTCCTTTAATAATTAAATTGGTGAATATATTTTTTTAGGTTTGGAAAAAAAAGTTGTTAAGGTGTTGGGTTAAATAGCTGCTTATTGGAAATACTTTAAACATATGATGCTACGAAGATTCTGTTGGAGTTTATAGAATAATCCACTTTAATGGCAAGAACCTCTGCAGCTGAGTTTAGTAAATCCTAATTTTTCCAGTATTTTATTTTGCACCATTAAAATAGTACTAAGAATTGAAAATGTACAATATACTCTGTTCCAGTCCAGTTCTGAGTTATACTGGAGCAGTATTATTTTTTAAGGAAGTAGTATTCCCCCCCCCTCTTTTCTTGTTTGCATAATTGTACCTGCTTACAGATCTTATAGAAACATTAGTTATAGGAACAGTGGAATTATTCTAAAGTTAATGCAATAAAGAGATTTTAAAAATAGCAGTAGAAGAATGCATGTTTTGACCTTAAGATTAGATTTGAAATTTTGAAGAATATTTTTTAAAAAGAAAAAAAACTAGTGGCTACAATATGACGGTTAAATGTCTCTCTTTTTAATGCATTCCCTCACATGTAAAAAATAAATATTAAACTTTTTAATCATTCAATCGGTATGGAAAATTAAACTGTAATAAAAATGTGACAAAAGTAGGATCTTTATTTAAGAAAGAACTGTTTTCATAATCAATCCATTTCTTTCTACAAGTTTCTGGCACTAATCTTAAAATCCAGACATAGAATTTTTTAAAAAAATATTAACACAGCTGGAATGATCAATAATAAAAACTGCTGGTATACAAACCTACCTGCCTGCTAGTAGTTTCTTCATTTGGATATTTTATAGGAATATGTACCTGTGAAGAAACAACCCACCCACCCCACCCAGGTTGCAAATGTAGGTGTGTCTTGCCTTGCTGGGCACTTAATGGAATTGGCTGTACTCTTAGTTTCTGGTTGCTTGAATATATTTGAAAGGCAATAGTGGTGATGAAATTTTGTTGTCCCTTCTACATGTAGACACAATGGAATGTTTTCTTGGAAATTGTGGACTCACTGTACCTCATTTTATTTATTCTATATAGTATATGCAGTCAAAATGAAGTTGATTTTAGGATTGACTTAAAGTTTTTGACTACTTTTAATTTAAACTGGAATCATAAAGATCTCAAAACAATGTTATCAACATGAAGCAGCTTTTTTGTCTGGAGCAAAACATGTGACTTAGGATGGTGGCAAAATGGGTAAGAGAGAAAATTCCCTTTGAAAAAGAAACCTGTGATACTATTTTTCAGATTGGAGCTCTTAGCCTGGGCTCACTTTTAGATTAGGCAAGCCATGTCTGTCTTGTCAAGGATGGGAAGGAAGAGAAATCATGATTGTAATGGACGTGGGGAAAGATTGAATTGGGGACTTATAATCTTGGGAAAGGTAGTTTCCTCTTTCATATCAGTACAGAGGACCTGTTGTTTGGATTGTGCCTCATTTCCAAGCTTTAAAAAAAAAGTCTGTAACAAGTTCACATTTCCCAGAATGTTGTGATTCTCTTTGTTCTCTTGTCCAGGAATACTGCTCTGAAAGGAATATTGCTTATAATACTGTACTGTCGTAAAGTCACAGATATTCCTACAATTATGAACATTTGAGAGAAGGAAATCTTGGAAGTATTAGTTTGCCAAAAATATTGATCTTCTCTGATTATCTGACTATAATTACGCAATCATCTTTTGATCAATGAAAGAAAAAAATATTTGCCCATTTTTGTAGTTTACCTTAAGGTGGCATTTGCATTTGACACAGCCACAATTATATTTCTTGTTATACATGTACAAAACAGCAATGGTTACTGCATTTGCAATATTATATAATAAAAGGTTTATCTGGACATCATCTGGATGAATTTGTTTTAACCAAGGACATTTATTTTAACAAGTTCCTTTATAAAATGGGTATTAACTTCCATTTTGCTATCCTGAGTTACAGATTTCTTCCAGTGAATAAAACCGTTTGAATTTCCTGGGTTTTGTTTGATTTGCTCTCTGGGTCATGCTGATAATGTGATATGCTTGGATTCAGTAATGGTTCTTGCCAATAAGGAGAGCATTCTTAGTCATTAAAATCTATGTGGCTTTTTTGGTAGGTCAGGTACTCCTATGAGAACTAGTGATTTCATCCTCCACCTAAACCAGGGGTAGGCAACCTTGGCTCTTTGATGACTTGTGGACTTCAACTCCCAGAATTCCTGAGTCAGCATAGCTGGTTCAGGAATTCTGGGTATTGAAGTCCACAAGTTATCAAAGAGCCAAGGTTGCCTACCCCTGACCTAAACCTATGTATTGCTGCTGGAGAAAGATCTGTTTTCTCAGTGTCTAGAGGTGGAAATGGAGACACAGAACCTCTTAAGCCAAGGACAAAGATTAAGTATTCTGATTAGAAATAAAGCACATAAAAGAGTGAACCTCCCTGAAAAATATTTTAGGGCTTGTATTGGGAGTTAACAAAATGCTACATGGTCTACAAAATCATGTAGAATGGATAGAGGGTTGCTTAGGCAGTTTAAGATGCACATGGTTTTTCTTTAAATTCTATATTCAAGGTTGCTAAACATATTTGCAGTTGTACCTACTCAGTAGAAATCAACATTTGGGCAAAGGCAATTTAGAGTAGAGAAGAAGTAATGGTAGATCCTTTCCTGATTCAAAGCTACTTTTTCTGTTTTCTTTTTTGAAAAAAAATTCATTTTATCTTCATCCATTTGCATGTAATGTTTAGCTATGAACATTTAACAAGTCTTTTCCTTTCTCGTGAAATTGCAGTCCAATGTACACTTAAATAGGAGATAGTCTTAACTACAATTTTTCTAAATTCTACATTTGTATCTTTTTACAATTCATGTTCCATATAACTCTCAATCTGAACGATAGATAGATAGATAGATAGATAGATAGATAGATAGATAGATAGATAGATAGATAGATAGATAGATAGATAGATAGATAGATAGATAGATAGATAGATAGATAGATAGATAGATAGATAGATAGATAGATAGATGGATATGATAGAGTGGCTTTTCTGATTTCACATTTTCCTTGGATAAAAATATGATGTAGCTTTAGTGTTCTAGATGAAATTAGCACATGCCTACTTGGTCATTTAATAGTAATATTAAGTTTTATGTAAGCCGCATCATGTCATGTTTATTTACTGATATTAAAATTTTATTTCCTTCCTTTCAAAGTATACTTGCTGCTTGATAGAGGCTGAAATTGTGTCAGAAAAAGTTTTTGTGGGCCAAATCTAATTTTATCAGTAAAATAAAGTGCTATCCTTATTTCAAAGGCTGAAGGGAGAGGAAAAAAAGTAAACAGTCGGATCAAAAGTACATGAATGCCGGAGGGTCCATCTGCATATGATTCTTTTGTGCAAAACTCCAGATAAGCAGTGTGATAATTCTTGATCATAGCAGCTTCTATCTAACTTTGCTATGCTAAAGTTGACATCTGTCCCTTGTTTCATTTAAGATGTAAATGAATAGAATTTACATTCTACTTCAACAATTTGATACTGAAGTGTTCTTTGAAGTTTTTATTTACTAATTGGATTTATATCTTTTACTTGTATAGTTCAATGTTGCATACATATTACTCCCACCTCTTGTTTTCCCCATAAAAATAATACTATGAAATGTGTTGGGTTGAGAGTGAGTAACTGGCTCAAAGTTAACTGTTGTTTTGTGTGCATAAGGGAAGACTGGAACTCATTTCCCAACCAAGATCCTTAAACACTATTCTAAACTGTGTCTCTCTTTTTAAAAAATGCTACTGTTTTTATTGATGAAAAGTGATTTTCAGCCCAGCATCAGAATTTTTGGGTAATTAAAATCTGTCACAGATTTTAATTATCCAAAATAACTCTAAATGAGCTTGCTATTTTAATTTTAATTTTATTATTTATTAAATTTTAAGAATGTACAGTATATGTCATCCAATATTTTACAAAGACTGTTTTCTCTAAATATTCTCCACAAGGCTATTGATAGCAAGGGAAGACATATATTGTATTAGAAGCAGAACAGAGAAATAAGTCTGTAGCCATTGTTTCCTGAAAGAAAATGGAGAATGAATTTGGTGTGGCTTCACTGTGTAGTAAGTAGTCTTACTGTTGCTGACAAATAATTTTTCTGATAGGGGATAAAGATAGATTGCCCAGGGAAGTAATATCCTTGTGAGTGAAGACACTTATGAACAGGTCTAGGACAACTCCCCATGGCCAACTCACTGTGGCCCACTTGCTATGGCCAATTAGCCGTGGCCAACTAGCCACAGACAACTCTCCACAGAACAACTCACCACGGGACAAGAAATGGTGCAATAGAATCATTAAAGAAAAGATGCAAAAGGAGGAACAAAGTGAAATGTGAATGACAAAAAATATATATTTTTAATTATTTTAAATAATTAAATTGAATTGTTGAATTATCCTGCAGTGAGTTCTCTTGCGGCAAGTTGGCTATGGTGAGTTGTCCCGCAGTGAGTTGGCCACGGCGAGTTGGCCACGGCAAGTTGTCCCATTCCGCTTGTGAATAAAGTATCATTGTCCAAGATAGTTTATAGATCATTGATAATATTTTAACTTCTAATTTTTAGGTAACATTGAAGTATATTTCTCTTCTACTACAATACCATCATGAAAAAGACCCATTTTGCCACCTCATCTTTCTTTGTGATAAAGTACTTACTGTAATATAACTTTCAACATTGCTTTTATATTGCCTGCTAAGGATAAAGATAGCATTGAAGCAAAACAATAATTGAAGATATATATATTTTAAAAAAGGGCAAAGTTCAGAAACCATTGCAGTGACCCTAGGTCAGTTTTTCTATTGTTTGACCTAAAATTACATTGTACTGTGTACAATGTATATATGCTACAATAACAAAACAACACATTCTTAAAGACTTTTAGTGGAAAATAATTAGACCAGTATGAAATCACCAAAATTTAATTTATCTGCAGAGATAAGGTTGTCTTCCATTTTTTAATGCTTGGGTAGTACCTGCTGAAAGTAAGCAGTCCCATATATTGTCAGGTCCTGAAATCTGATGGTTTTAAGATGACAAACAGAACTTTGAGTTACCCTGGAAACACAATACTAGCCACTGTAACTCTTGATGCCAAAATGTGACATTGACAGATTGACTGGTATCCATAACTACTTGAGCATTCTAGTCCAGCTGTAATTTGCAATTGGATTTGCTTTTCTACAAAGAATTATGTCATTTGGACTAGCTAAGCAATTATCCTAGCAGCCTAAACATCCTAAGTACAAGAGTGCTTTTGAATGCTCAACTCTTTTTTATACGCATATCCCAGTAATCCTTACAAAACTAAATGGCTTTCAATTTGTGATGAAATCTGTTTTTTGTTTTGCTTTTTCCCACTGTGGTCCTTTTGAAGTTGCTGAATGTCACAATTGGCAAAGCTGGCAGAGATTGCTGGCATCTCTGAGTCGTGTTCTGTTTCATAAATAATATTTCTCTTAACTTCAGAGTCCAAAGGCAAATAGTTAAAAAGACAAACCTCTCATCCTAAATGAGTGGATAGAATGGCTTGAACTAAAAACAGCCCTTTGGTGGTCAATAATTCTAATTCCTAATTTGTTTCAATTGAAGTCACATGAAGCAGCCACCTTTATAAAGCTTGGTAGAGTCTAGAACTGGCCAGTTCTATCCTGGAGACGACCCAGGAATTGTGTGTACCCAACCTTGAGTTCCACAGTAGATAAAAGGCAGGATATAAATGTAATTGATGAAGTGGTACACTAACTATGTCCAAATATCTCTGCTGCCCTTGTCCTATTTAGTGAAAAAGATCATTACAGATACTCAGACCTCTTTGCTATTGTTCTGGCTACTTTGGATCATCGAGCTAGCTAGCATTAGTTAGCTAGCTCCATAGTAGCTGTGTTTCGGATTTAGTGGGTGAAAGAATGTTGGACTGGTGTAAAATGGAGCAGGAAACACCATATATACAATCTCTTGAAGGTTTTGAAGGGATATAAAAGAGGCTTGTGGTAATATACCCAAACTACTCAGTACAAAAGAATATGGCCATTGGCATGTAAAAATATAATCCTTTAAATCACTACCAACTTTTTAGTTCAAAATGTAACTACCTATTATGAAAGAATAAACCTGTATGCAACCAAAACCACATAGATTAGTTTAAAATTTAATTATGAATGTTTAAGGCTATCTTTGGCTGCCAGTAAAGATTATTTGTAGCTTAGGGTTGAAAGGAGGGGTCCTTGGTGCTCTCAATGCTTGGTTGTTTTCTTGCAGATGTTTCATTACCCAAACTAGTCCTAACACTGATGATGTTAGTTAGTTTGGATAAAGAAACATCAGCAAGAAAACAACCAAGCTCAGAGAGCATCAGGGGACCCCTTTATCTTTGGCTAATTCAATATACAGTATTATATTAATCCAGGACCAAATTATTCTTGACCAGAATAGTAATACCATTCATTTAACCTTTTTAGTATGGAAGATGATTGTCACACTTCAATAATACCTGAAGCTTGACAAGTCAAAAGAAGCCATCTTGCAATGTGCCTTTGAAATACTGATATCTAGTCAGAAGTGATGTATAGGCTTTTGCAATGGCATGCGCATATTAGGGCTTTACTGGGTTTGTTTGTTTTTGTATTGGTTCTGTTACCTAGCACTCTATGAAGTAGTGGCTAAAAAAGAAAGTGACACAAAAAGAATTTAGCAGCATGCTTTTACAAATTAGGGGACTAACACAGGATGGATGGGAATATTGAAATTTGACAGCAAATTCAGTTCTAAATTGCCTCCTAGACCAAAATGGTTTTTTTTATATTAAAATGCATTTAGGTTCTTTAATTTAAATTTAAAGTAGGCTAAAAGCAATTCAAGCCAAATGCCATTTATCCCAGATAGACTAAGCATGCTAACTTTGAGTTCATATGGGGATAGGAGGCTATCAGTTGGGATTGTATATAGTGTTATGGTTTATTTTCCAGGAGCTATTTCAAGGTGTGTGGGAACAGGAAAATAGGAAAGCAGAATCCATGGTGCTATATTTGTGCTTCTGCTCTTTTGGAGATTGAATCTATAGTCTGCCATGCCTGACTACTTATGAATCCTGTATAAGTAACTTTGATCACATGGTGGAAGAAAGGTTGGATAGGAATGCAATTAATTAAAATAAGATCACATATTACTATTTTAATTATGAATACCACATATTGATGCCCAGCTGATAATCAGAACAAGAGTTTAGTAATACCAAAATATTTCCAACCTCACATAAATGCAAACTTGCACTTATACCAAATCATAAAGCTAAGATCTTTGATAAATACACATTACACCTATATGTTATCATATAACACATGTTATGATGGTTTTTTAACATGGTTTTTATACTTTTATACTTTATAATAACAAAATAGGTATGGCTTATGAGGCCAATTCCTGATTTATTTTTCTTTCATTTCAATGGCAGGATGACCAATAATATGAAAATTAACTCAAGAATATAAATAATGCACTTACATGCATTTACAAAAAAGAAAGACCATCTAACCAGCTGCTTGTGGTAATAATATGGCAGACCAAGAGAGAATATTGGCAGTTTGACAAATAAGAATAAGGGTAATGGTGATGGTGAATAGTCTATAGAGCAGACATGTCAAACTCACGACGTCACATGACGTCACGCAACGTATTAGAGCTTTTTCGCCATTGCCAGCAATGGGGTGGGTGTGGTTTCCCGATGACGCGTCTGGCCCGCGGGCCGGCAGTTTGACACCCCTGCTATAGAGTATACAAGATAAAATTTAAATTTCATGGTTATAGTTCTGGTTGTGCAAAGGGACCAATGAATAGGTTCAAAAGGTTATAAGACAGATTTAGTATTACTATACTGATATATTTCAGAGGAATTTCAGTTGAAAAGACCATTTCCTTGTTCAGTTTTTGGAAATTCACAGAGGGCTGTCTTCTACAATATTTCCTCAATTTGGGGGCACAATTTAAGTATACCTAGACTAGAGAAATCTAGACTATCAGTTCCATATGTTATCATGTGGAAACATGCAATAAAAGCAAGGATTGGAAACTTAATAATAAAAATGGCACATATGGAACTGAGAGAGAGAGAGAGAGAGAGAGCACAATGAAACAGTCTCACTTCTGAAATCTTAATTAACACAAAGTAATGACCATGCTTGAATGGCAAGGAAGTATTTATTTATTTATTAAATTTGTGTCTAGAGACTACTCTGTAACTAAGTTGACTATCCAACAAAGTGGTGTACAGTTCATTACTGAATAAAGTTGCATTGGTTCTTAGCTTAACTAACAGAGAGGTATGCCACTGAGGTAACAGCCAGCAATTGACAATGCTCTTCCTCTCAATCCATCAATTTCTGCTAATATCAATACACAGAAAGATACACAACTGCAAGATGTCCTGTAACAGTATGTTGAAGAGACCTTGGGAAACAGAGCAAGAAGATGCTGCCTAGGAAACAATCACATGATGCCTTACGTAATGACTGCTTTGCTCAACAACTGAGATTCCCATCCCAATTGTGGTCATAATTCAAAGATTAGCTGTACTTACATTCTCCCATTGAAATCAATATGGCATTGTCACCTGAGATCCAAATGCACTGAGACATTTGCATCTGAATTAAATAAGAACTTTGTACCATATTTCTGAAGATAACAGTTTCAAGTTATCTGTTGTGCATCAGAGAGAAGCTTTCACGTCATTCTTAAATACTTTTTATATGAGTTTCATTGCTCCATAGAAAAATGAGTTACAATGTAAATTTAAAGCTCCTTGCCATTTCCATAGTAGTGGCATTGTTGCTTATCTGTCTACATATTTTATAAATTGCATTTGAAGCTGTTAGCATTCTCCCTTCAAGGCCTAATGACACTCATTCCACACATGTTACTTCATCATTTGTTTTTGTTCACATACTTTACTGCTTAAGTACAAACTCTATCAGCAACTCTCAGTCTTGACCCTAAATGCCCTGGCCTTAGGAAGTTACTCTTCACATTTCTTGTTTCCTATGTTTTTAAACTTAGCTAACCCTATCTTGTCTTTCCATGTATTTGTGTTACTTTGACATCCTCTCAGGGAAGTATGCTTGCAGAGACTTGTAATCTTTCTGTTTAGTTGCAATGGAGTAATACTTCATTAATAAAATTATATAGAATATCACAAAGAGATCTGAGGCCCGTTGGATAAAGCGTCTTTAAACAGATTTTTGCATATAAAGGATGGTTCTAGGCTTCAAGTTTAAGCTCTGTATCAAATGTATTCCAGAACATGTCTGTTTATCTTCTCCTAGAGAAATGGAATACTATCAGACCTTATGGAGAAGGAAACACTTATAGAGGCAAAATGTATAAATGCCCTTGATACTTATTAAGTGAATATTTCAAAGGGCATTGAAGTCTGTCATCCAACATAGGCCAGAAATAGAGCTGCTTAATTTGAACATGATTGCAGTCTCATTGTGTTTATGCTTTGTGTTGGATCTCTTTATTTTTACATATCTTAATGCATTTGTTTATTAATTACATTTGTATACTGCAGGGCTTCTGATGGCTTACAACTTTTTAAACATCCATGGTACAAAAATAAAATTAAAATATCTACAGGAAGTAAAACTTCAGTTAAATTTGAACATAATTCTTAATTCTAGATAGAACCATTCTATCCAGTTCATAGGAAGTAATATTAATATTCACTCATGACAAAGTTAATCTAGAAGAGCTCTGTCTTTACCATTTTCAAGAAAAATATTAAATAAGAGTAAACTCTGATTTCTAAGATAAGATTACTTCAAAGAGCCAGGGCCATAACATTGGGGGGGGGAGGGGAAGAGATCTGCAGATCAGACCAAATCCTACTTAGACAAAAAACTTCAGTTTTGCTTTTCAGCGCTCATGTTATCCTGAGATGGTGGGGTATTGGGTTGGATTTAAATGAAGTAAATTTAGGCTTTGGTTTTGTTGAGTGTAGATAGTGAAAGTTGAAATCCAACAGATCAGGGAAAAGTTCCTTCTCTCTCTCTCTCCTTGTTTCTATATGAAAGAACATCTCGATTAAGAGACTTTTTTGGTTTTTAATTCTGGTTGACCATTTAGACAGCAATTGACAACTAAACTTTTCTTTTTTAATGCAAACTTTATTAAAGTGAACATCAAAATTCAGTGGAGGATTTGTAATCAGTATAGATTAAAGTATTACTGTTATAAAATGTATACTGTAATTGTGTGACAATTTCATTGTGGCGGAAAATGTTTAAGAAACACAACTCTAAAAGCAAGCGATAGACAAATATAATGTTATAAGGTATGGCCCTCTTGTGGTATCATTTGGATTAGTTTTTTTACTTCTACCAGAGTTTCGAATTGACAATAGGCTTTTGAGCCAAGGCAACCACATTAGCAATAATGAGCTGAATTCATTTCCTGCTCTTGTTTACGCAGTCTTTTTTATTCCTCTTTTATTTTTTAAAATAACATTTTTTGTTATATCTTTAGAACGTCATTTAACAAAGTTTGGATAGGTTTCATTGCATTATATTTTCTTGGTATACGTGAACTTTTGGTTGTATGTGTACATTATTTAAACCTTATGATAAATAAATGCTGAGTGGGTGAATTTGACTTGCAGTTTGCACACTCTTTAATTTATTTTGTGGTATCAAATGCCCTATTACTTTCTCTTGTGGTTTATGATGTTTTAATTTTTGCCTTGGCCTCATTTGATTCCAAGTCAGCTCTTGTAAAAGGAGAAAGAATTAAAGGCACTCGGATACCCATTTTGCAGGGTGCAGACCTGTAAATTTAATCCTGCTTTTGCATCCACATATTGGCAATGTTAAGAATTCCTCTGAAGGCTATGTAGAAAGGATTATTTATTTCACATGCCAACATAGGAGTTTATCCCACATACCTACCCATGAGGAGAACCATAGTTTTGTTGTCATATGACAATATCCCTTGATTGTTTACATCTGTGTTTTCTAGATTAATTTTTCTTAAGCAGACACAGATTACTCCTGAGAGGAAAATTAGTTAACTGTTTTCTTACAGTATTCATAAGGTCTAAGAAAAGTATAATATATACATTCATAAGATCTAAGAAATGAACAGTATAAGGAATGTAAACAGTTCTTTCTGTTTAGCAGTGAGTTTCTGTACACTTATCATTTGAAATACAGTTTTAGCGGAATTGGTACAGGAGATAAAAGTTTGTCACAGCTAGATTCATCCAGATTAGAACTGGAGTGTGGCCCTTTAACCTGACTTTATGTGCTGAGTTACTGGAGTTGAACGGCAAGTTTGAAATAAAAGAAATTTTGCTTTGGTAACCACCTTTCCAATGCTAAATTAATCCAGAAGCTTCTACTTGATAGTCCCCTCTTTTTCATGTCTGAATACATTTTTGAATCTGGTTCTTACTCAATCCGGCAAAGTTACAGTCATAGTTCAAACATAGACTTTACATTTTCACATTTTTTTCCCTAGTTCACAAAGCAAAAAGTTTGGAGGATCTCACTTTTGCTTTAGAAATAACAGATGCTTCCCTTAGTCTATTCTGTTCTGCCTTTTGTTAGCTGAAATAAACTGATTTGGTTATTAATTAACAACAGATGGAATCATACATCTTCCAAGTTCAGAGTTATTGGAGACGGATACTTTGTTTAAAGCGTATTTAAAAAAATAATAATATGAGCTATTGGCTATGAGTTAATTCCCTGTACTAACAGCTAACAGCATTAAAACAACAGAGATTGGTGGTATATAAAGACTTAAGCAGTTGATAATTGCACATATTCTTATTTTTAATCTATTTTTATTTTATTCAAAAAAAGTTAAAACAAACACCATTTTTTTTAAAGAAACAAAGAAAAAAAAACATTAAAAAAGGACTAACACACGTAAACATATTAACTGGATGCTGAGTAATATATTATAAGAGTATTAGTTTCTGACCCCTTGCAAAATATGCCCAAAGAATTTCAAACTACTAAACTACAAATTCTATGTCATCTGCATACTATATTAATAACAAAATAGTTAACAGGAATAACAATACTAAAAAAAGACAAGATTAAAATTCCAAAACCCTCTATTAACAAACTGAAATTGTAATTAACATATAGAAAATTTACCATGCCTTCTTAGCTATCCCAAATCATCCCAAGAATTACCACTGATTGGTCCTGGATCAAATATCCACATTTGTTGTTTCTTAATAACATCTCTTATCAATTGTTGACTGATTAAATACAATAAGTCCAGATGAAATTGTTCCCCAGTTAAATGTGAAAAATCCATTCTTCTATCTGCTTTAATCCACTTTTAAAAGACCAATTTATCACTTATCCCCTCAGACAGTTTTCCGCTGTTGTATAAGAGTACAGGCTTGAACTTCAGGGAGGTGTATGGAGTCGACTCTTTTATTTCTAAGTCTGGGTCTATATTTCTTCCCCGTGAATCTACTGCTGGCCACATTTCTTTTGTTGGTTTAATTTATTTACAGTCGCATGCCTCTGAATATTTTTCATGGCCTTTATGAGTTTATCAAACTTTTTAAAAAAGCTTTCAACTAAGAATTGCATGTTGCCAAACAGTCTTTTTGAGTGTCAGCCTTCTTCCCTTGTTGTAGTAGATAAAGCAGAATAAGAAAAAAGACAAAGAAGAAAGGAAGATAATTTCTGGATATTTCAATCCAAAATTAAAAGAAAGATTAAGAAAAATAAATTCCAAACTTTTTGCAAATTGATAAAATACAAAATCCCTGTAGTAAATGTCCAATCAAAATTTAAATCAAGTAAAAGCACTTTCACTATCCAAGGACACGCTTATGGAAAAGCAAGTTATTCGAAACAACATAATATAAATCAAAAGGAAAAAGAAAAAAAACAGCGTCTAGCAGGTGGTTAAAATAAATCAGCATTAGCCAACAAGTAAACTTTTAAAGATAAAAAACAAAACAGGATTCAAAAAATAAAGTTAAAAGCCAGGGATGCTTAAGAAAACAAACTGCTAAGACGAAGATCTATGCCCAGTGGCTTTCTGACCACTTCCAAAGGGACCTGGAATCTTCAACATTCCCCTTCCCATGTGAGTCCACAGCCATCCAAAAGCTATCTTGGGTCATTTCTAAGTGTTCCTATTCAAATCCAGGGAGCAGTACTGCCAAAGATCCATCCAATTTTGGAAGGAAAATCGGCAGATTGTCGGCAAGAGAGAAAAATTCCCTTACCGTTCAGCAGCCATCTTGGAGAAGAGTCCAATAATTGCATATATTGTTGTGAATTATAGAGTCTTTTAGTAAATGCAAATTTATCTTATGTTTAATACAAAGGACAAACACTGTAATTCATTTAGAATTAAGCATTAAGAATTTATAAAATCAAAATATTATTGTGTTCTTAACAGTTTTAGATTTTGTAATGTCACATTTTTCTTTTGGGCACTGTTGAGTAAAGAATGAAAATGCTTTCTTTTAGTCACTCAGGAGTATCTTTTAAGCTTATACACCTTAGAAAGAATAATCAAATCAAAGTATGTCTGCATTTCATGAGTCATCTGAAATATCTCTTTTTGGATTCCGGAAGTAAGATACTTCTTAAGTCAATTAAAACAATTCAATTTACAAAAAGTAAATATTTCAGCATAATTCAAAAACTCAAATATTTGAGGGTTTTTTGACTACATGTTTGACTAGTAATAGCTATATACAGTAATCAAGATCAGAGTTCTACTGTTTTTAAAAATCTTTTAAAAGTTACCCAAACATATAAATAAGCCCATCTCCATGTAAAGGAGGAGATGAGCTTATTTATCTGCTTGGGTAAATTTTAAGTTTGTGCAAAAGGCTACTTGAATATCCAACCTATTGTATTTATACTTTTTAACAATTTTTTTTTCAAAATTCAGGAAAAAGCCCTAATTCTTTGCAAGATATTAAAATGAAAATGAAATGAAATGAAGCATTTTATTAAACAATCTGCGGTTTAGCAACTCGTTAAAAATGCTTAGAAATGCTATGCTAGTAACACTAGAGGGCACTAAGTGCAAAAGAATGAAATGGTATGGGGCCTTATAACTAAGCTATTCCAGAATCTGATACCATCTCACTGAAGATGTGGAAGTTGTGCATTGGGAAGAGAGAGGGAAAATCTAGTGAATTATTGGCTTTTAGGTTAAGCAGTATCAGTGAAGCAACATTATTCATATAATTAAGAATGCCAGGTCTGTCTGTCTATCTGTCACAATTCAAATTTGATAAATCAGCAATTCTTTTATTTTTATACCCAGCTTTATAATGTTGATTTTTTTTTGGTTTCAGATATACCTTAAAATCAAGATGCTTACTTATCTCCACAAGAAATACTGAATACTGTTAAATCAATGAAAGTACAGGTGATCCTCATTTAACAATCACTCATTCAGTGACCATTAAACTTGCAATGGTGCTGAGTGAGTTATGACAGATCCTTCTGGCCCTTGCAGCAATCCCACAGTCACATGATTGCATTCTGGGCACTTGACAACTTACCTGGATTTTCAACTGTCACAATGTCCCACGGTCACATAATCACGATTTGCAAACTTCCTTACCTGCTTCCCACAAGCAGGCAATGGAGGAGCCGGCAGAAAGTTGAAAACACATGAGCTCCTTGCTTAACAGTAGTAAGCAGGGTTTGCGGGAATTGCTGCCGCTAAGTAGCACAGTCATGTGATGTCATGCTTTATAGCCGCATTGCTTATTAAAGGAAATTCCAGTCCTAATTACTGTTGTTAAGTGAGGAGTAGCTGTATGCAAAGCTTTTGATCCTGATGTTTTCTTGTAGATTGGTACAGCTAGTCAGTCCCCAGTTTAAGAAAAAAGTTCCATTCCAAGGTCTGTCCTTAAGTCAAATTTCTACATAAGCCAGAACAGTATTATTATACAATATAAGTAGTATTGTGTAATGAACTTGAATCTTTGTGTATTTAACATGAATCATTGAATATTTAACACAAATTTTGCTGCAATAGGTTCCATTCTTAACTATGAGTTATCCTTAAACCAGGGCATTCTCAACCCAAAGACTTGAGGTATATGTTATTTACTGACTTTCTCAGTTTGATGCTATAGGAGGTTTACAGTGATGCTTTTTTCTATAAAGTTTTTCCTTTTTCCTTAAATGCTGCTTTTATATCCATAACTTTGAAGCTTTGGCAGTAATTTGGGTTGGAAGACTTCAAACTATATTATTTTTAATAGCTCATCCTATATAATCTGGTTCTATGAAAGGATTTCAAAAATCACACGTCTGATAAATCATAAATTATGAGTGATTCATTGAAAGGTGGTAAAAATGTAAAAACCAAATTTACATCATTTACTTCAGTATTGAATATTTTATGATCATGAAGTGTACAAATGATGCAGTAATTTACATTGTATGTATATTTAGAATATAAATGATGTCAATCTATATCATTTGTACAATATAATACACGATCAAATGAATTCAGTGAAACCGGGCCTCATAGCCTGTGACTTATTTCTTTGTTATCTATTCATTTTATTTATTTTGTAGAATTTTGTAACTAATTCAGGACACACATAGGCAGAATAAACCTCATACTGTTGTCTAAATGTTATCTTTTAATATTAAGGCATGTGTCAATTATAAATGTTAAGTTCTTTACATTTATATTTGATTTAATAAGAATTGATGTCTCGTGCACAATATTATATCAAATAAATATGGAAAATAGTTTACATAAATTAACAATTAGCCTGATTTGGTAAGTCTAAAATACTTATTTTTGTTGTGATTTGTTTAAGCTTTTTGAATGCAACTTCAGTCCTGTAATTAGGTTACATCAGTTGTTCTTTTCAAAGATAAGCTTGAAAATTCTGCTCCCCTAAGATACTGTATATATGTTAAATCAGAGATCTTGAATTTTTACTGCTCAATAAACTTTTTCTTTCTGTTACTCTAAAAGTAGCTCTATTTCTTTTGTTGATGTCTATCGAGATTCTCAGTCATCCAGGTCATGGTTGTCCCAAAGATGCTTTTTCAAGAGGGAACTGGACTTTCTTGTTTTTCTTTGAAGACGTTTTGCTTCTCACCCAAGAAGCTTCTTTTGTTGTTGAATCAGATTCACAATTTTAAAAGTTTGTCACACTTAGCTATAAAATAAGAATACTCTACTTTTAAGAGTTATAATATAAAATTCATTTCATGGACTTAGAGGAAGTCTACAAAATTATAAAGATTTGAATAAACACATATAGTAGGTTCTTTGAACACACTGTTATGTAAAGAAGCTTCAAGATACAATTTCATGCTATTAAACATCCTCAGGATATATGGTATTTTTAAAAAGTATTTACATATATACTTTTAATTTCAAAATCTGCTTTTAAATCAATCATACTTTTAAATATAAATATGATTATATTTAAATATATATATATATATATATATATATGTTTTCTGAGGTTTTCACGGGTGTTTGTATGTAGGTCTTTGGTAATTCGGGTTTTCTCCCGCGTAAAATTGGAAGTGTCTTGGCTTCATTTCAACGAAGTCTCATTCGTCATCTTCAGGCTGGTGTCTCTTCGGCCTCGTGCTTCTAGGAGCAGTGTGTGATCGCAGCTGTTTCTTCCTTTTAACTGCCAGTGGGGATATGAATTGATTGGGTGGGAGCTTGGCTGTGTTCTGATTGGGTGGAGGTGTGTTCTGATTGGTTAGGGGCTTGGCTGTGCTCTGATTGGATGGGGGGTTGGCTGTGCTCTGATTGGATGGGGGTGTGTTCTGTTTGGGTGGGGGCTTTGTTGTGCTCGGATTAGTCTGAGTTGCAGCGGGATTTGAGATGGAGAGCTGCATTGCTGTTGTTTGGCTTCGCGTTCGTGGTCGTGCCATATCATCAAGGTGGGTGTCAGTTTGCTTCATGTATGGATTGGAGGGGTTTGAAATGGCTAATGATGCAGCTGTGGTCTGGTTTCTGGTTTGTGGTCGTGCCTCATCATCTGTGTGGGTTTGTGTTTGCTTTTTGCGTGGATGTGTGGTGGTGACATCCTGTGTGGTTTTCGTGAGTGTGGGTCTAGTGTCATTCCTTGTGTTAGGGACTCATTTGTCAATAAGGGTGGGTTTCCAAATGGCTGGTAGGCGGGAGGTATCATCTCGTTTATTCATGCTATGTGGGCGTTTTTCTATCTCGATGGCTTCTCTGATTATTCTGTTGTTAAAGTGTTCAGTTTTGGCGATAGTTCTGGTATTTTTAAAGTCAATTTTATGTCCTGTGGCTTTAAGGTGTTGGACCAGGGAAGAAGAACCAACTACTCACTACTCACTCTTCACTTCAAACTCAGTTATAAAATCCACCCAGCACTCTGGGACAAATCCAAACAACTAGCCCTCTGGAGAGCCGAAACAGAAACCTCCCACAAGACAGACACACACACCAACAAACTCCACAGACTAGAAAAACACCAGAAGCCCAACCCCCCACCACAGCAACCCATGAAACAAACAGTACATAACATATCAGACAGGACCCTCACCATAGCAGAAACCAATGTTCTTTCCAAAGGATTCAACTTTGCAGTCGCCCCCAAACGCATCCCCACTGAAAACATCATATGCGGAGTTGAAGCTATCCTAACCAAAATCAACCCAGATGAAGCCAATAAAACCAGACTTGAAGTCACCAACGTCCTCTGCTCCAGCAATCCACCCAGAAGCAACTTATATAAAGAAGAACAAAAAGCACTCACCAACTTGAGGAAAGACAACAACATAATCATTCTCCCAGCAGACAAAGGTAACGCCACTGTGGTGATGAACACATCCGACTACCAAGCCAAACTATCCAACCTACTCCAAGACCCCGCTTACAAACCTCTAAACACAGACCCCACCACCTACCTGGAAAAAACCACCAAATCCAAAATAAAAGCCTCTCCCATCAGCGAAGAGATCCAGCAAAGAATCACCCCCAGAGAGAAATCTTCTAGATGCCCCAAGCTCTACGGCCTCCCCAAGATACACAAAGAAGGAACACCACTAAGACCCATAATCAGCTCCATAGGCTCACCTCTACAGAATCTTGCCAAATTTCTTACCAAACAACTTCAGCCCTACACAGAATCCATCACCTCACACATACAGAACTCACTCCACTTCATAGAAACAATAAAGAAACAAAACCTACAACCCAGCGACCTACTCGTGAGCTTTGATGTCATATCCCTCTTCACCCAAGTGCCTATTAAAGAAGCCTTGACAGCTATCCAAAACAAATACAACCCCCCCAAACACATCCTAGATCTGACCAACCACTGCCTAACCAACACATACTCATCCACAATGGACAAAGATACAAACAGATAGAAGGAGCACCTATGGGATCACCCCTCATCGCCAACCTATACATGGAATATTTTGAAACCAAAGCCTTAGATAAATCTGAACACAAGCCCAAACTCTGGCTTAGATATGTAGATGACACTTTCGTAATTTGGCCACATGGGAAGGAAAAACTGGACAACTTCCTCACACATCTCAACAGCCTACACCCCAAAATACAATTTACTATGGAAACAGAAGCAAACAACCAACTTCCCTTTCTGGACGTCCTAATCTACAAAAAACCCAATGGCTCCCTAGGACACACCATCTACCGGAAAAAAACACACACCAACCGCTACTTAAATGCACAATCCCATCACCATCCTGCACAGATCAACTCCGTAGCCAAGACCCTCATCTCCAGAACCAAACGCCTAGCCGACAAAGACCACCTGAAAACTGAATTACACACTCTCACAAACGTATTAATTTCCAACGGATTCCAAAGAAACACTATTACCAACCTAATCCAAAAGGAGACACCCCCAAAAAACCAAGATACAGAACAGGACAACGGCATCGCCCTCCTCCCTTACATCAAAGGCACCACAGATAAAATCAGCAAAATTCTCCACAAACACAATATCAAGACAGCCTTCGGCACTGACCAAAAAATAGCCAACATCTTAAGAAACCCCAAAGACAAGATCCAGCTAGAAAACCAAGGAGTCTATGAAATACCATGCAAAATCTGCCCAGCCACATACATTGGACAAACTAATAGGAGAATAAATGCACGCATCGCAGAACACAAGAAAGCAGTCAGAAAAGAGGAAAAAACTTCCTTTTCCAGCACCTTAAAGCAACAGGACATGAAATTGATTTTGAAGGTACCAAATTAATCTCCAAAACTGAACACTTCAACAAGAGAATAATTATGGAAGCCATCGAAATAGAGAAACACCCCCACAACATGAATAAACGTGACGATACCTCCCGCCTACCAGACATCTGGAAACTAGCCCTAGTCAACAAACGAGTCCCAACCACAAAAACCGACACCGGACCCAGAACAACACAAGACACCACCACCAATCACCCTCACCAGACTCAAACCCAAACCCATCCCATAGACGAAATGCAACCATCATCCAGAATCCACACCATGGCGACATCACCAACTGCTGCACCCCCCGTCGACCCCCACACAAAGCAAACTGACACACGCCATAAACACATGGCCAGACCGCAAACTCGGAGCCAAACCAAAGCCCGTGATGCTACATCACAGCCATCTACTCAGGACATTACATCACAGAACTCAGGAGGTTACATCGCAAAGGCTCAGTATGTTACAATGCAGCCTACCTCCCAGGATGTGGCAGCACAGGACTCAGGATATCACTACAATAGAGCTCAGAATGTTACCACACAGCCCATTACCCAGGTACAAAAGAACAATGGGCACACAGCCAGCACCTCAGCCACACAGGATGTTACCAAACAACTGACTAATTTGCTTACATCAATTCCATCTTCCAATCAAGATGTAACAACACAGCCAACCAACCCGCTTACAGCTACATCAGTTAATTTGCTTACATCAATTCCATCTTCCAATCAAGATGTAACAACACAGCCAACCAACCCGCTTACAGCTACAAAGCCAACACGCCACACACACCCCTCCAGTATTTATAGAAGGACGGCAGCTCCGATCACGCTTTGCTTGCACAAGCACAAAGCCGAAGACACCAGCCTGAAGATGGCGAGTGGGACCTCGTCGAAACGTCGCCAAAACACTCTCAATCTTACACGGGAAAAGACCCGAATACGCCAAGTCCTATATATATATATATTTACATTTGCATAGCAATACCGTTGGCTTGTGAATGTCTTAGTTTTTTAAGAAATATATTACAGTTACATTTTCAATGAATGCAATGATGATTTCCCAAATTAGAAGCATACACAGTAAAGTGAAAATAGGATACTTAGTTCAGAAATGTGAATATTACATGTCAAGAAAAAAATTATTTATTTCAGCAACCTGCTAAGTACATACTCAGAAGTATTTTGACTTTGATTCCATATCATGGAATACCTCTTTTGAAAAGTATTGAGGGACAAAAGATCACTGCTTGAAACAATCCTTTGTTCACTGCTGCTTTCATTTTTTGATCCTAATCACTGCTACACATGACTGCTCCAAGAAGGAGATGGTATCCATGTGCAACCTTAGTTTAACAGATGCTTTAACAAAGTACAGATTTTGCATTCTCATGTGCCTGGGTTTGTGGTCATTACTTTTCTCACCTACCTGTTGTTTGAATTTAGTTTCACAAGACAAGAGTGGTATAATTGCTTTGGAAATACCAGTGGCCTTGGTTAAGATGAAATTATGTAAAATAACTTTGCTGTTATTTTTGAGTCAGTCCTGTTCCCTACATGGATAGATCCACATCTGTGTCTACTTTTGACTTTCCTACTGCCACTTGACTATTTTGTATTGTTTTGTTTTGGGGGATGCTGTTAGTATTAGCCCATAAAACTTTGATTGTTGTGTAAATTAGAACAGTAATAAATCATAGTAAATAAGTGGTTACAATAGTAAATAATAAATGGAACAGATTTTGACTTAAGTCTTTAGAACTATTATTTTCTCCCTAAGTATAACTAACAATTGTCTTATTAAAATTTATAGTCCAATGTATCTGGAAGACCCCATTTGAGAAAGGCTATTATAGAGATTCATGGAAAGCAAAAGTTCCATTTATCAGGTTGAAATTGTTTTAATACTTGAGGGTTTTAAGCTTCAAATTGTCATTATATGACTTACCAATTTTCATATTCTTTTCACTATCAATGTTAAATATTTAATATTTTATCCTCTAAATAATGATAGTCTATCTGATCTATACAGTACGTCTTTTGATGTTTCCTATTTTATTTTCCTGAGGATTTATCTGTGGAATTCTGCATGATGCTGGTATATAGATATATGCCTGCATTAAGCTGATGTAGCAGAATTCTATATAATAAAAGATCTGCAGTTGGTACTCACTTGTGAATGTTGTTAGTCAGTAGGAACGGTCCAATAAGCCCATAGTTGAGCACAGTCTGTCCACTTCATTGAATCTTCTATGTGCACAGCCTCTCTTGAAATGAATAAAGAATGAATGTGCTGCAGCAGCATTCCCTGATTGACCTCATTAATTCAGAACAAATCAGCAAGTAGTATAATGAACAGTATGGCTCAGTTATGTGGTTTCAAACATTTTCCCTACTAAATTTAAATATTTGTGGCTCATTAAAAATTCTCAGTTCAACTAAAAATATAAATCCTTTTTTAAAAAGGTGTATATTTTAAAAATTAAAAAAATCATTTTTAAATTACGTTTCAAAAAATATCTTTAAAATGTTTGTGTTAGTATATGGAAATGGACACACATACACTTAATGACAAAATAACTATATTACTATTATATTAAAAACTAGTTTCGAACAAGTCTTATTCTTGAATCTATCTCTTCCCATTCATTATAGCTTGGTTTTAGTTATAAATTCTATAATTATGTTAAAAATAATTTGCAAATCTTGAACATAATGTAACATGATGATCAGAATTAAAGAAAATGCTGACCTAGTATGCCAAAGAAATTGGTTATCAGAACCTAACGTTTACATATATAATGCCAAATCATGGCTTAATGTAGCCTAATGTGTGAATGAACTTGCTGGACACTTTTTGAATAACACTTCAGCTATCCTTCTTCAATATATTTGTTGTATAATGTATTGGGCTACAATTTCTATTAGCCAAGATCTGGGTAGCACCAATTTGAGGAATGCTATAAGAGCATTAAAAAAATGATGTTCTTAACTTGCTAAAATATTTTAGGGCATACTACCACTGATTTATTTCCTTGACTTCCTATTTGTAATATGGAGGTGGTTAGCTTACTTTAAACAGTACTGAAGCAACATTGATTTTTTTTTTTTACTATACTGTAAAAAAAATTGCTGTGTATATAATTTAATCTAGAAAGAAATGTATTTTACCCTATCTTTATATTGAAAATTAATAATGGAAATCTAAAATCTTTTCACCTATCTTCACATTTGACAGAAGTTAGATTGATGTTCCATCCAATGAAGTGGAATCGATTTCATATGAATTGTGTTATTTTAAGGTGTCAAGAAATGTCTGTTGTATTTGCTTTAGAAAGTAAAATGATTTGCCCCCAATAATATTGTTGTGTTTGTTAGGACACATAGGTAGGAAAGTTATAGTGATATGACTTGCTTTGTTGAATACAGATGTGCATACCATACACTAAGCAGCTGAACTAAGTACTATTCTTTTCACCTGATTTCTGCCTTATATAAACTTAAATGCTACTAGACAGATCTAAACCTTTTTGTATTGAAGTAATAATAAATGCTTTGCAATGATGTTATCAGAATGAGATGTAATTGAATTACTGAATGTAGGGACTTAAAACTTCACATGCACATGCATACATGCATGTGTGGTTGGAAAATGTGTGTGTGTGTGTGTTTAATGATAGAAAGTTAAAGAATTCAATCCAAATGGCATTTAGCCTGAGCAAAATAACCCGCTATGCTTATTTGACTGAGTTCATTGAGCCTCTCTCCCTGAGCTAATAAATGTTACTGGTACACACAAAAAGTTAAGCTAATTAATCATGTCTGCTTTGAAATAAATGCTGCAGGGAAGCCATTATTAAATGGCATTTAGCACAAAAGAGAACTACCTTCTTCCCAAGAGATTCTGCCATGAAGACCAATCAGAAGCTAGCACACACATGTCACGGCTTTCTCTGCTGCTTTTATGTATTTTTGGCTAGCCCAGGATTGGCTCTTATCTGAATTTTATGGGAGGGTTTACTTGACACTGGTTGTAGCTTCCCTGCAGATCCTTATTTGGAAGGCTATTGAGAGAACAAGTCTTTTCCAGCAGCTGAGCATCTTGATATACATAATTCATCAAGTCGTGCTGTTCTGGAAATATGCAGATCTCTGTCTGCCCTTCAGATTTCTGTTCAGCTTGTGCAATATGTCTTTCAAGCCAGGTTCTTAAATTTTACAGTGCTTTGGAATTTTGCAAATGGGTTCTAAATAATCGAAGATCTCCTAACTGGAACACCAGTTAAATGATCTCTTATATACCTAATTGCAGGAAATTTATAAATCAACAGAACTGAGAATCAAAATTCAGTTAAAAGGATTCAGCATACTTTTTCCCCTGTATCTCAGTAATAACAGAGGACCGAAAATTCTGCTTTAATTTAGTAATATTAAAAGCATCAAAAATGCCCGAAGCAAACTATTTACTGTCAGTATCTTGGGGATACATAAAGGTAGGATTTAAGAACTTTCTACATCATGTTTGTTTGCATGCAGTGTTTGCTTGAACATTGATTTTTTTGTATTATAGATTGAGGCCTCACTGATATGTTAAAGTAAGTTTAAAATATGTAATTGAAAACAATGAACTCCCTCTAACATTCACTTATAACAGAGTTGCGCAGTCTTGAGAATAGGGCATATTCTCAGTTTAGTAGCTATAGGATCATTGCTTTTAATACTGTGTTTTGGGGAAATCCAAGCTTCGACTTGTGCTATTTTTCATTCTCCAAGGAGAAGGTTATTAAAGAGCATATAAACAATAAGGGCTTAATGTTTAGTTTCATGTTTCTTGATATGTAAACATTGCAATTATTACGCTTCTATTTTTTGCTTTCTGTCTATGACACACATTTCAAAATTGATTAAAGCCATTCTAAAATAGTGAGTGCTTGGAAATGTTTTTTTTTTTTCTCTCAGTGATGTTGTCAACCTTAACTTGTTGAGAATTAATTTATAAAGCATCAACTAAAAAAATAGCTTGGCTTGTTCCTTTATATTGACTGAATACATACCATTATATATATTTGTGATAAGCAGTGCTAATCTAAGAAAGAACCATGAACTTATTACAAAACCTCTTGTTATGTATGTTCTGGATGCTCAAGATTTATTAACAATATGCCTTTTTTCTAAATACATGATCGCTTAGTCAAATAAAGATTAATAACTTGACTTTAACATTAATATTTTCCCTTTTGTGTGTAGACCTTATCCATAAAAATGTGCTGTGTAAAAAAATCAATAGAACAACTGGAATTCTGTCCTTGTGTGACCTATAAATATCAACAGAAAGTGATCAGATTTAAATGTAGCAGTAATAGTTCATATTAAGGGTCTCAGTAGGACAAAGTAATGAAGCTGGACTAGAATAGATTTTTTTCCCAGCACGGTGGCCTGGAGATAAACCACACTGTGTATAATCTAAGTAATTATACATTATAAATACTATGTTGGAGGATACTAGATAGGGAATCCTGGATCTTTGCTTCTTTTAAAGTCACTGAGTAGCCTTGGTCAAACCATTGAAGTAAGTGAAGCCCTATGTGCATGTGGTTTGGCTTCTAAAGTGCATTGGAATGAAGAGCAACTGACCCCAAGCAATCTTTCTGAAAAGACAATCAGTTTGCCAACTGTGATGTAGTAGATAACAGCCCAATATTCTGGCTTAAAGCAGCAGTTTAATTATATGATCATTTATTGGATCATTTACTATTACTCGGTTTTTAAACGCTATTTAATAAATACAAGTGAGCACAATAAAAACCTTAATAACTGAGGCATGATAGTTTAGACTTTCAAATATAGTAAGGTCTTTTTGTTGTTGCCAGCAATACATTTCACTGAACAAATTATAATTTATACTTTTCTTGCTGTATTACCATTAATATTATGAGTTTTGTGAGGTAGAATTCTTTCTCACTGCAGATTTGTCCAATAAAATATTTTTCAAGATGAACAATTAATATTTTCATGACTAGTTTCATATAAAAGCTATATTTTAATTTAATTCTACCCTGCAAAATATCCAACTTTATTTCTCATGATTAATCCAAATAATTATAGGTCATAACTATCTTTTTCCTTGAAAAACTAGTTGGGTTTCAAAGGACTGTAATATTTCTTAGACCATCTACAGTATTCCTATTCTTTCATTTTCACATATATCTCTGAATGGCTGGCCAGTACAAACATGAGGGGAATTTAGATTTGGAGAATATATATCCTAAATTGCTAATGCTGAAAAATATATAAGCAATCCATAGCTTCTACATGTGTTAAGACTCATGTAGAATGTAAAATAAGGTAGGAACCTAAACGGTGTGATTTATACATGCCCATTAAGGAAAAAATTTCATTGTATTGCCTCCTAATTATGAATACAAGGGCTTTATTCTTAATATTCTGTATTATGCTGTTCAGTTCTTTACAGAATTGAAAGAATTAGATAGAAAGTATTGGAACTATGTGACATAGAATTCATCTTTTTCTCATTGCGTGTATTATGTTGAGTTATTTATTTATGCTGTATTCTTGTGATTTGGGATAAACTGAAGCCAATCACACAACATACTCTTCTTCCTTTGGTTCAATGCTTGTTATGGATTAAATTAAGTGATACTGGGAGCTTAAAGAACTCAAAAAAGGTTGAATGATTAACTGCAGAGTAATCTTGCAAACAGAGATATGTTTCCTGTTTTATTTTAGCTGAGTTAATCATCTTGACTCAAGCCAGACTTGATAAAATAATAGTTGATATGAAATCATAGAAGTGCTTCAATTCTACCTTTTAATACATTATAGGTTGAACAGACTCAAATAACTTTACCTAGTCACAATTTAAATTTCACTTAATGCCCTTTACAAATTTTCAGTCTATGATACTGTGGCAAAACTAATGATAGCTCTATGTATTTGCTCAACACACATCAGAAAAAAACTTTGCCATCCACCTAAACCTCTGTATAGAGAGTTCTTTCTCCTTTGACCATGTTCAAAACGAGTAAAGTCAACTGCCCTGGAATCTTGAGATAACCAAGACAAATATTTTGGCTATGTCTGAAGAAAACTGTAATCCAAATCACCTGGACAGAACCTGTTTGAATATACTTGTCCCATATATTGTTGAGCAAGCAAATCAATGTCCTATTCATGCCGAGATTTACAATACAAAATAGGAATGGGACATGTGAGAAGCAGTATGAAGAAAACTCATAAAAGCAAAATTTTAAAAGTAAATGGGCTAAAGGAAAAGTGTAAATAGACATTAAATGTGTATCCTAGTCTACCCTCAACCCAGTTAGATTTTTGACATATTTGTTTAGTGTATAGAGTATAAGTGATAATATATCAGGACACAGATAACTAACTGATGTATAAATGAGGAGAGCAGCGCCTTGCAGAATATCCTACACTGGATTATTTTCAGACAAGACTTCACTTATGTAACGTATATTGTCCATACACTGAGAGCAGATGTGGAAAAGAAACAGTATATGTGAAAGAACACTACTGACAGATCAGGCTGTATATTCACAACCTGATGGCTGCAAAAATGACGTAGCTTTAAATCAAATAGTATACATTTCTAAATAATCCAGTGTCTAGCTTTTCTGAATATGGAAGATTTAAGTAAATTTTAACATTTACATTTTCTTAGCGTATGGAAAAATCACAATTTAAATTATTCCTCTCCCCCCCCCCCGACAAGAAACTTTCTAATTCTGTATTCTTCCAGCGTTTTCTAACCAGGTTCCTTCCATAAGTAATGGATGAAAACTCATAATTCCCAGCCCCTTTATGATAATTATGTGGAAATTATAGCAGGCTTAGTTCAGCACTACGGGAGACTTAAACATAGGATACCCTGGAGGCTCTGTGTCTTCGCTGGTTGATGGGAATCATCCTTATCGCCCTTTCCTGTGACTCATCAGGCCAGCCGTTCAAGTCACCAGAGACTGCTGAAGGCGCTTTCTTGTACAATGAAACAAATGGGGCAGCCCTTCAGCCTCTCTGCTTCTTGCTATGTATTTGTAGGCCTTGAATTCTTGAAGCAAGAACAATGTTACAGTAAAAGAATATTGCAGAAAACCTTGCAGTGCTTTTTTGTTAAAACACAAGCTGCTTAATAAAACTAAGTCACAATCAGTACTGTCCTCCAAAGCTTATGAACCCCCTACTTGCAAAACTGATAGCAAGATTGTCTGCCACTAAAGCGAGTGTAATTGAGATAATGAAACCACACAATTAGAAAACTGATGAAACTATTGGAAGCCGTGCTTTTTGATAATTGGAATAGCTTATTCCAGCCTTCACAAGTGCCTGAAAAAGTGTTCATCATCAACTCATGCTCTTCAATCAGCAGGTTGAAGATTGTGGACGTTGAAAGTGTAATCTGTCTACAGGTCATCAAATTGAGAAAGCCAGTTTCTCTATTTTTTACATGACCCTCATCAGTTTTTTTTTTTAACCTGTACATGTTTTGCTTTATAAAATGGCTATATCTGCAATAAAATCTGAATACCTAGTTCCCAAAGCAGTTGGATAATTAGTTATTTTTTTTAAAATTTAGGTGTGTCAATTTAGATATACAGATGTTTAAGTAAACAGGTAACAAGTAATTGAGTTACAGTTTATTCCTGCTTATAGAAATGTATAATGTTGCTAAGTAATTTTTATTTCCACTGGAAGGAGATGGCTTGTTGACCACTCAAAAAAGTAGGAATTTAAGAAAATTGTTCTCTTTATTTCATGAGAACATAGGTGGGATGTGTGTATATTATAAACCTTTAGTATACATTTTTAACTAGGATAAGAGCAATGAAATTGATCTCTACTCATATCCATAATCAATTTTTCAGTATCTCTTTATATAAAATGATGCATGGAATAATATATTTGGTGAAATCTACTTTGACATTTTCCCCAAGAATTTATTTTACTTCTCATTATGCCATTGAGCTAAAGTGGTATATTGATTTGAAAATGTGAGCATATCTGTTAAAAAAGGTTCTTACACAATTTTTGTACCATATATCCATGTACTGGCCATTGACATACACTGTTTTGCTTTTCTTTACAGTTTAAAAGAATGCTCAATCGAGAGCTAACCCACTTATCTGAAATGAGCCGATCAGGCAATCAAGTCTCTGAATATATATCCAACACATTTTTAGGTAAGCATGAGTATAAAAACTGGTATTTTTTGTTTTTTGTTTTTGTTTTCACTACCTAATACGGGAAATCTCATACACACACATACACACACACACACACACACATACATATACACAAACACATATATATATGTATGTATTTATATGTATAAATAAATAAAACAGGCATTAACTAAATACAATTATTTAATTGTAACTTTTACAGTAAAAGTTGGTAAGAGTTGTGGCAAAGAGTTTACCAGATGGACTTTTGCTAGCTGTCTTATAGTACATTATCCATAGGTCTATATTATCCATAGGCCTACATTATCCATATGCCTTTGTCAAACCTTCCAAGCTATTCCCAAAGGACTATGACTAAAAGGCAATACATTTAAAATATTTCAGACTCATTAGAGGATCATATTTTCATTAAACCCAAATAAAAGCTACATTTGAGTCTTTCTTTCTTTCTTTCTTTCTTTCTTTCTTTCTTTCTTTCTTTCTTTCTTTCTTTCTTTCTTTCTTTCTTTCTTTTTTCTTCATATGCTACCCATCTTGCTGTTGCAACTACAAATACATAGTGCCTCTTGCAGGTCCATACATCCTCCAATTTTTCCAAGGGCTTTCCCATTGCTGCTACTGATAAACCTGCTCATTCCTCTGATTATCCTAGGGTCTTCTTGAATCTGATGTGGATTGTTGTGTCAGCCTAGTAATCCCAGAGCTTTCCTGCCTCAGCACTTGTCATCCTATCAGTCCACCCATTCCCCCAATTGTCCCTGGATATTCCTGAGGCATCAGTCTTCACAGAACCTTCTCTCACTGACTCCAGTTGTCTTGCTGCACTCCCATTGATTTAACACAACTCCTACAGCTGTGTCTTGAGTATATGTCAATACATTGCATAGACTTCTTACTTGGTGAGATCTGGTCAAACAAATGTTGCTTTGCAAAGCAGTTCTATAGATTGGAGCTCTAAAGTTTCATAGAATATCATGAACATGCTTGGGGTAAAATCTGGACTTTAATTGTGGTAGACTAACCGAAATGTGCCTATACTGACCAATACTGCCCACTGCAGATATTGGCTATGGCACAGGGTACAGTTAATTTAACCTAATTTATATATTTCTACTTTAAAAAAAGACATATGGCCAATGTGGGCTCATCTGGTAATGTTTCATGGCGACGTTACCAGTGAATAACAAACAGAATGAATTAAGAAACAAAATGAATAAGGGTGATCCAATATAGTAGAATGGAATGAATAAATACATTCAGGGAAGTGAAGGTATAGATTTGATTATGTATTCATTGATGTCATTTAGGTTATGGGGTGCATATAAAAATAGGAATCCTATCTATGTGTTAGTAATAGTGGTATATTATGCCACAGTGACTGATGATAATGGAAGAATTAGATATGATTTTGGAGAAATTAAGCAGCATTCTGAATAAATGCAATCCAGAGGCAAAATTATTGTATTACATGACATGAATGCATGGATAGGAGGAAGGGAGAGTGTAGAAAAAGTGATTGTTTCATTTGAAGACCATAGAGTAAATAAGAATAGTGATAGTTTGATGAGTATCTGAACTGAAAATTTTTTGTTTCAGATATGTGGTTTAAACATAAGACTATTCATGCAAATACATAGCAGGGAATATGAATAAAAATCATGATTGATTTGCTTGTGATGATTTTTTTAAAAAAATAGGGAAGGATATAATGATGTTCAAAAATTCTGAAGGATAGGTCATTATTTGGTAGTCTCAAAAGTAGATCTTGACTAGATGGAGAATAAGTATAGAAGAAAAGGAAGGAAGTAGCAAAACAAAATAGCAGGAAGAAAATGTACATGTCCAGTATGAAAAGTTAATCTCACAGTACAGTGAATGGAAAGTGGCCTTAAGGAAAGAGGATGTGGAACCTGCTTAGAAAAGAGTGAAAAAAGTACACTCCAGAGCACTGAAGAAGTCTATGGAATTAAATTTAATTCAAAATATGAAAAGGGATGCTTTTGAAATAATGAATAAATTTGTGAATGGGAACAATGGATATTCAAGTCGTTTCAGCCATTTTATTTCAGTCATTAACTAGCAAACAGAATAAGAGTCACACTTGATTAGACTAAAAGAAGCTTTAACAACATAAGTAAAAATGTAAGCTAAAATTTAAATATTTGGGGTATAAAAATTTATATGTAAAATATGATAGAATGTATATAACTAAATGATTTTGTAGGGTTAAAATAACAAAATATAAAAATAATCTATCTGAAATATATATAACCATTATAACACTAAAAGCTATGGAAAAGTTGTAATTAAGATTATTGCTGTAGAGAGAGAAGACGTTGTGATGTAATGTATAAGGAAGAATAGTATATAAGGAATAATTATGGTTTCAAACCTGAAAGTCCAGTTAGCAGCTAATAAAATTAAGACAAAATTAAGATTCAATTGACAGTAGGGACATTAAAAAATAGAAATCAAATACACAATTGCATTTGAAATGCTTCCAAGTGGAAAATATCTACGAAATGTTTGAAGAGAATGTACAACACATTGCACAAACTGTGCAACAATATTTGACTGTAATCATTGAAGTAGAATCAAATTGGTCAGGAAAAATGCATAAAATAATTATTACAATAGCAAATAAAGATAATGAAAATTATTATACAGTTAATTTTCGGTTAGTGACCACTTGTTCAGTGACTGTTTGAAGTTACAAAGGCACCAAACAAGTGTTATTTATGACCTGCCCTTGAGGTTCTGACCATCTCAGCATCCTCATCGTCACATGATTGCAATCCAGGCACTTGGCAACTGGCTCACATGACAGTTGCAGCACCCAAAAGTCACGTAATCACCTTTTGTGACTTTCCTTGCCAGCTTCTTATAAACGAAGTCACTGGGAAAGCTGGCAGGAAAGATTGCAAGTCGCTCCTGTAAGTCATTTTATTTATTTAAGAAAATTTGCATGGCCACCCAATTCACTCTCAATGACTCCCACTGCTTTTTCTCTTGAACAGCCCAACTATGTAGTATGAGAACCTGTGGATCTCATATTCCACAGCACCTGCCCACAGCACACATGCTCAACCACACTCTTGTAGCACATGCATGCCTGACAGCACCATAGCAGCCAACTGCAAATGCTGGGAAAGGTGAAAGGAAAAACAAGAAGAGGACGACCAGCAGCAAGATGGACAGACTCAGTTGCACTGGCAATTGATACACTGTTAGAAAATCTGAAAGATCAGGTTAGGGACAGATTATCATGGAAGAAATCTATCTATCTGGCTGCTAGAAGTCAGCACCACTTGATGGTGCATAATCATTATTTAGTGCATTGATAGAAAATAAATAAGCGTGATGTTAAAATAGCTGTATTTAAGATGAGCTGAAGTGCATTTATAAATCTGGGGAAATGAATAGAGAAATGTTAAGACGTGTAAGTGGACAGATAGTGGGAATAAGGTAGTCTCTTATAAGGAACGACTGTTTCTTGACTAAAGCAAAAATGGCTGTGCATACAAATGGGCTTCTGCCCATTTTATTATTGGAAAGTAAGAGTGCAGTATTTCAGGAAAAACATAAAATTAAATGTAATGGAAACAAGATACCTACAAACTATATACTTAGTAAATTAATAAGATATGAAAAATAAATGGATATTGAAATGAAGATTGAATACAAAAGTAAGTGAACATACAATGAAGTATATTAAGGTGGTTGGGTGATACTGAGAGAATGTGTCAGGATAGCATCGCAAAACAAATGAAAAAGTGAAAGGGATGGTAAGAGGAAGATTGCAAAAGCCATGGTTGAAAGATGTTGGAGAGACCCTTAGGAAGACGGAAGTGAAATGTTTAAAGAAAAAAAGACGACTTAGGGAATGATATATGGATGTGCTGTGACAGAAAGATCTGAAGTGATTCTGTGAATGGTGCAAATATTCTAAATGTTTGTGTAAATATTCTGATTGGATCCAATCAGCAAAGACATCTGCCTATCAAGAATATACTTCTGATATAGATTTGTGCTGTTTGGTCAAATAACACCCTTCCTGTTGTTTATCAGGGTTTTCTAGCTGATGGTTCATTTTAAGATGGAGAGCTTTTGTGTTTAACATAACCTTAGCCACATTGACATATAAAAAAAAATCAATTTTGGTAACAAGCCGCAACTATAATTCACTAATTCCCTGTGTGCTCATGAGCCAGTATGATTCCGAACATGTGTTGGTTCAGAATGTTCTTGGCAGAAATAGGACAAGATGAGGCTCACCTAAGTCTTTAGCAAAGTATACAGCCAGGGAATTTATTACGTTTTACTTCTGTTTGTGCAGCATAAACAGCAAGCAAAATTGGCTGCATGCGCGGTTCTGTCTCACAGCAATATATAGCAATGATTTGCATTCTAAATATTCTAACATAACTGCTGTGCTGACTTAAAGATGAATAACAAAGCAGTGTCCATATTCAAATTGCTTGCTATTTGAAATATACATTTAGCTAAGGAAAAATTGAAATGGAATTTGGAAAATAGAGGAATACTCTAAAGTTTTATTTGTAGGTATTTTTATTGCCTATTATGATTTTTTTTTAAAGAAAATGTGCAATAGGATAGACCCAGATGACAACCAAACACTTGCACCCCTTTCCCCCCTCCCTCCTTGACCTTCCCCCATCATCAGTTGACAATCAAACAGAAGTGTTAGAGGTGTGAAGAAGGGAAGACAAAATGACTGCCTGGGAGAAATAGAAAGCAGAAACTAAAAAAGATAATTTGCATGTCTCAGTTCCCTCTGCCATATTCTATATAATAATTTCTGAAAAAAATCCCCCAACTGTCAGTAAGCGGCTCGGGAGCTTACCAAATAATAGATAAGTAAATTGGTGAAAATTGTTTTCTGTACTTTGCACTAGTAGGATAGCTTTTCATTATTAAAAATTATTGGAAACAATTAATTATTAAGCCGTAAAATATTCAGTGATAAGTATTTGTAGATTGGTAACATTAGGTAACAAAATGCAGCAGAAGTATCCAGGATCTTATTGCAGACTAGGATTCCTCACACAATGAACTGGGATGGCCTCCATCAAAATTATATAATACAGCATCCATGACATTACTGGATTATGCAAAGGAATATAAGAACAGGCCTGAGCATTTGCAGAAGAAATTTATCAAGTCATGCACTATTGCCAATGTTGCCACTTCTCAGTTTGGTCTCAATACTTCCAGGTAATAGTTTGTTGCCAAGATATTTGGGCCAACCAACAATATGTGGTGGAAAATAATGCATGATAGAAATGATAGAATTGACTAGAACTTTTCCTATTGATGCTATAGGTTTCTCTTTCTTGTGATTCAGATCCAAAATAAAAAAAATGTTTTGAAAATTCACCCTTTTCATTATCCAGAGGATTAGATAGAAAACTGGATTTTATGACCCTTGGCAAGAAAAATTAGACAATTTCCAGGAAGCTTGAAAAAAATGGAAATGTGCTTACCTATAGAAATGAATACATAGAAGAATTTCTTCTTTATAACTCTTTTTTTGTGCTTCCAACAGACACCTGGTTAGATGTTATGGGTCACACTATCAAACTAAAAGACTTTTGATGGGCTCCAGCAGGACTTTTTTTTTATGATAAAAAAATATCTGCATGCAGGATGGTAGTGATGAAGCAATCCTTCATGTGCAATAATGGAGATATGTGAAGAACAGTACCACAACCACCAGTTTTCTTGATAAAAGTCTTATAAAAGACTTTATAAAAGACTTTTCCTTTTTCTTATTAATAATGAAGGCCTTAAAACCTTGCACAAAGTTACCATTAAGGCTACTTAATCTGAACAACTCTGGATCATGTTTTATTGATTTTTTAAAATTATTGGTAGAGATAGGTTACTTCCTTTTGAATAGAGCACGATAAGGCCCACTAAATAATTGCATAATTATATCTCTGGGGAAAAAATTGTTTGAGATAAGGAGAAGCAAGATTTGCTCAGCGATCAGACAAAGAGACCCAAACCCATTGGTAGCCTCACACTGCAATGAACAACACACATTCAATTTTTCAGCTACTAAAATTGTTGGACAAGCAGGCACAAAAACAGCCAAGGAAGTGATTGAAGCCTGGGAAACAGGCCCCTCGTCAGTCAACAGGAGTGCTGATTTACCACCAACCTATCAAATACTTAGAAAGCGAGGGCTGGGCAGCACAAGCAAATGACAGCTAATGGCTTAAAAGCCAGCCATCAACACAGCCCAAACAACATCTAAAAAAGCCACTATAAATACCACATACATAACAGAACACACTCTGCTAGAGAGAAGTTCCCTGAAGATGGGCTCCAGCACAACAGCTTGGAAGACAAAACCTCTGGTTCCAGTGACCGATCCAGACTGGATCCTGCAACATTATCCTGGGACATGTATATTTGCCTTCATTCGTAAGATTTGCTCACTTTGAATGAAACCTTAGGAAATCCCTTGGAATTCCATGACCTCTCTAATATTTCCTTTCACTTGAATGCATCTGACATCTTGCTTTAGAGCCCTTTCTTTTGATGGTTCTAAACTTTGTTCATATGACTGAAGTTATAAACATCAAAGCATACACATGAGTCATTATATTTCAGCTGCTGTTGGTTTGTGCCAGTTCAAATCCTCCCCCCCCCCTCTGTTTTATTTAATTGGTGATCAGTAAAGGAACAGGAGAGGGCTGACTGCCTCTGGCTGAAAATTGGTGACATTTTCACTTGTCGGTAGCAATCTGATCAGAATTCTCTGCTTTTTCCAGTAAATGCTAGCCTAATCTAAAAGATTAAAGAAAAGATCTGTGCCAACACATACATGTGGCAATAGATTTCCCCCCATTTCTAGACTGATGAATGCAGTTCTTAAATATTTTGTACATGCATCATGCTTTTTTTTTTCTTGTTAGCATTAATCTAGAGGAAAGGGAGAAAAAAAGAGAGTCTCCAAATAGAAAACAGTATTTCATCACATGGTTTTACAGGTTTGACAACATCGAGAATATGATACAGTATTATTAGGGGGAAAAAATAAGAATTTGAGAAAGAACTGATTGGAGTGGAATATATATATATATTGCAGTTAGCAATGAACTTTTTATGCAAGGGAAAATTGACATAGATTCCTTATATAATATAAGTTGTTTTGGTTCCATGTTGATAATCTTACAAAACCACCATTAGAGTTGAAGGTCTTAAATAGATTTCAAACTCCTGGCCAGATTTAATTTCTCTGCCTAATTTGCATAAGAGGAACTTTGAGAGGGAACCTGAATTATCATGATATCCTCCCATATCTAGAAAGTATATGCTGGTGCTGACTGTCAAGAGTTTATAAGAGTAACAGTACAACACATATGAGACTATTAGATTGGAGAACAACAATCTAGTGTCAGGTATAGCACAATTATGTTTGTTGCCATCAATTGTGGCAGTGGGGAAGTTTTTATTTTTACCTCTACTGTGGAGATTAAGAGCTAGAATAGTGATCCTGATCCTGATTTTCTGTTACCCACCAGTTCAGTATGTGTATGCGAAACAATCTGTCACAGGATCAGAGAATGCCATTGTTCACCTGGGATCAACTTAATATGAGCTCATTAACTCACAGGGAGTTAATAAGCATTACTCACATTACCTTGTTTGAAGATAATGCTTGAATGTGTGCATTATATCTGCTCAAAAGGAAGGCTATCAAAAACATCCTCTAACTCTTTACAGTTAATTGCTATTAATTATTTGGATTGAAACTACAATTTATTTAAACATTTGGGGAGTAGAGAATAAATCATGTTCAGGAACAGATTAGAATTTGGCTTGCTTGAACAGATTATAGTTAAAACTAGGTTTTGCTAAAACAAATTATGGTTAGTTGAAAACAAGATAATAATTGTGATCTTTCTTGCAGCATGTTCATAGCAACAATTAGAATTATTCCAGCTAGATACAGTTTTTGAGGTTATTATCTACAATAGAACTTTGCTTTTTAAATAAATATGATATTGTAGCTCCTTTATTATTTATTTTCATTTGTTCATTCATAAAACATATGCCAGCTTTTTATGCTCAATCACCTATTATTTTCTATTTTGGTCAATGTAATTGGAGTAAATCATGTCCTAGTTATGCTCATTGCAGTAGCACAAAATTGGTTTACTTTGCCTCATTTTCAGCAATGTTCCTAATCTAACAACAAAAAGAGGCATATGTTGACAGATATCAAAAATCTGTGATTTGCAAGATAAATTGGACTGTGAGCCAAATATTTTTTAATTAATGTTTGTAAAAATAACCATCTTATTCATCAACTCATAATTATCATTGCACTTCAGAGACAATCTTGTGATAGGTTAGGTTTGAGACATGGGAGATACTGAGTTTAGATCTCCCCTCAAACTACAATAATGGGATAGCTTCACTCAAGATTTAAGAAAGCATAAAATAATATAAACAAATTCCTAAAAATCAGAACTGAAAAGAAATTATTTGGACCTAAGAACCTAATGGCTCCTTGTTTCACTTTTTAGTTTATAATATTCAAGCTGTTTTATATCAACATCATTAGGTTTTGTAGCTGTATGTAAAGTTATTGTTGCTGTACTACTGAGAGAGTGTAAGATTGCTTAAATCTAAAAGTAAAGTGGTCTTGAACCTTTTCATGTAGTTATTTATTTATTTACTTATATCCCTCCTTTGTTGTTTTCGTAAATAACTCAGGATGACAAATATGTCCAATACGCCTTCCTCCTCCTATTGTTTGTTCCCACAACAACAACCTTGTGAGGTGAGTTGGGCCAAAAGAAAGAGTGACTAGCCCAAAGTTACCTAGCTGTTTTTCATAGGTAAGGCAAAACTAGAAAAAGAACAAGTTAATAGGTTAGATGGTGATTTGCACCATCTTATTTCAAAATGATTTTGAAGGACATTTTTATGAAAAGCTATGCTGCTCCTAATGTTACTTCTTACAAGGTAGCTGTAATTTACAAATAAATTATAGATTTTTTTTTCTTCTTTAAAAGATAAGCAACATGAAGTGGAAATCCCATCTCCAACACAGAAAGAAAAAGAGAAAAAGAAACGGCCTATGTCTCAAATCAGTGGAGTAAAAAAGTTGATGCACAGCTCCAGCTTAACAAATTCTAGCATCCCCAAATTTGGAGTCAAAACAGAACAAGAAGATATTCTAGCTAAGGTAAGAGCAATGCTGATTTCCAGCTGATTCAGTATCTGTAACTTAGATCCAAATATAATTACAACACTACATTCACAAATATTTACATACATTCATTTGTCTATACAAATTTATATGTCATGTGTATAAAATCTCACACATTGATTTTGTACAGCTAAATATTCTGATTCAGTTTTTCAGTAGCACATTGTGCATTAGAATTGTGTAACTGCAGAAATCAAACAGGTTTAAAAAAACAAACACCTATAGAATTTAACAAAAATTCAGATGTCATGTTTGCACCAAAATAAAGTAGCAAAAAAAGTCTGCAGGAAAAATAATTTATTTTGATTATTTTGAAACTTAAAAGAGTATTCCCAAAACATAAGTTAGAGTAAGGTAGTGTCATTCCCTGGAGTATTTCCTAATGCTCTTTGCTCTATTAGAGCATCAAGGCAATACTGAAGCATTTCAGTGCATGCAGTTTGAAGCAACAGTTCTATTTCTTATTTAAAATCTGAAAAATTAGTTGCTAAGATGTGGAATACAAAGAAAGTCAAGAGCAGATGTTTTATGCAAACTCGTATTGCAAAGCCAGGGTAACAGTTTTGGTTTTTTGTGTGATTTTACATCAGGACCTAGAAGATGTAAATAAATGGGGCCTCCAAGTATTTAAAATAGCCGAATTATCTGGGAACCGACCTTTGACAGTCATCATGTATACAATCTTTCAGGTATGTTTAAGAGGAATTTTTTCCCCCTTTTCTAGAGGTTGTATAAACAATTACTTTACCCACACTGATACCAAACAACACCAGTTCGATTGGAGCAACACAAAAATCATCAGCCACGCTACCACCCGCCACGCTTGTGAATTCATCGAAGCCTGGCACTCCACAAGCAATTCCATCACCAGACACATTGACTTAAAACCAGCCTACGAACCCCTCAGAATCCAAATCAACCACACAGCTAACCAGAGACAGCACCAACCCTCAACCAACCCACGCAAGCCCCCCCAACACCAGCAGTTCATCTCCCAATGACCCTGAACTGATGTAACCGACCCATCACAAGATTCACTGATCACTCACACCTGACCCATCACAAGACCTCACTTGACACACCCACACCTGAAGCCCTTATAAACAGAAGAACACTGACACTTACATCCCCTAAACTCCGCTGAAAATATTACCTAGCCTGGTAATGAAACTTTTGGAAACCAACCCACAAGCTCGGAGAACGAACCTTCACCCTCAATTACTTTTCTTTCTGTGACTGCAGGAACGGGATTTGTTAAAAACATTTAAAATTCCACCGGACATCTTAATAACCTATTTGATGACGCTGGAGGACCATTATCATGCAGATGTAGCATATCACAACAATATACATGCTGCTGATGTTGTACAGTCAACACATGTGCTTTTATCAACCCCAGCTTTGGAAGTAAGTCCACAATATGTGGGTGAAATTAAAAAACCTACTTATGAAACCTACTTTCATGTCTCACAATACACCAAGGTGGCTAGCCAAATGATTAGTTACTGAGAAAATAACTTTAATTTGAAGATATCAACATTTGATACTTTATTATAAAAACATTTTGTAAATTGGACTTTAATCTTTGTTTTTTCAGAAAAAATAACAAGCACTGAAGTACTACTACAGATCCAAACCTAAATGGGTAGAGGACCAGTGCAGTTCTGTTTCACTTAAAACATTTTCTCCATTAGTCATTCTTCTCTATTCCACTATCTTATTCCTAAATATTTCCTCTTTTTTCCCCTTAGGCTGTTTTCACGGACTTGGAGATTCTAGCTGCTATTTTTGCCAGTGCAATACATGATGTTGACCATCCTGGAGTTTCAAACCAATTTCTTATCAACACAAGTAAGTTAGTTTATTTCTGGCACTATTAATTGTCTCTATACTTGAGATTCTTTGAACATGCAACAAGAAGGGATTTTTTTAAAAAAAAATGGTTTTGGATATGTAGAGTTTCTGCATACATCCTGTGGCCAGTCATTAAAAGTATATTTCTAGTCCAGTATCTCTTTGTTACAATGGGAAATTGAGGAATGGGTTTTCCTGTTCACTCAGTCAGCTGGATATGCAAGGTCTTTCCATTGTTACTTGTCAATGGGTTTCAAGCAACTGGGAAATCTAAGGCAGCTTTCTTGTGATAGATTGTTGGAGGTTCCTGAATGCTACTTATTCCTCTTGATCAATGTTTCTCAAACTTGGTAGCTCTAAGATATGTGTGGTTACAGTGGAATTCTGAGAATTGAAGCCCACAAATCTTAAAGTTGCTGAGTTTGAAAATCACTGCTCTATATTTTTTCTTGTTTTCTCTGGCCCATTTGGAATCTATACTATTAAAACTCTTGTTGTCATTACCTTTACCTCGGTGAAGTAGTGAATCATAGAGAACAATTTTTGAACAAAGGTACCTCAAATGGGCTAACTTACATAATACATCCATAATCGGGATCCATATTTCCCAAGAAAATGAAATTAGGGGAAGTTGTGGCTGCTTCACTACTACTGGCTGCTGCTACACTGCTGGGCTGCTGCATATGATCTTCTTGTTCAAATTCTGTGGCAGTTTCCCAGCCAGTCTCGCAATCTATCACTCCTTCCCCCACCTACTAGCAAGAAATTGATTTATCATGTGGCTCTTAAGGAAACAAGTGCCTGAAGAAAGGCCTGGATGTTTTTATTACTTTATGTGCCCCCTGCTGTGGCACACAACATGTGCATGCATCTATATTCCATTTAGGAGAATGGATCACTTTGTATGTATATACATAATGGTCCCTTCTTCTATATTTCTTCACAAACTTGTGAAGTAGATGGGAAAGTCACCAAGTGAGCTGCTATGCCTATAGGTGGAATAGAAACTGGCTCTCTCTGGTGTCAGACAAATACATTAGCTATTATGTACCTCAGTCCTTGCCCATCCTGTTTTCAACTACTTCTTATTATGAAACTGAGTGTAGTCTGTTCCCTCCTTTGGCCACTGGAGATCAGATAGATCAGTCATGCCCTAACCTTCAGGAGGTCATATGATCCTATTTTAAACTGTTCTGAGGTAAGAATGGCAATGTATAATATTGTAAATAAATAAATAAAATATCATCAACATAATTATGCAAGGTAGAAATAGAGGGGAAACGTCATGGTAAAGAGATGACACCAAACTTCACTGTGATGTGGCAATAAGGAGTGCGAGAGATAAAGAAACAGAGAATGAAAGGGCTGTATTTCTGCTGAACCACAGGGAAAAGTACAGAATGAGGAGACAAGAAAAGACAGAGCAGGAAAACAAAGATGAACTTCAGAATGTGTGGCAGACATTAATTACTGCAAGAGTTCCTCAGTGTGACTACATCTGCCTTCAACATCAACATTTCAACAGAAAGAGCAAGGCAAAATGTACAACTTGCACAATGTAATATTTCTGCTGATGTTGGTACCATGGCCAAAGTCTGCACTCACTGTCATAAATTCCTATTCCCTGGAAAAACCACCAGTTTCTGCTATATGAAGGGAAGGGTCAGGATAGGCAATTTGCCTAATGAACTTCTCAATTTATATAGCAATGGTGAACCTATCGCAAACAGGTTCAGGAAGAATATTAGCTAATACAACTGCCTCTTCCAAATAAACCCTTTGGTGCCAAAAAAAGTCATTTGAATGAGGAATGGATGGAATCCTGTGATTATTCAAGGGCAAATCCACCATTATATCATTACTGAGCTGGAGGGGGGGAATAGATTCTACCCTGGACTCTTTTCCCCTCCCCCATCCAGCTCAGGACTGCACAGTGTCTTCTTCTGGGCCTCTTTCTGGAAAAGCTCTGTGTCGCCAAAACTCTCCCAAAACTTCATATGCACATTCTGTCACAAAGCTAAAGCTACTCAGTTTCCCACAGAACTCCTTGATTCAAGTGAACTCTTTGGATTGCTATAAGATAAACTGGAATTGAAGATCTGCCATCCTTTTAATGAGGAACTTGGATCTTCCAAAGCTTTCCAAAGGAATGCATACGATGATGAAAGAACTCCACAGGAATCTCACTGTATCAATTATAAACTTTGGTGCATTCAAAAGTGACATTGTCATGATTCCAAGAATTGCAGTCAATTTATCAGAAGGTGAAGTTGTCCCTCTTCAGCATACACAGTTTCCAATACAGTCATTCTTTGCTCTCACTATATATAAAGCAGAGGGACAAATCATGGAGAATGTACTGATTTATCTGGAGAAACCAATATTCTAGCATGGTCAACTGAATGTCACTTTAAGCCAAGGAAAAAGAAATGTAAACCAGTATTCTTAAAGCATCCTTCATTAAATGAAAAGCATCTATATTTGCCTTGCTAGACATCTTTCTTCTTTAATAAAATGATGTTTTCTTCTTTAATTTTCAAACCAAAACTATAGCAATTTGCATGTGGTCATTCTGTTTTTCTGTTTAGGTAAGGAAATATCTCTGAAAGGATGACCCAACAAGTCATGGGTTGTCTAATTGCACTCTACATCTTATTAATGAGTCTTCTGCTTCCATTAGTGCTCACCACCAAACAATAGAAACAAAAGGAGACAATACTGAAGCTCTGTCAGCATGGCAGATAACATTTCAGCAGAATAAATGACAATTGTGAAAAATATACTTTCTGAGAAAAAAAATGCATTGTTCTTGAAGGAAAGTCTGTTGTCAGATTTGATTTGCAATTAGCCATAGTGGTGTGTGTTTTTTCTAATGTAGATGGATGTTTTGGATACCTTAATAATGTTAAGACCCAGAAATATAACTTGTATAACAATCAAACAAAAATGCAAACTTTATTAACAGTGCTGTCTTGGGACTCTCTTGCAGACTCTGAACTTGCCTTGATGTATAATGATTCATCAGTCCTGGAAAACCATCATCTAGCTGTTGGGTTCAAATTATTGCAGGAGGAGAATTGTGACATTTTCCAGAACTTGACAAAAAAGCAGAAGCAATCATTGAGGAAGATGGTCATTGACATTGTGAGTTGTTTTTATTTATTCATTATTTATTCATGATTTTTAATGTATTCAGTTTTTATAGATCCATTTCATGATAAATTTGATATTATTTTCATTTTTCTGTCATCCTATAGCTCAAATGCAAAATGATGCACCAGATAATTTTTTTTTTTGGGGGGGGGGGTGAATAATTTGAAATATGTCATACCTGATTTATGCAATTTGTGTTTCCATAAGATCTATCTATTGATTAGGATATTTTCTCTGACTGTTTCTTTAATTTCCTTAGCAAGATGTAATAGCTTTAAGATGGAATCAATTATTGTGACCTTTATCTTTTCTTTCTCCTCCAAGGTGCTTGCCACAGACATGTCTAAGCATATGAATCTATTGGCCGATTTGAAAACAATGGTTGAAACCAAGAAAGTGACTAGCTCTGGAGTTCTACTTCTTGATAACTATTCAGATAGGATTCAGGTAAGATACTCTGCATTTTAAACAAATTATCTTCTTTATTCACATCATTACCTTCAGATGACCTGGGTGACTTGACTTTTTGGACTGACTGCCATACTTTTTGCAAAAACATTCTCTTGGTTTTATGGCTGTTTTCTAGGGCATTCTTCCTTGATGAGGTACCTCATCTTACAGAGGCACTTCACTCTTTCTTGACTCTTCGTTTAATGATGCTAATCTACATTGACTAATCAGTTTGTTCTGCTAACCACAGCTTTTGCAGCTTGCAGAAACACTTGTTACAAGTGAAGTAATGCAGACACCTGCATACCCATACCACATCACCCATACCCATTAGTAGAGGAACAGAAATGTAAATTTTTCAGCCAGAGCCTACATATAAACTATCAAGAGATTAGGTGCAATCCATTATGTCTCCACTGTATTTTGTTGCCCTCTTTCATTACGCTTGGATATATGCACAAGTAGGAGTGTCTAGACTGTTGCTTTGGTTGGCTGGTTGGTTGGTTTTGTTTGCTGAAATGTTTCTTAACCCACAAAATTCTACTTAGCAGTGAAATGATGAAATTACTTTAAATGTGCATGCATGTTAAATTTATCAAATTTTTAAAAGTAATTTTCATTCTTAAATCATTTTTAACATTTCCATATGCAGTGGTACCCACTTCTGCAGTTTGGTTTTCAAAATTTCATTTAAATGCTTATGTAGCCTACAGGCCAATCCTAATTTAGACTATTATGTCAGTGTTTGAAGTTTTTTTTTTCCTGGTCTTGAGGGTGGCTAACAGGCTTGATTAATTCCCACATATCTTCATAACTGATTAGTCTTGCACTTACAACATTTTTGGCCTTTTAATATAGGCAAAGCTATAGATGTGAGATAATTGGTAGCTATTAATGTCAGTGTGAAAAACGCACAGCATATCATCCTGCTGGTGTTCAGAATAAACCTTGCACTCCATGTATTTTCAAGATTTCTGTTTTCTCACCCACCAAATGTGCAAATGGAAAAAGAGCTTTGTCTCCAGTGGAATAACACCACAAGTTTTCTCAATATTTTTTTCCTGTTTAATTTAGGTTCTACAAAATATGGTACACTGTGCAGATCTAAGTAATCCAACAAAGCCACTCCAGTTATATCGCCAATGGACAGATAGAATAATGGAAGAGTTCTTTCGTCAGGGAGATCGAGAAAGAGAAAGAGGCATGGAAATAAGCCCCATGTGTGATAAACACAATGCATCTGTAGAAAAATCACAGGTAATCATTTAATTGAAGGATGAAAAATCAATGTAGATGGTTTAGAGAATCCTGTAAGCTCTTGAAAGAAATAGGCAATAATTGTTGATTGATGTCAGCCATTCAGCATAGCTCAGATCAGGAAACTGACTCTACAGGAAGACAAGAACTATATTACACTGCTACACTATATTACAATGCTATACTAATGGAATCTTGCAAGAGTGATTGGACTTTATCTCCCCTCCGTCTTATACCTCAGTGAATCAGAGAGGAGTCTATCTGAGTTTGTTCCCAATGCTATCTTGTTTCCCATGATTTAAGGAATATTACTTTGCTTGTACCATGGTTTTGTTTATTTCCCTCAAGGTCATATTTACACAAATGGTTGATAAAATACTAAAGTCTATTAAATAATGAAAAAAATAATTTGGAGTTTTCATTTAAAAGAAAAATAATATAGAAAAGACTAAATAAAAAGATAGCTTCTTGTGAAGTTAATTTTAATAAATAAGCTGATAAACGTAATTCCTTCATTCTTTAGAATAACATCTCCCCTTAATTCTACATTGTAACAGGTGGGTTTTATAGACTACATTGTTCACCCTCTCTGGGAGACCTGGGCAGACCTTGTCCATCCAGATGCCCAAGACATCTTAGATACTTTGGAGGACAATCGTGAATGGTACCAGAGCACAATCCCTCAGAGTCCTTCTCCTGCACCGGATGACCAAGAGGAGGGTAGACAAGGACAAACTGAAAAATTTCAGTTTGAACTAACTTTGGAAGAAGATGGTGAATCAGACACAGAGAAGGACAGTGGAAGTCAAGTGGAAGAAGATACCAGCTGCAGTGACTCCAAGACTCTTTGCACCCAAGACTCAGAGTCCACAGAAATTCCACTTGATGAGCAAGTGGGAGAAGAAGTGGTAGAGGAGGAAGAGGAGGAGAATCAGTCAGAACCTTGTGTGCTAGAAGAACGGTCTCCTGACACGTAACAGTATGCTAACTGCATAGCTCTCTATACTCTCTCCTTTTCTGTTTTTAAAAGCTGAAAATGGTTTCCAAAGTGCATATCATATGGCACAACCGTGATCATGCCTCACTGTCATCTGCCAGAGTTGTTTGTTGATCAAAAACTTAGTTCGGCACTCAGGATTAGTGTGACCAGAATTGTTCATCTCCATGGCACCAGAGAATGAAGGAAAACATCTGCAAAGAACAGTTGAATTAAGAGTTCAGCTTGGCTGATATGAGAGACTGACAGTACTCACAGCTGTTTTTCAAAAAGAGGAAAGGCTGGTCCAAAGCTAATGTGAGTGTGTGTGTGAGATTGTATGTGTGTTTTGTATTAGGTTTTAATTTCATGAAGAGGCAATTAATAACATACAATTAATGATTAACACCAGAATCTAAAGAAAGTGACCAGCAAATGAATCAAGTTGTCTAGTGGAAAATAAATGCACTCAAATATCGGGATACAACATGAACCAGTAGGAAGATGAAGCTGTGGAAATCACATACTTTTCTAATTTCAAGTCTTCCTGATACATGACTGAAAAAGGTGTAGCTCAATGGTTGCACTAAAGTCTGCATTTTGTATCATATGTAAAACAGAAATCTTTTTGTAGAGTTTACTTTTATTATTAAATGTGTTGGGTTATTATATTTAAAAGAATGCAACACCCTCTGAATTTCATCTGCCAGTGGCTTTTTCTTCCTACCTCTTCTCCTATCCCCAAAAAAGAGTAACTTGCAAGTTTTCAGTACATGTATATGCTACACTGGATAAATTGAATTTTATATTTGTTTGCACTTAGATTTTCATAGCAATTCCTTCAACTGTTATAAAATAGCCTTTTGTTTTATAGACCAATGATACATATATGATGTTCTGTTAATTCTCTCTCTCTCACCCACCCACCTACCCAGCCTCTTATTGTAGGAAAACACTTTGTTTTCTGTCTTTTTTCTTTGTAAATGTCCAAAAGCAGCAATATATTATCTGCTATGAGCTCTTTGGCCTCGCAGATAGCTTAGTCCTGCAGATCCAAGGTTTATGGTTGTGAGTTAATTCTCCTCAACCAAAACAATTATTTTTGAAATCTAGTGGAACACTAGAGTAGCAGTTCCCCAACATTTGGGTTGCAACAATTGAGAAGTGACAGGAATTTGGACCATTAGGATTCAATCTTCCTATAGTAGATGCATTGGGGTTTAGAAGGTTGAAATGAATGACAAATTTGGATCTGAGGTTTTCAGATCTATGGCCAGTATAAGTGTGACTTTCCTAATATTTTATCTGATCACTGAATATTTCCTTTTCCATGAGACAGTTTGTTGGAGTGAACAATAGCATTGTAGTAGTCTTCAGCCCCAATGACTTTACTAGACCAACAAATAAATACTTTGGCTGGAGGCTTACGGGCCACTTTTATTGCACAGTACTTCTGATTATATTTGTGCAAACAGGTCAGGAATAAACTGTTTCTAAGGAATTTTTTGTTACGTCAAAAACTTTTTGAGTGGGTTTGTGCTATTGTGGGAAATGCACTACCCTACAAAACTGACAAGTTGTGAGAAAAAAAAAGCATTTTCAGAACAAAGTGTAGACTGCCATCCATTGTAGAATTACATGCCATTATGGTTGTTAATTAAAATGGGATTTACGTATCTAATTTTAAATTTGGCTGTAGTTGTAGCATACAGCTATAATAATGTGTAGGAAATCTATGCACAGTAGCAGATGTTAATGCAGATTGATATCTGTGAGGATTGAAGTGGGCCATCCTCACCTGTCCTGTGCTGCCTTTCTCTTGCCAGGTTGCATTAGACACATATTCATGCTGCTTTATCAACATGGTACATTTCCTTGACCACATAGATCCTCTATATTTGACGTACATTTGCATAAAACAGCTCCTCACTGTATGCAAAAACTTTGCACAGAGTTATTGTAATCCCAGTATTAAAGCAGGACTGGGTGTGAATCATGAGTCCTTGTTTTGCTGAAAACAAAAATAGGATTGGATTGGATCGAGCCTAAATTAATAAGGCTTTAGTCTCATTGTAATCAATGGAACTATTCCTTCATTTATTTAGAATTAAGGGTTGTTTTGTATATCAAGTTCTTATGGTAAGCACTGACTAATGAGGATTTTTGAAAAATGTTTTAATATGTTGACTCTTTCTTAGTTCTTAATGCCTTTTGTTAAAAAATACCAACTCGGGAAATGAATGGAAGATTTTCATCAAATTGCTCTTAGCATAAATTCATGGCCTCTCCTTCACTACTTTGACATTTGTACAGTCCCCAAGAGTGCCTGGAATTTTAATGAAAAAAAAGCAATATAAATTCCAAAAATCTAAATGGACATAGAAGGGTAATTTTTTTTTCTGCACTAATAGTTTAATCAATAAGGTGGAGTGTTCTCTGGCTTGAGCCAGCAAGTTCTGAGGAAAGAACTGTTAAATACATAAATATCTTTGCTTTCTAACAAGATTTCCCAGCTATTAATTTCAAGAAGGTTTAATTCATTGCTGGATCTTGTTAGAGTGCACACTGTAAGATTAAACTTTCAAAGAAAATGGAGACTGTATTGTGTATTGTGTAAAAAATATACCCATACACATGGACAATCAAATGACAGAAAGCATAATTTTTAGAGCCAGGGATTGAATGCACTGTACAATCTTTTCTGTTTTATTCTTTTATTTCATTTTGCCTGAAGTGTGTGATAGCACACCCATGGCTGAAAAAAATATTAAAAGGTGACTTTACATGTGCTCTCTGTTTTTGCCACAAGTAAAATGCAAAGCATTGGTACAGTTTTGAAAAGGAAAGAGAGAGAATCTGGGAAAGGCAAGAGGAATTTGAGTTTGCATTTATACTTTAGCTTGCAAGTTACTGTTCTTGGTAATGTTGTGTCTGTTCCTTTTGATTTCTGATTTCATGTCATTGTTTCAAAAAATGTGATCAGATAATATAGGTAGAACAAATCACATTCAAAAGCTTTTTTAAAAAAAAAACTTGAGAATGAAATGAATTTTACAACTTTGTCATTTATTTTACAATGCATTTATTTATTTTTTATTTGTGCCATGCATATTTTTTTCTCACCAAATGACCTTACTTGTAATAAGTCTTGTTTGTCTCTGTTTACAGCTATGTATTTATTGTAATGTATATAGTGTAATGTTAACTGTAAATTATAAGTTCTTATTATAACATCATCCTTGCCAGGATGGTGTTGCTATATTTGGAACTCTTGGTGAGAGAATTAATATTGTGTATACATACTCCCTTTGTACATTTTTCCCTTGTGTAATATACCCTATATCACCTTAGAGCTTGTTTATGGAAGAGTTGAGAAAAATGATAGAATACATAGATATATAAATTAAAAGCTGCAGGTCTTTGGTCCCAGGGCTGTGCCTTAACTTTAAACAAAATTTTCTTCTGTTTTGCTGCATTTGGAAGAAAGATCGTAGCAAACATGGGCTGGGTGTATCTCTACTATGCTTTTTTAAAAGCTGTGTCCCATCTAGGAATGTTCTCTTTTCTACTATCTAGGATCCACTGAAGCTGGGTTTTGGGAAGAAGAGTTTTTTTTTTTTTTAAAAAAGGCAAGATGGCAATCGACTGTGCAATTGAAACTGCCATCTTGACTTTTTTGAGACACCATGTGGATGCCCCTGCCAGACTCTGACCTCTTTTTGGATAAATGCCTTCTCTCTAATGGAGTATACATTCCCCTTCAAAGCTTTTCTTGAGGGATTCTTCACCTTTCTTAGAGAAAGGAAAGGGAAAAAAATGCCGCCACCACTTAATCAAAAAGAATGAGCACTAATCAATGGCAGCTACTGCTCTCAAGCCCCACTGAAACAAGGAAGTTACTTTCTGTCCATACCAAGGCAATTCATATAGGCAGATTATACCCATTATCTTTAATACAGTGGCTCTCCAGATTAGACCTGTACTGATATTGCGCTGTAAAACAGGACCTATTCCCTCCTATAAGGCTTTCAGGCAGCCAAAGCTTACTTCTGTATGAATGAATGTGCATCATATGAATGCATCAGGAACGTCTGTAGCTTTTCTACATCATTGAAACACTACCGTTTGTTTTAGGCAAACTCAACAATGGCTTGAAGTATGTCCCGTTGCTGCTCTTGGACATGAAGCTTTGTAGTTCAGATACCTCATCTCTATTCTACCCGCGCCCAGCCCATGTAGCATGTGATTGCTTGGTGAAAGGAGAGATTCTTTTTCAAGAAAAACAGAGCCGCCTCCTTGACACACACTGTAGATTTTAGCAGCCCTGGCCCAAAGGAATACAATTGCTTTTGTTTTTCACAATATAAAAGGGACACTATTACAACAGAATTCCTGAACAATATTTTAGTTGTTTTCAGTTGGTTTTGTTTCCTTTGGGTATGTCTTTAGAATGACAGAGTATGCGAACATTGCAAATAATTCAATGGTTTCTTAGCCTCTCTTACAGCCTATGGAATAGTACTGTATGTCAGATACCTTCATATGAAATTTTTATATGCAATGGAAATAAAAGCATGGGTTGATTCTGCCTAGGTAATTTCGTTTGACTTATCTTTTTGCAAGTAAATTTATCTAACAATTATTGTCCCATAAACAAAAAGGTTGGTCTAGAAGGTTGAAAAAGCAGAATGGGAGTTGGATGAAGTTATGATTGAATGTACAAACAATTGTAGAGGGAACTCACTTAAAGTAAATAGTAAAAGGAGTAAAATCCAACATCCTCTTGCTAAGTGAAAAATGTAAGGTAGGAAATGTATACCTATTTAAATAAAACTGCTGCAGAACAAAAAATTTAAAATTTAATCTTGGATAGCCAACAAATTTTTTCTATGTTGCCTTATCACTAAGAATCTGGAAAAGGTTTCAAGAAACGTATGGGAATGGTAAATTAGCAAAATCAGTTGTCCTACAGTCTGTGCAATTCTGAATCTATCTTATCATTTCTAATGTACCTATAGATAATACATAGAATTTAGAGTTAGGCATCCTGAAACCAACATAATTTACATTAATCATAATTAACAATCCCATTAATCTTTGTAATCCTAAATTCTGATTTCAGTTTCTCAATGACAGTTTGGTTCCATCCAAAAACACATGTAACTGGATTCCATTGACTAGTCAGTTTGTTAAGAGATAGATAGATAGATAGATAGATAGATAGATAGATAGATAGATAGATAGATAGATAGATAGATAGATAGATAGATAGATAGATGATGGATAGGTGGATGACATGTTTGCACACGTAATTCAGACAAGGATGTTTAGCTGAGTTTTGTTTGTGCTTCAAAGGAAGGCATGATTAGTACTTAAACGGGTATATGGTATATCAAGCAATATTGGAAAGTTGAAAACCATTATGGAAAAAGTGACAAGCCATTTCCATATTCTTGCCAAGGAAACTTACACAGACATGAAACTGCCATCAAGACTGAAGTGTGAATCAGCGAAAACTCAATTTTTTTTTTTTATCCAACTATTATTTTTTGATGACAGATTATTGTTCTTAACTGTTAACTTTCCTTCGGACAACGGGGTGGCAATGTGTGGACCTCAAAATATTGCTGAATTACAAATCTGAACTTCCCTCCCTTTTGGTTGCGCTAGGAATTATAGTTCAGCAACATCTGGGAAGCTGTACAATGCCTATCCATCACTCGCCTATGGTTGGATACGTACTTCAGAACACCTTTTGACTCCAAACATGGCCAGGTTTAGTGTTCCAAGTTTTAATGCACACTACTGTTATCAGATAAACTAAAATTGAGGTTATTAGTAGTTTTCCCCCCAATGTAAATAGGAACCTCACAGGAGGTGTTTTCAAAAACACAAAGTGTGAGATGATTTAACTTTCCCTCTTCACCTATTGTACTCCCAATTCCTGTGATTCCCATTTTATATATGTTGCCACTTTAACAATGCCTGTGGTGGAGAGATTATAAATTATAATCTAAATTATAACCCTGTTGAAATACAAATTATTGTGCTACACTCAAGAGAAGAAAAATGCACTTCGGAGACACCTCAGTTTTCTTTCTACAAATCTTGTTTATAAGAACAGAGACTTGTTTTTAAGTTTAATTGTGGTTTGGGAAATTTGACTGATTAATGGATGGTCTGTTTGTTCCTTCTGTGAAATGGCATCCCTTCCAAACAATTGCCTTCCCATCTGCAAATGTATTGAGGGCATTTCAAAGGCTGCTTTTAATTATTCGGCTGTTTCAAAGCCTGATATCAGTAGGTATGTGTGTGTTTGTGGAGTGTTGGTGCAAGAAAGGAAGTGAAAAATGAGATATGTGTGTGAGAGAGTGAGAGAATAAGCTGAATATATGCCAGAGAATGGGGTGTGTATTTGGGAGATGATCAAGGATATGGCATTGGTATGTGAGAGAAGAAAGTGCTGAGGAAAACAAAATAAAAGAGTAAAGTTTGAGAAAAAGTGGAGTTTTTGCATGAGAGAGAATCCTGACAAAAAGGGGTTTATAGAATATGTTGGGAAAGGAACCATAGAATATATCCTCACTGAAGTGCCTGTCATTGGATCTATTCTTGCACTCTGTTTGTATGCAAATCTGCACATAGGTGTCTTGGATGGAAAATGTTTCCCCAGCAATCATACCATTCTGCTATGTAACAACTCTAGGAAATGAGGTTAGTTTTATTGTTCCTGCAATAAAGCAGTGGAAACTGCTTAGAAAATAAACAGGCTACAACATGCCAGAGAAGTGTATAAAGGTAGTTGAATAAGGGAAGTTTGATGGAAAGAAGATATGAAAGATTCTATGTATGAGAAAAGAATTCGTAAGTGCTACAAGAATGTTGAGAGAAAGCTACTACAAAATGTATGCAGTGAAAAATAGAATTACAAAATATGATTAAGAACAAGGAAAAGGGAAGAATAAAAGAAAATACTACACGGTTTTGATCAAAATGTATAACATTTTTGGAAATAAATGAAGGCAACTAAACAAAGAACCTTCAGGAGAGGAATGGAACTAAGATAAAAGTGATATAATTATTTGGGTTGAAACAGGAAGTGAGAATGCTGGAAGTTCGACTTCAGACATATGCACGAGTATATGAGAAAGATATGAAAAAGTAGAATGGAAGGGAATGTTATAAATATTAATGTTCAAAAGAAAAATAGATGAAAAAGAAATTAATGCTGTTGGAATGTTGAAAAATGGAAAGGTTATATAGTGCAGAAATGTCACTAAAACAGCATTAAAATCTGAAAATGATTTGCTTATAGAATGACTTTGCAACTTGTTTACTGTATATGAAGACCATATTTGCACTTGAGTAGAAAACTGTCGTCCCCATACATAAGGAAGCACAGCAAATGTAAATTGATTGTTAAGTGTGTGGGCAAAGATTATTATTATTATTATTAGTAGTAGTAGTATTAGTATTAGTATTACAGAATTTTGGCTGAAAAGGTTCAAGGGATGACAAAGAGCAAAATTTGGAAAGTGCAATATGATTTTATTCCAGACAGGACAGAAAAACTAGTTGGTCCTTGAGAAATACATGTCTGAAAAAGAAAGAGAAAATGTATGATAAGCCAATACTGGTAGTCCTCGACTTATGACCACAACTGGGACCGGAATTTTTATTGCTAAGTAAGAGAATTGTTCAGTGAGTCACACACTGTTTTATGACCTTTTTAACCATGGTTGTTAAGCAAATCGCTGCAGATGTTAAGTGAATCATGTTGTTAAGCGAATCCGGATTTCCCCATTGACTTTGCTTGTCAGAAGCCAATTTCACTGCATACATGCAAATGGCAATCAGATGACCCCAGGATGCTGCAGCCATCATCAATACACGACGGTCACCAAGCAGCAAATTTTGATCATGTAACTGCGGGGATGCTGCAACGGTGATAAGTGTGAGGATCAGTTGTAAGTCAGTGCCATTGTACCTTTGAATGGTTGCTAAATGAATAGTTGTAAGGACTATCGTTTTGAGTTATGGAATATTTTGTGCAAATATGAACGTGAAGATTGGTTGCTGAATGTCATGAGTGCCACATGATGGAAGTAAGACATTCATGAGAATAAAGGAAAGCTCATAAAGGAACTGAGCAATTGTGAGACAAGGATGTATGAAACTCCTTATCCATATTGATGGATAAAGAATAAGGAATGTTTTTGGTAGTTGGGAACATGCATGTAAACAAAGCCATGGTTTTGTCTGACAACTCCAATGGTTTGCAGAGTATTTAGATGGATTCCATGATCTAAAATAAATGCATCAAAACCCAAGATAGTTGGGAAAATGGAATGAATTATTGCCAGTCAAATTATTAAAAATTAAAATGAGTAGATGAATTTGTATATCTTGATAGAATATTTATTAAATATGGAAAAATACAGACATTTTATAACTTGCGCATATTGGCACAATGATGAGTGAGATGTGATCTGTTGCAAGGAATGAATGTTTTTGAATTAAGCAAGAAAAATATGTTTTTGTCCACTTTTATATGTTATATTAAGAAAAAGAAAAAAATAAATTGAATCCAATGCGAATGAGATCAGCATACTTACTGAATTATAAAACAAGAAGAGATAGGGTCAAAAATAAATGGATAATGAAATAATATGAGTGAAATATAGAAATGAGTGAACTGCACAAAGGTATATTGAGGCAACCTAGTCACATTTCAGAGGATGAATGTGTATCAGATTGAAAACAAATAAAAGGCAATATATGAAACATTTTAGAGATGTAGAATCTGGGCTGATTTGCATGGATCTCACTTCATGTTTTCAATCTCTTTGGTCTGTACTTTTACTGTTTTCTATGCTTTGCATAATGTTGCATACTCTGAAGGAAACATCATGATGAGGATGAATGGAAAGACTGGCTGCATATTGTGGTTCTAGTCACAATAGGAACTTATGGTGCGCTTTTTTCCAAATTAAAATTTCACTGCATACATGCATTTTCCACTGATGAATTTGATATGAAGGGTAGTATTTGTAAAACAGATGGTAATTGGAGTAATTTTGAGACAAGATCTTTGAGGCTTCTATTCAATTCCACAATAATTAATCTATTCCTAAATAGACTACAATCTGAAACTTTTATACATCCAGGAAGACGAGGAATATGCATGGGCTGTGCATAGTTTAAAAGGCAAATCTAACAATCTTCCCACACTCATTTCCTTTTCCTGTGCATCACAAAAAAGCATGATCTATCATATTCAATCTATGTCAAGTGCAAGCGACCAGATCCACACATGTAGAGTTCAAGCTAACTCAGAATATAATAATTATATTCTGCCTGTAATACAGGAATCTTCCCAGACTCCTTACCTTCCTTTGGGAACAGATAGGAGCTTGGGGATTGGGGGTTGTTAGTCCTGGTTATCTTGCAACTGTGCAACAACTCATGGCTAATTCCTTGCTTGATCCCTCATCCCTGTCCAGTTGAGCTTTTCACAACAATCCATATATTCTAGCCACCATATTCATTGGCGTGGATTTGTCACATGACAAATAATAGTGTTTTTGTTTTCTTCTTGAGCCCTGCATTAAAGTCATGCATTTAAATAAATACCAAAGTAATTGACTGATTTAGCTCTGTGAAATGGGCCCATGCAAGACAGATTCTGAAAGTTCATTTGGTCTAATCTGTAGAAAGAACTCTTAAATAATAATTGCAATATCGGAAATAATACATAGATGGCCCTCTAATGGCTTGGATGCTGCCATGAACTTCACCCACAACATGTATATAATATTTATGTCTCTCAACATTAAAGAACTAACTGTGTGGTACTAACAGTCAATACCTTAATGCATGGGATACTTTCTTATGTCACACAGCACTGCAGACCTTCAGGAAAACCAAACTGACAAACACCATCATACTGGGAGAACTGTGCAATTCAGTGCAACATAGGAACTGAAGTTCCTGCAGTCATCTGTTGTGAGTGGGGAGGGGGAAGATTGGAGAATAAAGCACTAGAAATCTGCTGAAAAGATACAGGGCTGAAGAAATATGAAATTGAGCAATTAGAAAAAGCAGACTGCCTCAGAGAGCTTTAGTTTTAACACAAATGTGGGGCAATTGTGGAATGGTAATTGGAACTGAATGGCTGAATCAAAAGAAAAGAATATCTTACTTTCGCATTTGGGCTGAAAAGAAAAAAACAATGGGGTGCATTATAGAGTTAAGTTGTTAAAGCCTAAGAAGATTTCATTTACTTCTTTCCTCAGTATAAGGCTATGTGCATTTACGAGGGCAATTCGGAAATAAACCTCCATTTGGTTATCAATAACAGACACTCGCAGATACAGAACTTTTATTATACACATTAGAAAACTACAACATTACATTACTTTTTGACATAATCGCCATTCAAATTGAGGGACTTGTCATAATGTCTTACAAGGTTTGAAATTCCTTAGTAGTAGTCGCTCGGCGCCAAATCTGGGCTATGTGGGGGGGGGAGAGGGTGATCAAAATATCCCAATGGAACTGCTTCAAAAGTTCTTGGGTGTGTCTAGAGGTGTGAGGGCCAGCATTATCGTGAACCAACACTACACTGGAAGTCAGCATGCCCCGATGCTTGTTATGGATGGCTCATCTGAGTTTTCGTAACATTTCACAGTAGACTTCTGAATTGATGGTCGAACCATGCTCCATGAACTTCACTAGCAGTACTCCTCTGAATTGCCCTTGTAAATAGGTCTAAAGCTTTCAAAAAGCAGAGACAAGAAAGGTTTAAAAGCCCAGTGACAAAAATGATTTGCAGGTAGAAGCTTGGAACAGAAAAAGAACTAGAAAAAAAATAGAAAAAAACTGTTGTGCTCAATGATTCAGTAAAGTTGTTGCCAATTAGCTCCGGGATGTAGGCTGTTCCTAAAGATCTATAACATATCATGAGTGGTGACTAAAGATTACTTACTTAGTAGCTCCATCACAAGCTACCTCAGCCTACCCCTTGGGACTACTATTCCCACAACATTCAGTCATCTCTGATAGTGGATTATTGAATGTAATGGAAGGCAATAAAATGGAAAATTATCGATTCTCTGACTTTTCCTTTTCTTAATGTATAGAATTTTATGGAAAATTTTAAGAGTAATAAAAAGAATATAAACTAAAATAGAACAGAGAAAAAAAGAAAAGAAATAAAAGGAAGAACTAAAAGTGCAACTAGAAAAAGTAGAAGGAAATAGAAAAAAGAAAAAGATAAAAAGAAATAAAGAAATAAAGAAGTGGCTTTCAATATTATTCATAGCAGTTATAATATACAATTATACTTTAATCTCTCTCTCTAAAATTACATCATGACTCTCTTCTTTCTATAGTCTATCCTGTCTAATTTCAAAACAATAATCACAAGCTCATTTTTTTCATTTGTATGCAAAAAGTCCATAAAAGGTTTCCTTTCACCAATAATTGTAGATATTATCCTTTCTTTAATCAAATAAATCAGTTTGTTCATCTCACCAAGTTCTGTCAGTTTCACCAACCATCCCTCCATGGTGGGTAATATGGATTTTTTCCATCTTACGTCTCTGATTCTTCCATCAAGTATTCCAGGGGGCTGAATCCTCAAATTTAGCAATCCATCAGAGTTGGCCTACATATGCTAAGAGATCCTTTCATAGGAATAATTCTTCATAAATTGTTACATTAAGATAACTAAATACTAGTGTAGCCTATAGGGCTAAAAGAGAGGAAGAGGAAAATGAGCAAGAGAGCCAAAAGTCTTCTGGAATAACATGCCAACCATTAGAAAGATGGGATAAAATTAACCATGGGACAGGGTGAGCAAACCTGGTGTAACTCAAAATCACACTTAAACATTTTTGGTGTTTGAGAATGGTATCAAGAGGAGCAATAATGCAAACTGAATGGGATTGGATTTTTCATTCTTGTTTTTCCTTAGGGGAAAGGGAGGATTGCAGAGATTACACTACAGTTTTTGTGTGCTGTAATTAGTGACTCAAAATAGTGAGAAGCAGTGTCACCAGTTTTAACTAAAATAATAGTGATCAGAAGAGGCCCCAAGAAAAGTAACAATCAAAAACAAACCTTAACGCTTCAGATCCCTCCGTAGGTAAGAATTTTCAGCTTGGTGCACCTGGAAGTCAACAGATTAGAAAAGGCTGCTTTGGATCCATGCACATAGCAAACATCAAGCCACATGGCTTTAGCTGATTCCAAGGGAAAAGGAGTGTCAAAAAAAATCAAGAAGACAGCTTTGATTACATGGTTGCAGCTGCCATTTTGACTTTTTTATTCCCTTTGCAGATGCCCTTGGGCGATACCTTCTTAGAAATTTATGCTGAGCTCGTAATCCAAATTGACAAAAATGATGCATGAGTCTTCAACTCCTATCTGACTTGCTGGCTGAAAGGAAGGCATCTAACACATCCAGAAAGAAGTTGATTGGGAAAGTCTAGGGCTAGAATTTCTCACTTGGGAATAAAACATCTTTAAAAAAAACAGAATAGGAAAGTGTGGCAGAGGAGAAGGGGCTTGCACTGGCCTGATAAGGATCTATACTGCTACACAATGGAATAACCAATGGCTAAGAGTAAAAATTTAACTACTATTCTTCTATTCTCTTAATAAATCTATATTGCATATCATTTGGTACTTTCCCTCAATTTAGTAATTTAGTTTGGATTGATGGACTGATCGATTTTTCAAAGATCAGTCCTTCTGTTTTTTCTGTATGTGGAGACATTTCTTGGAATTGTCTTCCTGTTTGGTGTTCAATTCATTCTTTGGAAGCTCAGTGAAATGGCTCTCATTTAAGGGTTAATTCTTCTTTCTTCAAAATGTAGGAGGAATGGCTTACTAAGAAATATCAAAGCTTTTTCCAAAATGCCATAGCATATCCTAGCTGAAAGGCTCTATTTTTATAAACAGATCTATTTTAAACCAAAGCTCAAATGCATTGCATTATATTATCTTCACACGTGCTAGCAGGATGAGAAAAATAGAAAAACGAAGGATGTTGCCCAGTTAGAACCAGCACCTTGGCAGACGAGTGCCCGCTTCCCTTTCATAGCTTTAGCCTTTGCTTTTTGTTTTTTTTTCCTCTTGTAAGGGACTTAGAAATCATTCAACATGAGAGAAAGACATCAGTGCACTTTGATCATTCTGTTACAATATGCAGTGCTGTTAATTCTGTTGTCCTTCTGCACCAGCGTCATATTGAGCTGTTTTTATTCTTGGCTGAAAGAAGAGCCAGCAGAGGTGCATTCCGTCCACGTGCCTTCACAATGCATGAGAAACATTCGGCTTTGTATGAAAAGGCAACAATACAATGATCAAATGAAATGGACCCAAGAATAGGGTTTCCTCTCTTCTTTTCAAATTCCGCTATTCCATAAAAATGAACGATGTGTGCCTTGGTATATTAAGGAGAATTCCACTTAAGTTTTTATAAGGGAATCGTTTTGTGAAAAAGCCAGTTTGGATTTTCTGAATGAAAATTGAGGATGGTTCCAAATGCAGCTGTAGGCACATTTCTCTTCTTCTCTCTTTCTTTTTTTAATGGGCTATAAAGGGCAAGCCAACTTCATAAATACTTCCTTGCCCTCTCTCTGTCCTCATGCTAAACTGGCTAGCTGAGATGGATTTGATGGTGTCAGTATATTTATCTGAAGGTCTTTTATGTCTCATAGTCAAGTCTAGTAAATCAAGCATGAGGGCTATATGTAGTACACAGTATTACTAAAATCCTTTTTAAAAAAATCCCTTCAAAGAAACACTAAATTATTAGTGTTACACACACACACACACACACACACACACACACACACATACATACATACATACATACATACATTCTTGGTGGTGTAACTGTGATTCAGTAATAAACTTACTTGTTCAGAGGCCCATTAGACTAAGGTAACATGAGTGCTGGAAACATCTGGAACAAGCCAACAAAAAGGATATCTTGCTGGGTGTCTGATACTGTCCATCAAACGAGTTAAAAGGGGCAAATAAAGCAGGTAATGAGGCTTAAAAAAACCTTGAAAAGGTATTAAGGGAAATTTCAACTACCTAGCTATCTAATTGGAAGACGTCTGCCAAATACATAATGTCAAGATAATGTTTTCACTTATGCTGGTCATATTTTTCTCTTTCAAATGGGCATTAGAACTACTCTGGATTTGGAATTGATGAAAGATATTAAATTGATAGAAACTTTGGGTGCAAGTGGCTTTTAGAAAATAAGCTAAGATAAATAGTAAGGAAGATGCCATGGAAAGAAAACCTTAGAAATAAATATATTGCAGATGACTGAGACTTCTAAAAAGGGAAATTAAGCACAGTCTCAAATAATAGTTGTGAGGAAGAAAACTAGGGGACATCTAAAGGAACCATTGTGGTCAGATAGGCAACTTGCAAAGGGGTTGAAACTAAAGAAGGAATGATTACTGGAAATGTAGTGCCAATATTTTCTGATTACTATGAAGTTCCACCACATAGTAGCTGTTTGTGCTTTTTCCTTACTGTAAAGTAAAGTCACAAAATCACCAAGAGGGACACAGTACTGATTGAAGTACCTAGTTACTGGAAATGTAGTGCCAATATTTTCTGATTACTATGAAGTTCCACCACATAGTAGTTGTTTGTGCTTTTTCCTTACTGTAAAGTAAAGTCACAAAATCACCAAGAGGGACACAGTACTGATTGAAGTACCTAGTTTTACACTAGGCCATTGGCCAGCTGGAAGAAAGGAAGGGAATACTGGCCAAATTAAGATGATCCTTAGTAGCTAGAAGGTGATGTTGTTATTTTAGTTGCTGAAATTATATAAAGTTTGCTGTTTTTACTAACTGGAAGCCTTCTAGAACCTTCTGATGAGAGGCCATTCAAATGTATGAATAAATAAAATATTTTGCTATTTGGGGACTAAAAATGTATTCTACCTCAGGAAGAAGAAAAATAGCCCTGAGCAACTGATGTAGGAATAATATTTCAGGATGTTTATATCTTCCCAGGCCAGTTATGATTATCCTTTAGATTATCTAGATCCATCCCCAATGCAAACCATTATATTTAATTCCACCTAAGCAGACGGCACTGCCTTGTGCTTTCTTCAAACAAATCACAAGGTTTAAATTACAGAGTAAAAGCCCAAGCAGCCCGTGGGAAGAACTGTGCTATCACTGGGGTGAATCACGCTCCCCTGCTTTGTGTTGTCTTCAACTGAGCCATAGTTGGGACTCATTAATAACTAATCCACAGGGGAAATGGTGTGATGTGTCCTCATTGTCTTTGGTGACAAAGGCAGGCAAAGAAAGTTTTTATAGCTATTTTGCAACCTACACTGTGCAAGCATTTCTGAAAGGGAAATCACTTTTCCAGGAGACAAAAATAACATTAAGGAAATAATCCCCTTGTGTTTTTCTTAATGATCCTTGGAACAGCAAAGAAAACAGTGCTGATAGCCAAGGTAAAATGAATGTGTTTAAGGCTGACATGGAGAAAAAAGTGGGAGGGAGGCAAGTAGAGAACAAGGACCAAAATCTAATTTGGCTGAGAGCTACTATTCATGAGTTTTTCACAGAGCTCAGTTTAATTGCCTGTCAATTCCAGAGGGAATTGGCAAATGGACTTGGTAGTCACAGGAGTGTGAAAGTCTGAATGGATCAAATTAGTGGCTCAACCAATTTAATGGACCAATGTTTCAAAACTCTCAGTGACCAGTTGATGGCAGCAAAGAGATACAGAGAATGTTCTGCTGCCATCTGTTCACATCTTTAGTTATGTGAAGCCACCTCAGACTATGTGACATATTCATAAGCTTATTCCATCATGTGAGGAAACTGGGAACTTAAAGTAGTGTTCTGCACATTGGATAAAAATGGAAAATGGAATTCCAATTGCTTTTTAATCGCTATCTACAGTCTGATTCTTATTTTCCTCTGTGGAGCAAGGACCCAAAATACTCAGCATAAACAAGGAAATAGATACCCAGAAAGTACAGCATAAATCAATAAATGTCAACTTCATAAAACATACAGAATTGGATCCAAACATATCAATGCTTAGGAGAAATCTTCTGAAGCCAGTGAATGAGATGTGATATGACATGAAAATGAACTATAGATGACTGAATCTGGGTTTTACCTAGTACATGTGAAAGTATACCCCCACTAAAGTGAGCAGTTTAATTTATTTTTTAAAAAATATTATTATATTGCTTTTCCAGTACTAATACTTACAAGACACTTATCAAGAGAATATTCAAGATAATGTAGGTTGCACAGTATTCTATATGGATTGAAAACCAAGATAGCAGACACAGAATTAAAAAGTAGAATAATTATCAACACAGTAAGCAGGTTAGATATCAGCACTGCAGATTAAAGTGGTTTCAAGTGCTGGACAAACAAAAATGTTTTCAGTAGATCAACAACAACCTATAGACCACAATAAGGAATATGGTCCTTTAAAGGACTGCTTACCTATTGGGAGAAGTCCAGTTGGGCTATAAAAGTGAAAACAGCAAAACCCAGAAATTGGCAATATTTGTACCAAATCTAGGATCGGCTCTCAGTTTCACCAGATGGTCAGGTGGGTTCATAATGCTTTATGGAAGGAAAGCCTTCCAGTGGTCAGCAAAAGCACTTGCTCCCTCTCAACTCTCTAGGATTTTAAGGCAGCTTGAGGAGCACTGGGCCATACTTAGTCACCAGTTACAAAAGGAAATTGCTGGTGGCATTGGTGAATGTTTCTTGTTGGGAGAACAGGAAGGAAGAATTTGCAGTCAGACAATGGAACAGCCATCAGACTAAAGGGCAACTGACTGATGGTGAAGAAGTGGTTATGGATTCCAGCGAACCAACTGCACAAGAGCTGAAAAGAGAAGCAGATCCCAACAGCCACCCCACTCCATCAGAAAAGCTGATAGTTTACAGCAGGGGTCTTCAAACCTGGCCCTTTTATGACTTGTGGACTTCAATTCCCAGAATTCCTCAGCCAGCATGCCTGGCTGAGGAATTCTGGGAGTTGAAGTCTACAAGTCATAAAAGGGCCAAGTTTGAAGACCCCTGGTTTACAGCCATCCATCCAGCAGCTGGTAAAGTCCCTTCCTTCCTGTCCCTTCCCCACCATAGACTGAAAAACTGCAAAGTCCACAATTTAGCAGTGGTTCAGAAAAGCAGTTGACAGCAAGAGAAGCTAACCAACTTCTTGGTGGCTAAAGACTTCGTTATAGCTTAGGTAACAAAGGAGAAAAGAACTATAAGCATAGACATATGTATAATCTGTTGTACAGATATATTATAATGCTAAGTGTTAACTTAGTAGTTAAGAAATAAGTACAGATAGTCCTCGACTTATGACCACAACTGAGCCTAAATTTTCTGTTGCTAAGTGAGACATTTGTTAAGAGAATTTTGCCCAGTTTATGACCTTTCTTGCGACAGTTGTTAAGTGAATCACTGTAGCTGTTTAGTTAGTAACACCGTTGTTAAGTGAATTTGGCTGTCCAATTGACATTGCTTGTCAGAAGGTCGCAAAAGGTGACACATGACCCCAGGATATTGCAACCATCATAAAGATGAGATAGTTGCCAAGTATCTGAATCTTGATCACGTGACCAGGGGGATGCTGCAATGGTGGTACGTGTGAAAAACTGTTATAAGTCACTTTTTTCAGTGCCGGTGTAACTTCGAATGGTCACTAAATGAACTGTTGTAAGACAAGGACTACCTATGCATTTGTTAAACTTTTTGTATAATAAATCCCTAGTACTATTCTCATTTCAAAAAGAATCTTCTTACAAGCCAGATACAAATAAATCTAGGGGCTTCATTCCCCTGGTTCGCCTCTCATTTGGCTATTTTGTCTCCTTTTCTATTAATAGACATTCCATTTGACCAGGTAACTTTTAGAAAACCAGGAGCCTGAGTGTCTTTGTGTAAACCGCCCCCCTCCTCTTTATATTTCTCTGTTAAATGCAAGTCATACCACTACATGCTGCTCAATTGATTAAGATTCAGGAAAGATATCAACAAAAAATGGACCCACATTTTCAATAGTATCACAAGACTGTTATTAGTGGTAGCTGTTATTAGTGAGTTTTAGAATTTGGTCTTGGTGCTTCTGCATTATAGAATTTATCGGAGTGGGTGGCAGACAGGCAGGAGGAGGTTAGTGGGCAGTGGTGAACAATAGAAAGTTTGATCTTTACATATCATGTGGCTGGCTTATATCCATCCTATTTTTCTCAACTATCAGGCATTATGCTGTTCCCTCTTCTGTTTTGTAGTAAAATTAAGCTGCTAATTTGGGTTGATTCCATACGTAAAACAAGACTCTCTCTCTCTCTCTCTCTCTCTCTCTCTCTCTCTCTCTCTCTCTCTCTCTCTCTCTCTCTCTCTCTCTCTCTCTCTCTCTCTCTCTCTCTGTGTGTGTGTGTGTGTGTCTTATGCTGCTCTTTTTCTCAAGGACTGAATAACTTGAGATGCCTTGCAGAAACCCTGTACCAAACTAAAAGATCTCGATTTCTTGAGCAGATGTTTTCCCTGTGCAACAGGAAAAGGTGTTGGCCAAGTCTTAAGCCATGTAACATTTCACAGCTTCTCCTCAGGTCACTCGCATTGTTAAAAAATAAACTGCCTAGAATTGCCTTGGCATTGTGTTAATCACCACCTGAATAATATTGCCAAGAACCTGGAAATCAGTCCCTCCAGAATGGAAGAACAAAACTCAGAACATTATGTATGTGAATAAAAGTGCTTAATCATTTATGTATCCAGGAAACAACTTGATCAAAGTAAAATGAGGCTAAGGACCACTAATCAAAGTGCAAAGCATCTATGGCTCCTGTATTCACACACCTTGAAATCTGCCCCTTTAAACAAATATGTGTGTAGGACTTCACTGCAGAGTAACTAAACTATGCAAACCAAACATTTGCCATGCATGCAATACAAGAAACCTGGTCAGAAGCAGCCATGAGATTTGTGGTATCTCAGAATGTTCAGGTTTATTCTCGAATAAGCTAGTACAAAATAGTCAATGGTTGCCACTAGTTTACATATATCTATGTGTATGTGTATTTGAGTGTTATGTAAAGAGTAAGGTCAGAGGAAAATAGAATACAAAACAATGCAACAAGGAATACAATGTGGGGGGAAAGGTTCATGGCTTCAAGTGCACAGTCATGACCTCAGCTTGAATTTGTTGGCTATCCACTCTAACAAAGACGGCCCTGCTGTGCTGACCGAGCTATATGGGAACTGAAGTCAACTTATAGCTTAGATTATGTCGCTTTCAGAGTTTCTTGCATGGGGGAGGGGTGGGATACTGTCTCCCAAGCTTTGGCCTAGAAAGGTTGGAATCCTTTGCTTGGTAGTTTTTGTTGTTGCTGGTTGGATTCATGAACTTGTTTCATGTTTTTATTCTTATTGCATGTTTGTTATGTTAAATATGTTGGCAGATGCTCAAGTCAATGTAGAGTTCGGCAGTGCATAAATTGAATAAATTACATTGTATTGCATTGCATTATATCAAAGCCTGATGGATGATGGGAATCCTGAATTTCATCCAAAGCACCACCTGCGTGTATGCCACAAACAAAATCTAATGTGTGCTTCTTACATCAAAAACCATGGCACAAATGAGACAAACAGATTTTTGAAAAGATAAGCAGGTTGGAATTTTGTGTTGGCAGTGAAACAAAACTTTGTCTATATCTGAGTTGATGCAGTGAAGCCAAATATTTTGTTATTCATTTCCACCATTTGGATTGGGTTTTTTTTCCTTCCATGTACTGATGTGGAGATGCTTTTCTTTCATAAGTAAAATTATGTGACATTTCACACGATTCCATGAAAAGTGAGATTTGTGCAATTCCAATTAGATCAGTAAATAGAGTTTTAATAGGCTGCCTTTGGACAAACTCAGATTGGTGGTCAGAGTTTCATGGTCCAAGCTGAAGTTAAACATGACAGCAGTGGAGAAAAGTCAAAGGCAGTTCATCTTCAGCAGAAGCAGGATGAAAATGCAACCTTGTCCTCCCACTGTGAATACAGGCTAGTAAAAGGTCTGTTCAGAGGGAGTCAGTTTGATGTGGTGATGTGGTGATGGTAGAAAGCAGGAGCGTGTGAGTTCTAGCTTCTCTTAAGCATGAAAGCCACCTAGGTGACATTGAGCCAGTCACTCTCTCTTAGCCCAACCCACATTGCAGGTGGTTGTTATGGGGAAAATAGGAAGATGAAGGAATATTGACATGTTCACCAAAGTATTTTTATGGTTTGTCTCTCACACACAGTCAGTCAGATGTGTAGACTGACTTTTTTAATCTATCTATCTATTGAATTTTTCTGAAGGGAAGATGTTGTTTGATGAAGTTAAAGATGTAAGCTGTTCCAAGTATAGCTGCCTTCTGCAATTGACTGATGGTGATTTTGTCAATGCTGATGGTGTTCAAGTGATACTTCAGATGTTTTGGGATTATATACATAAGGTGCCCAATTCTATTGGTGCTATTTTTGCCTGTGATGTAGGTTGCTTTGCTTTCTTTTGCCACTTCTATTTATTAGTCTTTATATTTTGTGATTTTCTCCAGTTCTTTCTCTTGCAAAGAAGCTAAAAAACTAGTTAGCTGTCCACTTCTTCCCCTTTGAGACTTGAAATCCTTAACTAAGGCCATCTTTTGTATGCCTATACCAAATATGGTAGGACAGGTGATGGAGAGCATCTCTGGAGATTAGAAAGACTGGTGGGAAACAGCTTCTCCCTTACCTTTCTGGTCTACAGGTCTTTTGTGATTGTTCATGGCAGCCTTTGTGTGAACCCTGCAGTACTGAGATGAAAAAATTTGAATGGCAACTTCCCTTGTTCATAGCATGAACCAATGAAAAAGGGGTGACAACAGTGTGATTCATAAGTCTGAAATGGGACTTAGCTCCACCATTTCCTGAATGAGCTCATCAGCTCCTCATCTTGTGCTAAATAACTCCAAACAGCTTGTGTTTGACACCTCTATTTATACACTGCGTCATCTCTCTCTCTCTCTCTCTCTCTCCTCTCTCTCTCTCTCTCTCTCTCTCTTTCTCTCTCTCTCTCTCTCTCGCTGCTTTTCTTTGAATCTTTAGCTTATCTTCAGCAATATATTATAGGACTTAATTATATGATTTGTTTTGTTCCTTCAGTTAATCTTTTTCTAACATAAAGGCAGAAAATAACTACATTAAAAATAAGGGGAAATGATGTTTAAAACTGATTTTAACAGTAAGAATTAATGAAAATTTCATTCAATTAGGTCAGGGAATTCAGCATACTGGTAGGATATGCTCACAGACTATATTAACAGAGTTTGTTTAGGCTGGTGCAATGTGTGAAATTAGTCCATAGCCCAAAATGATCACTATCAGCTCTTTAGAAGACAGTTGATACATGTCATAAGGTTCCAAGAAATCTGACGTCCCACAAAGCCATTATTTATTCATCTAGCACAGCTTTTCTGCCCCAACTTGTTGAACTTGATGCCCTCAAGGTATTTTAGACATCAGACTTGTAACCTTGAGATGTTGGGAAGGCTGGTCAATTCTGACAGACAGCAATTCTCTAGAGTCACAGGCAAGGTCATTCCCACTTCATAATCCAAGAATTTTAAGAATTATTAACCTGGATTCCAAATACATCACTTCTCTCTTCAAAACAAGCAGCTGTTTCAACCTTTTCCCCTCTCATATAATGTAAGGAGAGACTTCCTTCAGGGCAGATGATAGTGGACGGAAGGTAATATCGTCATGGACTTAGAAAGGCTCATTTCATGTTCATTAATTTGTCCCAGAATCATCTGCACTCCTCTTGAATCCAGCAAAGTCCCACACTGCTTTCTGGCAATGCTGTTCACACCACAGGCAGAGAGAGAGAGAGAGAGAGAGAGAGAGAGAGAGAGAGAGAGAGAGAGACAGACAGACAGACAGACAGACAGACGACAGACAGACAGAGACAGAGACAGACACACAGAGAGAGACAGAGAGACAGAGAGACCACACAGAGAGAGAGAGACAGAGAGAGAGCGACAGAGAGAGAGAGAGGGAGGGAGGGAGCGAGAGAGAGAAAGAGAGGGAGGGAGGAGGGAGAGAGAGGGAGAGAGAAAGAGAGAGAGAGAGGGAGGGAGGGAGGGAGGGAGGGAGGGAGGGAGGGAGAGAGAGAGAGAGAGAAAGAGAAAGAGAAAGAGAGAGAGAGAGGAGAATGACTAGTGGCAAAATAAAAAATCTTGGCTTTTCTGAAACTTTTAACATATCTAGAGCTAATCAATATCCTATATAACAATAACTTCTGGGAGAAAAAAAAAGCCCTATTAACAACAAGAGAATGGTTTTAACAGCTTTGAGAGAGCTGCTTTCTCCAAATCTCTCCCACAGTTTCTCAATTAGATTTTATTGCTACTCTATAGTGGAATTGTGATATGTATCTCTAGCAGAGAACAGGCTCAGAGAAAAAGAAAATTGACCGATACTGCAAACTTTATACATTGCCTGCTTTTGTTCTCTTTCTCTCCTCCCCCCAAATCTTTTAACACTTCAAACCTGGTGATGATAAACTTTTGCATCCTCCTCTGTACCTGACACTTCCTCTTTTTCACATGCCTCAGTCTTGCCATAATCACTGGAGAAGCGATACTGTCAGTTGACTACCCCCCTCTGGGGACTTCTGTGGAATCTGAAGAAAATCTGGGCATTCACTCTCAAACTTTCTAGCAAGGCTTCCCAATTTCTTCTCGCTCTTAGGATGGCAGAGCATTCCCATTAAGATTATTTGCGTATGTGTTGAACTTAGAAGGCAAAAGCCCTGATGCCTTTTTGAATTGGATGATTGCAGATGACCAGTTGGTACCAGAAGCACTTCAAAAGAGAAGCAGCAGAAGTGGATCGAATGATGGTTTGCTGAGGGGATTACTGCACTGCATTTTTTTTTTTTAAAAAAAAAACATCTTTGAGAGAGAAGACAGCTGGCTTTGCCTTGCATGGCAATTTTAAAAGATTTTCTCCTTCTTAGTTAATGCAAATTATTTTTTGAGGGACTTGCTAGAATCTCAGTTACCTCAGCCTTGCACGGTATCAGATTAAAACTTGGCTGTTTTTTTTTTTAATTTTATTTTGATGTATTTCCTCATCTTTCCACCTTCCTCTGTTCACAGTCAAATCTTCATATTTCTCCAAGGAACCGATCTCCACTTTCATCCCCATAAGGTTCAGTAAAAGAACTTAAATGGGGAAAAAGAGGACAAAATATCTTCCTTGTTTCTAGGCACCCATTGCTACCCCAGGATCCAATCACCCAGCTCCTTTCTTGGCCAACCCAAAAGCTTCTGATGCTGGTACTTTTAGGCACAATGAGAGAACAGCCAGTGACCCAGTGGCAGCCAATGATTAACATAGCAAGAACGGTTGCAGGAATTGGGTATGTCTAGTCTAATGAAAAGAAGGATGAGGGGTGACATGATAGCAGTGTTCCAATATCTCAGGGGTTGCCACAAAGAAGAGGGGGGGTCAACCTATTCTCCAAAGCACCTGAAGGCAGGACAACAAACAATGGATGGAAACTAATCAGTGAGATAAGCAAGCTAGAACCAAGGAGAAATTTTTTAACACTGATAACAATTAACTAGTGGAATGGCTTGCCTTCAGAAGTTGTGTGCTTCATCACTGGAGGATTTTAAGAAGAGACTGGCCAATCACTTGTCAGAAATGGTATAGCAGGGGGTTGGAATAGAAGAATTCCAAGGTCCCTTGCAACTCTGTCATTCTGTTAAGAAAGAAGCCTTAAATTATTTTCCACAGTAGTTGCCATATGCTGCTTTGATTTTGTGTCTGTATTAGGAAACACAGGGGAGATAGTGTTGTGAGGGTGAAATACATAATACCTCAATGAAGTTATCTTTGAATATAAGATGAATGTGAATGAATGAGCATAGAAGTATCTGTAAATGGGAGAGGGGAGTTTTATTTCCCCCCCATCTACAACTCTTCCCTCAGGTAGATCTATTTCTTGAGTTTGGCTGGGAGTTTGATTTTTTTTTTACCCTGCTGAACCTTGAGGTAAATCAGTGAAATGAATTAATTCAGTAAGTATGTTGTGTAAAGTCAACCACTGCGCCAAAAGATTCTTCTTTGAAGCAATTGAACTAGGAACTTCAAAGGCAGATTTCCGAGGAACTTCTTAAGTTATAGATACTGTCAGATGAATTCAGAATTGGCAAGCTTTTTGTGCCCTTTGTGTCACCAAGTGATCTCCCTCCCCCAAACAAGAAGGGAAAAGCCAAAGTCTTTTGAAGTCTCACATTAGATCATCAAAATTTGGTGAGAGTAAGAATTGCACAATCTCATCAGGTTTTGGCAAAAACTCAGGAAATTTCAGTATTTTTACTTAAGGTCTTACAATTAAGAGAGTTTGGTAGTTTCATGAAGACACCATGAGAATGTTGAAATCTCTTAAAAGAACTTGCATGCTTTCATCAATGTTCATATCATTTTATTTGCATGAAATAAAAATGTGCAACATAAATGTTTTTTCTAGTAAACAAAATGGTCTAAATACCTATAGTATAAACTTTTTGTTTACTGTCATTAATCACATATAGTTCTAGAAAAAATAGAACCCAGGGAAAAGCAGAAAAGCAGACACTTGGGTCACATGTTAGCTTTTAGACTGAGGATATAATGACTGCTTTGCCATGTATGTATCATTTCTGAGAAATGCTTCCATATTTTGGAGGGAATGAGGTTAAAAGAGGACAAAACAGATTCTTGCGTCACGTAAAAGCCTTCAGGCGCCATCTTGTGGTGAACATTAGCTAAAACAACATGCAAGTTTTAAGATTCACAATGGGTACTAATATTATAAGCAATCCAGCCTGTACATGGTGGCAAGCAAAGTAATGTATGAGACAAGATATAAATTAAGTTTATTTGTCATGAGCATTTGAGTCATTATTTATGAACTATGGCTAAAAAGGGAGGAAAAATGCAGAAATGATGAGTTTTCCTACATTTAGGGAATGGATTCAAGACTATTTATCTCATTGATTTATGAGACTGTCCAACTTACCCAATATGACTCATACAAAATGGAGGAAGATAACTAACTGCATATATAGTATAAAATACTGTATAGAATGGTGACCAAATGGAACAGATAACCAAAAGATGTCTGCTCTTATTGTTGGTGGTGTTGGCCAACTCATTTATTCACCTCTGGTGTGATCTAAATCAGGATCTCCCAATAGATTACTCCAATAGTCGTAGAATGTGTTTGTGGAGATCTAGTAGGTCTTCTACAAAAGTAATTGTTTTGTTCCTGTAAGAGAGAGAATTTGCTTTTAAAAATGAAGCCACAGATGTATATGTTTTGGGAAAGAAATTGGCATCACAACTAGATCTGGGTGAAAAATAATGTTAGCTTCACTATTTTTTTTTCTTTTTAAAAGAACAATATCCTAGACAAATTAGGAGGCAACACATTTTTTTTCAGTAAATAGCTCTTAAAAATTAATACGGGATAGGGAAACAAAATAATCTCAGTGCAAAATGTTCAGGACTATATGTCATAGCACATGTTTTCTAATATAGTTGTTCCTTCTTCCATATGCACTATCTCTCTCTCATACATAAAACAAAAAGACCAGAATATCTCCTCAGTAAACAACACTCAGACAAGCTGGGATTAATACCAAACAATCAAGCAATAAACAATCCCAAATCAAAGAACTATCGACTCAGATAAACAATCAAGTAGTAAGCAACAACCTAATCAAGGAACTACCAAGGAGAAAACAGCACCTCCATTAACATTGACAGGGAAAGTTACTCTTTATAAACAGAGAGCAAAGTTCACACCTTCTAGCACTGAAGATGTTACCTAGTCGGGTAATGAAATGTCTGCAAACCAAGCAACCAAGCTCAGAGGGTACCAAGGACACAAAAGTTCAACCTTGAGTTACATATTCTCTTCGATTGGTTGCTAAGAGTCAACACCACTTTGATGACACATAATTGATTGATCAGTCAATCAATCAATGTTTTTTTTAAAACCTGGTTTTCCACAAAATTTCTCAATAAATTCTTTTTTAAAATAAAATGATTAAAACATTAATTTCAGAAAGAAATTTTCCATTAAAACTTTTGTCATACCCAAAACTGCACAGTTTTGTACAATGGTACAATGGTAATTGTACAGTTACCATTGTATTTCAGTATTCTCTAATGGTCTGAACTGAAGCACTTCCTAAATTAGTTTCTTCTCTATTTTCCTAGAGGTGCATTAACTGGATAGCTTGACAGAGTAGAGGATATTTAGTCTAGCTAGTGACGTCCTTGCTATAATTATCTTTTCTTAGGAACACTTGGAAGAAGGGATCTTCTGGGGTTATTTTAAATTATTCTCTTTTCCCATTGTATAACAATGTACCTTCCTTGCTGAAGGATTAAGGATCACTTTCTGGATGTCTATTTTTAGAAAATAGGTTGAAGGAAAACTACCTTAGAGGCTGAAAAGTCACTGCTTGTTAAGAATAGATGGTACCTATCTAAGTAGACCAATAAATAGTCTACCATATGAAATTGGTGGCTTCTAAATTTACCTGAAATATTCTTGCAGCGGTTAATGTAAACAGTAATTACTAGATAGCTTGTAGCAATTCATAGTTATATCCAATGCTTCCTGAAAATATGTATCGAGAGCAGTAGGTGGGTTGCTGTTTTCTCTGGGTTTGCATATGCCCTGTAAGTTTAATGGTATGGCAGCATTAACCCCACCAAAAAACTCTCACATTTCTGTTTGTAGACACATTGTTAGGAAGAAAGCAAGCTATTGTTGTGGGTTGCATTGGTATCCTGATCTCCAATATTTGGCTGCTGGTGAGCTCATTTCGAATTTTGCAAACTTGTGGACTTGCTTAGATAGTTCCATGGGGGACCTAATTGATTCCAAAGCAAAGATTTATTATAAGTCTACCTACCACCCTGTTTAGACTAGATCCCCATTTCTTAGGACAGGGGTCCCTAACCCGTGGGCTACAGACCAGTACTGATCCTTAGCCTGTCAGGAACTGGGCTGCACAAGCGGCAGGCAAGTGAGTGAAGCTTCATCTGCATATGTACGAGATCTAGGTTATGCACAAACATGCACACACCGGTCCATGGAAGAATTGCCTTCCACAAAACTGGTCCTTGGTGTCAGAAAGGTTGGGGTCTGCTTAGAATGTCCCCCTCCCCTTGCTGTTCCTCTTGTCCCTTTTCCAGGCAAAAGAAACCTCAAGATAGCAACCATCCATTATTTTAGGTTTCAAAGAAAGCTCAAGGGATCAATTTAGGGCTCAGAGGTCTTGAAGATAAAGATGCCACTGGAGGCCAGCATCTTCTTTAAATTAAAATTCTTGAAAGTCATGTCAGTCATGTAACTTGGTAAGGATTGACGGAGATATCTGCAGCCATGTTGTCTATTTTGACACCTTCTGTGGATGCCCCTGGGAACAAAGAAGATTCTGAGTTACATTTGACAGCGATTCCTGATGGTATCACTGTTCAACATTTTTAGTATGGATAGAAGATTCACTCATGTTGATTTTTAAGAGAAGACCCCATGAGCATCTAGCAGCAGGGATACTGTATTCACTGATTTCCTAAATCAGCAGAGAATTGGAGAGGATGATACTTTTTCTGAATATGATCAGAAATATTCTTGACCTAGTTAGCTATGCTTTTAGAAATATGAGCCAAAGTCATACCTGAATAAAGAGATACATCTAGCTTTTCATAAATCTCAGTATAATATATCAATAACACATTTGTTTATTTTCAGCAATATTTTTACACTACATATGTTCATTTGGAAATATTTTATCATCCCTCCCCCTCCGTTCTGCTCATTCTTTCTCTCTTTTAAGCACTCACACATATAAAGTAATAAATTTACCTCCTGCGTCATCAGTTTCCAAAAATATATTTTTGGCTTCAGCTGGCCTACTGGAAGAAAGCTAGAGCTCTAGCCACAAAAGCTGATATAAAATAAAATGACCTCTTTATTCTATCTAAAGCATCATCGCTTTGTGATAAATAATGCAATATACACACACACAAACAACTATCTAATAAAGCAGGGGACCAACTCAGATGATTTTTTTTAAAAAAATTGGAATCAGTCAAAGAAATTTATAGCCTCACAAGGAATGTTTACAGGGACTCATACAGACTTTGACACATGCTAACTTACATGAATATTTCTTGGAGAAGATTAAAACTAAATGGGGCCTACTACAAAATGTTAAACCTAGGAGTAAACTTGTTTATGGCCTTCCTCAAGAGTAGTCTATAGCAACTGTTTTCTACCTTCATATTTCCCACACTGATCCCTGATTCCAAGTGCTGTTAAGTCAAGGTCTGTTTCCTCAAACATTTTTTTTTGTATATACCAGTGGTGGCGAACCTATGGCACGGGTGCCAGAGGGGGCACTCAGAGCCCTCTCTGTGGGCATGCACGCCGTCGCCCCAGTCCTAGGCCGCCAGCTGGGTTTTATAAAACCTTTTCGCTTTAGGCCTCCGCCGCCGTGTGCAAAAAAAAAAAAGGTTCAATCAGTCAATTTCAACTTCTCACGGAAAAAAAAAAGATCTTGCAAAGTTGGAATTGATTGTCCCACCCAGTCTGCCGTTACCACCACAGCCATGCCCACCAATGGGCCACGCCCACCCAATGGGCCACGCCCACCCAATGGGCCACACCCAGCCAATGGGCCACACCCAGCCAATGGGCCACACCCACCTGGCACTCGACGATGCATAAGTGGGTTTGGGGTTGCACTTTGGGCACTCGGTCTCTAAAAGATTCGCCATCACTGATATATACCTTTGGGGAAGGGTGTCTCTCTTGGTAGTGCCATTTTCATCAATAGCATTTATGCCCCAGAAATTGAGGGAAGAAGTGAGTTTGCCTAAGTGAATCATGCAGGGAACTTCTATGACTGAGAGTAGAATAGGATTCAGGTCTCCCAGCTAATAATAGTCCTTAACTACTCTACCACTCAGATTCTCTGAATACATATTTGGGGGGGGGAGACTTATCTTAACTTTTCTCTTATTTAATTTTTTATCTGTCATAATTCTCACATACAAGTAATGCTATAAAAAAGAGACAAGCATGGATTGTGAACTGGGGCTCTGTCACTCCAATCTTACAGTTCCAGAACAGCTTAGTACATCTGCTTTCAGCCCTAATCCATCCTTCCAACTATAATTCTCAGCCAGGTTGGTTATGCTGGATGTGGATTTGTGGAAAATTGTAGTCTGACACATCTGAAATATATGAAATATAGCAAATTTTAACTAGTTGCTCATTTATTCACATTTTCTTTCTCATACATGCAAGAAATTTGGAGTGTAAAAGAGTCAATATGCAAATCTGGGGCATGCCCAAGAGCCATCATGGATGGCACAGTGGTTAGAATGCAGTATTGCAGGCTAATTCTGCCAACTGCCAGGAGTTCATCCTCACCAGTTCAAGGTTGACTCAGCCTTCCATCCTTCCCAGGTGGGTAAGAGGAACCAGATTGTTGGGGACAATATGCTGACTCTGTGAACTGCTTAGAGAGGGCTGTAAAGCATTGTGAAGTGGTATATAAGTCTAAGTGCTATTGCTGTAGTGCTAGTTCTATGTAAATTAATGCTGTCCAGATATTACTTAAAGTTGCCCACTGATCCCATCAGCTTAAGAATTGGCAAAGGACTGTGAGAATTGATCCAAAACATTTGATGGAGCTAAATTATCCACCTTTGTTTTAAGTAAGCCATGTCAATGGTGATGAAGGCATACTGGAAATAGATTGCAAAGATGTCCAGTGATTTCTACTCTTATTTTCCTTTAGAGAACTGTCTTTGGCTACTGAGTAGAATGTGCCAGAGTCACATTCCTAAAAGTAGGTAGGTCCAAGAAAAAAAAATCAGATGTGGCCTGGCAAAACTAATTTGACTTAATCAAATTCATGATTAATTAAAATTAAACCAATCCATACTATTAATCTTCAAGCATTACATGTGATAACTTGTATAACTTTTTCTGGCGTTTATATCTAAGACTTTTAGAGGACATTCAGACAATAGTCTCTGCATGAGCATCCTTCCCTGAAACAGATTCTTTCCTAAATTCTAAAGAGAAAAAACTCTAAAAATTCAGTAAGGTGTAAAAAATCATGTGGGCAAGCTCTTATTTTTCCTCAGTGTGAGACTTACATGAGGGAAATACATTTTTGTGCACTTGATTGATAAAGTTTCCTTCATTTATCTGACTTTGCACCTGTTCTGAAGCATAATTCAAACATGCCCTCTTGTGTCCACTTAAAGCCATTCACATCCCTTTCAAACTGAATGCTAATCATTGTTAGGACTGTTCATCAGATAAAAACACTGAAAAGTTGCACTTTTGGCTAGAATGGTGGCTATATTTTTATTTCTTGGCTTCTGAGAGGAGTAGAGCCTGGTTTTTATTTTGAAATGAAAACAGGCAATCCAACAATTAGGGTTGGCTGGGAGGAGAAGGAAACATCTGCACAGAGAAACCTGTTTCCATCAAATGATTTGCCAGATATGTATGTGCAATAAGGTTTCCATTTTTCTTTTCAAATAGAAAATTTAGCTTTTTTACATACAGCTCTTTGTGGTCTCCTAACTTTCATATACTACTTTCAACAGTAGCCTGAGGAAGCTTTGGTGACCCTGAAATGCAAATGCTGCAATTACATTCTACATACATACATACATACATACATACATATATACATACATACATACATACGTATATATACACATACATACATACATACATGATCGCAGTGTTTCTGAAGATAAAGCAGCATCCACACATTCAGGGTGTTATTCTTATAAATAATACCAAGATTGTATAATTAGGTGTATCATGGAACAATCTGAGGCTAATATAGGCCATTCTGTATGTTCTAGAATACACAGGACAGTTCTAATTTGAGACTGGAACATTTTCATAGGAATAATCTGCTTCACAGGCAGAAAAATCTGTTTAAGATGTCTAGATTGGAATAGTTGCATGCTCTCATGACATTCTTTCTTTCTACAGAACCTATAAAGAAATAATAAATGCTTGAAAAGGGAAGCTGTTCATTAACCACAGATGGAACTTTTACACCAGATGATTTACACATGAACACATTTGCTGGATAATAAAATGTTCATGCAAAATTAGCTCCAACTGAGCCGAGGGAGACGTAGATTTGATTCTTTGCCATAGCCATCCCTATGTCTTAATTTCCCTCTTCTCAAAAGTTTTTACCTTTCCCTACAGAAATTGTGAGGAAGAAAGTTCTGTTGCCTTTGCTAGTGGAAGAAAAGGTACAACAGACAAGGACGAGCAGAAGACACATTTTCTTTGCTACTCTGGAGATGCACTGCCTCTATTTTTTTTCTTTGATCTGCCCTATTCAAAAGGCTTCACAGAGTAATAAAATCCTTGGTCATGATTACTAGAAACTCCTGTAGTATTGTTGTCTATTGAAAGTGCAGTCAAGTCTAATTCAAGGGTCAGGATATATAGACTGTATTGCCAATAAAGGCTTGTTGTCAGGTTCAGACAAATAGTAGTATTTCCAGTCAGGTACAGTTTGTAATTAAAGAGATGACATACAAAGTGAAGCTACTATTCTAACATTCACATGATCTCCTGCAGACATTTTAATGCTGAGAGCTCCCAGTTGAGCAGAGCCAACATTGTTTAGACCAGTATACAAAAATTAATCTATCCAGGAGCAACAATTTACTCTTAATAGAGTGTAACTCTCAAGTAAAAGTGGCAATCTGCTTTCGATGTGTGATGTTGAGTCTTCTATCAACTGGGTGGTCTAAACTCCTTATTTATCTTTGATCTAAAATAAGAATTGTGGAACTTGGTCTTACCATATGTTGAAACATGGGCTCGTTGACATTGCATTGGCCTCTCCAACCCATAAGAAGATTTATATCCAAAAAGGATTTTCTATTTATGTAGCTATAAATATAAATGATTAAGAAGTGAAAGCAGCATGCCTGCAGGAGAACCTGACCAGTTAATCTCAAATCAAAGCAGATTTTCCAAAAGCTTCCAGGGCTTGTAATACAGGTAGTCCTCAACTTTCAACAGTTCATTTAGTGACCGTTCAAGTTACAACGGCACTGAAAAAAGTGACTTATGATTGTTTTTCATGCTTACAACTGTTGCAACATCCCCATGGTCACATGATCAAAATTCAGATGTTGGGCAACTGACTCATATTTATGACGGTTGCAGTGTCCTGGATTCATGTGATCACCTTTTGTGACCTTCTGACAAGCAAAGTCAATGGGAAGTCCAGAATCACTTCACAGCCATGTTACTAACTTAACAAATGCAATGATGCACTTAACAACTGTGGCAAGAAAAGTCGTAAAAGGGGGCAAACTCACTTAACAAGTGTTTCATTTAGCAACAGAAATTTTGGGCTCAATAGTGGTCGTAACTCGAGGATTACCTGTATAGATTTCTGCCATGAAAAATCAATGTGTGATCTAGAGAAAGGAATGAAGTAGCATTTAAAAATAAATAATAAACCTGCCCACAGCAATCACCCAATAAAAGATGACTATTAATCTACTGCCATACAAAGCTTTCTTGAGAAAAAAAAAGTAGCAGCAGGGAAAAGACTTGACCTAACACAAGTTGTGAATGAAATGTCAGTGTCATTTTTCACACTACCATCTATAAATGCCTTTGTATAATGAACTGGGGTAATGAGCTAGGAAAAGTACTATAATGAGCTAAGATTTGCTCTTTAGGAAACACCTGATTTCTTCTCTTGGTTTTTTAAAATGGAAATTCTTTTACTATTCCCTGCAAGGAGGTAGATATTATTAATATACCAGACTCCTAATTGTGCGGCTCCAGTTTTCCCATCAGTTGACTCTTCCAGCAAGGCACAACCACAGGTCAGTTCCAAATATGAGGAAGTCCTGGACAGGCTCTTCTGCTGGGACTCTAGTTATGCTGATGGGGATCAGCTCCACTGTGCCTGCTTCTGGGTGGTTGTGTGCAGCCCACAAGGTCTTAATGCTGAGTCAGCAACTTACAGTCAGAGAATCTCAGGGATCTCCAATCATAATCTTTTTATCTTCTGGAAGGTCTCTGGAGCCTGTTGCCAAAATTCATGACAAATGGTCATTTAAAAACTCAGCACTTCTCATGTTTATTTTAATGAACAGGACTTTTTTTTCTAGAGAGCTAGCAATATGTGTATGTATATGATGTATATGCATATGTACATATGTACAGGTAGTCTTTGACTTACATTTAGTGACTGTTCAAAGTTGCAACAGCACTGAAAAAAGTGACTTATGACTATTTTTCACACTTATGACCATTGCAGCATCCCCATGGCCACATGATCAGAATTTGGATGCTTGGTGACTGGTTCATATTTACGATGGTTGCAGTGTCCCAGGGTCATGTGATCAGTTTTTGTGACCTTCTGACAAGCAAAGTCAATGGGGAAGCTAGATTCACTTAACAACCATGTTACTAACTTAACAAATGCAATGTTTCACTTAACAACTGTGGCAAGAAAAGTCATAAAATGGGGCAAAATTTACTTAACAAATGTTTCACTTAGCAGCATAAACTTTGGGCTCAGTTGTGGTTGTAACTCAAGGACTACATATATATATCTGAAAAACAATTGAGAGCATCTGATAAGAATTACCTTAAATTCCATGTTGGAGAAGCCAATTTTTTATAGTTAAGAGACACAATTTGGGCTGTAGTTTACCTTTTTTAGTATTTCCATGGGAGGCCATTGGAGCATCTCAAAACTGTAAACAAAATTGGAAGCTGAAGAGCATCTCAGAGGAAGGCAATAGCAAAAGATTATTCTTACTAAAAAGGCTAATTATATTTGTCTTGGTTTGGTTTAAGGAAAGGGTACCTAAGTATAATTAAGATAGAAGCCTCACAGCCTTGCACGTCTCCCTCTAAATCATATCCCCCTTGGTATAGTCAAAGCTGTGGCTGCTGACTTGGACTCTTATTCTCTTTTCAGATGAAATATTTTAAATAATCAGCTATGCTTTCAATAGGGGAGATCTGATATGAAACTGAAGCTGTTTGGAAAAAGAAAGTTGCTAAATGGGAAGTTTGCTTCTTCTCACTATGAACACATAAGGCAATGCTTCTCTTCAAATTTGCAATACAGAATAAGATACTTTGAATATTAATTTTCATTGCTAAAGTGCTTGTTGTACATAAATATAAATCCAATCATAAGGTAACCCAAAAATAGTTTTATATAAGGGGATTTTAGACCGAGGGAATTAAGAGCAAATTGCTCCTTTGTTAATCCACAAGATTATCTTTTTTTATGATTAAAACCAAAGCTGAACACATGTAAATTGAACCAGATGAAAGCTTTGAGGCTAACAAGAAAAATGAATAGATGCCTGATGGGGGGAACTGATGGCAGGGAATAGTAAAGGTTGGCTCCACAAGGGTGATTTGAGCAAGCAAAATAAGATTTCTGTAATAAGGGTAAACAGCACTGAATGCATGTGTCGTGATATATATTTTTTTAAATCACAAAACATTAGGCCAGTATTTGAAGTGGTTTTCAGACCTCTTGGAGGAACTTAGATTCCTCTGGTTTCCATTACAGAAGAAACCGTCATTACGTCTATGCAGATGCAGTCTATCTGCGGGTCAAATCACCATAATTATTATTATTTATTTCTAAATTATCACTACAGAGCAACAGTAAGCAATTAAATGGGAGAAAAAGGAAACCAATTTCAGGAAAGTATGTGGTGGGTGAATGCAAGGTTCATATTCTTTGCAGGAGGAAAGGCCTTTCTAAAGAGAATACAATTTCAGCACTTCTGCATACCTTTGTTACACCCTGGCCAAAGGTGTGAGTTTCCCACACTGCCATTAAAGCCCAAGTGGGCTGTCTAAGACTGAACAGCAGGAAGCTGCAGACTCAGGAAGAGTAATAGAGCCATCTGAAAAACATCCCTAAAATATATTGTAAACACTCAGAGACCAAAGAGGAAAAATAGAAGCTTCTTCTGGAGGACAGATGTTGCTGCAATAATATTAGAAGTAAAGAAAACGCTCATAGGAACATAAAATAGTGACTTAGTCTGTCTCTTGCTCTACCTTAGACTTAGTTCACAGTCATACTAAGTCACTGCCTCTTAACTATGGCTTACTAAAACACCATAATTGGCAGTGTTCATATAGCACACTATGCTTTATAACACTTGGTGAGTTTTCAGTGCTAAGCCAAATCTAAGGAAACCACATGGCATCTAGCCAACATGTGAACTCCAAGAACTCATTTCGCTAAACTTTTTTCCAGTTTAGTTTGGAGATACCAGAGATTTAACCTAAGAGAATTGCATGTAAAGAAGGTGCTCCAAGCTATGGCTGCAAGATAAAAATGCAGAAAATGTATCCTTTCTTAATATTAATATTCCTACGCAAAGCTACTTAGATTCACTCCAAGGAAGAGACTTGACCTCTGAAGTAATGCACTTTCCTTCATGGAAGAGAAGAAATAAGATCCATGTATTTTGAACTGTTTGGGGCAATGCTAAAGAGAAGGCTTCTCTCAGAGCAATGGCATTTACTGAAACCATTCAGTCTGGAAGATCTTCCATGTGTTTTGAAGTTACTCCAGCTGAGTGGCTTCAGTGCATTACAGGGATTGCCCACAATTCAACCAGCCTGGAAGATATTTGGCATATGAGCGCCAAGCTGAGTGGCTTCAGTGCAGACTAGAATTTCCGGCAGTATTTAGTGAAGCCACCCAGTGCTTGGTCAGTGCAACAGGAGAAAGTGCTTCTAGCTTTCTTTCACAGTGTGAGCTCTGCAGAAGAAAGCTAAGAAAAGTGATACAAGCAGAACAACCCAAAGCAACATGGTGGCTTTGCTTTTAAGGTGTTATGTTCACTTAAACCTTTGCCCAGTCTTAGTATCTATGTATCGGAACAGTAACAATGGTTTTCATTGTATTATATAAATGCACAAAACTTGTGTTTGAGGTGGAAAGAGGAGTCAGAGAAAAGAAAAGAAAAAAGCATAGAACTGTGCTTCTACAGCTCAGGTCCGTAATTATTTTGTCCTAATGATTTTAACTGAGCTTATTTCCAAATTGTGTCTGGTGTCTGAAATATCGTAGCCTTGGTATTCTTTATTCTCTTCATTTCTGGATACCTCGTATAAGGCAATGTTGACAATTCAGTGGAAAAGAAAGGACGAAGGCTTCAAAGTTACCAGAGGAAAAAGCTTATTTCAGAACAAGTCCTTCTTCAAAAAAAGCTAAAGTGCTATTTTTAATCTGGAATGAAATCAATAGTGGGTTCCCATGTCAATTGTCACTGAAGAATGTTTTGAACAAAGCACTTGGTTTAAAACATTTGCATTTACATCAAAGAATGACTAGACTTTTAAATTCTGTATTACTGCAGCTTATCCTTTATAGCCCTGTCAAAAAGTCACTACATGTGGTATTAAAACCTCTAATCAATAATGTGCATTTGTATGCAGTTGAGTGAGGATGAGAGTACCTACAGAAAATGGTTGTAAAAACTGATTTACTTCAGTTTAAATTTTTAGTAGAAAATCTAAGTTTCTAAAATTAATAATGGCATTACTTATGTATAAACTATGGCTCATGGATACCATATTGCAAAATGAGTAACAATAACCCATTAAAGTCTTTGTTTTGCAGAATGTTATCTCTCTAATCATTTTTATAATAATAATAATAATAATAATAATAATAATAATAATAATAATAATAATAATAATAATAATAATAATAATAATAATAATAATAATAATAATAATAATAATAAAAGTTGGAAGGGACCTTGGAGGTCATCTAATCCAACCCCCTGCTCAGGCAGGAAACCCTATTCCATTTCAGATAAAATGGCTGTCCAGTCTCTTCTTAAAAACTTCCAGTGTTGGAGCATTCACAGCTTCTGGAAGCAGGTTGTTGCACTAATTGTTTATTTGTTTGATTGTTTAAATTATTATTTTTTAATTAAAAGAATCTAAAAACCTAACACCAGCAATAGCAATAGCACTTAGACTTATATACCACTTGACAGTGCTTTACAGCCCTCTCTAAGGGGTTTACCGATTCAGCATATTGCCCCCAACAACCTGGGTCCTCATTTTACTGACCTTGGAAGGATGGAAGGCTGAGTCAACCTTGAGCTGGTGAGGATTGGACTCCCAGCAGTGAACAGTGAGTTAGCCTACACTACTGCATTCTAATCAATCAAACGAGGTAGATGTACCACCATGTGTTGGTAAAGAAATTTTTTGGACATCAAGGAAGATGTTGCATGGATACCTTTGCCCCCACGCAAAATATTGGGAACAGTTATGACGAGAAAAATGTGAAAAATTGCCAGTGAACTTATCAAAGCTTTAATGTTCTTATGAACCTTATTTGTAGCACTCTGAGCAGGGGCATCCAACAATGAGTTTCTTCTCCAGAGATGAAGGCCCTGTGTATGAAGAGACATCTATGAACTATAAGAGGCTCTTTTAAGAGTTAGAGGACTTTAGTCTCAATGATAGTAAGAAATAATAGAGAACTTTCTAAAACATAATAGAAAGAGGGAACAATAAGGTGGCTGCTATTTCTACTATTCGTATTTCTGGCTAGGTACCTAAGTAGGGGAAGGAAAACTTTTCCACGTTTTTGCTGAACAGATGAATTATATGAAATAGAATTTGCTTTGATAGAATTTCTATCAAAGAAGAAAAAAATTGAAATGCATGGAGTGGTGTTCAAGGGGGCCAAAGTTTGAACATTACATTCTTGTTTTTCATTCTACAAACATTTCTCCAAAGATCTATAACGTTCCTTAGCTTCAATTAAATCCCAAGGGAAGAAATTATGACAGAATTTCTCCCTATACTGTTTTTGTCTATATAGCAATATCACCATTATCAATTAGGATTTTCTTTTGCCTCTTAAAAAATTGTTGAAGATTTCTTTCCCTTGGAGAAACCATCTATAGATAAATTTGGTTGGAAAAGTTTGAAAGACCATCTGTACCAGCTCTAATCAAAACTCCCCTGTCCTCGCATGGTGGAAGCATACCAGAAATGATCTAATTTTAGGAAAAGAGAGGTTCATATGGCAGACAGCATAAAACAAAGAAAAAGGGAGTTAGGTATTTGTTGTCTATTAGGGATGTGCAAATCAACCAAGATCTGACCTGACTTTGTGATTCAAGAATCAACAGTGAGGAGACACAATATTTGATCTGATAAAATATTCAACTAGATGTTAAAACAAAGAAACATACAAAAATCCTCAGCTGTTTTAGACTTTGGCCCAAAGAGATGAAAATATTTTGTGATTAACCCTCAAAAGTTTCAGTCATATAATATTTTGTTATGTATCCCCTCATGCCTCTTCTGAGATATATATAGCACAGGAAGATAGGCAGCACAATTCCAAATTGTTTTAATTTGAAATTTGGGATAGCCATACCAAAAGGAAGCCTTCAAACAAGTTATGCTGGACCAATGAGAAAAGTGCTCTACTCTAACTTAAAAATAAAAACTTCCAAAAAATTGTTTAAAAAGTAAGTTCTTATTAAAAATCAAAGACTTCATCACTCTTGGACTGTTTGTTTTTCAGGGTTGGCAAGCTTGCTGGCATGGCTCGTTGGCAGGTTGGGGATGCAGAAGGATGCCATTTAACTGGTCCTTGTGATGTAGCTCACAAAATTTCCAAAACCAAGATCTTAAAAAAATTAAGTTCACCCTTTTACCTTCCGACCATTTGCTTTCTTGGCTGCTAAGTTTGGCATCTCATCTTTGGATCTGGGAAATGTTTCATTAATGGGAATGATACTGAGGAATATCTAATGACAAGTCTTGACATTCTGATAGGCAGGATTTATGGAAGTAGAAAAATACTGGCTGACTATTCATGGCACTAACAACCTTACAGCACTCAATTTGTCCTCACCTTCACCAGATAAGGACAGAAAGTTACAAATATGTTTGAGAGTACACAAAATCAAAAGCATTTGAAGTAACAATTTTCAGCCACTGTGCCTTGGTTGCATCTTAGAAGGGACTCTCCTTAGTTCTCTGGAAAATAAAGGCAGAGGAGGGAAAAAGTATTTTCAAACTTGCAAGGTTCTGTTACTATAATCTACAATAAAGATGATGTTTTAGGACTCATGGTTTTGGTTTTGTAAGGGTCAGCAGCTACCCGAAGAACTTGAGGTTCTAAGAGGGCAAATCAGGAGACTCAAGCGGAGGCTTCCAAGTCAAACAGAACTTTATTTGGCCAAGTGAAGTTGCTGGGTGGAACACTGTCTGAAATACTGGCAGCTGCATTCAGAAGTGCCACACAGTGGTCAGTTAGACACTTCTATTTATATACAGGTAACAACCAATCACAAGGTGAAACTTGTTGGCACAAAGAATATTAACCAATCATCTTTCATTAATTACTCGCTCTTTCCCCTGTTTCTGGGTCTGTGTACGTGATCTTCCTGTCTTCACAAAATGGCGTCCCTAACGCAAGCACATGTACAGAAGCAAAATGGTGGTCATTAGGCTAATAACAAGAAGACCCTTTTGTACAATCCCTATATTTCTCCCCTTTCAATTTTGTGACAGAATGCTTTCTATCATTAAGAAACAGCAACAATAACAGGACACAAAAAGTGCAATACAACAAAGCAGTCCAACTACATTAGAATAGCTCAGTTCATTGGGAATTGTCCTTAGTCTGGTGGAAAAAATTCTGCAGGACTTGCAGGGGTTTTCTGAAGAAGCACCTTTAAGTCAGTCAACTGCTGGGCTTGTCACTGGATAGGAGGTGGGGACACCTTCTTGACTCTCAAGCCATGGACACATGCCTTAATTCCTTCTACCTTCACTGCAGTAGGAGTGCTCAGGAGGACTTGACGAGGCTAGGATCACTTTGGATCAATGCATAAGGAAGACAGTTCTTTTACACGAACCCACTCTTCAGGCATAGCAAGAGGAGGTGCTTCAGAAGCAGGTGGCAAAGCATCTTGAGCTTGTGCTGAGATAGAGGATAGAACCTGTGCCAGACTATGTAAATATTGAGTAACATTCTTTTCACCCATATCAACATTTTTCAATTTATGTGCTACAAATGGTCTCCCATACATCATCTCAAAAGGGGACAAAGCAAGTTTCCCAGAGGGTAAAACACAAATGCGAGTTAATGCAAGGGGGAGAACCTTTGGCCAGGGGAGACTGGTTTCCTGACAAAGTTTAGCTACCTGAGTCTTAAGGGTTCAGTTCATTCGTTCAACCTTGGCTGAGGCCTGGGACCTATAGCTAGAATGTAGATGCCAGGGGATTTTCAAAAACTTGCTCACCTCTTGAGTTACTTGTGAGGTGAAATGTCTACCATTGTCAGATTCTAGTCCTTTAGGGACTCTAAATCTGGGAATGATGACTTCTACTAGAGCCTGGACTACTTCCCTGGCCTTCTGCATGGCTGTAGGGATTGCCTCTGGCCACCCAGTGAAAAGATCAACAAGGACCAGGAGGTTAGACTTGGCCCCATGTTTTGGCATTTCAGTGAAATCAGTTTGCCAGGCTTCCCCACGGTATCGAGCAATCTGAAGGTGCCCAAGAGACACAGCTTTTCCATCCCTGGGGTTGTTTTTTTTGGCATATTTCACATTGATCAATGACCTGTTTGCAGACTGATTTTAAATTGAGATTTGCATATCGGTTCCTAAGCCATTTAGACAGGGGCTTAGGTCCCGAATATGATTCCTGTTGAGCCCTAGTTACAATTTTCCAAAGAAGTTGGTGGGGTAACTACCTTTCCCTCAACCACCCACCACCCATCCTCCCATTTACCCTTCCCATCCAAGTGATCCCATTGATTGTAAAGGGCAGGCATTGTTTCAAGACAGTCTACTGGAAGAAGTGGAAGGACACTGTTGGGGGCAGGAGGACCACACATGGCAACTTGTTTTGCCCAATAGTCGGCAGACTTGTTTCCTTGGGTAATTTCACTTGGGTCAGATTGATGTCCTCGACAATAGACAATGGCCAGTTCTTGGAGTTTCTTATTGTTTTGACCAGGTCTTCTAGTAGAGGTTTCATCTTTAAGGTTCTTCCATCCTCGAGCTTTCCAAAGGGCTGTATGTATATATGCGGCCAGAAAGGCAAAGCGGCTGTCAGTGTAAATACTGGCTCATAGACTCTCAGCCATGCAACATGCTTGAACCAAGGCCAATAATTCAGCTGCCTGGGCTGAGCAGTGGGAAGGCATTTGTTGCATGCACAGAGGGCCCTTCTCAGTGACAACAGTGAACCCTGTGAACCATTTTCCATTCCTCATAAAAGAGGAGCCATCATTCCAAAATGGTACTTCAGGATCTGAAAGGGGTTCTGCTCTGAGATCAGGTCAGATCCCAATGACAACTTCTAATGTAGTTATGCAGTCATGAGGTTCACAGACTTCCTCCATGGGCACACGGAGAAGGGTTGCAGGGTTAAGGCACTCGCAGCAAAAAAGAGAAACATTATCCTGTTCCAGGATAAGACTGATGTAACAAGAGACCCTATTGGATGTTGCCCAGACTGGAAGATTTTGCTCTAGCAAAGTCTGGACCAAATGGGGCATGTGTACAGCTAGAGGTGCTCCTAATATAATCTTTTGGGCTTCCTGTATCAGGACAGCAGTGACTGCCACAACTTGCAAACAACTAGTCCATCCCTTTGTCACATTATTCAGGCCTTTTGATAAATATGCTACTGGAATTTTCTCATGGCCCAATTTTTGGAGCAACACCCCAAGGGCACACCCTTTCTGTTCAGTGAGGAAGAGTTCAAATCCTCAACTTTGGCCAGATAAGGCAAGAGCTGATGCTCTTGTGAGAGCATTCTTTAGGGCTTGCCATGACTTCTGGTGTTCCCTTGTCCATTCCCAGGCCATGTTTTTCTGAGTTAGTTGATAAAGTGGTCTGGCTAACAGAGAGTACAAGGGGATCCAAAGTCTTGCAAAGCCTGTGATGCCCAGAAAGGTTCTTAGTTGCTTCTCATTGGTGGGGATTTTGAGAGCAGCTATGCCCTGAAGGCGGGATGAGTGAAGGTGACTTTTTCCCTGTTTAAGGATGTATCCCAAGTATTGGACCTCTGGAGACACCCACTGCACCTTTTTCTGGGATACTGTATATCCCTTGTCTGCAAGGTGATTAAAGAGGTCAACAGAGAACCCTTCTGTCATCTTTTGGTCTTTTCCTGCTATAAGAAGGTCATCAATGTACTGGAGGAGAGTGGTTTCTTGGGGTGAGAAGTCTCTCAAGTCCTGGGCCAGAGCGGCCACAAAAGCTGTGGGGCTATTGTGGTAGCCCTGGGGCAACCTAGTTCAGGTTAATTGACACCGGAAACCATTTTGGGGGTCTTTCCACTCAAATGCAAAGTAGGGCTGACTCTCTCGGGCCAATGGGATGCCAAAGAAAGCATCCTTCAGGTCAATCATGTTGTACCAAACTTGGTCACTGGACATGGTGGTCAGCAAGGGTTAGTGACTATAGGGTGGCGGGCTGGATCCTGGAATTAACCTCCCTTAAATTGTGAATAAATCTCCAAGTCCCATCAGATTTTAGAACAGGAAAGATCAGAGTGGACCATGGGGCTGGGTCCTTCGCAAAAGGCCATTTTTGAGAAATATATCAATTTGGGGTTTCAAGCCAACACAGACCTCCCTTTTAATTGGGTACTGGCGAATTGTGATAAGATAGGCCTGGGGAATCAGAAGGGCTCAGTGTGGAGAGGCAAATTTGGCAAACCTCAGTGTTCCCAGGTACCACACATTGGGGCTAATTTTCAAATAATTGGGGAACCTTTGACTCAAGGGGTCATTTAAATAGCACATATAAGCTCGGTCTGGTGGGATGTCCAGACTCATTCCAGCAGGGGAACATTTGATAGTAGCTCCTAATTTTCCAAGGAGGTCCTGCCCTAGCAAATTCAAAGGACACTGAGGGAGGACCAGAAAGGAAAGTTCAGTTTGGAGTCCCCTGTTGGCCTTAACAGAGAGAGGAAGGCTGCGGGGAGCAGCCTCCTCTCTTCCAGTCACTCCGACAATAGGGGTGGTTTCTGATGACAGACAAGGAATTTCAATATTAGTGAGGACACTGTAGGTGGCACCAGTGTCTACCAAAAAGGAATATGGCTTTCCCCCTATTTTCAGCTCCATCAGAGGGTCGGGGAAAACAAAGCACCCTCTGGAGGCCCCTCAATAAGTCTCAGGATAGAATTCTGGGGCAGAGACTGACATTAGGGGCTGTGGGCACCTCTGTGTGTGTGAGGAAGCCTTCCCTCCCGATCCCCGATATGAGCTGCCTCTTTCTCGGAAGCTTCTGATGACGTTTCCTCATGGGACACCGCCCTGGAAACATTCGTTCCTCCAATGGCTAAACCCCTTGCACTTAGCACACTGATTCCACTGCAGGGAGCTCTGATTGGACTGATAGGGTTGTCTTTTGCTGGGTTTAGGGTCCTGCAGGGCAACGGCCAGAAGAGATGCCTGTTTTTGCATCTTTCTGTCCTCTCTTTTCTTCTTCCTCTTCTCTCTGTGCAAATACCATGAAGGCAGTTTGAATCAGTGTTTCAAGAACTTGGGTAGTAGGGGTTGGTAACTTTTGTAATTTCTTTCTACTATCTGGGGCACTCTGTCCCACAAAGTCATTTTTAATATGACTTTGTTCATAGGGAGATCTGGATCAAGATCCGTGAATCTCCTGGAGCCATCTTTGAGATGGTTTAAACAATTGGTTGGGGATTCTTTAGCTTCCTGGAGAATTTGGTGAACTCTATGGAAATTCACAGCTTTAGGCACGCCTTTTTGTAAGCCATGAATGATGGCCTCTTGGGCATGATGAACGATGGTAAACCCGTCATTTGTATTTGGGTCAATTTTGAAGGTGGGGGGCAAGAAGTACTGCGGGGTCTGGCCATAACTCGGCTAAATCCCTATCTGCTATCGCTTGGGTTCTAGCAGCCATGTAGTGAGCAACAACCACCTTAAGAACTTGGTATCTGTCTTCTATTCCCAACAATACTGACAGAAGAGTAAAGAGGTCTGGGATCGTGGGTTTGTGAGTAGTAACAATCCTTTGGACAAATTAAACATATTGTTGAGGTGCTTCCCGGTAAGGGGGAAGACCTTCCCACCAATTAAAAAGATCACTTGTTGAAAAAGGGGTGTGGATATAAGCTAATTGGTTTCCCATTGGAACTTGACAAAGTGGTGCCAAGACTGATGGGCCTGGTTGTTTGTCTGGTCCATAGGTTTGTCCTGCTCGGGTATGAGGAGGACTCAACAAAGGGACCTTTAGCTCTTCAACACCTCTGACCGCCCCTTCCTCGTCCTGTGCGGACAGAGGAACAGGAGCGGGCGTCAGATCCAGCGGACCTGGTGTCATGGGGGTACTTGGAGAAGCTCAAGGAGGAAGAGGGTGATGGTAAGGTGGTGGAAATTCTTCCTGCTCCTCAACTCTGATTTTCCGAGATCAGGGTTTTAAATTTATAACTGGACAGACTTTTGGAGTTTCGGCCCAGAGGCCATAAGCCTTTTGGATGTCTGTCCGAAGGGCCAAATTATAGAAAAAGTCTACATAAAGTTCTTCTTTGATCTTTCCTTCCATTGCCAACACAGGAGATTTTGCAAAATTTCTGGATTCACCGTTCCCATGGAAGGCCATGGTGGTTGATGAGATCCAAGAAAATAGGTTGGCCCAATGGAAGTGCACAACATTTTAACTTTTTCTTTCTTAAAGGTTACTTTTGCTGCCACAACCAGTTTCAGTACTTTCCAATGGGCTAAAATGCAGCCCAGAGGGGTGCACGGTTTAACCTTCCTAAACTCAAGTTCATTTGCTTGATGCAAACTACTTTTCCTGTTCCCCATGAGTCCCTAGAGCTTTCTCAAACTTGTCCCACAAGATTTCTCAGACCTGTCTCTACCTACCCTGGAGACTACCAGTTTGGGGTTGACCAAAACCCTCTCGTATATAGGACAACCAGTTCGGTTGTCTGGTCAAAAACCCTCTTAGGCTAATAAGAATACCCTTTTGTACAATCCCTACAGTTTCTTGTCTGGATTTCCTCAAAGGGCTGATAGGAACTCACAGTAGCACTTGCATCTCAACTCTCTGTTTCTGCCATCTGTAATATCTTGGAAGTTCCATGTGACCCTTGCACCAGGCTCTGTGGCTTTGGGCAGCCAGACCAAAACTGCCTGGTAAGTAGATTGTGATGTCATCTGGCTGTTCTTTCAGAGGCTATATGAGTATCACCCTGGGCTGTTTCGACAATGGTGTTGACGGTATGGGGAGAGCTTGGCTGTGCTACTTTGGCCATTTGAAAGTGCCCATAGACCACCCAGAAATCTAATGGCATGATGATTGCTCACTTTATGGTGCTTTCAATTACTGTGTCCTTACCACTGTTTGAGGCCTCTCAGAGAACAGAACGGGACACACGAAGCGAGCGTACACCAGTTAACCACATTTCTGGCAGCCTGACTGGCCCAGCATTCTTCCTCCTATGGAGGAACTCCAGCAAACCCACAGGAATGCAAATAGAGTCACTTTTCAAGGTTGCCAAATGTACAGGGCAGGAAGGATAACAGCATTCTTAGGATGGGCATTGGAACACCCAGAAGCTGTTAAACTCTCCATTTTAAATGTACTGTTGTATTTTACCTTGCTAGATATTTTTTTTAAAAAAGGCCTCACTTGAAGAGATTTTGAACAATAGGCATCTCAGCTGAAAGATACCATTTGAAAATAAACATCTTATGACCAGATTCTGAACTAAAGTGAGAAAAAATATTTTCAGACACAGCTCTTCAGTTTGACTTGAAAATGTATTATTAATTTGAATATCTGCTGCTAAGTAATTCTGGCTTATGAATAGGATGGAGGTACTTTATGTCATGAACAAAAGACTGCTGCTAAAAATGGCTCCCTCTCCAGGTCTGTTTCCTGTTCTCTATTCTGTTGTGTCTTGTCCTTCATATTCTTTATCTTGATATTGTTGTGAATGGCGTTACACTATGCAGGCTCTGAGGAAAACTCTCTGCTATCTCAAGAAAAACAGTTCTGATGTTCCCCTGCAGTGTTTTCATTTTTAAACAGGGAAGAAACTTTCCTTCTTTCTTGCAATTTTGTTGAGGAAAGTAAATTTGTTTCAGTCTTAAGGTAAAGTAAAAGTAAAAGGAATCAGAGCTGTCTAGATTGTACATGCTTCAAAAATGTTTTGGAAGACTTTGTGTGATCATAAGCATGGTGCCTGTCCTCTACTCTCTATGATAGCTCCACTTTTTTTCAGGCTATTACACAAACATGGAAAAAAAGCCCTGCTGTTTTAATGAAATGATTCCTTATACCTGTTGGTTCTGCTAATGTCTCATGAAAATTGGATCCAGTATTGCAATAAACTTTGGTTTAATGGACTTTGAATTAAAATGTTAAAGCAAAAGTTTACTTCAAGGTAGCATCAATTGAGAACCCAGGGCAGAGGGAGGTAGTAACTATGATCATCCAAGATTCTCTGGTTTTGGATTAGATCATGACCATACGCAACCTCTTTTCCCATGGATCCCAAACTTCTCTTGTTTTAGGAAGGAGCTGAGAGATATGAAATAGTTGAAGGGACACCTAGAGCACCACAGGAGGACTGCAAAGAGGAACCTAATCCAGCATGAACAATAGCTGCTATTAAATGCCTATCTTGTGGCTGTAAGGGTGGTGAAACCACTATTTCAAGGTAAACTTGGCTCTCCTGAGGATATCTAACATACCCATGTATATGTTTTTGTCTATATTTTTACATGCATACATTCACAAGTTTATAAATGCTTTTTCTGAAAAATATTTTGGAATAGTCCCATGTTTCTAGAATACGTTTTAAGAATTAGAGCAGTGTTTCTCAACCTTGGCACCTTTAAGACATGTGCACTGCAACTCTCAGAATTCCCCAGCCAGAAGTTCCATCCTGTCCTTCTTCTAGTGTCAGGCCAAATGGCATCTTACTTAATAAACTTCATTTGAAGACAATTTTTATTCCAATAGAATGTGACCTAACATAATGGTATTTTAGACTAGTTTTAATCAATGTGGGCATTCTTCAGAAGTGTGCATGTCAACTCCAAAAATTCATTGATCAGTGCAAATATTGCTGAGAATTCTGGAAATTCACATTTTAAGAAAATATGTAGTCTGAAGAAAGGTGTAGTAAAAACATTTTTCAATGGGCATAAACTAGATTATATGTGTGTGTGTTTGTATGTTAATAATCTTTCTGAAGAAATGTACTAGAAGCTTCATTTGAAACCCATGAGCGCACCACATTAGCAAGCACAAACTGATGGAGAAACATTTGAGCTGGTTCAACTAAAAATGTTCTTCAGTCTTTTTATTTTTAGCACAATCTTTTTTTAAAGGTAGTTCTAGAAGTAAAATTAACATGCACTTGCAAAAAAGGAAACATGGACATTTTTATATATGTGTGGGGGTGTATATATATATTTATATAATTATCTCATATAAGAAAAATAATTTAACAGAATTAGGAATAGAATATTTTTGCACAACACTATTGATAGCATTTATATGATATAAACATGACTATCAGACACTTGACAGCTAATAGAAATTGTTGAAATAAGCCACACAGTCATCAACCAACAGTGGAGGCATCTCACACATTCAACACAACTCTCTCTTCCACACAAGTTTATATACACTGAGTAAGTCGTTAAATATTGCACTGATTGGCCCATGATCCCTCAGATTTGAGGTGTTCAAAAATAGAAAAGAAATCTATTTTTAAGTAACATTTTCATGCAACATTTAAGACATTTCAGTTCCACAAACACTATTAAAGAGTATATACATTCCGACAGTCAACTGAATCACAACACATTAGCTGACGTTATTCACGATATGTTGAACAGGAATTACAGCACAGGTTCTATTTAACACTAGTTTGCAAGGTACATGTCAGGTTTACCCATTCCTGCCAATTCATCATGGTTAGGTGGTGAGCAAATCCTAGTATCAGTTTCAGGTGTTAGGAAAGAGATATTAGGTGGTCAAAAAGTTAAGGTCAGTCTCTCCTTTAAAATGCCAAGTGGATCTTGTATTCAGGAGCCTGCCATCTGCTGCCACTGTAAATATAGATTCTACAGGTTGGGAAATTACTAGAGGCACTTGCTAGTGACGAGATGAATTTCTTGGCAAGTTCCACATAGCAGAAGAGACAAGAGTAGAGAAGAAAAGGAGGGGAATGGAACTATACAGAGATTGTCACCACTAAACTGAGAATGAGTTGGCATGAGAAATAAAATATATTTGGTAAAGTGAGACTTGAGCATTTACATACAGTAAATAAGCTTTAACAGTGATAAAAACAAAGTTCTCTCAACCTGAACTGAGCATTTTGAATTCAAGTCTTTCAAATGTAAAACTAAAAAAAATCCCTACTCACCTGTGGGAGGTGGGGGATGGGTATGAAATATGACTGACCTATTTACATGAAATAAATCAACATTGGCCAGCTATAATTATGGGAATTATAATGCTAGAATTCAGCATAGTATTTCTGATTCCCAAAGCTGTTAGTACAAAGCTATTTGCTTTATTGGGGAAACTGTTCTATTGGCTACAGATCCAAGATTGGCCATGTTCCTGTGACTTCCAATATGTCTTATCATTATCTAAGCTAGACAGGTCTGATTGGAGGTTGGAGTTCAACATCTGGAGGGGTATATCTGGCCCAATGCCTACCCCTGTTCTAAACTTTTTAGTAACCTATCAACTGAACGAATGTATGCTTTATGCGTAACCAAAACTACCTGAGATGTGAATGTTTTTGGCCTTTCTAATATACATACAAATATATGAGAATCTGCCCATATCAATAACAAGCAAAATCTACAAAAAGACCCTCGGGGTCTTGTCATTCCATAATGGCACTGGTTTGACAAAATGAACATTCATAGTTGCCACAGGCTTGTGTCAACAGACAAAAGTTCAAGCTGAGGACAGTTCAACATGGTTTGTGTAGGATAATTCAGAGTTCAGTCCAGATTTTACTGGATTTCTCTAGCACAACTTGGGTGGGGATATATGTAGATTTTGCCATCACAGAAGCAATTACATCATTTGATCAATATTCAAATGAAAATATATTGGTACTTAACAGGAAAAACAAAACATCAATCTACATTGTATTATCATTGAAAACTAGCTCTAATAACTGTGATTGACAAAAATAGCATCAATGGACATGAATCTTGCACCACCGTTACATTTCCTAGAAAATATGACATTCCAAGATGGTTGCAAGTTAGGAGCAAACTCCAGTGAACATAGTGCACCATAGCACTTCATTCTTAAAATAAGTAAGGTGCAGGCAGTACAGCTGGATGTATCAGAGCTGAGCTGACTGGAAAGAAAAATCTAATCTTTCAGACTCAAACTCTGGAAAGGCCACATACTGTAGATCTAGCTATTCAGGTAGTGCTCCATGTCAGTTGTTCCTGACCAGGTGCCCTTTAGTTGCATTGGGCTACAATATCCATAACTCACCAGCCAGCATGCTTGCTTGCTGGTGAATGGTAGCTGTAGTCGAACACCTCTGAAAGATGTTGGGTCAAGGGAGGCTGCACCATGCAATATATTGAAGGCTAATTCAGCTCATAATAATGCAAAACCATTTCACTTAAAATGGAGGATAATATTAAAGAAAGATGAAAGCATGATCAGGTCTTTCCAATTAGGGATTAGCTATATGAAGTGAACATGATTTCAGAATGGCAAGGGAAAGTCCATGAAGAACTTTCAAAGCAAGGTCTAAATATTTGCAGTGAATTGGGGAGAAGAGTTTAATCAGTTCTAGCTCTTCTGGAAGTTCTCTTTTTCTTACCTTAGCAAAGGACCAATCAAACTTACCACCCAGAGCAGTAAGTTACCTGTGCCACTCTTCTTTAGTGATGTCATTAGCATGATCATATAGGAATCTATGGTACACATATCTTTGTAATTCAGGTAGCACTATAGCCTGGGGAAAAGAATCTCAGTTTTCCAGGAACAGTAGTTTCTTGAATGTCAGGGAAATATACAATCCCGGCTAGTAGCACTTTACCAGCATAGATAATTAATCCTATAGAAAATATGTTCCATTGCATTATTAATCATTTGGAAAAGCCCTCTGTATAAGTATGAAAGTATAAATGGTTCCATTAACAGTCACATACATTGGAGCTAAGAGAAAGGAAACAGAAAGGACAGACCAAGCTATTCTGCATTTTGGACATCAAGCAAACAGTTTATATATAAGGTTTTTTGCTTTTTGTTTATGTGCTATCTTGAATTAATGGCACACAAAAGGACAAAGCGCATTTGTGATTTCATAAAGTGAGTTTAAACCCCAAATTATCAATTTGTTGATAAGACGTGTAAGATCTTTGATAGATTCTGTTTGACTTATGTGTTCATGGACAATATAGTGTGTTCTACTCACAAATCTGTGGTAAAAACACCTACAAAAGGATATTTTATCGAGACAATTTTGCTCATGCAGGTAGTAAAACACTTAAGAATGTGATCTACTGTAATTTCCCTAATTAAATTTCTTGATTAAACATTGTTCTTCCCATTTTTTTTGCTCACTCAATCCCCACCTCGATTCCATAACAATAAAGAAGCAAAATATTGGTTACAATCCAGTTTTCTAAACTTTGATTTGATTTTTGTAATCTTGTAATCTTCTTAAATGATTTTTAATGCATTTAAAAGATGCAATATATCCAAAGAAAGTTGATTCAGTAGGAATCATGGAACAACAGCAGTAAACTCATTCCTATTGTTTCAACTAATGATAGAGGAAATTTTAGTTTGGTCTGTAACTTTTACTTGAATCAACAACCTGCACTTTATTTGCAGAAAAGAAGAAATTATCCTGTGGATTATACCCTTCTTTGGAATGAATGTCACAGAATGCATATACTGTACCTCAGAAAGTTGCATACCAGATTATGTATATTAGGAAAAAATGTAAATATCATGCATATAAAAGCCTCCACCTACAGGCTGAAGTGGCACAACCTACACACATATTTACTGCTTCCATCAAGTCTAACCTACATTTACTTTTTTTTAAAACAGCTAATTTCTACAGTCTAGTTTGAATGTAGACCCTGAATGCAGCCACCTGCAGTTTATCTTGGCCCAAAGTTGTCACTTGGCAATATAAATTGCAGGAAACTGGTGGTCAAATCAGGATCACAGTGGGGAACAAAAATTTAATTTCCCCTCCCCTTCTCTTAGGTCTTGATTTGAATTAGATTTTTGCACTTACTCTAGAGTAAAATTCTCCCCCTCCACAACATAGTTTCTAGCTAAAGAAATATATTAATGGGCCCAGAGAGGCCAAAATCAAAAGATGCTCTGAAACATTTGGCCGAGTTAAGACAAGAAGAAGACAGTATTAGGGGTGTAAGGGTTGCCTGAACTATATAAAAAGTATGGACACCGAATGTCCAAATACTCTTTATTGTGTATTTGCATGTTTTTGTAACAATCTCTTCGCATTTAAGGAGCTTAGTTCCAGATACATACATTTTAATTATCTGGGCACCAGTTTGAAATGGGAAAGAAAAAGAGAGAAGCTAGTAATAAGGGTACTTTTATGTATATATATGTCACACAATATGTCACACATATATAAATAAGCAGGGCCAAAATAGATATGCTTTCCTAATAATATACATCCATGGTTATATTGGCCAGAAACTCTAGAAATTCATCTGTACATGGGATAGATTGGGTTAAATCTTATTCTCCTTCTGTAGCAACAACAATCAGATATATGGAAGGTGTTTTCTTGCAATTAACTATGTTTTTAACTTCCATCTATTACTCTTGATTGATCAACCTGGAATTTAATTAATATATAAAATATGATGTATTGAAGAATGATAAACATCTAATATTTATTTGGGAGCCACACTAATTTGAAGGCTTTTGACCCAACGCAGTGGTGAAGATAGAACATGCAGGATGAGATAAAATTGCTTCCTACTTCCAGAAAGACAACTAATTAAAATAGTGTGAAGTAAATATCTTGGCACAGGGGACTATAATTAAAATATTTGGCACATTGTCCTGGTAAATTCATCCAGAGATTTCATAATTATTTGATATAGTCTATTTTTATGATTGTTGAATATTTTGTTGCTACTAGTGTTGTTAAAAAATAATAGTAACCAGAAACCATCCAAATTCAATTAATATTCTTAAAAGTTAGAAGAAAATAATCACAATTCAGGGTCAAATTATTGCTAAAAACTAATTATTCAGTCAAGACCTTTTTATATAGCTCCCAATGATATTAATGAAAGTGGAATGGAAAGGGAAAACAAAAGTTTATAAGAACAGAAAAATGACTTTCCCATGAGAAATAGGGAATCTAGTTTTAAGAATCAGAAATACAGTTATTCAATAGAAGAGTCTCCACTATAATAATATTTCTTTAGAATAGATGTATCACATAAAAATTATAAGGGTGGTCTTTAAAAACATAAGAGTTCCATGGACACATTATAGTCACAGCTACTGCCTTGCTGACTCTTGTTTCTATGTGATGGTCCTCGCAGTGTTTTATAACCATGTAATGGCCAACATATTGTAAAGGAAAAAAGAAATGTTGGAGCTTCTGACCTAAGCTTGTAGGAGAGCTTCTGTGGCAATGAAACATGAGATGCACATCTACTGTGACAGTTTTTGATATGGCTGTAAGACTAATCAATTAATAAATGACTACCACTGTAAAACAGGATCCCTGCAGATATCTTCAGCATCATCATGCTGGTAACTTTTGGCTGCACTTTTAGAAAACTAAAAGGTTTAATGATTTACTCTTTCATGACCAAGTATATTCCATAGGGACAATATAAAAATGCATTTAAAGATCATAGATTCCATGTATATAAAACTGATATGAAAACACATCTAAATCACTTTCTTCTTATTATGTTCCTCATGTGTTGATGCTATTTGTATTATTACCTGCAGTGTCTCATCACTCAGGTGTTATATGTACTTGTAAAGAGTTGTTTTGAATGAACTTGCTAAGCCCTTTAAAGATTGACTGCATTAATTTTATATGTCTATGTCTGATATGGAAACAAACATACAAACTGTATTGTAAATCTTAAAATATTTTGTATAGTGCAAGTAGGAGGCAGCACCTGCTTTCTAGATGTCAGGCACCATTGTGCATTTCATATGATAGTGTGAATCCCTATTTTTAATTTGTTTTTTTAAAAAAATGCTCCAAATCAAATCTCCTGAGATAATATGCAGGAATACTGAAATCTCACAAGCTTTTTTCCAGTCTCCTTGGATGCTGTAAGAATCCAAATATCTGCAGTTAGAATCTTGCTTTCTCCTTTTCTCTAATGAGAAGAGGTACTATGGGGAAAAATAACATGTTACATTTTATTATTCACGTATGGACATCTAAATTAAACTTGTTTTCCAAATGAAACAGGACAGTCAGTTCTACTTGAATCAGACTGGAATTCTCTAAATCTTTTCAGATGATTTGGAAACTTTCTCCAAATGGTTTCCAAAATTTAACTTGAATAAATGCAATTTATTTGATTGAGTATTGGAATAAAATTGGATCAATTTTCTGAATCACATTGACAATTTAAACAGGATTTTTGTCTGCTTCATACAGACCTTCAATCTGTCTATCTTTCTTAACAATCCTCTCCATGTGATCAGTACAGAATATATATTGGTTTTTCTTAACGAAACTGAGTTAAAATTGCATAAATGTGATCTAAATAAGTACTATGCAATAGTGTCTGGTTATGAGTCCACTTTACCTGGGTATCCATGGTGAACTACAGTGAATTGGTGGAGCAGAGCAAAGAAATGGGCAACTAGAACAAAAATTAAAATCTGACATCATTTTAAATGAATGAAAATGAAAACGATAATGTAGTAAATGATAATGAAAGAAAGTAACATGTGAAAATCATATGCAAGCAATGTAATTGTCCTAGATGTACAATATTTAATAATTTTCTAATTAAGTCACGTTAAGAATCAATATGATGGAAACTTTGGGAGGGACCCTGGGAGTTGCATCTAAGGCTTTGGAACGACTGTATGGACAAGTTCTGGTCTAATGATGGATGGGACCTTGCCAAACAATCAGTGTTGATGATAAAAAAAAATCCAATTAAAAGTAGGCAGGTCGCAGGTTTTTGCAAAGCCTAAGGCTGAGCTTGTGAAACTTGGCTCTGAGTAGGAGACCTCACTTATAATGAAAATGAGAGCCTGGCATGCCTGTAATTATTTAGGGACACCATATGATTTCTCTAAAAGTGCCAGATCCCTGCCACATGGTGCCACTCATCTTCTGGCGAGTTATCTAAATAATATACAGGTAGTCCTCAGCTTACGACCATTTGTTTAACGACCATTCAAAGTCAGACCAGGTCTTTGCGCTTACAATTGTCTCAGTGTCCTTGCAGTCAGGTGATCAAAATTCAGGCACTTGGCAACCGGCATGTGTTTATGATGATTGCAGTTTCCCACGGTCACCTAATCACCATCTGTGGCTTTCCCAGAGGGCTTCCGATAAGCAAAAACAACGGGAGAAGCCAGATTCACTTAATGACCACATGGTGCACTTCACGACTGTGGGAAAAAAGTTAATAAAATCAGACACAACTCCCTTAACGACTGCATCACTTAGCATTTGCTGGTCACAATTGTCGTTATAAGTTGGGGACTACTTATGGTTGCAATTGCAGAATTGCATTGTTACACTTCAGCAGTTTTTCCGTTGATCCAGAATGCTGAATAGTAGAAGTCATATTTCTGAACTACTTGCTCATTGCCCTGGAATAAATAGCAATAACTAAAAATGGATGATGGAAGAATAAAAACCAGACAGAATTTGTGACTGAGGTCATCACAGCACCATCTGAGGCAGCGATAGATTTAGAAGGAAGAAAGGGAAAGATCACAAAGAAGACAAGCAGCCATCTAAGTGTTGAGGCCAAATGCAGAGAAATTAGAGTGTCCTTTCTTTACACATTTGTAACTCTGAATACATCTTTTACCAGGAGTGGACATTAAAGAAGAGGTATACTCCTCTGAAATGAACCAGTAAGACATTATAAATAAAGGCATATAGACCTATGTAAATACTCTATTGGCCAAAGAACACACTGGAGTTGCCTTGGTTGACAATGATGTTATTAACAGCCACAGTTGGGTTGTTGTGGTGGAGGGGTGTCCTTTAGTCTTGTGTTCTGTTTACCAGCAGCAATAGCAGGATCTGTCTCCAGACTTTCAGACATTTTGTCGCAGATGATATCCACAAGCCGTTCAAAAGTCTGCTTGACATTGATGTTGTCCTTGGCACTTGTCTCAAAGAACTCAAAACCTAGTGAAACAGACCAAAAACACTGATATCATCAAACTTTAATCCCCTCTCTTTGAGTAAGGTTTATAGATTGCAGCTGAAAACAGTAATGGAAGTGAAAGAACTAAGGAAATCAGTAAGGTAAATGTAATATACAGCTAGTCCTCCACTTACGGTATTTATTAAACAATGGTCCAAAGTTACAATGGCCTCAGAAAAAATGAATTACTAGCTATATTTGCACTTTACAACCATTGCACACTGTCACATCACCCCTGCAAATACATGAGTGTAATTCGGGCATTTGGCAACCAGACCAAATTTATGATCGGTTAGACTAAGGATCCTGCTGTCACATAATTGCAATTTGTGACCTTTATTGGCAGTTTTTCTGGCAAAAAATGCCCATTGGGGAAGCTGGATTTGTTTAATGTCATAATTCATTTAATAACTGTCATAAAAATAGTTGTAAAATCAGGTGTGGTCACATAGTATGGCCAAAAATTCTAATCCCAATTGTGATTGTAAGTTGAGGACTAGCTAAAACAATGATTGACATATTGGTTTCCCACGTGACTAGGAGAAAGAAACCAGCTCCATAAATTTCTTATTAGTTCAGATCTTTGTGGGAAAGTAGAGAGCTAACCATGGAATGCATCTAGATTAGCAGCCCCCAACCTTTTGGGCACCAAGGACTAGCTCCGTGGAGAGAGGTTTTTCCGCAGACTGGAGGGGATGTAGTTTCATGTACTTCCTGCATCCTGTAAATGGGGCTTTGCTTGCTTGACTGGCCCGGTTTCTGACATGTTTTTGCCCAGTCCCAGTCCATGGACTTTGGGGTTGGGGACTATTGTCATGAAATCCAAAATCATCTGTAGCCATCAAAGCTTGCAGTAACTGCAGCCACATCAGTTTCTCTCTTACCCTTCCAAGAAGGGGAGGTGGAGATAGAATGGGAGTTATTCATATTCACTGAATCTAGGATAAACTTCTTGTGGAGTTGGCAGATCAACACCATTTTCAAAACCTCCCTTTCTCGCAAGGAAATATTGATAGATGTCAAAGCTCTTTTGTTAAATAGAAGTTGGCCAGAATAAGGCAAGAGGTAGCATTCAGGCATTATGACCTCCTCAATAATTAGAATCCACTGGGAAATATGGGGACAAGAACACCAGTTCCACCACTTCTGCTATCAATCCTCCATTAGATGAAGAATACAAATCTATGCTGAGAAGCTTCCTCTACTATACTTGTTGAATGGGATTCAGTTCTTCTGATGAAGGTTAAGTACTAGACAACTATTTATGGGAGGAAAAAAACCTCCAAATAGTCCTGCACCCAACTATATGGAATTTTCCCTCAGACATTCAATATCTCTTTATCTGGCATCTTTATTACACACTATATTCCTTTTAAAAAAATAGCACAGGATGGCATAGAAGGTCAGAATCATTTCAATCTCAAATAACTAGCTTGATATATATTGGAAGATTCTGTTTGATCTATTTTGACAGCCATATATTTTTTTAGTTTATTTTCTTTGGCTATCAAGAGAACTAGGCACATTACATTATAAATGTATAAACCCTTCCCAGAAGTTCTATCCAGACAAGTGTGGAGGAGAAGGATGGGCAAACCTTCTCCAGAATGGTTGTAGAATTCCCTGTCAGGACTTTTCTTACCAAGTTGCTCTGCTAAATGTTTGCCTCTGTCAGCAGAGATTACACGTTCCTCTTCCATGTCACATTTATTGCCGACCAAAATAACCTGGGCATTGTCCCAAGAGTACGTTTTTATTTGGGTTGACCTTATGAAAGAAAGAGAAAGAAAACAAATCCATCAATGGATCAGCAAGTTTATAAAACTGATCTTATCTTTATACAGATTTGGACAACAGCAAAATGCTGTTTCCAATTTTTCATAGCCAAATATTTTATATGCTCTTACAGGTAGTCCTTGATTTATGGCCACAATTGGAAACAGAATAATGCAGTCATTAAGTGCATCATCATGTCATTGACCTATTTTATGACAATTTTTTTAACCACACTCATTAAGCAAATGACATGATTGCTGAGTGAATCCAGCTTATCCAATTTGTTTGTTGGAAGCTGGCTGAGAAGATCGCAAATCACAATTACATAATTGTAAGATGCTGCAACTGTCATAAATGTGAGCTGATTGCCAAGAGCCTGAATTGTAATCACATGACTTCAGGGTGCATGTCTGATGGTCGTACTTTTGAGGATGGATCATAAGTCCTTTTTCCAAGGCTGTCATAATTTTTGACCATCATTAAATGAATGGTCATAAGTCAAGGACTGCCTTTATATTAATAGATGAGTAAGTTACAGTTGGATTTTCTTATTCAAGATCCCAAAGAATTTGGGCCAGCCCTTCACAATTATCTGTAGTTGAGGCTTACCTGAGTCATTTATATCAGCCTGAAAACTTCCATCTTTCATTCATGATAAATAACACTGCATTTGTTTTGAAAACTTGAGCAACTAGATACAACCATTGTCTAAGCCCTGCACAGGTATCTTCATACTATCCCAGTCTAATGACTCTCTAAACTTTGTTTGAAAACTTTGTTTGATAACTTCAGGAGGCAGGTTTTGCTTAATAGTTCTCAGCTCCATGGCATTCCTTCTTATTATGAAGAGCCCTGGTGGTGCAGTGGTTAGAACGCAGTACAGCAGGCTATTTCTGCTGACTGCCAACTGCCAGCAGTTCGGCAGTTTGTGTCTCATTGGCTCAGGGTTGACTCAGCCTTCCATCCTTCCGAGGTCGGTAAAATGAGGACCCAGATTGTTGGGGGCAAACTGTAAACTTCTTAGAGAGGGCTGTAAAGCACTGTGAAGTGGCATATAAGTCTAAATGCTATTGCTAAGTGCTATTATTGCTATTATTAAGTTTGGATCTCCCTGTGTGAAGCTCTCACCCACTGATTCTTTTCTTAACCTCAGATGCTATGGAAAATAAATCTACACCTTCTTCCCTATCGCAACCCTTAAAGTATTAGAAGATTGCTATCAAGTAGTCTCTATATCTTTCTCTCCTTTAGGCTAAATGTACCCAGTTCCTTTAATTGTTATTCATAGGATTTAGTCTCCAAGCTCCTTATCTGGTACTATTGGTATTATCATTCTCTGTGATCCTGACACCATGACTCTATTAATGTAGCCCATGCATTATCCCCTTTGGCTGTTGCAACACATTGCTTGCTCATGCTTAGTCTGTGGTCTACCAAGATATCCATATCCCTCTCAGAAGTGCTATTGCTAAGCCAAGTACAGCTTACCTTGCCTCTGTGCATTTAGCTTTTCCTGCCTAAGTGCCTAATCCTCCATTTTTCACTCCTGAACAAGGTTTAGTTGGATACGACCCAATGCCCAAGTCTATCAAGATCTTTTAAAGTCTTGAGCCTGCCTTCTGGGGTGTTAGCAATTCCTACTCCCCAGTTTTGTGTCACCCAAAAATTTTATGAACAACATATGACGCAAAATGGCCAAAGTTCAGCAGGGATTTGCTTCCCAGGAATCTCCTATTCTCATTCCTAACAAAAGCTAACTGTCTGGTCCAAAAATGTTCTTCTTGTCTTTGCTAAAGTTGTCACCATATCACCAAATGTCCTCTTTATCTCTCAGGAAGGTTGGGAGGTTAAGTTACATTCCCATTGTCTGAATTGTTCCACCCTGGTTTAGATGCCCCACATCACAATCTCAAGCTTCTTCTATCAACAGGAGGGTTACAAATGGATGAATACTAAATTCTACGAGTTATAAGCATACAGATAGATAAAAAATATTATCAGTACTAATTTTACAAACTTCTCTGGTGGCTTACTGCACCAAATATTTCTTCAGTTCTTTTCTCAAATTATCTAATTCAACCTCTTGGAAAAAATATGCATTGATTTCGCACTATTTTTCAAAGAAAAAAAAATACTGAAATGCTATCATGATTGGATGTAGTGGGGAGGGTTGAGTGTCCAGTCTTTCATTGTACAATCATCTCTCAAAGGTCTTCAACCTCTCTGGTTTCTTATGTTATGATTAAATTTCAAGGGAAGACATTATGAAATAACTCTTCACATGGCCCTTTTTTGGATGAGGAGTAAGGGTAGTTCTCGACTTACAACAGTTCATTTAGTGGCCATTTGAAGTTACAACGGCTCTGAAAAAAATGACAATTTTTCACACTTATGACTGTTGTAGCATCCCCATGGTCACCTGATTTACGTTTGGATACTTGACAACTGGTTCACATTTATGATGGCTGCAGTGTCCTGGGGTCATGTGGTCATCTTTTGCAACCTTCTGACAAGCAAAGTCAATGGGGAAGCCAGATTCACTTAACAACTGTGTTACTAAATAACTGCAGTGATTCACTTAACAAATATGGTAAGAAAAATCACAAAATGGGGCAAATCTCACTTAACAAATTTCTCACTTAGCAACATAAAGTTTGGGCTCAGTTGTGGTCATGAATTGAGGACTACCTGTATAGGCAATCAGAGACACTGCAAAGAAATGGAAGGAAGTATAATAGAAAAAGAAAAGAATAACATATCATTGCCTCCTCTGCCTGTTTGTAACAACAGCATAACTTCAGACCTGCCATAAAAACTTTCTAAATGAATAAGAATGAGGTAAAAATAGAAATTTCTGAGAAACTAGAGGAATAGATTTGTTCAGAGTATTAGTTTCTATTTCACTGGTTGGTTTGTAATTTTTGGATTGTTCAGTGCTCTTGATTTTCTTTGTGATTCTAACGTACAAATGTTCCTTATCTGGAATGAACATTCAAAATTTAAAAAATCAAAATTAAATTGTGTGCAATAATACCATATAAAACATCTCCCCTTGTTGATTTGGAAACTGTGATAATAATAATTATTATTATTGGCTGTGTTTTTTTCCAGCATGAAGTGATGTTCCAAGAAAATTAGATTAGGACATCTCCTGTTTCAAATTAGTTGTGTTTATACTAGGTCACATGCAGAACTCTTACCAGACGAAGAAATTTTATTATGAACAGATCCATTGAGTATGAAAAGTACATTTTATGAAGAACAGATTCATATATGCATGCATGTGGGTGAATCTCTGTGGACCAGTCTGAAGATGGACATCCCACTAAAAAGAATCCCAAGCCATCTCTAAATACACATACATAACTATGGCCAACTATGTTGAAAAATTATTTATTTCACATATTTTTCTGAAATTATATGTTTCTCCAATCCAACAGGACTCTGAGATGTTTGTGTTATGCCACACAAGCTGGTAACAAAATGGTTAGTGACTGGCAAAGTCCTTTCTCCATTCTTGCAAAACAATTCTGCCTCTACCAACACTTAGGGAGAGGGGGTTGCTCAGAGGCAGGGGGTTGGACTTGAGTATTTAGACAGAATTCTCAAGTGCTGGGTTAAGTTTCTCATACAGATTCATTCATTCATTCATTCATTCATTCATTCATTCATTCATTCATTCATTCATTCATTCATTCATTCATTCATTCATTCATTCTTTCATTCAAAAACATTTAAATCAATACCTGGCCAGCCAAAATCAATAGCTTAGGACCTTCATTGTTTTTCTGCCTTCCTCTGGCCTTGTGAGTGCCATGTCAGTGCCAGATCTCCACAATAATGGAGCATTACTCAGGTCAAAAAGAATTTGGGACATTGCAGGGACACAATCTCTAGCCTCTGGTTGTAAATGAAATGCCTTCCTTCTCTCAATTTTTTTTTTTAGTTAAAGTCCTTTACAACAGCTTTATTGAATATGTTGCTTTTATACCGTATGTACATTTTTCCAAGTGATTTTTACTAATTACTAATTATTATACCTTTTCAACTTCTGAATTGAAAAATTTAATTTCAGCACATAACTGTATTTCCAATCATATCTGCATTTGGAAAGTGTACTTGGGAACTCAATGAACTTCTCTTTGATCCTTCCCATCTACATAACGTTTTTTTCTTTCCATAAATATAAACAAATGCATACCCCAGTTAGCAAAGCCAAATAGTATTTCATGATACATATACAATTGTAAGCTCATGTTCTAGTTATGCTGTCCAGTGTCAAAAAGGGGGAGGGGGCACATGAAAATGATCTAAAGTTTGTCACCATGCTAATAGAGATTTTGTATTCAGGCAAAAGGGTGTATGGTATGTCCAGCTGTGAATTTTTTGGTTCATGGATTGCAGAGAAGAGCAACAATGATGATTAGGAGTCTGGAGGCTAAAGCATATAATGTTGCAGGAACCAGGTATGTCTAATCTACCAAAGAGAAAGGATAGAGGCAACATGATAGCAGTCTTCCAATATTTGAAAGGCTATCACAAAGAAGAGAGGGACAATCTATTCTCCAAAGCACTTGAGGGCAAGACAAGATGTAACAGATGGAAACTTATCAAATAGAGAGCCAATTTAGAACTAAAGAGAAATTTCCTGACAATGAGAACTAATCAGTGGAACGGCTTGCCTTCAGAAGTTGTGGGTGCTCCAACACTGGAGGTTTTTAAGAAGAGATTGGATAGCCATTTATCTGGAACAGTGTAGGCAGTGGTGGGATTCAAATATGTAAACAACCGGTTCTCTGTGTGGATGCCGCTTCCGGAAGTCCATTGTGGGCCTGGGCAACAAAAAATTAGCCGAAGTGGTGCGAACTGGCTGAATCCCACCACTGGGTGTAGGGTCTCCTGCTTGGGCAGAGGGTTGGATTAGAAGACCTCCAATATCCCTTCCAACTCTGTTATTCTGTATTCTATATTCTGTAATGTTCATGAAATGTTCATGAAAGACCACTTGCAAATACAATAAAATGTGAAGTGTTTTTATGTTTTATGTTTTCCAGTTCAGTTTTATTATTCTGCATATAAATTTAACTGTCTGAACATAGTTTTATAAATGGTACATTTAGGATCAATGACACAGATGCCAATTTTTTCCCATGATCTTCTTTGGTAGAAATGTTTGGCAAATATTCATTGATCTTTCCTTCCTTCCTTCCTTCCTTCCTTCCTTCCTTCCTTCCTTCCTTCCTTCCTTCCTTCCTTCCTTCCTTCCTTCCTCCCTCCCTCCCTCCCTTCCTTCCCCATCAATATAATTGTTCAGAAGAATTTTGATCTGAAAGAGACAAACACTAAGCTGACTCCAATTAGTTCTGCTGTCTGCGGCTTCAGCATAATTTATTTTCTGGATCTTGTCAAAGAGTTCCCAAAGAAATATTTTCAAACCTTATTTGACACCACAAAAAGAGCAATGTTTCAATCCCTTGCACGTAATGTCTAGGCTTGCCTTCAAAAACTTTGCTTCTTTCTTAGTCTACTTTGAAATGCTGTCTCTACAGTAATGACAAATTAGGCAGCAGAAGTTGTCACAAGATAATGGAATTGAATATAATACTAATTAAAGATCCAGAATTCAGGAGACATTTTGTGGAAACTTAAGTTTGCTTGCAAAGGGACCCTAATCCACCATATTCAGTTATATGAAAAATCTTGATTGATTAGGTAAATGCTGTACATGTTCATGTAAAAGTAACACCTGCACTATTCTTGACTGTGTAAGAAAAACCTACTAAACAATATCCCAAAATACAAAATACAATTATGTAAAAACAGTATAATGGTTAAACATTGTTCTCTTATGCCCATTCACCTACTCTCCTGTCTGCCTGTTACATCTTTTGGGGTCTCTTCCCTCCAACATGGCACTCCACGATTTCTGTGTAACTAGAGCAATCAAAATACATACACACCAGAACCAGAACCAATTTCCACACACTGGGTCCTCGTAGAGTCTCTCCCCTCCCATTCCCCCTCCACTTACACATAGACCACCTCAAACCAAATTGGCTTTGCCTCATGGTAAGGCCAATCCTGAATAAAACTTTATATTGAGCCAAGAGAATGGGAAAAAGCAAGAGAGATGCAGATTTTCTTTCAGATCTATACCCATTTGTATACTACTGATCTATCACATCAGCATTTCCCACATACACCACATATGTTACTGTGCATGAAAGGATAGGTCGTGGAGGCCCGGCTATAAAGCTTTCTAAATAACCATGGCAGACTAAATACAATCCAGGCTAAACTGTGCCTCACTGGATTCACTGGACATTTGCACATAGCTTGAATATTAATTTTTTTTGAGGACTTATGGAAAACAATTTAATCTTGGGGCAAGAAACCAGAAAATCAAGATGTGAACATTATTTTATCCCAAGGCTCAATGTCCCATCCCCCCTCCTCTTTTTTTTAGTGGTCCCCTTTTTTTCAGTATTAGTTCTTTCATATACTTTATTCTGTTGCCTGTTCTGTCTTTCTCCTTCAGGCCAACAGATTGAATGACCAACAGGTGAATTCTCAGACATGGGGAAGAAGTATACCTTTTAATATGTGTGAAAAAGGAGGGTTAAGCTGCACATCACTCTGGGTGCTTTTGATTTTTAAATCACAGTGGCAGTAAACTCTTCCATTCCCGGATGTGACCCCTGGATTGAAAATCTGTAGACCTGACAATTCTAAGCAGAGCAAAAGACCCAACACCATGTCATCAACAAAGCAGTTCACTCAGCTTAAATCCTTAGCAGAGATAGTAGCACAATGCTATTTTCACCAGGAGTGTCCTTTTTGTTTTGCTTCTATTTCTGTGACCCAAATCTAGTATACACATATAAAAAATTGAAAGATAAAATAAACACAGGTAAAACGTATACAGAAATTGCATATTCCGAATGAAGTGCCATGAAGCATCCCTGCATATACTGCAGCTACATACCCAATGACTGAACCATGTATGGAGTTATACACAGAGCCCAGCTATAGCTGGAATCATAATGCAAACCGCAACAAACATACTGCTTCCTTTTTACAGTAAAAATATTGCCTACAGCATTCTGCTGTGAATTCCCAGAACATGGTAAGGAAAATAAAGAAGGTGCAAAAGAGACATTTGAGGATTCTCTTATGGATTCTATATGGAGAATATTTTAAACAGAATTCCAATTGACACGTTTGCTTTGTTTTGCCATTAAATGTATCACTTTAAAAAAATAATAATCTCCAAACAGAATTGTTTATTCATTCTCTTCCTTTTATTTGACTGAGAATAGAGGGGTGGGGTGGGGGTGAAGCAGCAACAATAGAAGGGGCATCAAATAAAGAGAATCCTCTCGGGAGATGCAGAAAGAAGTGAAGAACCTGAATTTGACTTACCTGCAGGAAGGCATGAATGAAGGAAACGGATGCTGTGGTACATACAAGCCAGATCAGAGTGGGGCCTAAAGCATAGACATGGAAGATAACAAAGCCATTTTGGGCTGTTTTCAAGAGAGGCAGGGTGCTGCGGGAAGATGCCACAGAGTCCTTATATGGCAAGAAGAAGACAGCATGGAGCAGCATGCAAAGCAGGATGAATTAAGTGTGTGCAGATTAGAACGAGCAGCTTACTTAAAAAAAAAAAAAGTGCATCTATTTCCCTGCTGACATCTCTCGAGGCAGGTTAGGTACTGAAAATAAACAATGACTTGGCTACAAAGAAGGAAACAATATTTTATAATACAGCATTAAGCTTTTTAAAATTGCTATTGCTATTCTTTGTTGTGCCATTGCATCCATTGTGTCCTTTGCTCCACGCACACTACCAATTGTCAGCCTTCTGGTATGCAATCAATCTTAGGGCTGCTCGAACTGATCTGTCTCAGTAGGAACAATGGATTCTTTAAAAAAAGAATGCAGGAAAAACCTCAAAGAAAAGGCTTTTGAAAATGTCACATAAAATAGAAAATAGAAGTAGCCCGTTCTAGCTGTACAGTTAGCGCAGGTGTGTCCAATCTGTGACCCACAGACTGCATTCGGCCTTAGATAGCTAGTAATACAGCCCCACAAGATTTTCTAAAAAAATATTTAAAAATAAAGCAAGTTTGTTATATACAGTATATACATTAACTATATTATATATTTTATATGTGGTTCAAGATGATTTCTCTTCACTCAATGCAGCCCAGGCAAATCAAAAGGTTGGACACACCTGTGTTAGAGCCTTGTTCCATGCACTTATAAAATAACTTGTTTCTGATGAAGCATAGGTAAAATATGTAGTCCTTGCTTAACTTTGGTAATTGGAACAGTAATTCCCATCACTAAGCCCAGGTGGTTGGTGTATAAGCACAGAATGGCCAGGAGATGGATGGTGGGATGTGAGTGCCATCCAGTGAGTGGCAGCCTGCATGCTCGGGTCTGCCCTCATCTTGCCACTCAGAAGCTCCTCAAGGGGGAAAGTGATGGGAGCAGGAATGACTTAGCAGAGTGACTTGCAACCTTCCTTGCTGGCATCCCCATTGACTTTGCTTGTTGGAAGTCAGTAAGGAAGGTCACAAATGGTGATCACAGGACACTACAATTGTTGTAAGTGCGAGCCAGTTCCTAAGCTACAGTTGCCAGTTATGATCATATCACTGTGGGGATATGGCCAAAACCTCAAGGACAAACATAAGTACCATTCATTTAGCATCTTTGCAACTTCAAATGGTCTCTGAAAAAGTGATAGTTATGCAAAGATTACCTGTGGGTCAATTTAATCAAGTGATAAACTCTGGACTCTCTTAAAACAGTATAGTACCACTCCAGGAACCCTCTTATTTGGCTAGTGTTTAGCTGTCATCGAGGTTGCTTTTGTCTCTATGACTCTGAAGAATGTTGAATCTGTTCTGATTTATGCAAGTTTGGACACGGATTCAGAGAAGAAATTTGGAATATGGTTGCCATCTTATAACAGTGGTGTTGAAGTATTACTTTGTCACAGTAGAATTAGGATAGTGATTCCACATAGTATTTTCTGTGTGAATTATATGATCCAGTAGGATCTTTTCTATGGTGTTTGCTCAACATTCTCCTATTCAACAAAGATATTTCTGAAGTTGTTTGGTCATGAGCCTATCTGATATACATACATACACGGTTTCTGTAGCCACCCATCTCAAAAAATGACAATGCAAACAGCATTTGTGGTACCAGCTTCACCCGTTTTGTATGTCTGTGTGATGTCACAATGCAAGTACCAAAAGAGCAGGGTTTGTGTTGCAAGGCTGCTGGTATCATTCTGCCCACTTTCCCTCCCCAAATATGTTGTTAATTGCTAGTTTCCATTTCTAACTTATGTGTATGTTAGCCATGATCTTTGTTCGATGTTATCAAATTTTGGAAGGAAGTCTCTTTTGAATCTCTAGCATCCCCTTTATTGCTTTATGGCAAATTTAGCAACTCGCAACTGTAGACAGCACCCCTTTGGCAACTTCTTTAGGCAATAGCAGAATTGCTCAGAATGAAAAAAAAAAGTCTGATTTTCAGCAGGTCAGTTTTGATATAGGTACAGGTAGTCCTTGACTTACAGCCATTCATTTAATTATTTTCGAAGTTACAACAGCACTGAAAAAGTGACTTACAACTAGTCCTTGCAATTACAACCATTGCAGCATCCCCACAGTCACATGATTAAAATTTGCGTACTTGGCAACTGGCATTTATTTACAATGGTTGCAATATCCTGGGATCATGTGATCACCATTTGCAGCCTTCCCAGCTGGCTTGCAACAAGCAAAGTTAATGGAGGAAGCTGGATTCACTTAACAACCATGTGATTCATTTAGCAACTGCAGTGCTTCACTTAACAATAAAAAACAATGGCAAAAAAGGTCATAAAATTGCGGAATGGGACAACTTGGTGCGGCCAACTCTCCATGGCCAACTCAGCACAGCCAACTCAGCACAGTCAACTTGCGGTGGAACACAACTCGCTGTGGGACAATTCAACAATTCAATTCTATTATTTAAAATAATTAAAAAATATTTTAATTTTTGTCATTCGCATTTCATTTTGTCCCTCCTTTTGCATCATTTCTTTAATGATTTCATTCCACCATTTCTTTGATATTAGTGCAACCCTTGTCCTGCAGCGAGTTGTCCTACCACAAATTGGCCGTGGTCAGTTGTCCTGCAGTGAGTTGCCCATGGCAAGTTGGCTGCAGCAAGTTGTCCTAGACCCCAAAATTAAGTACCACTCACTTAACAACTACCTAGTAATGGAAATTCTGGTCTCAATTGTGATTGTAAGTTGAGGATATCTGTATTTTCCTTGTGGCAATAAAATAAGGGACAAAATGTATGATTGAAAGTGATGATGCACATGATATCACTCACCCCAACTCCCATCCTCTACAGAGATATTCTTGACAAAAAAATAATAGTAAACAGCAACTTATCCAATTTGGCTTTGGGTAAATTAACAATTTGTGACTGATTTTTTCCCCCTATACCAGCCATTTTGTAATAGCAAATACAAAATGCCAAATGCTCCCACCAGTGACATAAAATGCCTTTGTATTATATTGATTTTACAGTACAGGTTATCCTCAGGTTACAGCAGCAATTCAGATTGCAGTTGCCATCACTAAGTGATGCGGTTGTAAAAACATGACATCATGTGACTGCGTTGTTTAATGAGGGCAACCCCAGCAGCCTGGTTAATTGTTGTAAATACTGGTCCACATGGGTTGTTAAACAGGAAGAGGAGGGAGTCCCAAGCAAGCAGGCCGACGGGTATATGGGGTGCCCTGGGGTTGTGCTGTGGGTAGGTGCTATGGAGTGGTAGAAGCAGGAGCAACTTCTGACTCCCTGCCGCTGACTCACTCAAGGGTCACTGAACAAGTGGTCATAACCTGAGCACTACCTATATGCTGCAATATTCCTAATGGTAAACTAAATGCATGACTAATCTCTGTCTGTTTGTCTGTCCGTCCGTCCGTCCGTCCGTCCGTCCGTCCATCCATCTATCTATCTATCTATCTATCTATCTATCTATCTATCTATCTATCTATCTATCTATCTATCTATCTATCTATCTATCTATCTATCTATCTATCTATCTATCTATCTATCTATCTTCTGTCTACAATCTCTAGGATACAGAAGGTTTTATGTCAAATAAATATTTACATGCAAATCTTACTTAAAATAACTAAATCTTGGCCTGGGAAGGACACAACCAATTTGTGGAAAAAATTAAACTAAAAAATTCAGGGTCCCAAAGAGATAACCATTTAAGTTTCCTTATTTGTACGAAAAGCAAAAGGTTACATCTCACTTGTCAACATTTATGCTTGCCATTTTCTGAAATAAATTGCATTATGTTATGTGGGCAGAGAAAACAAAACCTTGAATTACTTCCACTTAATTCTCACAGTGGAGGGTTTGAGTCAAGCCATGATTAATTCTCATTAATAAAGAATTGAATGAGTAACATAAATTCATAGTAGATCTTTATGAAGCTTTTGATAAGGAAGCATTGGAAAAGCCAGGCCATTCTGAGCTAAGAGGCCAAACTGCACAGATTAGAAACTACCTAAAAGACATAAATTGTAAGGGAACATCAATCAATATTTATAATCATAATCACTAGTCAGTAATAAATTGCAACAATAATGCTGCAAGATAAGAAAGTATGAATCATAAATAATGCAAATTGACTATTTCTCATATCATATGAAAACAACCGTAAGTCAGAATTAAGCTGGCATCAGGAAAGCCATATTCCAATCCAGACCAATATGCATCATCATAAACTTGGCAATCTACTAGTAAGTTGTTGGAGCCTGAAACTGAAATGCAACAGCCTGATGCTATTATAATGTTGTCCAACACAAGCAAAACTCAAGGCTCTTGCCAATTGTTGGGGCATCAACATCTCAAGTTGTTTTACTAGCTAAAGATATTACCTTCCCCTCAGAATCTTGCTGTGCCATTCAGACATCAATTTCTAATGTTACCCTATTTTGAGTCACTTAAATTGGATCACTTCATGATGCTTCAGTGCACCTAAATCTTGGAGTGGGTTTAAGAAGCATATTTTACTCAAGACTTCCCTTACCCGATGTCCTTCTCCAGGGCTATAAATTATGGGAGCTGAACTTCAACATGCTGTGAAGATAGCAAGTAGAAAGGTTAAAGACAATACTAACTGTTGGATTTCCAGTTTAAATTATAGAATCTAGTCAGAAGTTATTTCAAGTGAACATAATCTATTGTAGTTATCAGAAAAGTTAAAAATGATTCCCACAAAGAGAATAGTAGATAGAAACAATCTTAGAAATATAGATATACAACCCGAGCAATGACTGCTTGTGAAAGTAAAAAGCCAGTTCTACTCAAACCACTCCTCCACACCTCTTCCTCTGCAACATATGTGTTTATATGGCTCACATGTGGGTAGATATGTCTGCCAGAAGCCAGGCTCTCAAAAAGGATATGACTAGCATAAATACGTAAGTAGGTTAATCACTATTGATTAAAATTAATTGCCTGCAAACTGAAGTATCCTATTTATATAATTAACAGATCCTCCATCTAGACTGACCATGCTTCCTCTCATATACAAACCATTCACATACACAGAAATGTATTGCACACATGTGGGCATTCCCATCTCCTTCTAGTAGAAATAACAGAAGATAAATGCCATGATAGAGATGGGATCAGAGGAGAGAGAAGCTGAACTGGATGGAAAGGAAGGAGAGAGAGAGAGAGCATAATGAAATAGAATGAAAAAGAGGCAAAGGAAAGAAGGTAAACAACAAAGGAAATGAGAGAATCCCTGTTTATGTATTACCAAAAGTTTTTTCTCTCTGATTAAAAAAAAGGGTTAAATTCACCAAGCAAGCAGCACCTCCTCCTAAGGAATTTGCAAGTTCCTCTTTTATCTTTCTTTTCTTTTGTACAGGAGACAAATACTTGTCATTATAGTGGAGAAAACAGTATATCATAATTTCTTAAAATTTGTGTATTGTATTTCAATATGAAGTGAGGACAAGTAAAGATACAGTAATGTTTTATATCTTATTATTTATTAAATTTATATGCTGCCCATCTTGCTGACCAGAGTGACATTCTCACACTGATGCCAAGGCAACCCCATTTGTTACCTATGAAAAGATCTATTTTGTTTTATCAGCCCCCCCCCCCCTGACAGCCATCACAGATCAACTAAAGAGATGAATCCAGAATCCTTGGTGGATTCCGCCCCCCCAATATATATAGTGGTATCTAAGTGGTGGTTCTTTATTTGCTTGATATCAAGCAGGAGAGTTTTTTCATAGGCTATATTTGATCCCAATATGGCAGTCAGTCAGTGGAAACAGAGGAATATAGCATTGGGAGCAATCAAAGATAATTTTAAGAAAAAGGGGATTCTTTGAACTGCCAGCTAGGAATCTGAGATGAAGAACACCCTGATTATCAAATAGTTTGCTATTTAGAGATGAATGACCTGAGGGTATGTAATTCATGAAGGTAACTTCAAAACCTTGAATTGTAGCCCCAAATATGATAGACTGAAAGATGCCCATCTAAACCTTTTGGATTAAAGTCTGCTTCTTGACTATTTTTTTTTTTTTTAATTATACTGCCATCCTCCAAAATACTTTGTTTGGCAGAGAAAAGGTAATAGTATATCCACTAAGTACCTTTTCACTGCAGATGTTTTGTACTGTAAAAATAAATAGATGTGGCCTTAGTTTAATCCACAGAACATTGTTCTGGTCACAATTTTACTGAGCAGCCATCTGCTTCATACAAAAATAATTCAGCCCTGTGATGAAGCAGGCTTTATTACACTATTGCTGTTGATTGGAAATTTGGAAGTAATGAGTTTGGGGTAAATTAAGCTTCACACTATTGTCAGGTTATTGTGTAGAAAGATAGCTATGCTCACAGCTGGCAACATGGAATATTGCCAAGGGCCACCCACCCTCTCTGGGTAATTGATTCCACTTTATTAACTACTCTGTTAGGAAATTAGGTTCTTTTTTTAAAAAAAAACCATTAAATCAGAATCTGTTTTTCTGTAGTTTACATCCATTATTCTGGAATGAAAGAGAACAGCTTTGACCTTCTTCTATGAAATAACCTTTCAGGTATTTGAAAATTACAGCTACTATATATTTCCTTTCAGTCTTTTTGTCAAGGCTAAAGACACTCAACAGTTTCAATCACTCTTTATAGTTTCTAGTGCCCTGATAATCTTAAATGCCTTTCTTCATATGTTTCTTACAGGCCTGAAATGAAATTCTGGAAATAACACTTCCCATTACTTGGAAATCATGTTGATGCCTAGTTGACAGAAATTATGTTGATGTAACCAACAACTGCATTTACCTTTTCTGCAACCACATCCTACAGCTTGCAATCAATTATATTCCAAGATTTATTTATTTTTCATATGGATTATTGTCCTAGGCTGCATCAACAGAGGGCTAGCATCAAAATCACAAGTTATTGCACTAGTAAGATCACACTAAGAATATTGTGTCCAGTTCTGGCACTACAATACCAAAAAAATGCTGAGAGTCTAGAAAGATGGCAGAGAAGAGCAACAAAGATAATAATGGGAATGGAGGCTAAACTGTACCAGGAACAGCGAAGAACATCTTCCAATACTTGAAGGACCATCACAGGGAAAAGGGAGTTTATTTATTCTCCAAAGCACCAGAGGACAGGACAAGAAACAATAGGTGGAAACTTGTCAGAGGGAGACCCAGCCTGAAACTAAGGAAAACTTTCTTGACAGTGAGAACAATTAGTGAATGGAACCCCTTGTCTTCCAGAGTTGTGTGTGCTCCATCACTGATAGATTTTAAGATTTGTTCAGGATGGTATTGAGACTCCTGTCTTGGGCAGGTAGCTGGACTAGAAGACCACCAAAGGCCCTTCCAACCCTATAACTCTATTTCTATTTCTATCACTACCAAGCCCTGGGTATCAGCACCTCCTGCTTGTAGCTGAACAAATTTCATATAGCATCTGTCTCTGTTCAAAATGGGAACAGTGGAACTCATCTTTTACTTTAAGACAACATACTGTAATTTGATTTTATTTTCTTATTTGTGTTTGGTCTTGAGAGTAGGGATAAGAGCCCATTGGACAGGCTGGGTGATGCCAAGTGGCAATGGGCATAGATGAGGCCAAGTTGACTATTTCTTTTTTAAAAAATGTTTCAGTATGAGTAAAATGCCCTTTTGTTGTTAAAGCTATTTTAGACCTTCTCTATAGTTTTTTTGTCATCTCAAATAAATGGGAAACTATGTTGCTGATTTTCAGCAATTTTGGTTGGTTAGGACTGTAGAGCTTTAAAAATGAGTTCATTCCATTAGTCCCTGAAGAACTTAAGATTGCCTATATTTGATATAAAATATTTTTTTAAAAAAAGTTAGGAATAGCAATACCTTGCCATTATTTATCAGCAGAGCCCAGCAAACTAACAATAACAAGAAGATTGTGTGACTGGTCTTTGTCATCTTGCAATTGTCTCTGCGAGTGGATGTCATTCATCCTTTGTTGATAATATTTTATTATTCTCTTTAAAATTGAGTTGTTTTCTCCAGCATCCATTTAAATGCAGAACAAAGGAAACTATTAGGAGAGAGAAAGTAGAGAGCCTTGAACAGTGCCAAGATTAATCCACTTTTCCTAGAAAAGCAATTTGTTTAAGTGTTAGTTACCATCACAAGCTAGTGGCCACTGAATAGTTTAAATATTAACTTGCTTTCCATTTGATTTGATTTTTAAATAGCAAAGGTAAATTTAGGAAATATGTTTTTATTTTTATTTTTAAAAAGGAAAGCAGAAAATAATTCCAAGAGTCTGGGAATGGAAACTATCAAATTCATTGGAAACAGGTAAAACCAAGGCAGAGCCTGCTAAATGATGAGATTGGTTACCTTGGAAACAAGCTTGAAATCCTTCATCAGATAACAATATGATGCAGAATGTTGGCCTCTCTCCCTCCCCCCGGGTTGTTACAAGGTTTTAAGATGGCATATTATGGAAAGGAAGACATTTACACCAAACTCTTCATTATTATTTTGTGCCTTCTTCTTCTTCTCTTGGGAGTTATCTAATTATTCAACTTCCACATAAGATATATGCAGGGGGAAAAATATGATGGCTTCACATCTTGTTTTGTACCAAATGCAGCAGGCAAATGGTATCAGTGATAAAAATCCATCTTGAAAAAAAAACTGTCCATAAACAGCCAATAATTGTTTCTTCCAAAGACAATTCTAACCTGACAGGTATTCACAGGGATGATGGATTAGACTAAATGAAAAATCTCAGAGGTGTTCCCCTCCCCCCTCCAAACCACACAGATATAGATTTAGGGAAAGGCTGCTTTCAGTCTGAGAAAATTGACAAAAACCTCCCTTATGATCTGATTTCCTTCCTTGAATACCATAACTGCTCACAGAGATGAAATCTGCCTCCCTGAATTTAAGAAGGAGATCAAAATATAAGTAAATTGCTTACAGATTATGTCCATGCTTTCTGCTAAAAGAGTTTCGCTTTGGGTATAGAAGGAAGATTTCTCTAGGCAAGCGAGGCCACCATCACACACAAAAAAATACCATCCTGCTATTTAATCAAAGCTACAACCTGGGGACTTGGGATTTTCATCAGCCATCACCAACTTGCTTTCTATGTAGAATTACTATCCTCAAAATAGCCTTGGAACTTAGTCCTCATAGATAATATTTAATGGAAAATCACCACTGAGTTACAGTTAGGACAGTGAAGTGCTATTTTCTGCATCATCATCAGCCATATTTCTGAGGGATTCTGGGAAATTTCACTGAAATGGTTTTCAACATCTGAAGGGACACAGGTTTCTATCCTGCTAGTACTTTATTTTGGAGACTTGGGTGGAGAGCAAAAAATCAGGAAAACTCTGGTGGTGCCTTTTCTGACCAATAAATTTTATTAAAAGGCATAAACTGCAGCTCAAGGAAGCTAATCCCTTTTAATAAAAATTGTTAGTCAGAAAAGATGCTGCTAGACTCCTCCTGATTTATTATCCTGGCACTTAAGTTAACAGTGTTATCACATATACTTTACAGTCATGACCATAATCTTGTGTAGTAGATCAATCAATACTCTTCTTGATTTGAAATGAACCAAAGAAATTATTGAGATAACTGCTGTTACTAAGGCTAGAAACACCTTTGTGATGATACTAGGTGTCTGGAATTCTACATAAAGGGATATCTACTGTCTGTTCTCATTGTTCAGGATAACAAAAGATAGTTCTTACTAAGACAGTCTTTTGATTTCGGGATAACATAGATCTGGAGTCTGATATTATAATCCAGGGACTGTATTGTCCTCAACTATTTATTGCACTTGCATTAGGTATTGTCATTCAAAGGTATTGTTCTAGATTCTTAGTAATGTATACTTATTGCAACGTATTCAGGATCTATTCAAGTCAGCAGAATGAAGTTGTGCTTTACTGATTTGCTATCATATATAATTATTATTCTACTTGGATAAATTGTGACAGAGTGTGATTGTTGATTGTCATTCCTTAAATATTCTATAAATACTAATGCCAGAATACTCAAGTCTTATTCAGATGGATTTAAGACAAAGTTCTCTATAGATGTTAGCTGATAGTTCTCCCTATAGACCAATTTATACTCTAGAACCATATATAACAGTGGTGGCGAACCTATGGCACGCGTGCCAGAGGCGGCACTCAGAGCCCTCTCTGTGGGCACGCGTGCCGTGCCCCGGAGATGGCGAGCGACTGGCCCCTGCCGTGCTGGCCCCACCCACCCAGTCTGCCATGACCACCGCAGCCACACCCACCCAGCACCCGGTGATAAATAAGTGGGTTTTGGGTTGCAATTTGGGCACTGGGTCTCTAAAAGGTTCGCCATCACTGATATATAACCAATATAATCAATGCCATTATGTTTATGTTCCTTTCTTTTTGGGGAAATCACACTGTCTCTTTTCACTGTACACTTATTAACTTTTCTTTCAGGCATGACAGTTATTAATCGTTCTGTATGTTAATCAAATTACTCTGTTTGAAAAGTGTTCATCTCAAGTGTCCCTCTGTGAAAGGATCAAAGCTAGAAATGAGCACTAGTTTTTGCAGAGAAGCAACTTGAATAAATATATTAATCATTGAGGGATCCTTGGTGCTCTCTGAGCTTGCTTGTTTTCTTGCAGATGTTTCATTACCCTTATTAGGTAATATCATCAGTGCTAGTGCTAGTCTAGCACTGATGATGTTACCTAGTTAGGGTAATGAAACATCTGCAAGAAAACAAGCTCAGAGAGCACAAAGGACCCTTCATTTCAACCCTGAGCTACAAATATTCTCCTTCACTGATATTAATCATTAATTGTGATGTTTATACCTGTTTTCTGTTTCACTCTCATCTCTAAATAAAAGAAGAATAATCCTGGTGGCACGGTGGTTAAAATGCAGTATGCAGGCTAACTCTGACCACAGCCTGGAGTTTGATCCTGATGGGCTCAAGATTGACTCAGCCTTCCATCCTTCCGAGGTCAGTAAAATGAGGACCCAGATTGTTGGGGGCAATATGCTGATACTGTAAACTGCCCAGAAAGTCCTGTAAAGCACTATGGGTGGTACATATAAGTCTAAGTGTTAAGGGCTATCTAAAAACAAAAATGGATCTGCGAGACTTCTGTGGTCCTTCAGAAAACTACAAGTTCAACTTGATACAGACAATTGTGGGAGTGCATATATTTTCGGTAAAGGCATTTTTTCCAGATTATCCCTGCTGCAAATCAGGAAATGCTAATTAAGAATGTGCTAGACATGGTTGCAAATTATCAAATCCTCTGAGTCCCCTTCTAAGAAATCATACTTTTTTTCAACTGTTAATTAGGGAACATTTTCTGAAATCATTCTTGATTACTACCACATGCTCAATTCAATCTTATTTAAATAAGTACGTAAAGGGGGATCTGAAACTATATGGAAATAATATATTATGAAATGCCCACTCAAGGTTGTCAGTGCTTGATTTACAAATTGAAGCTTGAAAACTAGAGTTTGTTCAGAAAAACTGTCTGTTAGTGTAACTCTCACCCTTTCCCTGAAAGACTGGTGTCAGAAAACATCTCACATCACTAAGAAGGGGAAAACTGTTCAAAATGGTGTATGTGTTCATGCACGCCTTAGATATGAAGACCTAGCAAGTCACAATCTCTCAAAGTGAGTGCATGTAAATAGCCAGGTGGGACATGCACTCATGCCACTCTTCATATATTTGATATTAATCCTGGATCTAGAAACCTTAAAGTAACCTTCATAACTTCCTTTTAATCAGAGATTTGTATTTAAAATACAGTCATGCACTGACATCTTTCTTTATGATTTAGGCAAAGTTTGCAAAGTTTATATGATCTCTTTCAACAAAGCATTCTGACTACAGAAAATTAGAAAACTACTTTTTTTTTTACTTGAGCTCCAGGACAGCCTTTATTGCCAGAAATGTATAATAAAGCACTCTTTCATAGCTTATAGTCATACTTACTGCACCATGACAGTTTAATATGAAAAACTTCCCAGAGGCTGCTAAAGTATTTCAAAATGGAGTCATGTTTTACCTAGCAATGAAACAACCTAGTCTATATTAATCAGACTGTAAAGCTTTCCCCAGAGATGACTTTATTCAAATGGAAAAATATTCTGGTTCTAAATTCCCTGGAAAAGCACCAACTTACCATTATGTTCCCTATACCATAACTGAGAATATCACAATATTTTCTATAGGTAGTCCTCAACTTACAATCATTTGTTTAGTGCAGTGGTCCCCAACCTTTCTGGCTTTGTGGACCGGTGGGGGGGGAGAAAGTAATGATTCCATGTGAGCAGCAGATGAACACACTTGCACACATAGCTCCTTTGCACGAGCAGCGGGCACTTGTGCACGTGTGTGAAGCTCCATTTGCATGCTGGCTGGCCACACAATTGGAGCTTCATGCACATGCAGAGTGCCTGCTGCTTGCACAAATGGAGCTGCACGCACTTGCCCGATGCTTGCACAGACTGGTTCCGAATCAGCCGTATCCCAGTAATGGGTTACAGCCCAGGGATTGGGGACCCCTGGTTTAGTGAATGTTTGAAGTTACAACAGTACTGAAAAAGCGATTTACAACTGTTCCTCACTCTTAATGACCATTGCAGTATCCCCAAGTTCTTGTATTCAAAATTTGGGCGGTTGGCAACTGACATGAATTTGGGGTACCTTATTGCCACTAAACATACTTTAGAAACAGGGACTGAGCCACATCTATCTACACATTTTAGCCAGAAATGAGAATTGGTTCATGATACATTGGTACATGATGTAAGTTGCTTCTTTATCTGAACTGAAAAGTATACTGACTAAAAAGGAAGATAGGAGATATTTATTCAGGATCTTTAATAAGCAGATTCGTCACTATAGGAAAAATTCAAAATGTTTACTTTGGGAATTAATTTCTCAGCTAGAGGAGATTTTGGCATTCAGGTTATTTGCAAAAGAGTTAATGAAAATATCTGTAATTTGTTCATGGGGAAGAAAAAGTGTTAAAGATGGTATGTGTGTGTGTGCCTTATATATACTCAGTTTTTATGCTCTGTAAAGTGGTGTTGCTTAAAAATTATAAACAGCCATGAATTTTCAAACAAGAGATGATAAAGACTGTAGGGAAATAAATGAAGAATTGTACCATTTTTTTCTAGAATGTAAGGCCTCCTTTTCTTTCTTAATTCTGATTTTAAAAGGGCACATCTTCCCTCTTTGCCTGCATTTATTTTAAAATACAGTTCAGAAAATACCATATTGAAAGCAGCCTGGTGACTGGTTATTCTGCATCCAGCAACTTGTTACATCTGGTGCTCTGTGTTCAGATGTAACATACAGTGAAATAAATTAATAATACTACAGTTTCACAACCTTTACCTTCTGAAATGTGCTGGCTACAGCAAGATACTTTCTTGTGGAAGGAAAGTACTTTTTTCTCCACATGTGAACCCATACATAATTTTTAATTGATCATTTAATTGTGAACTAATGTATAAGTAATTGATCATTTAATTGTAAACTAATAGTGAACTAAGTATTCTCTGAAGGTCTACTTTATTTTATAACAAAAAATTGCATAGTAAGAAGAGAGGAAATGATGAAAAATATTCCATGCAACCCCAATAACATGTACTTCAGCTTTTGATTTATATTTAGATGGATTGCAGTCCTACAGTAAGGATCTCCATGGTGACCAAGGAACCATTTTAAATATTTTGGTTTTGAAAGACAGTCCTGAGAAGGTATTTCACTGAGAATTCACTGAACGTGCATCACACCCTTGTTCTTTGTTGTTCTTTTATTTTGCACACTACAGTAAGCTACCTTTATTAATGAGCAGTGATTATGTTGGACTTCTTGTTACGTGCACCCACCTCCTTATGATTATAACAATTTAATTTGAAGAAGTAATATTTCTTTTCATGAATTCTGGAGGATGATGTCCACACATCTTATAGTTGCTGAGGCTGAGATTTAGACAACAATTACAAATTCCTAGGACCACTGTTGGAAAGAACACTTGACAGGTAATCCTTGCTTTACAACACAATTGAGACTGGAATTTCCATTGTAAGTTATTTGGTCATAAGTGAAAACCCTTAATTTAACAACAATATTTATAGTGATCATTAAGCGAATCACATGGTTAAGTGAATGCAACTTCCCCAATGGGAATGTCTTTCTGGAAGTTGGCAAAAAAGGTTGCAAGTCATGATCAGGTGTGTGGAAAATAGTGCAACCAGTTGTAAATGGGAGACATTGCCAAGTGCCCAAGTTGCAATCATATGACTGCAGAGGGGATGTGACAATTGTACACAGGAGTATACATGTCACAAGTGGCTTCTACCAAGTCTGTCATAACTTTGAACCATTATTAAATGAACGGTCACAAGTACAGATTTTCCCTTTAGGATAGCTGTTGCTCAGATTCAGAATATGCTGTAGGCTAGAAAGCCATAATGCAAAGATTCACACATCAAAGTGATGTTACGTGGATAGACAGTCAAGTATTTAGAAAGGAACTGGAATAGATATAAAAAAATACTCACAATGCTTTTTCATGAAAATTCATATGGAATAGCTATTTCAGAAATTTAAATTTCATTATATTTTTGCAACACTGAATACTACAATTACAATTTAATATCATGCAAAATGCAAAATAGTGAAACCAAACCAGCAACCTAAAATCTGATCTTTTTGCTTTAATTGGGTAGAACAGTTGATAAAGACTATCAAACTTTATTTAATGGTCAATTAGCTGCAGCAGAAGCCCTTTTAAACCTTGCAATATGCCTAGAATGTATCTTGAAAGTTAATGTGGGGCTGGTTTTTAATCTCTTTAGTTGCTCAACAAAACCCAGCTCCATCTGTCTATGTTTCTGTCAGATGGGGGGGGGGGAAGTGTTTTCAGCACACGATGTTCTATTCTGAGACAGGAAAAGTCCACCTGCATTTTCTGTGTGTCTGTCTGAGTATACTGTACGTGCTCTTGAAATTAGTAACAGATAACTCCAGATAAATATGACCATGGCTGAGGTGTCTTCATGTCTATTTACATGTCACACATTTCTTGACTGTTTATAAAGTTGGTAAGGTGCTGCTGATTTGGGCTTGGGACAAATGTAAAATCATTTCAAATCAACAGATATTAATTCTAACTAAGTATATTTGAGAAAAGAAACCTAATATAATTACCACAAGCTCCATAAGAGATTATTTTCAATAATTTAAAGAAAGTTTTCAAATTTATACTTGTCAAATAATTCATGAAAAAGTTTGAGTTATTGATGCCTTGAAAAAAATCAGCACGTTCCTTGTTTGTTTGTTTGTTGTTTCTTTCAAACAAAAGTAAAAATCAAGCCAAGTTAAGACAGTAAGCGAGGTTGATCTATTTTTTTAATCAATGATAAAAAATATCATTAATTTTGCATTATTATTCAGCAGCTGAGTTCATCCCTTATGTTTACCCACGGTTCACTGAACAATTTGCTGTTTCATAGTTCACATATTAAGCCAAGAACATGGTTTAAAAACCATGATTAGACTCACATGTCATGCTAAACTATGATTTCATTAGCAATACTTTACTGAATAAATGTTTTTCAGTTGGCATATGGCTACTTGGCAACATGTTAAGCCAAAAAGAAAAAGAAATCACATTAGAGTTTAATGTGTGGACATAGGTAAGTTAAAAAAGGAAAACTCTATGGACCATTCTATTTTTGATAATTATCACTACATCTCTAGCCTTTCTGGGGAACATTATACAGATTGTGGTTGATATATAGAAATAGAGTACCCTAGAGCAGGGCTTTTCAACCTGTGGTACGCGTACCACTTGTGGTACATTAATGAGTGGCAGGTGGTACGCAGCCCTGCCTAGCCAAGTGTAGTGGGGAAGGGAAAGAGCCAGCACAGGCAAAGACTTACAGTGAGAGAGTCCTCTGGAGCTGCAGATTTTACTTATGAATGGAGCCATTTGGGGAGGCTGCCTTAGCCGGCAGCCAGTACTTACATTTTTTTTTTCTTTAAGTGCCAGCTGGGCTCCTTACTTTCCTTCTAGCCAGTAGCTAATTCTTAAAGGGGAAGTGCCTTTTTAAGCTAGTTCACTCAGCAGCTTGTCTTTTTCTGTCTCTGGAGGCCTTTCCTTGTTTGATCAATATATGGAAGAGGGGAAAATATGGGGGGGGGTTCAAATTCTTCCTTCAGAAGGAGTGGGCATGAGAAAAAGAGGCAGGGAAGGGAGGGAGGGAAGAAGTCCCGCCTTAGCAGTTGGCCACCAGCAGCTCTGCCATTGACTTTGCTTGTCAAAAGGTTGCAGAAGGGATCACATGACCCTGGGACACTGTGACCATCATAAATATGAATCAGTTGCCAAGCATCCAAATATAAATCACATGACCCTGTTGCTGCAATGGTCATAAGTGTGAAAAATGGTCATAAGTCATTTCAGTGCAATTGCAACTTTGAACAGGTTTTTTTTTTGTCACCAAGTTTTTGACACCTTGCTAGGTGGTACTCGAATATTGCCATATCCTAAAAGTGGTACAATCGGTAAAAAGATTGAAAAGCCCTGCCCTAGAGGAAGCAAATTACCTGGACCCATTTTAATCAGGACAGAGATCTAGGCTAGGATGAAGAGACAGCATTGATGATATTTATGGATGTAATTACTAGGATGAGGGAACTGTACCTCTCCTGGTGATGTTGGACCTCTTAACAGTCTACAAAATCATCAGAGTTGGAGGTTGGCGACACTACTTTGTAATGGCTCCTTTTATTCTTAATAGGCAGTTCCAAGCTTGAGTACATGTGAAAGCAACTCAACCTGGGAGACCTTTGGTGTGCACAGAAGGAACTCCAGGCTGATTACCTCCAAAATGTCATGCAAGATTGTCCCCAGCTGTTATCTTGGAAAACCTTTAGCAAGTGGTGCAGAAAAGGCTGCCGGCTGGTCACTATTGGCACGTGCAGCAGAAAATCCTGCAATAGTTAGTGAAGCCATCCAATTTGGAAGTACATTGATCAGTACAAAGCACTCAGCAACATGGTCCTTTGCCTTTACTGTTAGAAGCAAAGGGACTGCATTTTTTTTTCCAGAAAGCAGCTTTCAATTTATTAATGTCTGGAAGCCTCTTATGAGTTTTTGCTGAAAAAAGAAAAAAATGAAGTTGGATTTATGAGTTTAATTATTAGAAAAGGCAAATTATGGGGGTGAGGAGGAGAAAATTATATTGTAGCCTTAAAGAAAGAGGATAAAATGTAAAGGTAACTGCTGTTAAGAAGGCTGAAAACTACTTGTTTATAATTTTTTCTTTTCTTTTCTCTTTTCTGTTTCTTTGCACCTTTTTTCTTTCACTTACTTATTACTTTTTTTGCTTTCCTTATTTTTCTCTTTCAAAATGTGTATTGTTTTTATTCTTTAATAATATATATATATATATATATATATATATATATATATATATATATATATATATATATATATATATATATATATATATATATATATATATTTGTTTGTTTTCTGAGGTTTTCACGGGTGTTTGTATGTAGGTCTTTGGTAATTCGGGTGGGTTTGAATTTGCTTTTTGCGTGGATGTGTGGTGGTGACATCCTGTGTGGTTTTTGTGAGTGTGGGTCTAGTGTCATATATGAAATCCCATACACCGCCTGCCCCACCACATACATCGGACAAACCAACAGAAGAATAAGTGCACGCATTGAAGAACACAAGAACTCAGTCAGAAAAGAGGAACCAACTTCTTCCCTGGTCCAACACCTCAAAGCCACAGGACATAAAATTGACTTTAAAAATACCAGAACTATCGCCAAAACTGAACACTTTAACAACAGAATAATCAGAGAAGCCATCGAGATAGAAAAACGCCCACACAGCATGAATAAATGAGATGATACCTCCTGCCTACCAGCCATTTGGAAACCCAGTCCCTAACACAAAGAATGACACTAGACCCACACTCACGAAAACCACACAGGATGTCACCACCACACATCCACGCAAAAAGCAAACTCAAACCCACACCGATGATGAGGCACGACCACAAACCAGAAACCAGACCACAGCTGCATCATTAGCCATTTTAAACCCCTCCAATCCATACATGAAGCAAACTGACACCCACCTTGAAGATATGGCACGACCACGAACGCAAAGCCAAACAACAGCAACGCATCTCCATCTGAAATCCCCCTGCAACTCAGACTAATCCGAGCACAACAAAGCCCCCACCCAAACAGAACACACCCCCATCCAATCAGAGCACAGCCAACCCCCCATCCAATCAGAGCACAGCCAAGCCCCTAACCAATCAGAACACACCTCCACCCAATCAGAACACAGCCAAGCTCCCACCCAATCAGTTCATACCCCCACTGGCAGTTAAAAGGAAGAAACAGCTGCGATCACACATTGCTCCTAGAAGCACGAAGCCGAAGACGCCAGCCTGAAGATGACGAATGGGACTTCGTCGAAACGTTGCCAAGACACTTTCAATTTTACGCGGAAGAAAACCCGAATTACCAAAGACCTACACACACACACACACACACACACATATATATGCAGGTCTTGGCGTATTCGGGTCTTTTCCCATGTAAGATTGAGAGTATCTTGGCGACGTTTCGACGAGGTCCCACTCGCCATCTTCAGGCTGGCATCTTCGGCTTCGTGCTTGTGCGAGCAAAGCTATAAAAACAAATACACACACACACACACACACACACACACACACATATATATAATGTGTCTCTGTGTGTGTGTGTATTAAAAAAACAGCTTTCAGGGAATGCTTTACTCAATATGTAATTGAAATGAATCATTCTTTCTAATCTGCATTAGGGATCACATATGCGTCCTGAGTGTTGACTGAACTCACAGCCATTCCCTGAAATAAGCAATATCTGTTTGGTGAGCATCTTTGGTTGCATTTTTAAAATATACGGAAGATAATAGAAGAGCTCCATTCATTGGGCATTTTTCGTGTGTAATTTAGAATCATAAACAGAACTGCTTATTCTTGTGCCTATCAGTCAGTGCAGATACAGTGTCTTTCATTTACTGAGCCAAGCATAGAAATCAAGCTTTTATGCTGTGATGCACAACAACTTAATAAACACAATAGTAGTATACAACATGTTCACAACCTCACAGGTATATATTAGCTGTGGATTAAAACATATAATAAGTCCATGATAGGACAATATGATTGGTGAATGTCTACATAATCAGGGGGAAAAAACAATTACCATATCATGATGCTCTCTTCTACTCTGTAACTAAGTCCTTGGGAAAGATCCCCAAAGTAAGAAAACCTCCAAAAGTGAAGGGAGGGGACTACACCCCCACTCCCCCATAGACAGAAGTGGCAAATTAACCTTTAAGGGGAAAAGAAATATACTGAAATCAAATTTTAAAATATTAGTCTGGATAAATCTAGAAACTAAAAAAAACTGCTAAGGTTATATTCTAAACTAAAGGATTTTGATGAAACTATAATAATAATAATAATAATTTTTTGTCTGAAAAAGCTGAAAAAGAAACAACTACTGACACCTAGTGGAGAATTAGAACATAGAACATTAATAACACTGACTCAGAAATTGGCAAGACACCCAGAAACTAAGAATAATCTGTTCCCTTGAACTTTAATAACCCTCAAGAAGACAGCTGGGTGGGAACAAAGAAAGAATATACAGGGAGATTTTTCAAGCATCTTCCCTACCTGCTTATAACTATTACATATACAATTTCCTGAAAAGGCAGTTCAAATGTGCTGAGTCACCAAGCTAATAAGCAACAGCATCAATTTTCTCAAATCAATACAGAACACAGGCAAATGTACACAGCACAGGACACCATGTAAAGAGTTGAGAACTGCCATGTCATCTGTGCCAGAACTAATTCAATAATGTACATGAGAGCAGCATGAAATGGCTCTTGGCATTCATTTATTTCATGTTTGAATTTGGCTAAAGTAATTAGTGGAAATAAATCAAATCCAGCAGTTCCAATTATATGATGCTTGCAGAAGTTTGAAGCTTAAAATGTACTTGAGACAATGCTAAAAAGAAATGTGGTTTTTTCTCTACAGCACTTTGCATATCTACTAAAGGAAGAAGGGATGAAAAATCACATTGTTCTAATGGGAGCTAACAGTTACAAACCAAGATAGAATATGCCACAAATGGTGTTTTAATTGCAATAATATAGGCCCCTTGTTAGATAGTAAAAAGAATGAGAAACTAAATAGAAAGTAATGGAACAATAAGAATGAAGCTTAGCTCTAATTTAGATGCAGAATGAAGAACTTCAGAAAATACAATCTTAACCTATATCACAGAGCCTAGATACCTTATTTTACCAGTCAAATCATAGTCTTGGGGTAAAAAGGCACAAACTGTATGTTTATTTTAAAGGCAAATATTGCTTGACTTCAGTGCTATTTTGTTTTGCTTTGTTTTACTTTATATTTCATATGCATTCATGACTGTTATTTCCTTTCAGGATAAACAACTCAGGCAAAGTTCAGAAAAAGAATGAGAGGTATTGAGCAGAAGAAATGAAATGAAAAATGGGAGAAAAGAAAAAGAAATGTAGCTTACCTTAGTATACATTATGCCTCTCACACATTTTCATCCTTGCATATGTGAAAAAATATAGCAACTATGCTAAACTATTTGGTTCGAAAGACTGAGCCTGTATCAAAAATGGTTACAACTGGTAATGAGCACCCCATTTGCTTTAAAACATTTTCTTGCCTACAAAATGTCTTTTTTTTAAAAAAAAAAAATGCTACATTTTCTAAAAGATGAGAATGGAATGGAACAAGTGGATTGATAATTCTGGGGGGAAATGCTTCAGGACAAGTATCTTCTTTTGAATCATTAACATATAATTCAGTCCTAAGGTGCACCAAGAGAGGAATAGTATCATGATCATGTGAAGTATAAATATCACTATACACTGCCTTGGTGAGACCACACTTGGAATGCTGCATCCAGTTCTGGTCATCATGATACAAAAAATGATGTTGAGACTCTAGAAAAAGTTCAGAAAAGAGCAATAAAGATGATTAGGGGACTGGAGACTAAAACATATGATGAATGGTTGCAGGAACTGAATATATATCTAGTCTAATGAAGAGAAGGACTAGCGGTGACATGATAATAGTCTTCCAATACTTGAAAGAGTGTCAATCTATTCTCCAAAGCATTTCAAAGTAAGATAAGATGTAATGGATGGAAACTTGTCAAAGAGAGAAGCAACCTAGATCTAAGGAAAAATTTCCTGACAGTGAGAACAATTAATAAGTGGAATGGCTTGCTTTCAGAAGTTGTGGGTGCTTCAACACTGGAAGTTTTAAGAAGACATTGGATAGCCATTTGTCCAGAATGGTAGAGGGCCTCCTGCTTGGGCAGATGGTTGTACTAGAAGACTTCCAGTGTCCCTTCTGACTTTGTTATTCTGTATTCTGTATAACTGTTGGCTCCTGCTTTCAAAAAGTCTTCAGGCAGACACCAGGCAGACTTTTACTGGAAGTACTTCAGCCTCTAGATTTTCTGAACAGACCTTTAGGTTGGACTAGATTGGATTAGGTGACTTCCAAGGTTTTCTTTAAAAACAATGATTCCATGCTTTATGAATAAGATATCTCAGAAGGAAAAAATAAGGACATCTTCAAAGTGCTATGATAGTTTTTTCCCCAAGATTTCCATGTGTGCACTAGGATAGTCTATCTTGTTACTCTATACTGATGAAGCATTGGATTCAATTTTATAAATAATCAGTGGGAAGCAAAGATGTAAATCTTAAAATATTAATGGAACAGAATGTTCTGTGAATGATAGTTACAAAGCTGAGAGTGCTCTTTTCCCACAATAGGAAAAATGTCTTCTGGGGTACACATGCTTTTAACAAATTAAGAGAAAGGGTATCTATTAAATCAAAGGACAAATTTTAAATATTGTCATATGCAGACTAAATTTGAAACATGGAAGATGATTTGGGAGGTAGAGTGACAAGAAGGAGCTGGGTTAGAAAGTTCCTATTTTAAACCTTGCTTTTGTAACATTTCTTCTAAATGACAGTAGCCACGATGTCACCATTGGCAGGTTGATAAAGATGGATTTACAGTACCTGAATTAGACAATATCCTACATTGCTGAGCTGAAGGTGGGATCTCTGGCCTTGGAAGATATCTGCTGTAGGTTGAAAATCATATAATAACCCATCAGGAAAAAGGCAAGGGCAAACCTCTTCTGAAAAATGTTGCCAAAAATCCTACAGGGACTAATTTAGGAACTTGTCAGGAATCAGTCGGTATCCATTTATTGGAAGATGTGCTATGGTCTCTTTCCTTTTTCTGATATTCTGGATTGTTGCTATGTGTTGGTACTCATCTGAATAATGTTCTTATGCATCTTACACCAATGTTATTCAGACAAATACAAATGCACTGCAGCAAATCAGAAGACCAAAAAAAGAAAATAGAAGATTTTATGGTATTAAAGTTACAGTTTGGGGACTTTTCAAAACTTACAATACAGTAAAAAATCTTTTCATTATTTGATATGTTGGTAAGAAATACATTAAAAAAGAAAAAAAAACCTTTAATTATGCATAGTGAACTTATGAAAATATGATGAAACCAGAATGCTTTTGATCAAACACTTATGGACTTTGAACTAGAAAAGAAATATGAGAAATTAACACGATATATAGTAACTGCAGTAAAATTACAGTACTAGATGTATAAAGTTGGAAGAACAGTGAAATATTCACAGTAGAAGACTGCATTATAAAACTGATGGAATTGACAGAAATAAATTGACCAGCCTAGTCAGGGGAGAAATGATATAGACCTTTCGAAAGACTGGAATCCTCATATGGACTTTTTGTTGAAAGAAGGAAAGACTGCATTGATAATTTATGGATTTAAGGGGAGGAGGGTTAAAATGGAAGAGGAAGAAAAAAGGAGGGGAGGGAATAACAAAATCACCATCAGTCAATTGCAAAAGGCAGCTTTGAAACAGCTTACATCCTTCAATGATACCTTCAACACTATCAAATAACAACATCTGTTTATCCCAGGTCCTTAAGGAGGACTCAATACATGGATTAAAAATGCCGAATTCAGTCTAAACATCTGGCCAACTGTGTAACCTGCCATAATAATAACAATGTATATTAAGAGCTAGCAATAGCTGATGAAGAAAGAGAACTTGGAGTAATGGTAAACAGTTCAATTAAAGTATTGACACAGTATACACCCACTGTAAAAAAGAAAAGGCGAACAGCCTGTTAGGCATAAAAGAAACAGAACTGAAAAGGATATAAGGGCACTAGAGAAGGTCAGGGGAAGCAACTAAGTTGATGAAGAGGCTGGAGAGCTTCCCTATGAAGAAAGGTTGTAACATTTAAAGTTTTTTAATCTAGAAAGGAGGTGAATTAGATGGGATATGATGGAGGTATATAAAATTGTGTATGGTGTAGAGTTAGTTTGGTCTAGTGATTAAAGCATCAGGCTAGAAAGCCAGAGACAGTAAGTTCAAGTCCTGTCTTAGCCATGAAAGCCAGCTGGGTGACCTTAGGCCACTCACTCTGTCCCAGCCCAACTCACTTCACAGGTTGTTGTTGTGGCGAAAATAGGAGGAGGAAGATGTGTTGGATCTGTTCACCACCTTGAGTTATTTGTAAAAATAATAAAGGAAGGATACAAACAAACAAATAAAGTGGACAAGGAAAAACTATTTCCCTCTTCCCCAAAAACTAGAACTCAATGAAACAGAATCTTGGGAGAATCAGGACAAAGGGATTTTTTTTCAATGTTAAATGCATAATTAAACATTTGAACTTGCTACTACAAGATGTGGTGCTGGCTACCAGCTTCCCTGGCTTAAAAAAGGGTTGCACCAATTCATGAAAGTTATGGAGAACAAGGGCTATTAGCCTTGATGGCACTGCAACTACCTCTGAAGATCACTTGCTGGAAAACTAGTGGGCTTCCTTGTGTAGTTGGTTGGCCACTGTGAGAACACACTGCTGGACTAGATAAGCCAAGGGGTCCAATCCAGCAGAGCACTTCTTATGTTGTTATGAAGAAATTTGAATTGGTCACTAATGAGGAGTGGAAACTTTTAAAGTTTTGCAGTTGGCATGAGGCATAGCTTAATCCAGAATAAATCATTCTCAAAAACAGATTCATGCTAATAAGAAAGGCACCTTTAGCAAAACCAAGTTGCTGCTATTCTTATAACAATAACATTCAAAACGTGGTTGTCAGGTCAACTATCCTTTATTTCCAATTTATTCCTAAATAAATTTTACTTACCAGTCTTGTACAGCATTGAAAGATTCTTCATTGGTGATGTCATACATTAAAATGAAGCCCATAGCACCCCGATAGTAGGCTGTAGTAATTGTCCTATATCTCTCTTGACCTGCTGTGTCCTAAAACCATGAAATATGAGTAGTTAATGACTAATAATAAGCAGTGAAACTCAGCACTTACACCAGCCCCCTACCTTTGGCATTCCAAAACATTATTTTCAATGAAGATAACATTTCAGCGGACAAAGACCTCTTTTTCACTGTTTGATATTATTGTATGCATATCTAGGCAGAAGATGGAATTAAGTTACATTAGAGCTTGGATCCTGAAATCATTGTTAGGTTCCATTGCTTCAGTTGTGATTGTGAAATACACACTATCTTTCTTCAGACTTATTTCATTCAGTTATTGAATCACAACATAGGTTCCAAATAACATAGCTGTGGATCTGTCGATAGTCATTACATTCTTTCATCTGATAAATAAATGGTGAGTTTCAACATGAAAAGATAAGCCCAAAGATACTCAAATGCACATTAGGAAATAAGCCTTCAGCCATCCTTATCTGTCAACCTATTTGATGCTGACTGCACTTTGGGGCAAATTACAAATTATATTAGAGCCATGGCAAAGACATTTGCTTCTCTATTGCAAAGTCCTCTGGAGGGCAGATTTCATCACAGAGGAGAATGTATGTAATATCTTTCCCTTGAAAGTAGTTTTCTTCCTGATAAAAGTTGCTTTTATTCTTCTGGTAGGTCTGGTAGCTGATGGTCAAGTGTAAATGGGAAATCATATGTGAAAAATAACATTTAGTACTCCTTTCTTGCAACTTCTACACGTGTGGTATTTATTCTGCTCCAGGTTTATACAGGCTACAGTTCACTCTTTCCAGAATTTATTTTTATATAAAGAAGCCAGTTGAATGTTGTTATAAAGTACTGTATGGGAAGCTATGCTTTGCACCCATGGCTATGTTACTGGAGGAGGAGGGAGTTGTAATCCAAACATCTGGATGGTGCAGGATAAACACATGACTTTTGTTTGTCTTCAGGCAGTTTTGTCTAACTGCAGTTTTATCTAGTTATAAAACAAAGACTTCCCCAAAATGCAGTATTGCTTATATAAATCTGTTAAAAAGGCTTTTCATTAATTTTTCCCTGATGTATACAGTATTGTAAATAGATTTTACAGATTATATATCTCCTCTGTCCCAATTATTGCATTCATATTCATGAATTGTTGCTACATTAAGCAAATGTAATCATAAGAAGAAAATCTCCAGTATATTGCAGAGTTCATTGACATGAATGACACATTTCATTACAATTGGATATACATGGGGAAACTTCATAGTAGATGGTCCACACACAAGGTAATTCTGAAAAAAATAAACCAAGTACTTAAATTTCATTTATGAGACCAAATGATTTAATGACATCTGATATATTCATAATTTATTAGAACAATGTAAGAACTCGTGTGAACATTAATACAATTAAATATGACTTCATTTACTATGCTAACATTTCCCCATCAATTTCCCTGCTCAGTGAATTTTGTAGTCCTTTTGTCGCGTGTTGTATGTCTAGCTATTATGCTAATAGACCATTCAGAATAATTAATTCCATATTTCATTTATACTTCTTACTAAAAATTAATCTTGATTTTTTTCATTAAATCTTGACATACGTTTCTATGGAAAACCAGTTATGTTATCAATTCAATCTTGCTTGTTCATTGGTGATAATTTACCCACTGATCAGATTATCCTAAGTCTGAAATGCAATGGTCTCTTTCTGCTTTCAGAGTAGTTTTCTAAGCAAAAATCTAACAGCATAAGCCTGACAAATATTGATAAAAATGTGCCCTATTTTCCATTATGATGTTACCATGGCAATCCGTCTTTTTCCTGGTTGAACGGTGAAAAGGCATAAAGATTTTTGAAGAAGCTTTTTCTTTGCTTTGGTACCAGACAGTCAATCAGATATTGTAATTGTAGCTACAGATACACGCTATACAGAAAGTGCATAATAAAATGTCCTTTGATAATGGTGGCTGTTGGATATGTAGTAAGGATTCATGCAGAAATAAAGCTGGAAGAATCTAATCTTTACCCTTAATCAGATGGTTGTTTACTCAAATGTAGGTCTGTAGGTCTCACTGTACGAGTGAGTTTATTTGCTTATAAATATACATAGGACTGCCACCTGACAATTCAATCTCATGAAATCTTGCTTATAAGCAAATTCCTTTCGAGACAAAAAATGCTGATAAGGCATCCACATCCACATCCACAATAGGTTTGTGAATCAGGAATTACTCCCTTGTTTAACAATTTGCCAGTTCCAAAATAATTCAAGGTTTTGCCTAAAATTCTTAGTTAACACAAAGTGTTTAATCATGATTTACTGACAGTTTGATGGCACAAATCCAAGTTTCTCATACCGCTAAACAGGAAACATCAATGGCTGGGTTCATATATCATGTTTAGCCAAAGTTGAACAAACCACATTATGTCTGAGCATGTTACTGGGATCCAGTTGTCAAGCCCTCCGGGCTCGACATGAAGAGGTGGGGGGAGGGCAAGGAAGGCATGCAGGGTGGAGGAGGATGGCGACAGCCAGCACCGTTAAGCCACCGAGCAGACGGGGCCCGCCAAGCAGCTGACGAACCTTGGTGGCGTCTCCGGACCGACAGAGCCATGCAATTTGGGATTACTGGTTATCCCAATTCCAAAAGCTTGATGCAGGAAATCAAACATTACAGCAATCTATAACAACAGATAAAATATACCAGCTTCGGCTAAAAAAAAAATTCCAGTGAAAGGCTGTGCTCACCCCTGACGAATAATAATCCCATTTTCACACTGATTATTTTCAGCATTAAGAAGTCTCTCACAGTGTTAAACTGGGATCTAATCTCTAATTTAAGCTCCTCTTCTACTTTCTGAAGAAGCAGATAAGACACTTTATCCTCTAGTTCTCCCAAATATAGCCAAGGAGTTAAATCTGTTTCTATGGTATTCAAACTGGATCATCCTAAAAACAGATAGTCCTCGACTTACGAAAACAATTGAGCTCAAAATTTCTGTTTCCAAGTAAGACAGTTGTTAAGTGAGTTTTGCCCCATTTTATGACCTTTCTTGCCACAGTTGTTAAGTGAATCACTGCAGTTTTTAAATTAGTAATATGGTTGTTAACTGAATCTGGCTTCCCCATTGATTGTTTGTCATAGGATCACAAAATATGATTATATGACCTAGGAAATGGCAACTGTCATAAATATGAGTCAGTTGTCAAGCATCTGAATTTTGATCACGTGACCATGCGGATGCTGCAACGGTCGTAAATGTGAAAAATAGTCATAAGTCACTTTTTTCAGTGGTGTTGTAAGTTTGAAGGGTCACTAAATGAACTGTTATAAACTGAGGATTCCATGTACTTCTCAGCATCAAAATAAATGAAGAGAATTAAAAAAACAAAAACCCTAACATGTCAGCCAGAAAGAGAGGTTAGTATTCTATGCAAATACTTTCCCAAGTTCTCTGCAGAGAAATATCCAGTTATAATAATAATAATAATAATAATAATAATAATAATAATAATAATAATAATAATAATAATAATAATAATAATAATAATAATAATAATAATAATAATAATAAAGTTGGAAGGGACCTTGGAGGTCATCGAGTCCAACCCCCTGCTCAGGTAGTGTCATCCAAACACAGCTTTATTCCCCAAATAAGGACAGAGCAGGTGAAAGAGTGGGGAGAGAACAGGAGGTATGGAAGAGAAAGAAGTTACATCTATAATTTTATGATTGTAAGCCACCCAGAGTTACCTTGAGGTAAGATGGGCGACCTCTACATTTTACAAATAAATAAATCTATTTCTATTTGTAGCAACAGAAAAGATTCATAGGCAGTCATAGAACTATTTACAATGCCTCGGTAAGGCCACACTTGGAATACTGCATCCAGTTTTGGTCACCACAATGTAAAAAAGATGCTGAGACTCTAGAAAGAGTCAGAGAAGAGCAACAAAGATGATCAGGGGACTGGAGGCTAAAAAATATAAGGAAAGGTTGCTGGAATTGGGTATATCTAGTTTAATGAAGAGAAGGACGAGGGGTGACATGATAGCAGTGTTCCAATATCTCAGGGGTTGCCACAAAGAAGAGGGAGTCAAGCTATTCTCCAAAGCACCTGAAGGCAGGACAAGAAGCAACGGATGGAAACTAACCAAAGAGAGAAACAATCTAGAACTAAGGAGAAATTTTCTGACAGTTAGAACAATTAATCAGTGGAACAACCTGCCTCCAGAAGCTGTGAATACTCCAACATTGGAAGTTTTTAAGAAGAGATTGGACAACCATTTGTCTGAAACGGTATAGGGTTTCCTGCCTGAGCAGGGGGTTGGACTAGATGACCTCCAAGGTCCCTTCCAACATCATCATCACCATCATCATCATCATCATCATCACATACAGAATGGCATTTTTGTAATTTCTACAGAATGAAAATTTTTGAGCTCCAGGAAGATACAAAATTGTGTTGCTGTAACCCTACAATAAAAGTAGTTATAGTGGTCTCGTCTGCTTTGAAGCTTTGACATCAACCTTGAAACTCTGAATGTTCCTCTCTCCTCCTTGCCTTTATCCTAAAAAGAAGGAGGGAGGGTCATGACTGAGATGCTTCGTCAAATTCCATTTCTGTTGTGGGCTGAGATTTCTCTTATCTGACATTGCCTTGGTTGTAGCTCTTCCTCTTTCTCAAGGCTATTCTCACAGTCCATTACACTGACTGACCTGTTGAAATAGGAACATCGAATCCTCTCAAATAGTTAATATAGTGGCTCCTTAGCAACATCTGTGCAGTGTTGGTGCCTATAATGTTCCAGGAATCCGTATGGTTGTGGACAAAAAACATGAGGACAGGCAACTTGCTTGGTCATGGAACAGGGCACACTGGAGGTATTATTGTAAACATAATGCATTAGTAGTAAAGAATCAGGCTAGATGCAGTGGTGGGTTTATTAATAAGGTGTACATGATAGAAATCAAAGAGGAGAAAATATATTTCTTCCATGATTGTGTTAATAGAAAACCATCCCCGAGAACTTTTCAGGACTGTTTTACAGATAAATTAAATTCTAATTCTTTCAGCAATGCTTTGATACCATCTGAGTTCAACTATGTTATGGACAACTTGTACAATTCTTCAGACATAAAATCGCTCAGATTCATATAGGATCAGTATCACTTTGGGAAATGTTGTGTCTAGGGTATCACACTGTCTAATAATATATTTTTGAATCAGTTCTATTACTTGTTCCCTAAGGTTGCAGTTAAGGTTCTTGATTCTATTTACAGCACTAATTACAGTATGTGTTAGATTCTTTAGTGCCTTGGCTAATAAAGGCATCAAAGAATTCCATCCTTAAGTTTCTTTGCAAAAGATACATTGGGGCATCACCCCTATGGCTTAAGACTGACATTGGACCTATCCATTTTTAATGTCATCTAGTATCTAGCATTTAGCAAAGCCTGTGAAGATGGTGGTAGCACTGTAGCTCTCGGAGGAAATGAGTTAGATATGGAGATGCTGATCCACTGTCTGCATTGAGAAGCAGATGGTGGAAAGTTGACTTTGTTGTAACTTCTGTCATTTCTTTATGACTTAAGATTTTCTTAATTATAGCATCTTGTTGGAGCTCTTGTATTGTAGGAGGGAACTGCTGTTTAGAAGCCCTATCTGAGGAATATGTATTATACTGGGAAACATCTGTTCAACCCCTTGAGAACTTTCTTTATGTGATCTTGCAATATTCTGTTTTGTATCCCATGTTATTTAATGAGTTGAATGAAATTGTTGGAGATGATCATTTGGCGATAATTGTCATCAAAATGCAGGTGAAAGCTTTACATCTCATTTCCTGAAGAGTCAGAGTAGATATCATCAGAATTGCCATATGTCTACAATCTGTAAAAGACTATCTATGATAAAATGAAGCTGAATTCTGACAAGATGGAACTGTTACTGATTCTCGAGGCTGTATTTCAGGATTCAGAGTCACTCTTATTCTAGATGCTGTTGCATAGCCAATTAAAAAATAGCTTTGCAATTCTTCTGGAGGCTGGACATCTTTCTCCATCATTTGCTCCTTCCCACAGTCACTCATAGGTGTTCACAATGTGTAAGGTCATCAATGTAGCACTTTTTCACAAGACATGCCACGGATAGATTTGATATTAATGGCAGATTTATTTTTCTCCATGAGGGGCTCATATTGTGGAATAAATTGCCATTAATGGGGAAGGAAGCCTGTTTCTTACTATGGTTTGGAGAGGCATCTCAGAACACATTTATTTCTCTATATCTTTTCATGTAATTGTTTTTACTTTTGTGCTTTATATCTACTATTGTTTTGTTTTGTTTTTGTTGTTTTTTTATCAGTGTTAGTTAATTATGTTTTTATGTACTTTGAAAGTAGCCCAAAATTATTTGTAAATGTTTCATCTTCCACATTAATAAATAATAAGAAATATTGAAAAGTGGGAAACAACCAAATTACATTGGTCAACATACAAATTTAATAAATTATTATCATCATTATTACATCTTACTAAAATACAGTTAAATAAATTTAGTTTTAAATGAAGCCAAAATTTCAAATTTATACCATGATAGGTGTTAATTAACAAAGCAGGTCTAAAATGACTACTATGTTGTGAAGGATCATTGGGGGGGATATATGTTTATGTGCTTGAATTATATGATCTCGTATTGTCCATTTGAATGTACTGCTCAAAATACTTTTTTTTTCTACATAACCATCCTAATACATATGTGCCTACCTCATCTTCCCTTTTACCCTTCTATAAGGCAATTTGGGAAGGGAGGACACTATTTTAGGAGTTTGAATTCAATGAGCTGAAACACAAATTTATAATAAAATTTAATCCATATATTATACTGAGCTATAATATGGTTTGATTAGTCATGAATTTGTGTAACCAATGATTCTTCTTATTATTATTATTCTGAGTCAACTGTGGCTTCTTTGGTAAAGTATTATTAAAATAAATCATGATTTTGCACATTGTGTAAACCAAGCCATTGATTTTCTAAAGAAATTGAAACTCATACTAGTGTTTCTAAAGTGCAAAGCTAGGAATATGCAAATATCTATGATTTCATGCAGTTTTCCATGTATCTTCCATTCTCTTTTCTTGCATCCAAGAAATATACAATTTTTCTTAAGTCTACATGAAAATTTATACAACTATTTATCCATATATCTATTACACGTATTTGGAAATAGTGTAATTTTCCTTACTTTTTGTCAATTTTTCATATGTTGAACTGCATTGCAAAAATTACAGTGAAAATACATTTCTCCCTCATTCCCAGTGCTACTAAATTTGAATTATATGCCCAAGAATTAGAAGCTATATAGATTATACAGATAAGCTTGAGTATCTGATAATTGCAGTCTGAAGATGTTTGAAGATGTCAGATAGAAGATAGTTGTAACACTGGTTTACATCTCTAGCAACTCAGTGCAAATATTTTAACCAGCTAATTCAGGTTTTCATAGTCCCATCATAATTAGTTTACTCAAAAGATGTGAGATTTTTTGGGAGGAATTCAACTATACAGCAACCGGACTTGTCATGTTGGTTGAAACTAGTTGCAAGGTAGACTCTTTTTAAATTGAAATCTATTCATAATATTTTTAAAAAATACACTTTGGTTTTTAATATCATATAAATGCTTATCAAATTTTTGTTATAAGCCATGACTATATGAGAACAATCATTTAATTAATCTGTGTAGCAGGTATGAATGGATTTTGTAATATGGATTATAAATTTGCTTTCTTAAAAAGAAAAAATGTGAATGGAAACTTTTAGAGGTTTTTATTATCCTCTTGTTCCAGTACTATATTATAACTGACTAGGGAAAAGATTCTCTGAATTTACTCTTCCTTATATTATGAATAGTACCCGAAATTTTGTTGTACGCTAGCTTTTGAAATGTGACAAAAAATTTACATATGTGGAACAAACAAACAAGACAGCTATATGGAACATATCATAAGGAAAGGAGAACATTTGAAAAGATTAACATTTAAGGTCGTTTTAGAGTTCTGAGCAGACTAGAATTTCAAAGCTTGTATCTTAAATGAAAATCTAAAATATGGTGAGGAAAAGCTGGGTATTCATGGTTTCTTTTTTCCTTTGTATCGGTCTTTCATTTCCATTCTTTCTGCAAAAATGGCTGAAGAGTAGTGGGGAGCACCATCCCAGCATACATCTCTTTTCTAAATATTTGGCTGCTCTCAATTATTGTTGGGCATTTAAAGGTGACACTGGTTTCTTAACTTGTTTTCCATTAAATATCTGATTTTGAAGAAACAACGAAGTGAAACATAGAGTAGAACCACAATCCTTGCACAAACCTATTATTTGATACCTTAGTAAAAGACATATGTAATTTCATGAGGGCATAAATATTGTCATGTAAAGATGTGACAAAAATTAAAATACTAACTTTGAGGGTAGTGATGGAAATATGTCTAAGACAAACCAGCAAACAAGCTTGTGGTGAGAGAAAAAGTATCCTCTGGTCCCAAATGGGCAAAGACTGGATGAAAACCGCATCTGAAACCTCACCCCTACTATTGTCAGCACTATTAGGCAGACCAATTTTAGATGATCACACCTCTATGAAAATGCCCATGATAAGCTTCAGTTTTGGAGATTGCGTAAATTATTTTTGATGATAAATTTATTTGAAAGCATCCACAGTTCTCAGCTTATAAAAAGAACCTTATTATAAATTTTAAAATTACTACAGCATGAGAAAGTCTATTTATATTCTACTGTTCAGAGATTCTCTGGTATGAAGAAACAGACTAACAATAAACCTATTCAGTCAGCCCTGACAGCAATTTACTCAGGTTTTGGCAGACATCAGTCTCCAAAGTGTATGTCTACTGTTAATAAAACACTTTAAAGTCATTGACATTCCAAATTTTGGGAGCCTGGGGTGGAATGAGAAGATGCTTCAGTGCTTCCTGTAATGCATGGCAATCTTAAGATGCCAGGTTCTTAGCAATACACCTACCTCTATATACTTATCTACAGACTTTAACTGAAACATTAAGTATGAATCATTAAGATCTGCAAATATCTGATCTTAAGTGTGAATATTATAGCAAAAAAGACAACTAAACTATAGCAAGCATTAGTAGCCTCACTGGCTATAAGGCTTCAGCTAGCTTTCATCAAAATTCCAAAAATCCTCTGAATATGTTTAATTGAGATACTTAAGATTTTTTAAAAAAACAATTATTCTGAGTTTCTACTTTCAAGGAGGTTTATATTCTCTTCTAAATGAATAAGAAGTGCAGTGAGGCACAAATATATATGGAATATGCAGATCACAGGTAGTTTGCTAAGCTGTGGGAGTATGTCTTGCAGAGGTGTGCAAAGAAAAATTCAGGTAAGCCCCATCACTCTGAAGCTGTAGTAAAAAGCTGTTAACCCAGCAAATCAAAGCACAGAGGATGCCCCTCTGCTGACTAGGAGCAGGGCACCATTTTCCTTTGTAAGGTGTTACCCTGATGGGTGTTCTATTATGAATTGTATAGAAGGCCCCACTGTTTATTCCTCAGAGAATGCAGCCCTTAAAGGAAAGAAAACTGTTTTCAGTACTCAAATGGGACACAAGTGTTACAAGACCAGTCAGCTCTCAATGAAGAATAATGGTTGAGTATCCTAGATTCACTTAATATTTTCCTCCCAGAGAAGTAAAACTGTAATATTTTGCATTTGAAAAAGCTCAATATACACACGCATCTAACTTCTGGCTGCAAGATTCCTTGCTCAAAGCCAAGAGTTTGTCGCAGTACCAAATGTGAGAATATTTGTAGCTTGGACTTGAACTATCCTGTGGCCCCCAGAGAGCACCAAGGACTCCACGGTCGCTCACAATGTATACAAGTCCAGAGGCTACTCAAACCACCTCCATGCCCTTTGCCGAGCTCTAAAAATAGCTTGGTTCACGTGGAAGCATTCTGGGGGTTGTTCCGTTGGATACCACTACTGAATCTGAAATATATACTGAGAGGTTTACAACATCTTTCTCCCTCAAACTGCCTGAAAGGGTTGCAATTTTCTAATGTTTCAGTACAAGGAGATGATTGCCAACAAGCTAGAGATATTTAGATGAAGAAATGTCTTCTCCAAAAAATACATAGACATTATTGTCTGTTCAATTTTTCATCCCTTTAAATCTTTGGGTTTTTTAAATATTGTCTATTACTATATTCATTCTTATAACAAAATCTGCAGTGATGATATACTGTATCTTTTGTGGAAATATTCATACCATATTTCAAATAAATAGACAGTGATTTTTTTAAGGGATAACACTAGGATCTGGTTGTTACACAAACATAAGAGATAAAGTCCCTGGTCTTCTTTCCCATAAAAATAAGTCACAGAGCTAAGTAAACCAGTTTTGAATGTTCCAGAGATGAGACCAGGAACTTAATGGAAGTCCAATATTAGAACAAAGACAGAAATCTACCTACTTAGTCCTGAAATCTGGTTTTGGCCAAAGCCAATGCACATTAGAAGCAGGAATAATTGCTTCTAATTTTAGGATGGCCACTGCTGGTTGATGGCAATGGTCTGTCTCAGTTATATCTGATTCCAGTAAAAAATGGATGGTAATCTGACTGCTTACTCTTTGTTTCTTGATTCATATGATTTATTGGCATTTCTGTGTTATTTTATTTTTCTCTGTCAGTTGCCCTGGGGAAAGGAAAACCCTGCCAGCTGTGAAGTGGTCCTCCTCAATTTATCTTGGTTAAGCTGCAAGAGGACTTGTTTATAATTCTCAACAGCTCTCCTCCCTTCCGAACTGGGCAGCTGCTCCCTCTTTAATCCAAACCTTGCATTCAAATAATTTGCAGCTACCCTTTTTTCACTTAATTTAAAAACTCATAGAAAATAAAAAGAATAAATCAGTCAAGGACTTTAAAAAACCCAATCTGTATATTGATTAAGTGCACTAAACCTCTTTTAGCATAATCCATAAAAAATCAATATGAGTAATTGAATTTAGGACTTTCCCCTGACCTTGTTGAGGCAGACATTAATGTTATCATTCACTGCAGAGAGTGAATGCAATGTTCAGAGCTTGCTTATGTTGTTGTTCAAGATATTCAGAATCTTGTTTTGATTAGTACTTGTGCTATATTTATATGTTGCATCTGAAATGAGGCTGATTTTTAAGAGCAAGTCTGCCTTCATTCCCTGAGGAATTTTTCCCATCTTGCATATTTGTCTTTCAGCCTCACAACATTAGTCAAAACTGCTCTGCCTGCAGAGCAAATAACCTCCCCAGATTTTTTATGGCTGGCATTCATTATTAGAATGGGAGGGTAACCGTCTCTTTTTTTCCTTGTTCTGGAACTGTTTCAAATAATTTATTTTGAAATGCATCTGTATTTATGTATTTTGCCATTTTATATATCTCACAAAAAAATCTGGGAACAAAATTAAATGGGCAAAGTGAGATTATATGCCTGGGGATTATTTAAAGTACTATGGGCAAACAGCCTTGGCACTATGTTTAATATTCCATGCGTATCATTGTGGGAAAATTCTAAATAAGCCTTTCTAGGAAGTTGAATGAGGAAGAAGTCTCCTTTAAAGATGTTTGGAGAGTAATATTCAGCAGGAAACCTTGTTAGGGGATGTGTTCTAGAACATATACAGACTGAAAGAATACTGTACTGGGTAGTTAAGTGGAAGACTATCCCCACCATTACTTAATGCTCATAATGTGATTTTCTTGAATGCAGAATATGAACTTAGCGCAATGAATGCTAACAAATCTTCATTATATTTGAAGTTAAATATAGATATATTAATAAAAATGTTTATTAGCATATTTTTACCCACTTAAATCTTGAAATAGGGGACAATAGTGAGAAACAAAGTTTTCTTTATTTTTGAATCCAGAAACTCACTAAGCCAGATGAGAAACAGGCAAAAACATTCTCTATCTATTACCTAGTGGTCAAATTAGGTTCATAGTTACAAAGACTTTTAATCTCCAATAAAGGTTGGCTTAGTTTGAATTTGCACAATGAATCATAGAACTGAAAGAGTTCTCAGAATAATCTGGTTCAACCTCCTGCTCAGTGCAGAATCATCTAAAGCATTTCTGACAGATGACCATTCAGTCTCTGTTTGAAGACTGTCAGTGAAGGGTAGACACCATGGTAAAGTAGGTGAGACCATTAATTACTGTGATCTGAATTATGTTCTCCTGCATCCAATACTTTAAAAAAAATAGTATTTGCCTTTTAGCAGTTGCAATCATACTAATAGCTCATGTTTAGCTTGTAATTTACTAGAACTTTAAGACTCTTATTGCATGTGTTACTGTACTGTGAAGCCCTGCCTACCTCATTCCATACTTGTGAATTTCATTTTGTTTCCCACTCCAAATGCAGGACTTTACAGTTTTACATGGTAATTTAATCCTGTTTCAGTCTAGTGGTCAAGTCTATCTAGATCTTTTTGAACTTTCTTGTTCTCTTCTAAAGCTATCCTTCCAAGTTTTGTGTCATCTACAGATTTGATAATGATCAGTTCAATAGTAGTCTTTCCTTTCTTGGAGATAAGGACATTTACTGTCGTTCATCTTCTGGAACTTGACTGGTTCTCCAAAAGTTCTCAAAAAAATGTAATTAATGATTCTGTCATCTTTTTTTTAGGATTCTTGGCTCCATCAGACTATGGATCAGGGATATTCTCTGCCCCTTTCTATCTATATATGCATATGACTTCATGCATATAGAAAAGGGCAGAGCTTTGATCCAACTTACACCTATTTGGTTCCACCCCACCCCGAGTTGTGAATACCTCTGATTGTCTTTGAATTAGCTTGGTGTTCTTTTACTGTCTCCGACTTTAGCCTGAGCTTGTATTTCTCTTTGCCAATTATAGGTATATCACTGGCCAGCTAGGGCTTTGTTTTCCTTTTGAGAGAAGACAGATGTAAAATTTGAATTAAGACATTTCTTGCCGTCAGCCATTAATCTACTCTTTCCTCTTGGCAGCAGACTTCTTAGCTTTTCTTTGCTCCCCCCTCCCCAAGCATTGTTGCTTTGAGCATTTTTTGCATGCCTCGTCACATTCTGAGCTTTAGCCTTTCTGACACAATGCCTACAGTTTCTGATGACTGCCTTATACAGATACCTTCTTTGATTTCCTACGTTTCTCTATTTTTTTTTCCTGCAAGCTCCTTCATATCCACCTGTAGTTTCTTAAGATGTCTCCCATTTTTCCTTCCCTTCCCTGACCATAATGGTTCTGGGTGGAGGCACTGTCTCAAAACATTCTGCTTCCCTCTGTTAATAACAAAATTGAATACTCTGGGACAGTTGGAAATCTTAGTACAATATTTTCTAAATCATCCTAGAAGAAGTGTGCTAGTCAAGACCCTCTTTCAAAGGCCTGAGTCTATCTTACTTCTTCTTTCTTAATAGTTAGCTGTTCTATTGATCTTATTTCTGTAGATGCTTGATATAAGATGCTGTGTGTAGACCAGTGTTTCCAATCTTGGCAGCATGGCTAGGTGGAGAATTCTTGGAGTTGAAGTCCATATACCAGAGGTCCCCAACTTTTTGGGCACCAGGGACCCATGGAGAAAGGTTTTTCCGCGGACCAGAGGTGGTGTGGTTTTGAATACTGCCGGCATCCTGAGAATGGAGCTTTGCTTGTTTGTGTGGCCTGCTTGCTGGCATGCTGCAGACTGGTGCCAGTCCATGGACCAGGGTTTGGGGACCCCTGCCACAGACCTTCACTCTGCCAAAGTTGAGAAATCTGGTTTATACAGGGTCTTTATGGAACTGGGCAAACTTCTAAATCAGAGAAATAAATAAATACAGGCATATTTTATAGGTTTCTAGAGATAAGCTCATCACCCCAAAATTCTGCAATAAATGCAAAAACATCAATATAAAAGCTGGTGCCTCTTTATTTCTTTGTAAATTGCCTCCAAAAGACTTATTTATAACTGGTTTTTTCCTTCTCTACTGCAAAGCTGGGAGGATTAAGATTGATGAAAAGCAGCCAACAATATCTCCAGTTGGCCTTGTTAATTTTCTCCACCTAGATCTACAGTTAGTTAATTGTATAAGGAATCATGCACTCCACAGCACTAGAAGGAAATCTCTGGTGTCATTCAAGGATGGGTTTTGAAAATCAAAGGAAATTATAAAAAGCAAATAGAACAAGAGGAAATTGGAGCAAGTTTGCTAGAGAAAACTCCATTCAGTATAAACATGAATAAATGTTTCAGTTCTTCTATGTATCATTTTCTTTCCAGATCTCCTGACTGCCTCTCTGTTTGGGTAGCATACCAGTGGGAGACATCAACCCATCACAATTTAGCAGTTTCAGGCTTTGTTTCCTTTTAGCCAACAAGATAGATATCACAAATCCTTGCTAGTGTGTCTTTTATAATTTTGAGATTTGGGTGCTTTCCAGCATGATCCATTATAGTTTCTACTGTGCAAGCAATGAGTTATATTTGGCAGCTAAATCTAAAGCACTAAATGTAAAACCTCATTCAGGATTTAGCAAATGGGGCTCAGCCCACTTGCTTGTTCCATATTCTATACTTTGTTCACCAGTCAAATTCCCTGGTAATAAAAAATTACAATAGAATAACACAGCAGAGGGCACAATTAGCTACAGAAGCAGCTGTAGCAAGGGAGGTTTTTTCCTCATCTATTGTTCTTTCCTTGCAGCTTCCTCCAATAGATGCTAAACTGCCAGTTTAATTCCAGTGTTTCCATTGCAAACAAGTTAGCTGGAAACTCAAACAGGGTGAAAAATTGAAGGCACAAAAGATCTCCCATTGGGAAGGGGAACAGCCACTGCCATCACTTACCCACTTGCTTACATTTAGATCTGTTGCTTATTTTCCTCACTTGCAGTCTGTATTACCATCAACTGTTAATCATTCTTTCCTACAGAAAGGTCACTAGCAATGTTTAGAACAGTAGACAATAGGCTAAAATGTATCCTCAGAAGAGGTCCTCTAAGTGAAGCTTTATGAAATAGCATGGCTCATTGTGATTGTCCTCTCTGAGGGCAACTAAGACCTGGAGACTAAAACATATGAACAACGGTTGCAGGATTTGGATTTGGCTAGTCTAGAGAAAAGAAGGACTGGGGGGACATAATAGCAGTATTCCAGTATTTGAGAGGTTGACACAAAGAAGAGGGGGTCAACTTATTTTTCAAAGCACCAAAGGGTAGGACAAGAAATAATGGATGGAAACTAATCAAGGAGAAAAGCAACCTGGAATTAAGGATAAACTTTCTAACAGTGAGAACAATTAACCAGTGAAACAGCTTGCCTTCAGGCATTGTGGGTGCTTCATCACTGGAGGCTTTTAGGAAAAGACTGGGCAGCCACTTGTCTGAAATGGTATAGGGTATCCTGCTTCAGCAGGGGTTGGACTAGAAGATCTCCAAGGTCCCTTCCAGCTTTATTCTGATTGATTGAGTAGAGCACAGTGGTCTGTTTATATAGGCCTGTGAACTGCTCAGCTAATTTTCTACAAGAAACTGACTGATACAGCTTTCCCAAGTATGTACTACTCCTAATATCTTAAACTGTAGATTCATCAGAAAAAGTTATGACATCTGAGTGACCCACTTCTACAAAGCTATGTCCTCCGCCCCCCCCCCTGTCTTGTTCTGAGAAGCTCCTAGAGCATAACCATGGGCAAAGGAGCCTCTTCAAGAGGCAGGAGACAGAATGGTAGGTTTGAATGTAACCTTGATCTGTCCTTCTCAATCTGTCACCTGAGATGGCCACCTCAGGCCAATCCAGAAAAGAGCAGCAAAGGTGGAGAAAATTGCCAGAAGAAGTTGGCAGCTAGAAAAAACCTTAAGCAACATCTGTCTGATCAAAGTTTTGCCATTGCAGTTAGCAGACCAACTTTTTAAATTCAATTTGGACAAGAGAAACAATGTTTAGTATTAAATATAAAAAGTTGGAGCAGAACAGGAAAATTCACCTAAGGATTTGCTGTCCTCTCTGGAATCATAGAGTTTTTATGTCTGTAGGCAACCAAATATCCAAAGGCAGACATACCGATTAGTTTTTCCTGGAGCAGCCACCCTTAATTGGAACAAAATATTATTATTTTCTTTAATTGAGGAGACATTACTGGCCTTAGCAGAATAAATCACTTTTTGTAGATGGCAAATTGGCAGAAAATAGTAGTCCCACTCTATCAAGAGGACAAAACTAATTATTTCCATTCAAGCAAATAGGCAGAACAAAGAAGAAGAAGAAAAACAATGGATGTTGGAAAATTGTATCTGTTACCTAATACGATGCTCTTCCATTGAGTCATTTCCTCCCATTGTCTTTCCTAGTGAGAGAAATGACTCAGCGAAGTCTAAACTGAAAAGTGATCTAGTACTTTCACCCCAGACGGTATCCACTCTCAAATGCCTTCAGAATATTTTGAAGTCATATTTACTTCTGGTGGCCTTGAAAAGATGAGAACAGGTAAGAAGTGCCATGATCAATGCTCCTTCCAGCTGATCAAGAAGCAATTACAGAAAACATTCACTCATTACTTTCTTCTCTGAACTGTAGCAGCACCTGGAAATGGAAAAAAAAAAATCCTAGTTTCCACTCTACACAGAAACGGGGGGGGGGGGAATTGCTAGCTTGCCCTCCACGCACACAGAGAGAGTATATGTTTGTTTTACATGTGTGTGTTTGTCAGAGGGAGCGAGATTGCTAACAAATTAGAGATCCCTACTGTCAAGAAGTTATCTTCCTAAATACAATTCCTACTGAAAGCTGAAACATGTTTAAGCTATGAGAAATAGCATAACATTTGGAAGCAGACAAGGCAGCTGCCTCCCTGAATCACTAAAGTATAAGGGGTGGGGGTATAATTTCCCCAAAATTTAAAAAGATGATATCAAACTCTAACATCAGTCAAGAGTAATCCCATCTCTAAATGAAGTATATTTTTAAATGCATCTTGGAACTGCAAGGATTGCTCTAATAAACATAGACTTAATGGTTTCAAGGATGTCATGTCAGCAAGAATTTTCCTGAGCCGTCTGCTGTTCTGCCTCTGCTTTTCTGTTTCTTAAGAGGCAATATTACAGGCCACATCAAATATCCAACAGAGTAGCTGAAGGATGGGTGGCTACATAAATGTTTTAAATAAATAAAATAAAATCTAGCTGCAAGCTTCCAAGGAGGGAGGGAGGGAGGAAAGGGGAAGAATCAAAAGTTGAGGGAAGAGATCTCCCTATGTAAAAAGAAACACCACAGAACCAGTCCAGCTGTAAGAAAATCAGCTCCCACTTTGACTCCTAATAAGTCTGAGGCACCTGAATGGGAACTTCAAAGGGAACTAGAAAAATAAAAGTTGCTGGAAATCTCAGTTTCTTTTAGAGACAATTTAACCAGTGGTCTAACTCCCACCCAGGCTAATTCACTTATTGTTTCCACAAAAAATAAGGCAATGCAGAAGCAAAACTCCAAGGTTATTCCCACAGAATTGGTGAGCTGACTTTATGGTTAAATTGTAGCCAAAATTTCTTCTTACACTTCAGTCATTTTATTGTTTGAGCAATTAACCTCTATTAATAAAAACATGGACTCATTAAAATGGCTCCAAAGCACCCCAAGAGGCTTTCTACTTTTATTGAAGCCTAATGTGTCAGACTTGGGTTCCTTGGGAAAGAGAGTTAGACAACTCCAGGTGATGTTCAAGCTCAGTTTTCATTTTCACTATAAAGGCAAATGGCTCTTTGTTTCCCATAACATTTTTTTAGCCACAAAAGAAACCACCTCATTATAATACACTCAATCCTTGCTAATAAACCAAGCTGTGCTTCATGTATTGCTGAAGAATCTAAATTCTTGTTATGTCACAAAAAGGTCAATTGTGAATTAATTTAAACCTCTAGAACTCTGATTAATTTGATCTTTGGATACGATGATATTTACTGATATTCAGTTTGGCCTTAAGTATATTGTCTTTGAGGAATGTGAAAAATTGATAAAATGATAGAAAACTAGAAGAAACAAATATTATCTTCGGAAGATGAGAAGAACCACAGATTGCTTGTCTAATATCAACATCTGGAAAGAATCCAGAAGGGATCATAAAAAGATGGATCTGTAAGCAGACTGAAAACAATAAACATCAGAATGAATTTGCCTGTTTTTTTTAATTGGATTGAATAAGTTTCTTAATAGATTGTGGAAACACTATAGATATATCTTCATCTCAGTAATTCATTTGACAAAGTATATCATGATATTAGCAATCTAATTGTATTGGCTGAATGCATGATAAGTAATGCATAGCTGGCTCATAAATCATACCCAAAATCTGTTCATAAATCATTTCTCATCCAATGGGAGTTAGGTATATACTGTGCTGCCAAAACTCCTCTACTCCATTTTATTAATGGCTATAATGATTACTTATGAAATGTACAGATAATTGAAGATTTGATGGAATCATTAATTATCTAAAATTCATAAATAAAATGTATATCAATCTTAAACAGATAAAGAAAATCTGAGAGAAATTGACTGAAAATAAAGAATGAATTTTAACTGGAAAATGCAAAATTCTTTGTTTAGGAAACAAAAATCAAATGCACTAGTATCATATGGGAGATACCCTATTTGGTAATAGTTCTTATGAAAAAACATTCTAGAAGTGTAAATGGTTGTAAATTAATTATAAGCCACCAGTATGATGAGGTTGCAAAGAAACAAATGCAATTTTAGACAGCATTAAATTTTCTTCCGCATCCACTTCTGGACACCAACCATATGAATTCAGAGAAATTTTGGCAGATTCAGAGAAGGTGAACCTGCTACCTAGAAAGAGAAGAGTTCTATGAAAAGAAACATTTGAGAATACTTGAGAAAGAGGAAAATGTGGAGGAAATATGATACTTTTCAAATATTTGAAGGGAATCCACTGAAAGTTAGGGGGGAAAAACTTCCTAAAAGAAAGAGCAGTTCAAAGTGAAGTCAATTATCTGGAAAGTTAGTGGGCTCCCTTTCACTGAATATATCTATGATAAATTATTCCATCTGTCATAGATCCTTTAAACTGGATTTTTGTGAAGCATTGATAGCCTAAGGCTCCCCTTCTGACTCTACAATTCTGTCTACCTCTTTCTGCAGCCTCTCTGTCAGTGCTTCTTACTTTCAAAAATAGCCATGAGAGAAATTTTCTTATGATGTCTTCCTGTTGGATTTAATTTGACTTCGGAATCAAGGAAGGCTGAAGAGGGACATAGATAATTCTGAAAAATAAAAGGTAAGACTTTGACCGATTCATTAATTTACTTGTAATTAGAACAATATTGCATTTTTCTAATATTGTAGCAGTCAAGAAGTTGGACTGGCAATGGGATGACCCAATTTCAAGGCCACTCTTAGCCAAGGAAGTTCTCTGGGTGACATTAGGTCCAATCATCAATATTTTCCATGGGCAAGAAGCAAACATAACATCCTTGTTATGAATTTTTATCAAGTGCTCTTCAGTAAGGCCGAATAAATAAAGACCCCACACATCTCTGTATTTTATAAAGCTGAACACAAAAATATAACTTTAAAGATCTAGATTTAACCCATTGCTATTATGCAGCACAAAAAATATTTTGTACTCCAAAGCCAGCATTTATATAGACCGTGCAATATCACTACAAACAGAAGAATTTAGAGAAATGTGAGCTCAACATCTTTCATCTATAATTTCTTTATAAGATGAATATGTTGTAAATACCTTAATTGTCATTTTTCAAGGAATTTATACGATTTGTAGTGTAAAGATCCTGAACTTGTTGTGTGAAATAACTGCAGTGTCTTAGTCCCTCCCGGGCTGCAATAATAACACTGAAAATCACTGTGTCTAGTTTTTATAACAGGTAAACAGTTTCCAAGTATATTTTCAGATAGTGAGAATTATTACAACAAGGCTTAGCTTCTGTGCCTGCATCCTTTTATTTAGGTGTAAGCAGCATTGAACCCAGTCAAACTATTGTGTTTGAATAGACACATTAAGGATAGCACTGCCATTTGCTTGGAGTACTGCAGCCAAAGGCAACAGATTACAATTCAGATAGCAAGAATGGATGCACATTTCATAAAAGTTGAGAAATTAATAAAATTTGCTTTGAGATTTCTTGTGCAATCAATAAAATAACCTTTTCTGACAATCATAATGGTTTCATAACATTGTATTCCTGTGGGATATTTCCAGAGATAAATTGAAGAGTGAATTTAATTAAAAGTCACAATTCTTGCATAGAGATCTTCCTTCCTTCTCTCTCCCTCCCCTGAAAGGGGAAAGGAAAGTATAATACAAGAAACATCTACAACATATTTCTGTCAGGGAGAGCTCTTCCTCTCCTTAAATGCTTCTACAACTGCCTGAGGCAGTCTTGCACATTGTTCTTCTGCCTCCACCCCACACGAAAGATGAAAAGAACAACAAAAATAAACATTAGGAACATTGATATTAGGAAATTTTACTGATATCTGACTAAAATATACTTCATGTCTCCCTCACAATCTTCTTTTCACCAGGCTAAACTTACTCAATATATTTAATCATCGTAGTTGCTCTTCTTGGGACCTAAATCACTTTGTTGATGTATTTCCTAAAATGCAGTACTCAGAGTTGGGTGCAGTCTTCTAGTTGTAGTCAGACCAAAACAGGATTTATAGCAATGATGACCCTACAGCAGGGGTGTCAAACTCGCAACATCAAGTGACGTGTCACGACATATCGTGACTTTTTTTCCATTGCCGGCAATGGGGTGGGCACGGTTTCGCTATGATGCATCCGGCCTGCGGGCTGGCAGTTTGACACCCCTGCCCTATAGTATCTCGATTTTGATGCTAATAGGCACTGGATTAGTGATTTTGCAAAACTCTTACCTTATCTTTTAGGGATATGCACCACTTTGGATTTGATTGCAAAAATGTGATTAAAAGTTCAGGCAACATGAATGTAACACTGGACTGAAACTTTTTTAAAAGCTATATTATTTCCTCGGATCACATTGCAGTTAGAGAAAAAGATGTGACTGCCTTAACTAGTTGCAGAGAATTGCTACAGTTGCATTCTTGTACTGTCCAAAGCACATTTACTGTACTATCTGTACTATCCATCTCTACTCATCTCTCCTTTTTTTACCTCTGTAAATAAGCCTGAATATTAGTAAATGCCATAAACCATCAGGAATCATTTTGCAAAAGGAGACTAAGAATGAATATAGCATGGGAATTCAGTTTATAGCACAATCATTGAGTCGAATATACTATGTCTCTTTAAAATCAGGGGAAACCAATTGGATTTACACTTCTGCCTAACAAGATGCACAAAATCTCTATCATGTCTCAGGCAGGTAAATCAAGCCTTCAAATCCTAGTTTAAAATATAAGAGGAGTAAACCTATTTCTACTACCAGTTAAGGAATATTAGGGCTGTGCAAAACTTCAGTGGGTTATTTTTCTTTGCTGATGCTTCAAGCTGTTTTATTAGGCAATCAGTTCTCAACAGTCAGTTCACAGATTAATTAGGACCTAGGAGAAGGTTTTGTAAATAACCAGCTGCAAGTTCCTCCCTTATTAGTAATAATATCCACCTCATCACTGTTTCAGCTTTAATCTAATAGGAGACAAATTGGTTCTCACTGGAAAATACTTCCATTACTGAAATTCTTGTCACATTACCTTCTTAATTTCAATAAATTTTCTTAAGTAAGACCACTGTGGAAATTCTTGCTTTAGAAGATTTATATACATTTTGAGGCAGCTGCCAAAGAACCTTACTTCCCACTTCTAAGTAATGAAATAAAGCTGCTGCATTGCTTTATTTTGAGTCATTTATGGGGCTTCTTGCAGTAGCCAGAAGGAGTATCTGTCTATCCATCAATCTCTTTTGGCAGTCCCAATGAGCTACTTAATGAATACCGGAATAATCACTGGAGGTGCTGAAGCCTTAGTGAGAGAAATCATGTCATTACTGCAGCTTGTTAAAGCAAATAACATCAACTCTGCAACATATAATGCCTTGTTCAGACAATATGTGGATGGATCACTCAGGTCTAGAAAGCATGAGAATGAGGGTTTTCTTGTATTTATGTGCTTCAGGTTGGTAGCTACTGTAGAGAGTCACTGTGGAAAGAAAATACTGGAGTAGAGGGTGCTGTGCCTGATCCAGCTTGGTTCTTCTGTTCCTGTGGTCACAAGAATAGTCCCTGCTACCTCAGATTAAAGACATTTCTAGTTGGAAACTTATAGATTGCCAAAATGAGAATATTGATTTTTTTAGAACTAGATCATCCAGTAAAACCCCAAAGCCCCATAGCTTGCATGATCTCCAGATTCAAAGGTACATATGACTTTATCCTTAAAAATATAAATGTTGTTTTTTTTTCTCCCTGCAGACATCATGGATAAATCTAGGTGTTGGATTCAATGCACACAGACTCACTTATTCAATTTACATCCTTATCTTTCTCCAAGAGTTCAAGAGGACGGACATACTTATTTACTTATATCCCCACAACAATAAGAGCCCTGTGGGCCAACACCAACTTTCCCATCCAACTTCAAAAATTTAGCCAACATGAAGCACTGGCTCCATTTTAATATTTGGAGGGAAGAAGAAGAAGAAAGGTGCTCTGTTGCTGGTAAGTGATGAAGAACGAAATATCAGAAAGAGTAAGGGCAGTGGGAAGTTGGGGGAGAGAAAAAATTAGGAGAGGAAAGATCCAAAAGTAGGCATTGGGATGGGACTTCCAGAATATTTTGCCAAGGGGTGCCTTTCAAAAACTGAATAAAACTTTAAGCAATCCCTCCCTAGCTATTGGTTTTTAATAGATAAGTTCATCAATAAGTTCATCTACAACATTACCCTTTTTAAAATTGCAGACAACAGAATCTAGGGGAACGTGGAACCTTCTGTATTGGGGCTGGGTAGAGGTCTGGATTTAAAGTACAAAATATGATTCAGAGTGCATGTGAATATCCATGTGGTGCCTCTCAGGAACACCTAAAACCAAACATCTATAGAGTTTGCAAAACATCTGTAGAGGCAAACTACATGAACCCAAGAAAGGGCATAACTACCTTGAAGTGTTCCTAATATATCCTATAAGTTTACTCGTGTGACTCTACCTGGCCTTATTTTGCACAATCAGGTTAGAAAGCCCATGTGGGTAATCTAGTTCCATTGCTTAATATGTGTAAAATGTCAGGTACATGCGCTTTACCTTGCCTTGGCTAGATATCCACAACAAAAGTTGATATAAAACAAGCAAAATAATGCAATATTTTTCTCTGTGCTTACACAAACTAATATTGTACGTTAACTCAAAAAAATACATATGAGCAGGAATTGGAGCAACTACACAACTCACATCAAATATTCTAATAATACTTTTCTTGAAATAAGTGCTTGATGCAACCACTTTCCATTATAAATTCATACTGTGTGTGAAGCATGCAATTGCCTTAGAATATAATTGCAAATGTAAATGATTGGATCACAATTACTGTTTATTTAATAAGGAGTTTGGAGGAAGCTATGCATTGAACTATTTATTTATCAAATTTACATTATATATTTGCCCATCAGAAATAAGTGATTACAGGTGGTATATAACAAAGCTAAAACACGGTCAATAAACATCCCAAAAAATTATGTGTAGGAAATGTACAGTTAGATTCACAGTCTAAGACTGGTGGAAACTAATAATTCAAGTCCTAATCAAGGACTTAAGAACTATCAAGTATCTAAGAATATATAGGCAGTTCTAAAAATTTTTGTAAAACCAGGCTGTTCAGGTCTGATAAATTCAACTTTCTAGATATTGAAGTATCACTTTATTATTATCATGGTTAATTGTCAGTCATCAGGATGTTTAGACTGGATTTGATGTTTTTATCCACCTACCAAGTCCTTCCCAAGAACCTGGGATGGGTAGATGTTAATGTTTGATGATACTAGAAGTCTCATTGCAGGATGTAAGCTGTTTTGAGTAAAGCTGCCTTTTGCAATTGACCGATGGTGAGTTTGTCAATGCCAATAGTGTTTTAAGAGGTGCTCCAGTTGTTTTGGGATTGCATCCAAGGCGCCTATACTATTGGTACTACCTTTGATTTCTTTTGCCATAGTCATTCTATTTCTGTTTGCTGGTCTTTGTATTTTGTTATCTTCTCCAGTTATTTCTCTTTAATTCTGCTCTCTTCAGGTACTGGCATGTCCACTATCCAGACTTTTTTTGTCTTTCTTACTGACAATCATTAAGTCTGAGATGTTATGTGACTGGTGCATGTCTGTTTGAATTCTAAAGTCTCAGTGCACTTTAGCTTCATTTATTATTAACATATTAAAAACTATAAAAACAAAGCTAAAAAGAAGAAATAACGGGTGAAGAGATGTTAATAATAATGGAGCCTCCACACTAGAACTATATAGCAATGCCATAGACATGGTTCATATTATAGCTGTTATTGTAGGTTATTACACAACAGGAACACATTTATTTAAAATCTGTTCCACAGAATAAGTCTCTCAAGATTCATATCTTATTTTCATCAGTGGTCTTGGAGGTGTATCCATCATCCATTAAGCACAAATCACTTAGTGAGAAATCTACAACTACATGAGAGGACAGCAATATGGAGCATTCACTCACAACTGCTTTTTGAGAGGCAATGCTCAAAATTCTCATTAATTCTGTTCCCATTAAACTGCAGAAACCAACAGGCACATCTTTATGGTTTTTTCCTTTAATTTGATCTCCTTAGCTCTTTGGCTACAACTAGAAGTCCTTCACTTTTTTGATTCATTGGATGGAATAAACTTTTCCCCTACAAAAGTTCATTCCAACTTTAGAAAGTCTACAAGAACTATGTCCTCACCAGACATAGAATCTATAGACATTTGATCATGGGTTTCAGCACTTGCAAAGAGAAAAGAGGTATGAACCTTCTACTTCTTACTAATGTTAGACTCAAGGACCCTGTAGTCCTTTTGGAAGCCTCAAATTTCTATGTAGCTAAGGATATGGAATAATCAGATTCTAAATCCAAGCTGTTCTTGGAAGAACAGAATCCTTAAGTGTTATAGTTCAAAAGGATGCATATATTCCTTTAAATTGGAACTATCATGCAAAGGTGATTCACATATACCTTATATGAAACTCATATTTTATTTACCAGATGAAAAAAATGGAAAGGATGCTTTGCTAGTATTTATCTGTAAACATATTAATGTAAATTATAAGACTGCATTCATTTTAGCTATTTTTGCATTATGAGAGTTATCAATGACATACATACTGAAGAGTAGTCACAGTAAAAAAGGAAGGGCATCGCTTGTGGCTGAAAGACAATTTACTGTTGCATAATAAGCAGGTAATGAGGAGGCATCAGCAAGAGTTAGTAGGCATCTCAATAGCTTATAGGCTTTTTCTATAACAATATGCATTATATTAGCCTTCCCTAGGCATTTACAATTATCTAGGATAGTGTACAATGTATAACAATAAGGATGGGAATAATTGCTAGATATGAATGAGGAGATACAAGTTTTGGATCATACAATGACCACCCATCACACATGCTCAAATGTATATTTTAATCCTTAATAAGGAGAAATGTGATGGGAGTAGAAAGCCTTTAGGTGACCTGAGAACAAGGCCCCCCACATTTGGGTCAAAGGCCTTTGAATGGTATGCTGGGATTTGTGCTCAAAACAAGGTGTGGGACTTACATAAATAGGAAAGTTCAGAAGAAAACCTAAATTTTAACTAAATTAAATTTTATTTATTTAATGAAATGTTTCTGTAATTATAATGACTTATTGAAATACAGATAGTTTGAGTGCTACCTATGAATTAAAACATTTTCTCAATACGGTTGTGATATTTGAAGAGATTCTTGGAGGTCCTAAGAGGTTCTTGTTCATCCCTGCTCTGAGAAGCCTAAAAAAATAAAACCTTGCCAATTTATAACACTTGGCTTAGGTTAAGACCCTATTAAACGTTTTCATTTGTAGCACTTATTTTAACTATATATATAAAGAAATTGTACTTCATATATTTAGAATTCTAGCTTCAGAACTCTCTTCAAACGATTAGGGAGAGGGAGAGAGAGATATTTTTAAAGATGGACCCATAGCAGCACATGTTAGTAGAAAGGGTATTCTGTATTATGTAAATAGGAAGACCAGGCTCCAGCGTTTACATTCTAATATGTTTGTGTATTTCCAGGAAACACACTTCTTGGACTTCCATGACTAATGTCTTAAAGCCGTGGTGGTGAACCTATGGCACGCGTGCCACAGGTGGCACGCAGAGCCCTCTCTGTGGGTACGTGTGCCATCGCCCCAGTCCTAGGCTTCAGCTGGGTTTTATAAAACCTTTTTGCTTTAGGCCTCCACCGCCGTGTGCAAAAAAAAAAAGGTTCAATCAATCAATCAATTTTAACTTCTCCCGGGGGAGGGAAAAGATCTCGCAAAGTTGGAATTGATTGATTGAACTTTTTAGTCCCACCCAGTCTACCGTTACCACCGCAGCCACGCCCACCCAATGGGCCATGCCCACCCAATGGGCCACACCCACCCTTGGCCACACCCACCCGGCACCCGACGATACATAAGTGGGTTTTGGGTTGCAGTTTGGGCACTCGGTCTCTAAAAGGTTTGCCATCACTGCCTTAAAGCAATGAGAAGAGCAAGACATGAAAAACCCAGGCCTCTAAAACTGTAAACCAGTCAATATCAGTTAAATATTCTCTTTTTTCCAAATAGTAAAAGGAAAAGAATAATATCAGATATCATGATCATCACCATTTAAAGACAACAACAGGATCTGAAGGACCTCTGGCTCCTACTTCATAATATTAGGAAATCTAGCACTATGCTGGTAAACATTTGCAGAATCTTGCAAGTCAGATCATGCTTTACTTCCTCTTTCTTCTTATACTTTAGTGAATTAGGGACATGTTTACCTGAATCATATCTGAATGTTATCTTGTTCTTTGTGGACTTATAAAATGCTTCAGCCCCTTTTCTTTAGGTAACAGTTCCCAAATATCTCCTTCAAAGTCATTTTCCCTGCTCTGTGCAGCTACAAGCAGAATCACTCAAACATCAATCCTTTAAAAGCAAAGTCATATATAATCAACATCATATTGTCCCATCATCAGAGAAGGATGGATTCCAGAAGATGGGAACTAAGACTAAGATGGAAACTAAGATGGAAGCAAACTAAGGTAGATTCAGTGCTAATTGAAGACAGTTTGCTCCCAAACAAAGAAAATGGTAGCTTTCTCATTCTACCTGTAGGTCAAGTAATTCATAAATCCTTCATTAAGGCAGCTACCAAGGCAAAATCATCCAGCATCTGAGGACAAGACATCAATTTACTGGAAAAATGGTGTGGCATGCATCATTCTGTCCTCCTACATTTCCTTACTTCCCTCCTCACCATTTCCTGTTCAGAGAACCATATCGCTCTACCAAATGGTGGGATTGGACTAGCCAAATGCAAGAAAGGTAAATGAAAGAATAACCAAGACTAATTAATTCAATTGTGAAGAAAGATCAAAATAGAGCTGTGTTTCTCAATCTTGGAAACTTTAAGATTTCATCTTCCAGAATTCACCATCTAGCATGAATTCTGAGAGTCAAAGTCCAGATGTCTTAAAGTTGCTGAGAAACACTGAAATAGAGTAATTTGTCTTTAACATTTAATACACAAACCTGAAAAGCAGAGATAAACTGTACACATATATACAGTATATTTGCTTACCCAAATCTGTAGCTTAATTCTTTTTTCATTTTTGAAGACTGTTTTCACTTTGAAATCGATCCCAACAGTGCTTACAAAAGCTGAAGTAAAAGAATCATCAGCATAACGGAATAAGAAGGACGTTTTTCCAACGCTGCTGTTACCAATGATGAGCAGTTTGAACATATAATCAAAGTTCTGATCCGATGTTTCTTTTTGGCCATATCGGGTATCTTGCGCAGATGCCATCTGTAGATTGCAGATGAGGAAAGAGAGAGACTTTTTTTAAAAAATTAAATGTTATGTTTGCTTCATGTAACTCCAAAATGCTTATATTTTCACCAGCCTTCTCAGCACTAGGTGCCCAAGTATTTGGGTAGAAATTGAAGGAGATCTTAAGATATTCAAATAATACAGATGATCATAGTGAATATTTCGATTCCAGAAAATCAGTGGCAACCTTCCCCTCCACAAGGTAGCAGTGCTAATTAATTCTGTTACCTGAATGCCAAAATAGTGTATATTCACAGAAGTGTTTTTAAACATTCCTAAAATAGCAGCACAACCATCAAAATCAATTGCTATGAAAAGGAGAACAATTCTAGTGCTTATGCCAAAGAAGATGAAATGACAAAGCAATTGAAAAAGCAGGAAAAAAATCTTGCTTAGCTTTGTGAATTTTCTCCATTCCATCTTTTTATATTATAATCTTGTTATATCAAATTGATATCCTGTCTTCCCCTCCAGGAACTTAAAATGGCATACATAGCATAATTTGTGTGTGTGTGTGTGGAGGTGGCTTTGAGTAATGTTTGGGGTTATCTTAAAAGTACGCAAGGACAGGAGGGTAGGTCAATAGCTATATATGGCTTAATTTCAACTGGAGTACAATTGCATTTTATTCATTTGTTGTGTTTTTTTTACTTTTAGTTTATATGCCTTTCTATTTCCAAAGACACTGAATGGCATATAAATAGAAATAAAGGAATGAATAAATAAATAACACATTATAGCTACTGTTGATACACTTAATAAAGATATGGAATGTGTTCAAAAGAGCTTCATGAAGAATTATATTTAGGAAATTGCTACCAAGTGCAAAAAAATAGAAGAATAGCTGCCATCATTAAATGAGTCTTTCTAATAGATTGCCTCTGGATATTTAGGGTTTAAATTTATGTAAATATGTATAAATACATACATCTGCCAGGATAAAAGATTTTGACTTTTAACTTAGCCAGTAGGAACATCAAAGCATATATTTTGATGTGACCTTGCTGAATGTTTACTCAGCTTTGGTTAATTCCTGCCATTGTTGAACTTATACCCTAAATATGTGAATGTATGCTCTGCTGAAAAAAATCTTAATAATTCTTCACTACAATGGAAAATAATTTGGTTTTATGTTTTTTAAAAAAACAATAAAAAACAGTAAAACATTGTGGTAAACTCTAATTCAGGGCTGACTGGGAAATTCAGGGAGTTGAAGTCCATATATCTTAGTTGCTAAGGTTGAGAAACACTTTTCTAATTGATAGTATGTAGAGTTCTTGCATTTGCTATAAGTGTCAGATGTCCTCCTGTCTTTTATTATTATTTTTTTTCAATGATGATCTATATCTTCTCTGGCTTCCCACATTTCAATCAATAGTCCTAAGTGAAAACATAATAAGGAACACCTCCCATGGTGCCTTTTCAGTTGAGGAATATGGGCAATCAGGGAATTTGATCTTACATTAAGAGTGTACAAGCTAGATTGGATCCAATATGAAATGTCAGTCTGACTTGACAGTTCAGAAACCTGCTTGAAGTATTGAAGCAGATAGTTTGTTTTCCAAATCAAATGCATCAGTTATCCAGCTAATATTGTACCAATGAGAACTGGTATAGCAATACAGGATGATTTCTTTGCCTTGCACAAATGCCAGCGAAGAATCAAATAGTGGAGGCTAGGTAATGAAAGAATAGGTCTGCCATGGTATGGAAATATAGGGTCACAAAAAAGGTAGTAGGCTGCCCAGTGGTTTGGATTTAATCCAAAAGGCCTGTGGACCACATTAGTGTGGGAGCATAGCTCCTGTCAGCCTGCAAGCCTCTAAAACAGCTGTATCTTTTAGCAGAATCATATGGCAGCTGTTTTAAACAGTTTCAATGGGGGGGCTACATTGCTCTCTGAAGCAGCAGGCTGAACTGAACCTGAAACAGAGCATAGCTGTAGAAAACACAATTGGTTGAAAAGGGTAGGTGGAATTTATGAGTGGGACTTTAGAAAACATATTAACTTAAAATCATTCATATCCTTCTTTCTTCCACGTAGCCCTAAGAGCCATATTTTATTCCTTACTCTCATTTTATCTTCATAGCAACCCTTGGAAAATAGTTGGACTAAATGGATGCAACTGACTTAAACTTGCCTACGCCAATGAAGATTTGAATCTAGATATCTTCATTCCCAATCCAACAAAGCCAATAGAATATCCCTGCACTTATGGGAATGAATAGCTGATGGTGATATGAAGTATCCTGTTGTCAGCCTTTAAGCCCAGACTTTAAGTTTTCTGCTATTACAATATGAATGCTACAACAGAAAGCACAATTTCAAGGTGGTGGTATTTTTCCAGTGCTGTTGAGCTTTTCAGTCCTTCTGTGTGTAATTGATCCCCTCTGCCTCCTTTTTGAAAACTGTTCTTAACTGGTAATATCTGCTTTCACTGTTGTGAAATTGGGATGCTTCTCTTTTATTTGCAGACAAATGCATTGCAAAGTACTTTAAAAAATGGATTTCAGTTCGTGTATGAGTGTGTGTGTGTGTATACACACACACACACACATCAGAGCATGCACAGTCTTATTGCGCTGAGATAACTCAGGAGTAAACACAGTAAACAGTGGTCTATATTAAATGGTGGTTTATCTTACACTATCTACAATATCATACACCAGGAACAATGTACATACACGTGCTAATACAGCAGGACCACAATTACAGCAGGAAACAGAAAGAGGACACATCTGTGGAGCCTTCCCTTTTATACAGAGCTCTTAAAGAGATACAGACCCTGCTTGCTCTTAAAGAGACACAGACATTGCTGAGTCATTCCCATCATTACATCTTACATTGCATCAGCTAGTTAGCTTTTAAATCATTACCTTGACACACGTAATCAAGATTCACTACATGAAATACACTCCCACACATTTCTTTCATGGAATGTAACTACAGTATTCCCATCTTAAAGGTCTGTTTGGTATTCACTTGCTTTCTCCCAATGATTAACAGCTGTGTTGGGAATAACAGGATGGAACTGATTTCCAATAATAAGCATTAACTATAAATTTACCTCTTTGAATGATGTTGTTTGGACTTTTATACACGTGGACAGAAACTGACTGTACAAAAATATGGATGATTGGATGGTTATCTATAAAATTATTTCTAGGGCTCTGAGGCTGAAAGCACAATCAGAATCTAGAAGGGATATTTCAGGATGTCACAGAGAATAGTGTTTTTTTTAAACAAGTTTTATTAGTATTTTTTGGTTTTACATCAAAGTGCTTTAGGAATCCACGTGGAGATAGGGTGATCAATCATCCAAAAAAAACAACAACACAATATAATCAAACATAGATAGTTCAATAATTCCTTAAAAGTTCCTTCTCTATTTCCCTCAGGCTATAACCTAGTATTAATACATTTCTAAATAAAATTCAATCATTGTAAAAAGAATATCAATAGTAATTCATTTATATCAATCAAAATTCTGTTTTAAGTTTAACTATTTTACAATTACCATTTTCCACTTTAGCCTAAAATAAACACATAAGTTACATTTCGGGTCTCCCGATTTCCCATCAAACAATAATTATTTCTAAAATATACATATTATATCAACTATTATATTTTAATACTTCCCAACTATATTCTCTTTCCTGTACTCTATCAAATATACATTTTCTATTTCAAATATATATTTTATAAATCTTAAAACCCCTTTTTAACTCCTTACCTAAAATTTAAATCCTATCAAAATCATTATACTTATAAAAAGAAAAAGTATTATTCCACCAGACACCTTATTTCATTTCCAATCTGTATTCTATTTCTTCATCTATTTACTTTTTATTTACCACATATTAAATTTCCCAACCATAGTCAAATTACCTCCTAACCATAGTCAAATCCATAGTTTTCATCTCGATAGTATTAACTCAGTCAAAATCTCTAAACGCCTTTTTAACCCGTCAAATAAAGTTTTAACCATTTTTAAACCTAATTCTAGCTTTCTTTTTGTGCCAAGCAGGTTTCCACCAAAGAGCCTCTGAGTCATCAAATCTTAATATTTGGTTATCCATATGTCTCCTCAATTGAGTCTGATCATAATCCTCTTCTCTTTTTTCCAGTGTTGTCTGCACTATATAATCAGTCTTAATCAGTATAATAGTTATTCGTTGTTTGTCCATGTTGTCAGTGTTTTCGATGCCTCGTTTTTGAAAGTCCATTCCTGTTGCTTTTAGGATTATAGGTGTTTTGGTTGGAATCCGCCTTTGGTCATCAAGATTCTCCATACTTTGCATCTGCGATATAATCTCTTCCTCTGTGTTGATTGGTTCCTCTTCAATAGATTGTAGATATATTTCCTCCATCTCATTGAATTGTGGTGGTTGCATATCGGCCTCCTTAGGGTTAATCTGTTCTTCCTCTATTATTCCTTGATCTATAAATTGGTCAGTGAAAGTTTGAGAGTCAATTTTTAACTCTGAAACATCATCTTCCATGTCCATTCTGAATTGTTCTTTCAGTTCCAAATTTTTTTCTAGTAAAATAGTCCATAGTCAAGCTGTGGGTAGGATTCCATTTCAATAATAAAGTAGTCTTCCTCTGTTGTTCCTTGATCTATAAATTGGTCAGTCAAAGTTTGAGAGTCAATTTTTAACTCTGGATCATCTTCCATGTCCATTCTAAATTGTTCTTTCAGTTCCAAAAAATTTTCTAGCAAAAGTCCATAGTCAAGCTGTGGGTAAGATTCCATTTCAATAATAAAGTAGTCTTAATTTTTTAGTGAAAGTTCAGCTTGAAAGGTAAATACAACCATAAAAATTCTGTAGTAGAAATAGTATAAGGTATAGGATCCAAACAGAAATAGAAAAAAACAAAAAAATCAGGCCAAATAGAGATTCTATAGTAGCAAAATTATAAAATGTAATATCCACACAAGAGTAAGAAAAAATAAAAAAGTCAAGCCAAACAAAGAGATAAAGGCAGAAAAAATCAAAATCAGTATTATAAGTATCCAATTTATAGTCCAAAATAGTAATAAAAAACGTGCCTTAAAGGTCAATTATTATCTTGTAATCCAAAAAAAGAAAAGTCCATTTTTCTAAGAAATATATTTTGTATTATAAAGTCAAAGTAAACTACTAGAAGAAAGCCAAGGAAAGCAAAAAAAATGAAGCCTTTCAGCTGGTTTCAATACAGATAGGAATGTTTGGGCATCACGACAAGTTTAAGCTGAATACACATCCGACCAAGCAAAGTGAAAGTGATTTGCCATTTCAATCCACAAAACACCGCCCAGACAGCCGAAAACTTTTTAAAAGAAACAGTAATGTTCAGAAGGGGGGGAGGACGGAAAACACTCCACCCCCCTCCCTAAAGTCTTCCACTTAGACTAAAGACAAGCAGGCAAAGAGGAAAAAAATCCACCTTCACAATAAGGATTTTTTCAGAATCCCCGAAATCCAACAGCTCAAATAGTCAGTAAAAATTAGTTATTTTTCTCAACGCTCGTTTTCCCAAGTATCCGAACGCTGCTTTCTGAAAGTAGGGAAATAATTCTAGAAGCTTTTGTCAGGAAGATAAATAGGGTATCAAGAGGGAAGGAAAGGTCTCACCCGGATCACCCACGGTGGTTCTTTTCGCTTAGATGTTGCTGTGACTTTCGGCTGAAGCAGCTAGATGATCGGCCATGTTAATGGCCGATCTTTTTCCCCATCGACCCAAAGGAGCTGTCTCAGACCGCAGAGGGAGCTGCCGCTCCCTCCGCCATCAACGAGTGGCCTCCTCAATGGTGGTCGCCCCTCCAGAGCGACTTTCGACCCTATCCAGGGTCTACCGGCAGGGGGAAACCGGCCGGCAAAGAGAGCAAAACTCTTTGTGCGACCGCCTGCACTGCGACCAAAACCGGAAGCCACAGAGAATAGTTTTCATTAAGGTAGTTAGAATGGCCTGTCCATTAAGTGACTTACATGCTGGATATGACTAGCCATTAAACAAATATTTATCAGCATGGTCAGTTGATCCCTTTTCTAGATCCCTGAAAGATTCCATATCTCTCAGTTTCTTTTTCAATGCTGGAGAAGTGGCAATACTTTGAATGTGGTCACCAATTACTTATTTTGTTTTGGGATTTGTTGAGGATGCAGAAGTTTCCTTGTTAATGCTTTGGTCTGTCACATACCATGTTCCAGGTTTTTATTTGTAATTAAAAGATTCTTTCAAAAAAGATTTAAAAAAAAGATGAGACAAATGTCTTGAAGAACATCAAAAAGATGCTCAAACCATCATATTACATAATCTTCATAAAGGTTGTGTTAAGCAGGTAAAGAATGATTCCTTGAAACTCTATTGCATGCAAGCAGAGGTAGTTATGGTAAAATTAACTTCATAATTAAGTATGCAGGTAGTCCTCAATTTATGACAATTGAGCCCAAAATCTATGTTAAGTGAGACATTTGTTAAGTGAGTTTTGCCCCATTTTATGATCTTTCTTGCCAAGTTGTTAAGTGAATCACTGCAGTTGATAAGTTAGTAACCCGGCTGTTAAGTGAATCTGGCTTCCCCATTGACTTTGCTTGTCAGAAGGTCGCAAAAGATGATCATATGATCTTGGGACACAGCAACAGTCATAAATATGAACCAGTTGCCAAGCATCGGAATTTTGGTCACATGATCATGGGGATGCTGCAAAGGTTGTAACTGTGAAAAATGGTCATAAATCACATTTTTCAGTGCCATTATAACTTTGAACAGTCACTAAATGAACTTTTGTAAGTCAAGGACTACATGTATTACATTATATCATTGTATATCTTCTGCAGTGAGAGATACTTGCCTGCTTATTGATTGCTTTCCAGTTCAATTCTGGATGATGGTTTAAACCTTTAAACCTTTGATCTGCCTGGTAAGTAATAACAAGGGAGACAATTTGCTTCATCATCATTTTGCCTGGATGTTGAGACCTGTAGCTAAAACTCTCTGTATAACATGCCCATGTGCAAGGCTTTTCAGTTTCTATACATTCTTGAATTGTTTTTTCTCAGACTATTATGATTGACCACACAATCAGGAATGTTTAGACTGGATTTGGCATTTTTGTCCAAATATCAAGTTCTTTCCAAGGACCTGGGAGAGGTAGGTGTTGTTATTCAATAATATTAAAGGTATTGTTGCAGGATGTAAGTTATTCCAAGGAAAGCTGCTTTTGCAATTGACTGGTGGTGATGTTACCAATGCCAATGGTGGTGCACCCAAAGTGGTGGTGCACCCAAAACCACCTAATACTATTGGTTCTATCTTTGCTTTCTTTTGCCACAGTTCTACCTCTACTTGCATGTCTTTATATTTTTTTCCAATTCTTTGTCTTCTATTCTGCTATTTCCTGATAGTGTCATGTTCACTATCCAGACTTTTGTTTTTCTTATCGACAATTATTAAATCTGGGGTATTATGTGGCAGGTGCCTGTCGGTTGGAATTCTAAGGTCCCAGAGCAATTTAGCTTCTTCATTTTCTATTGCTTTCTCTGTTTTATGGTCCTATTGGTCTTGCTTGCAAGCAAATGACATTTCAGATATTTCAGTGTACCATTGTTGCTACTTTGTCAAGCGGCATGATGGCCTAGTAGTGAAGACACTGAATCCCAGATAGCGGCAGAAGTTTCTCTCCCAGAGCATAAAGAAAAAAATATCTGCTGCGAACTTCACATAGGCAACAGGAAAGACCTCTGACCATTAAATGCGTAGTTCCATCCAGTCATCCCAACTCTACCTCAAATTAAGGATCTATAAGAAAAAAGAAAAAAATGTTGCTACTTGGTCATGCCGTTGTTTGTAGTCAGTCTGCATGATCTTCTTACAGCTAACTAGGTGGTCCACTATTTCTTCAACGTCTTTGCAGAGATGGCATTTGCTGTTTGTCTCTCTTCTCAATTCCAGGTTTGTATGCATTTGTTCTTAAGGTTTGGTCTTGTGCAATCGGAATCCATCCCTCTTTCTCTTTCTTTAATTTCCCTGCTTTTACCCATTGCCAGTTGTTGCTGTTGTTGTTCCCACTAGGGCACATTGGAAATTTTTGACTTGGTTTTTTTCCCCTATTTTCCCTTCTGCAAACATTTGGAACTTCCTGGTCCTTTGCATGGATTCCTTTGCATGGATTATGCTCTTTGGGTTACAAAACACTGAGGTACCTGAGTTTACCTGAGAATACTCCCACAATATTTAGTCAGTGTGCTGTGCCTTTATTGGTGATTTTTTTCCCCTTAGATTCCTTCAGTAGAGATTTTTTTAAAATAAAAATACTTCTGTAAATCTCTGGACTCTCCTGATGCCTCTGGCAAGGAGATCCTACTGCTTAGACTTTAATTCACATCTATATGTTGGGATAAAGTGCCAAATACTGTCATGCATTTGTTAACTCATTGTTCTTCCAAACATTTGCACAACTTTGATAACTATGCCACTGCTCTGAACTCTCTGTAATATAGCCAGAGGTTCTTCTATGGCCTAGGACACTCTTCCCCATAGGAACAATCTTTTAGTCACATATAACTACATAACATTCATAAATAAAAGAAAATGGCAAACATGGAGCAGTTACCTACCAGATACACAGAAGTCTGAGTTAATATTGATGCAAAAATGTTTGTTGCTGACTTTGTTAAAGAGACATTCTGTATTCGTATGGCAAATGAGACAGTTGTTCTACTGTACTGTCTCAGTTTCGCTCATACACAAATAGGCTAGTGCAAGCATGCTGGCTTATACTAATATTTGCTATCTTCAAAGTGACCATTATGTATTAAGGAGGCCACACATAAGACTATTTATCCATAGTTCATTTTCATTAAAGCATTTTTTTCTCTGAATTTTAATAGCTGCATGATTCATATTGAGGATCTTTGATCTCTGAAAGCCCATATATTCTCCCCTGCATAATCTTCATTATGCAGGAACTAATACTAATTGTGGTGAAATTTCCTGACTCCAAGGAAACTTTTGTGACATCACCGTGACTCCTCATACCAATCATTATTTCTCTTTTCAGCCTGGCAAATGCCTAATCAAAAGCAGCTTCCTGTCAGCCTTCCCATGTAAACCAGACAGACATGAAACACAACCAGATGTTTTAACTCCACTTTACTGTAAGGCTACATTAACAGATCTTATAAGTCTGAAAGTACAAATCTCTTGCCACTCCCATAACAGCCCAAGAAGCTAGCTTCTGAATCAATTTTTCTGTCCATTATGCTATGTCACCTCTTATCCAACCATTCTCTAGACAACACTTCCTCACCCCACCTCTCAAAGCCTTTCTCTCATATCATTACACTTCCTCATCTTCAGCTCGTTTCCCAAGCATCAGAAAATCACAATGAGGAAAATAATATCAAATTATTGGAATGATGCTCTGTCCTGATGACTTGTACAATAGGTCTATCAGAAATCAGGTTTTTTTGTATATGTAATGTTGCTTCCCCATATTGCTGGACCCGCTCAAATCCTGACTGAAGATGTTTGAATGAGCCTGGCAACACACAACAGAGAAAAGCCCAGATCATTTAATTCTGAGATTCCCTGTGCATTTTGAACATATCATAAAATTCCTGATGATGTGGGGAAAAAATGGTGAATGCAGGCAAAGTTATCTAATCAATTTTGAAAGTTTCAGAGTATTATACTGATCTCATTCATGCAAATGGGACCTCCCAGATACTGATTTTCCTCATCTGTATTTCTTTAATGAATGTCTGATATGAGCTATTTGAGGTAGCTACCGTTTCATCAGAAATAAAGAAAAAAAGTGTGACATGCTTATTGGAATCTTAGATGTCAATGGGAAGATTAGCCTCATAGGCTTATTCTGCCATGAAGCTGATAGGGTGTTCTTCAACAAACCTATGCTTTCTTGGCCTGAACCTACCTAAAAGGTTTTGTGAAAAAGCATAGGTTGATGAAAAATATGTTCAACTCTATGGAAGAAGATAGATAAAAATGAACAAATAATTCTATTATCTAAGGAACAGATCTAAGAAACCCAGGAAGATCAGCATTTTCACCAAATGTTTTTTGGAATCCAAGTATCTATCCAATCTTGGCTGCCTTAAAAAAAGCACTGTAGAATGGAATGTGGTTAGTACTTGGATAGAAGAACCAGAATAGGAGAACTAGGACAACTCAGGATTGTAAGTTAAAATGAAAAATCAAAAATATCAGAGATGATGGCAAAGGCAAACCATACTGTTGTCAAGAAAACTACATAGAAGTGTTCATGAAGATGTCAGGAATGTAGCTCAACTTGCAATTTTTAATTTTTAAAAAATATATAGCCACTTAAAAATTTGGGCAAATTTTAAAAGGAAAATTGGGTAATTTGGGGTTTAATCTCCTTACAGGTAGACCTTGATTTACAATCATTGTTTGTCAACCATTTGAAGTTACAAAAGTGCTGAATAGTACCTTTGACCGGTCCTCCCATGGTCATGTGATCAAAATTCATGCATTTGGCAAATGGCGTGTATTTACAATGATTACAGTGTTCTGGGGATCATGTGATCACCATTTGGAAACCTTCCCAGCTGACTTCCAACAAGCAAAGTCAATGGGGGAGGGATTCCGGATTCACTTAATGACCATGTGATTCATTTAATGACCATTGTAATTTGCTTAATGACCAAACCAAAATGTCTTAAAATTGGGTGTAATTCACTTAATGCCTGCCTCACTTAACAACAGAAGTTCCAGTCACAAGTTCTGTATCTGATAGTAAATAGCTATTTGTTTAGTGAGGCTCATTTGACAAAATCAAATGAACCCAATCAGCCTTTGATTTTTGTAAAAAAAGGAAAAAAGATTCTTTTCAGAAAAAAAAAGGTAATCAGAAACCCACATCCCAACAAAATTCAAACTCATAATACAATCTGGAATAGCTTGAGGCTTGAATAATTATCAACATATTCAGTATGGCTGGACAGATCTTCAATAGAGTTTTTGATAAAACTTCAAATAATACTATCAAAGCAGGTTGACAAATCAAAGTGGATATTTTAATGACCTCTGCACATCTTCTGTGCATGCAGAGAAAACCTTGTAAAGCAAAGCAAAGCAGCTGGTCAGATTGGGTCAGCTCACTTCTATACTGTATTTTATTTTGGGACTCTGAGGCCGATTGACTCAATTTTCCAAGTTGAGGTACTAGAATCAGATAGTCTTGAATTGGAACTGTGCTGTTTTGATAGGTCTAATTTTCAGCAGAAGAACTGGGAGGAGGGAGATGTTTTAATGCTAATCAGAAGTACTTTGCATGATTGCATTTTTTTTGTATCTTAGAGAATCCTTGATACTCTCTAATTATAATTATATAGCAGACATGCAAATTTGTATTATTAGTCTCTTTCAATCCTCCACAGCTTTGTTTTGACAGTTCTGTTGCATCTGGTTTGTATAAAATCAGTGCTTGTACTGCTTTGAGAAGCAGCAAAAACTTAATTCTTATTTGCATAATGCCATTACAGCAAGACTTGTGTGTAGAAGAAAAGGATCCCCTTCAACAAAATGAACAGGTGGGTCTTCAAAAAAAAGCAGAATTGGGTTTTCTGAAAAAGGTCCTCCCATAAGGTTGTTGATTCCAACATTGAATATTACTTAGCTGTATTATTTAATTTCTAACTAGTAGTGGAAGCTTCAGAGGTAAAATTATTGCAACATCACTATGATTTCATTTCCTAAATCCTTCTTTGGTTTTCTTTAGCATAAACAAAATTGTTTATCCAATTTTGCTGTAATTAGTGGTGCAAAGCAATCTTGCTCAGTGAAAAGCTCTTGTCTGTTTTTGCTGCTTCCAAATCTTGATTTACTTCCTAGAATGCCTCTCTGTGGCTATTTCTCTTATTTTCTTTAAAGCAGGGATCTCCAACCTTGGCAACTTTACGATTTGTGGATTTCACAAAGTTCCCTAAAAATTGGAGATTGATCAGAAATTATCTAGTACCAATGACTGCTTCTTGTATAGGTGGCAGAGCACCACTTGCTTCAGGACTGATGGAACCATCTGCTCTCTCAAGGATGACTTCACCACCATTTGGACCCAACCACATCATTTTTCAGGAGGCATTGAGTAGCCAGGAGGGACAAGGATCAATAAACAGTGCTGGCTGAGGAATTCTGAAAAGTGAAGTCCACAAGTCATAAAGTTGCCAAGGTTAGAGATCCCTGCTTTAAAACATTCCTTAGAATTGTTTTTTTTTTTCCTGGAAAGCTTTTGCTATAGTCTCATCCCAATATTTACTGCAGCTAAACCAAATTATGAGTAATTGAAATGATGATATAATTCTTCTTTACTTAACCTTGTTTCATTTTCCTCCATTTTCAATTAATTTCCCTGTGTCTTTTAAACCTACAGGATATATATATATAGAGAGAGAGCAGGGAGCTCTATATTTTTTAAGTAATGTTGATATTATTGATAATGCCATGTGAAACCAATGTTCTTGTTTTACTTTAACTGCACAATTTTGTTTGGAACCTAAGCTTAGAAAATTTATTCAAAACTAAATATGAGTCCAATAAGATTTTTCTTACTACCATATAATATGTATATAATATATTGCTGTAGTATGACTGGCTAACTAATTTATAGATTTTTACTCAAAAATAATGTAACATTAACGTGTTTTCTGAACAGATGCAATTCTTGTAACTAATCCAGAAGCAAAATAAGCCTATAACTTTCATTTCTTACTATAAAAATATCAGTAATATCAGTAATACTTTTATTTTGCTAAAGGGATCTAATTCTACTTTAAAAAAAAAAAATATTTTGTGCCTAAGTTAAGGTTCACTATATATATATTCACTTATAAAGAGTTCATGTTCTTTGGAGTTTAATTCTTGCAGATGGATATATTTATAATTCCTTCTGGGGTAAATAGATTTCACCATGTAACATAACATGTGCAATCAATCTGAATGAATTATTGCAGTTCAGAGTTAAACACACCCTATAGAGATGTTATATAGGGGGACAGTAAACAAAAAATAATTCTGTTAAAAAATTGCATTTTGACCTTAGATGAACAGTGCCTAAGGAAACACATTTGCCAAACTAAAACTTTCTAAATATTCGGTAGCTCATAATATTTTGTAAATCTGTTTGCAAAATTTCTAATACTAGACAGTATTATTTGTCAATAGGTATGTTACAACTACCAAGCAAGCCATACAATAAAAATATGGAAATTAACAAAACATCTCTATGCATATCTACACTGAAGTCCCATTAGGCCAAGTAATACCATAGCACAGAGCATGGCTGCGATATTCAAATGGCCACTAGATAGCAGTAAAGAGATAATGGAAACTCTTAACACTATTTTTCCATCTAGTGGCCATCCAGAATTTTCCAGCCAAGATCTGGCAGCAGATCATCACTCATCAAAGTTCCATCAATATATAATGTTAATGAAATATTAAGATAGCAAACTATACTTACCTATAAGACTCATTCAGCACAATAGGATTTCCTTTTGACTACATGTATAACTGACTGCATCCTGCATAACACATAGTCAGAAATTAGACCTAGTATGTTCAGTGGTTACTCCTTAAATAAAGGCTTAGGATGGCTACCTGAATTTGGAGACTTCATGTAGGAATGGAGGAAAGAAGGAAAGGAGAAAGGTTCTATATACAAAGAATAATAGTAGAAGCCCCTTTCCTCTATGGTGTTAAAACACTAACTAATGATATTCTGTTCTTGCCCTCAATCAGCCTTTGCAAATGGAGTTGTCAGCTGAAAGACAGTTCTATCAAATTGCATTTAGTCCTCAATGCTCTGAATTCCTCGGTAATGCCTTGCTGTCCTTAGTCAGCCAAAGAGAACAAATGAAAGGATCAGAATGTTTGAGGAAGACACAAGGGAAAACTGACACACAGTGTTTGCGATGGGAATTAACACGTGATGTTTGCTTGAGTATCGTCCGTCCTTTTCTCTCCCTCTTGTTTGCAAATTATATCTCCGAATTACGCAACCATAGGTTCCTGTTTTGTGCGCCGCACCCCTTCCTCATAGCCGCTGTCCTCTCCCCGCGACCGTGTAAATGTGCGTGCCCAGAGTTCCTTTAGGAATATTCCTAGTTTCCCTTTGGCGTGCTACTAACCTGCATAGCAGCTTCGTGCCTCATTATCAACCACACGTCTTTTCTTCCTCTCTCCGCTTTCTTCCACCTCCGGATTTACTACCGCTAGGACCCAACCAGCAAATCAAGCCACAGCCAAGCCAGACTATACGCCCGGCTCAAGGCAGGAGCAACAGCAGCGAACGACACGCTCAGCTGCTGTTCCGCCAAGGATCCAGCGCAGACCGATCAGCACGGGAGCTGTCCACCGTGTTATTCCCCCCTCCCCTCCCTTCGCAACGATCTGTGGGAGTTGTAGTCAGAGCCGGTTAGGGTTGCTGCCCAATCGAAGGGGAACCTTCGTTACCCACAACTACGGCTCCCAGTGACGCTCGCGCGCCTTTCGCTTCACCCTTTCATCCTCTCCCCAATGTAATCGCTCCATGGAAACGGAAACAAGGGTCCCCTCGGCTTACAGTTTCCCAGCTGTTGGGCAAGTCTTTGCTTGGGCTGCTGCTGGCTGAACTTTCTGCGGAAGAAAAAAAAAGCCTTCACCCCAAAACCGGGGTTTCTCCATTAGACTAGGTAGAGGTGAAGTGGACCTCGCCCACACCCCACGCTTTCTAGCCGGGTTAAACCTCATCCCCCTAAATGGGTTTCCTTCCATTCTGGCGCCGTCGGTTGGAAGGCCCTTCATTGGGTAGGAAAGCTGCCGCCAGCAGAGATCAGGGCGTTCCTTCGCCTAGCGTGGACCTGTCGAGGCAGCCCCTTGATAGTGGAAGAGTGGTGGTGATAGTGGGTGGGGGGGGGGAACTCGGGTAGCTTCATCGATGCTGGACCTCCTCCCACCCGCCTTTAAATAGAGGAAAAAGAGTTCTACCTTGCCGTACAGTTCCATCTCGGCCTCGCCAAACGGGCTCCAGGGCCCAGCGGGCAACTCGTCGTCCTGATTTTCGCACACAAAGACTGGCTAAGGCACTGAGCGACGGGGAGGGAAACTGGGGGAGAAGGGGCCAAAGCAGAGCGTGGGCTCGCTCGTCCCTGGAAGCTGGAATCCAATAGCGGCTTTTGGAGCATCGGCCACCCCACTCCGGGCAGTTTCCCAGCACCGCTCTTGGCGTGAGCGCAACCCGGGAGAGCTCCCTTTAGGCGCCTTTGATTTAATTAGCCCCGAAGCAGAAGAAGAGCAGGTGCGGGAGGAGGGAGGGAACATCAGAGGCAGCACGTTGTGGAAACAGCAACCTGCTCAGAGCAAAACAAAGAAGTGCCAAAGCCAGAATAGCGAGGTTTGGACTAGGTTGGCTGTTTGTCAAAGACTAGAGGAAAAGGTTGGGGTCTTTCCCCTGGTCTTAATGCCTTCCAGGTGGACCGGGTTTTTCTAATCCTCCCTAGCATCGTTTATTAGCTGCCTGGAGGTTGTATGAACTGAAGTCTAGAATGTTTGGAGAGGACAGGCTGGAGAAGGAATGGTGTTTTATTTTTTTTGTTGATTTACTTAATTCATCCATCCATGATCAAAAGGTAGCAGTTGCCATTCTCCCTTCCGTAGTGATTTATTTATTCTACACTTTTATCATTCACCCATCTCCAAAGACCCTGGGCAGGTTACAGGAATTTAAAATTACATAAAATTATAAAAACAACCCTAAAACCACCATAATAAAGTAACCCTCCCCTAAGCTGTGTGTATGTGTGTTTGCTGGGGAAAACATTTCAGTAGAAGTGCTTATATAGGGTCAACAATTGCTATTATGCACATCTAAAAATACCATGGGATAGCAGCAAAACCTATCATACAAAGCTACTTTTTCTTTCTGCTTTGTAGTTGCTGTACTGGGTTGTGTGTGTGTGTGTGTGAGAGAGAGAGAGAGAGAGAGAGAGAGAGACTTTTCTCTTCCATTATAAGGATGTATTCATTTGTAAGTCAGAACTTTTCAGCCTGGGATATCATTAATGGCTATCACTAATGATATCATTAATACTAACCAGGAAGCTAAAAACTGGCCTTTGTTTAAGAGAAATCATGGAGACAATTGCAAATGCAGAATAAGTGCATGGAGGTATAGATGGGCCATCCAATCTATAATTACTCTTCTAATAGCAAACTAATGTAATCCATTGCAAATAATTTTAGAAGCAAGAAACAAAAGTAGGCTGCATTATATCTAGGAGAGTTCCAAGAGGGAGAATCCCTTCTTTTCATTGCTGAGATCTACCTGCATGCTTTTTCAGTTTCCTTAGGTACAGATCAACCTCAGTTTTGGAAAAGTTAATCCATATGTTTCATATTTTTAAAATCTCTAATCTGAATCAATTAGATTGGTCTGTTGGGAGCACCTTTAAAATTAGGGGTCGAATACTCATTACTCCTTTTCCAACAGTCCCACTGTCTCTTTTTCTTCCTATCTCAATAAAATCCATATTGGGGAATTTGAAAGACAGCAACATCCATTACCACCTATCATGATCTCTTCTTTCACATGTACCACCTTCAGCAAAGTCAGATATGAATACTCCCACACATTACATGCTCAGATAAGTGTGCATCTTAAGTGGAGTAAACTTTAGAGGATTTGCTATTGTCCCCTTTCTGACCAGCCTGCCAACTTTCCCATCTCAATTAGTGGGGAGAGAATAAGAACCAGTTCAGAACCAATTCCCAGACAGGGAACATTTGCTTCCATTCTGTTCATGGGCTCATATTGCAATAGTGGAATGGCTACTGATTCAAAAATAATTTTGTCTGCAGAAAAAAATTGTCATAGTGTAATAAGTCACCTCATAGAGTTCTAGATGTTTATGTTGGAATCATTCCAGGTTGTATTACACTTTCACTTGCTACTTCCAGTCCATTGGCTCATAAAGGAGTGACAGAACGTGTTGCAACATCAAAAATAGATGAATACTGTGATATTTTACTTGTCTATTTCAGTGAACAAAAACAGTGACAATTTTGTTGTGTTTCTTCCTGAGAACAAAGGTAAAATGTTGTTTACAAATCCATCACACATTTTTTTCTCTATCTGGTTAAGATGATACCCATCGCATTGTTATTATCTCTAGCAATGAAATGGAAAATAGCTTTAAAATAACAGCTGGGATTCACCGTAGACTACCAGATGTAACTTAAAGCTCAGGATTTTGACTATAAACAAGATGTATGTTTCTAACACCATGTTGATACTAGCTTCTCATAATTTGAAATATTTATATATTGAAAAAGTTGATAGGACCTGAAGATAAGACAAGATAACTAGTTAAAGGGTATCAGAGATAAAGAGATTCTTAATGATTGGTAAAAAAATATTCTTTAATATTCAGACATTTCTGAATTATTTATTTTCTTCACTAAAGCATAACCAGAAAGGAACAAAACAATATTATGTTCTTATATCTTTAAATTAGTGGTATTTTCCATATGATCACTTTCCCACGAAATTCTTATTTGGCAGCCAGAAACAGTACTAAAAGAAATATTTCCAATGTAAACAATGCACAGTCATTGAAAATGAAATAGTTATATAATAAATGCAACAGATAATTAACATTTCTGTTATATGCATAAAGTACACATAGCCTTCCCTAGACTGAGTCTTCCAGAATTTCTAGCTAGCATGCTTATTGACCAGGCTGGTGATATTTTAGGCAATTGTAGGCCTAATATATCTGAGCAGCACTGATTAGAAAAGAGGCAATATTAATTCAAGTGATCTCAACTCCTAGCCTGGAGAGCTTGAATAATTTTGGACTCAGATATCAAGATCTTTAAGGGATCGAGGATCTATCTATCCCTTATTAGAAGAATCTTCTAATAGAGCTGGAAAGGACTATTTAGAGCACTGTGTCCAACCCTCTGCTCATTGCAGCAATTCAAATTAAAATATCTAAGACAGATGGTGTCTCAGCTAACAACATAGAAAATTGAGTCAACTGCTCACTATGTTTCAAACTTGTACTGTAATGACTATGGAGATTCTCAGTCATCCAGGTCATGGTTGTCCCAAAGGTGCTTTTTCAAAAGGCAACTGGACATTGTTTTTCATTGAAGATATTTCGCTTCTCATCCAAGAAGCTTCTTCAGTTCAAGTAATGTAGTGTAATGAGTTTCTTTGTTGACTAAACATCCATAGCACTAGAAGTAACATCTACATTCAGGGAAGTGGATGTTTTCTCTCATCTTGCCTGAGACTCTTCAGCTGCAACTCTTGACATTGGGAATGGGTAGGAGCTGAAGATATCCAACTAGCTATGAAAGAACTACATTCTCATTCTCATTGGGATAGAAATATCAGATGCCTGGTTTGGTGGTTAGCACTCTCAATGATTTACACAGAACCTTCATAAAGTACCATTTAAAGGAAGCATTCCACCAAGAATAACAATATCTAAAACTCAGGAGCAGATATGAGCCATCATTATTTTTTTTTTACAGCCATGACAATTTCATTACATTTCCCATTAACTGAATCATTCAAGATCTCCAGACATAAGAATTAAGGCCACTTATGTATGCAGCCTTAGCCACATTTTTAAAGACTTCGACTGTACCCCTACACTTTTGCAAATTTGAAGAGAAAGGTAGCTTTTCTCAAAGCTTTTGTATATGTGTGGTATGTGCTGAGGCTTCTTCCATCACTCATGAAGTTGTGTGATTCTACAAAGTGTTTAACAGAGCCTAATGCATTTCTCCAATTGCTCAAATTGCCCATTTCTGCTCAGAGTGCAACTCAATTGTTCTTCAGCTTATGTGTTCCTAAATTTTGTAACAAGTTCTTGGTTCAATCTAATATGACTGGGTGCATATTCAAGATAAACTACATTTGGAATTTCATCAGAATAAAACCTATTTAAAGATGCATTACTGCAGAGAGAAGGAACATATTTTATGAAGAAAATATATTCAAAATAGTTGCTTAAGAGAGTACAAAACAATTATATAAAAGTTTTTGAAATTGAAGGTTAATGTCAAAATGAGTTGGCTCTGACTTATAAAACAGATATAAGTTTGACAGGAAGTGCAGTCCATCTTAAATCCTATGTAGATTAATCAGGAAGTTTTCACTGGATGATTCTAAGGTGTTGTCAAATTGTCTTCTAGCACTCTGCAGTCATGTATTTTATGCATCTGATTTATGCATCATCCCGAATTAGCCACTTTGACATTTAAACATTTAACACAAAAGGACAGTAAACACAATCTTTAATTCATTCAAGATAAAGCTGTTCCATATAGGTTAGAACTATGCTTTCAATAAAATTGAAAATGCCTCAAGTTATTTGAAAAGATAGTTGGATAGAAACCATTATTTAATGTCCATATTGAATTTAATAAAACACAGATGACCTATCTAAAAACAGCTTGTTTTGATTACAGTGTTCTATATTTGATCGCATAAGGAACAGAAGATTGATTATACTCTGTCAAAATTGTTTTCTGAGGAGATTTGGAATTGATGAAATCATCAGAAAGAATTTCCTGTTTGAGAATTATCCTAATGCTAAGTATTAACAAAAGCACCAGATAATTGGAAATAGATGGAAATATTTAAGGAAACAGGAAATTATGTTTAATATGAAAGGCATTCTACACATATCTATTTATATGTACATGTATGCCAACTTAAATAGAGTAGTGTCTGCAGAGGAGAGCAGGGTGTCAAATATGCAAGATGACATGGTATCAGTTGTGATGCCTTGTCTGCCATCTTGCAGGTTTTTATCACCCCTCAAATATCTGTGTTTACATATATTCATTCCTCCATGCATCCTGAAATCTTCACAATTTCAAATTAATATCAGGACATTGGCTGTCAGAATTCTGAAATTTCTTTCCAATTGTTCAAGTGAAACTGGAATGGAAACAGAGTGCTCTGCCAATTACTCGGTTAAATGAAAAATGAGAAATCTCCCCAGAAATTATGGTACCACTTAAATTCCTATCATCTGGGACTATTGGATCTGCTGGGTGAAATGATGGAATTACAATCCAGCATTTCCAATCCCTGTTCTTAGAGGAGCTGACTAAATATGGTTATACCTGATCTGGAATTCGGTAGTTCAGAGGCAAAACTGTATTTATGATTTTTTTTTTTTAAGTTTGGGGAAGAGTCATGGCCTTTTGCTTTCATTTGCTTTGGAAAGAAGACATCTATTAAAACACATTGATGATGGAACTTCGTTACTGAGAAGTAGTCATTTTGAGGTTACTCATCTTTTTTAAAAAAAAATTCATTGAAAGTGATTCCCAAATATCGACTAAAGACTTCTTGACTTTCTTCATTTAAAAGAAAAAGGGCACTCTTTTGAGGATAGTAATGTTGACATTTTTGACAGAGAAGACCGATGGCATGAGAAAGGAGTGAAGGAATCCATTTATTCCGAAGTGGAAAATGCTTCTCTCAATAGAGGTGGAGGCCTCAGACACAACCTGTCCCCCATTTTTATGCTACTCTCTCATCAGTCCCCAGGATTCAACTTCACAGTTTCACCAGGGAGGCCACACTTAATGACCCCTAAGAATTTTAGGAGTTGGTACATTCCAGTTACTCTCTGCCTACTCAGCTTCCCCTAACCAATTTGTTCATACTGAAGAAGCTACCTGGATAAGTAGCAAAACATTTCAAGCCAATAAGAAAGTAGGTACAGTTGCCATGACTTAACTTCCAGACAATTCTATCTGGATGACTAAGGAACTTCATCCACACATTGATTAAAGAGGTTATATTCTAATACAAAGCTACCCAAGTTATTTCCCACAGATCTTTGGAGGCTACCACATTCCTTTGAGGGTCTTCTCCCATCTCAAAGATGCATTTCCATAGTTTCAAAGGGCCACTGAAATCTCCTGTTTTGCTCCATTTTAGAAACTACATCTATTTTGATTTTGATCTTACTCCATAATCTTCTCTTGTCCTTTTATTACCATCACAAACTTAATAAATCTTCTTTTCATCTGCTTCCACCACTGATTTTTTTTTTTTGGGGGGGGGAATGGTGTCAGCAACTCACCAACTTTTTCAAGTGGTTCCTGAAAACCACTTTAAAAAACCTTAAAAACCAATATGAACATTAGCCTGACCCAGTTAGGTCAGGGATGAGTAATCAAAGTCTGCATGAGCCATTCATATACGCTTTACAGGTTAAGGCATCCATTTCATGTCCCAAACTCTCTTTAGCTCTGTCTGCTCTATTGATGTCAAGATATCTCTGATCAGATCCCTTCTGGCCCACAGGAAAGGCAGAAAAGAACGGTAGGCTCTTCTTGAAATCTGTTGTCCAGAATGACTTTAGGTCACTTCTCTTCAACCATGAGCTGCTGGAATTGCAACTGTCAATATTTTCAGCACAGAATTTCTGTTCATCTCTAGGATGCAACATTGCAAAAGGCTGAGTTAACTTGTCAAGGTCATTACCAGGCTGTTAGACCTTTGGTGCTTTTCAGTGCTGGCATCTTGAATAAAAGTCTGGATTATTTAAAATTAAAATACAACTTATTTTTAGAAGGCAGCTAAAATATTTTTAGTCAGTTCTTCTAGAAATACCTCATTCACCTACATGATTTATAGGCTATAACTTCTATTATATTCCAGTCTGAATCTGTATTTGTGTCTATGTTCACACATGAACATGTGTGTGTGTGTGTGTGTGTGTGCATCTGTGTTTCAATATCTAAGTATATATTGTTATATTATGGAAGATATAACCATTTGGTCTAGTGGTTAAGGCACCAGACTAGAAAGCAAGAGATTGTGAATTCTAGTCCCATCTTAGCCATGAAAGCCAGCTAGGTGACTTTAAACCAGTCACTTTCTCTCAACCCAACTCACAAGATTGTTGTTGAGGGGAAAAACAGAAGGAGGAAGATATGCTAGATATGTTTACTGCTTTGAGTTATTTGTAAAAATTTATAAAGGCAGAATATAAACGGCATACAAATAAAAGGAAAGACGCCTAGACAAAGGTTATGTAGAGTATTCTGGAACTGTTCTTCATGAAAGGTTGTATAAAAATGTTATAAACATGTAAGCATAACATTAATATGAAAAGTCCAGATTTCCTTACCAGCAACCCCATCTCTTTCTTCCTCAAATTTGGAAGTGACTAATTGGCAGGGAAGACTCCCATGAATCTTGCTGTATATCATAAGGATTCTGAATGTCTTAGTCCATGCATAACTAAGGGGACAGGAACTTCAAGTAGCATTTTCTATGGATTCCATATCACTGTGGATAGACATACAGCTGAGTCGTATAAATTATCAGTGTCCTGTGGCCAATGCGAAAAAGCATTGGGATAACTTATAATCATAGCACTGTAGTTGCCATGGCTACTAGGTCAGCATGTTAGAAATTCTCTCTCTCGAAATCCACATAACAATCTACCATGACAGCTATAGCGGAGAATGTCAGTGGGGGATGCTGGCTGCACATTTTGCCTTTGCCATTGTGATAAATTTCTTTAGGTTGTTTGAGGAATGTTTTTGAAAGGCTTTTTTGACATTGCCAACAGAGCAGGACCATAATGATCCAGAGTAGGTTTTTACTGATGACTTGGTCTACAAAAATCGGCGTAGTGAACCTTTTTTGCAATATGGAGATAAATGCTGGCTTGCTCACTGTTGCAAATGATTGGCGACCCAGGAACAGGATTTAATAAAATGTGGCAAGGTAGTTCTTATGGAGGAGGAAAAGATGCCTTTCAAATAATTCCCATAATCTGAGCAGAATGTTTTGTCTTTCTCAATTATTTGAAGATCTTTGTATGGTTTTAACTAATAAGGGTCGGTATGAATTTGAGAAGAATGCCTTTATATGGCTTCCTGATGCTGGTTTCAAACAGCAAGAGTTTGCCCGCTCCATGTATTCAACTGTGATTGTTCAAACACAGATTAAGGTTACTTACAACATAATCAGTTATTAGAATTAAATTGACTGTCTATTGCTTTCAGTAGGACTTAATCAGTTTTTTTTTCCTAAGAACATGATTATCTGCAAAGTGTATCAGTTGCTATTAGATCTTTGAATACTTAGGTTATATTCTCAAAGATTACATAATTTCTAGGCACTTTGAGTTCTTTAATTTTAGGAACAAAGCACAAAATATATAATATTACCTTCTGTTCCCATAAAATAATTCAGTTAAACCTAACAGACTTTTTACACTATATAAGCCAGGATTTAAGGTTTATTACAAAAGATATTTGCTATTGTATATTTGCTTTTCTCTTCATGCATGCAAAGTAAACTAATAAAGGACATAAAGAAATAAATATTGTATTTCTTTATGTAAATAATAACTACTGTGTAAATTATTAACAGAATATTCAATAACTCCTACATCATCTGATACAAAGGTTGATGGGAAGTGTGGTGGTCTGTGACAAACATGGAGAGAGTGAGCCAACACAGCTGGTCTTTGTGTATCCCTTCCTTAAGCAGTACTCTCTTTTTTATGCCTAAATCCAAACATTGTACTAAATCATGATGGTTGGCTGAGGAATTTGGGGGGTTGAAGTTCTCACATCTTAATGTTGCCAAGGTTGAGAAACACTGACACAGCAAACAGTGTGAACTGAGCCCTTATGGTGGGTTAGTGGATTTTCAAATTCAGGCAATAGTAGTTAGTTTGACTGAGAATGATTTTTAATAAATTAATCATAGTTAACCAAATCATGGCCCAGAGCAATGGGCCACTCTATTCTACAGTGAAAAGAAGAGTCTAAACCCAGCTTTCTTAAAATGTTTTTGCTAAGATATTATTTAAGCCAGATGCATATTTGTTTTGATTTGGCCTTCACAGATGTTATTAATCTGGACTAGCTGATCTGTGCTGTCCTGCTAGGAATCATTATTGCTATCTGTTTTCTCTGTGGGCTTAGATGCCAGCCAGTCGAAGTAAGGAATACAGGCAGTCTTCAACTTACAACCATAATGAAGCCTGCCCATTACAGTCATATGTTGTAATGGTGATAAAATGGGTCAGCCACGTGACTGATCCGATTTTACAATATTTTTTACTGTGGTTGTTGAGCAGGTTACTGCAGTCATTAAGCAATTGCCACAGTCATCAAACCAGTGGTGCACTTTGGGCATGGTTTTACTAAAAACCAGAAATAAGTGCTAATTTTGGGCAAACACATTATAAAACATGATCACATCACTGTGGGACACTGCAAATGACAGTAAATGTAACCATGTAGCCGAACACACAAAGTTTGCTCACACAACCACAGAGGGGCCCGACCATCAGAACTTTGAATCCAGATCATGTTCCCTTTTATACAGATTGCTTGTAGCTTAAAATAATCACTAAGCGACCAGTCATAAGTCAAGGAGTATAAATGAAAGATTTTCATCATCTTGGTTTTCTGCCTCCCAGCTAAGATGTAATGGTGGTAGGAGTTATCCCTATCTTATCATGTAACCCAGGGGTCTTCAAACTTGGCCCTTTTATGACTTGTGGACTTCAACTCCCAGAATTCCTCAGCCAATGTGCCTGGCTGAGGAATTCTGGGAGTTGAAGTCCACAAGTCATAAAAGAGCCAAGTTTGAAGACCCCTAATGTAACCTCTTGCTGTAGGGATAGATGACACTTTTGCTCTCCTTATTTTTTGAAAATACATTGTTATCCGCATTTGTTAAATGGGTTGGAAACAACTTGATGTTAAAAAATTATTGATGTCCATCCAATAATTTATCCATCTCAGAAATCTAAATCTGCCCTGAATAATGTTTTGGGGGTTGAATCAGAGTCACTATTTCTTTCGAAGGGCATGTTTCATCATCAATCGTGGGTGCTCCATCACTGGAGGTTTTTAAGAAGAGACTAGACAGTCACTTGTCTGAAATGGTATAGGTTCTCCTACTTGAGCAGGGGGCTGGACTAGAAGACCTCCAAGGTCCCTTCCAGCTCTATTTTATTCTATTCTATTCAATAGCTACATGGTAGACTAATGTACATCACACAACCAAGATAGTATACAGGGAAAGAAAATGTAAATATGGTCAGCAGAAAATGTCACAAGACATTGACAAGATTGTAGATAGGACTTGTCAAGAAGACTGAATGTGCAGTACTGATATTAGGAGCACCTTTCCAAACAGACCTCAGAAAATGACCAGCCCACCCTTCTTTTGCATTCATGTGAGTGCAGAGCTTATTTTCCACTTTCTTGTTCTGTGGAAGCTAGACATTTATGTTTCCTCTCTATGTCAAAGCATTGTGTAAGCTCTCCTCTGTCCCAATCTGTCATCCCTCCTGTTTACCTTGTCTTTTGAAGCTCTTGCAAAACATTTCATGAGGGATTTGTGGTACCCACACTATTTCCTAGTGCAGAAAATGCACAGAAATCCCTGTGTACCTCTAAGGAACGGAAACCTTTCACAGCAGCTTTGGATCTTACACAACCTATTATACAACTTGTTGATTTGGAAAAAAGGAATCGCATGTCAAAGTGAAAGCTTAATCTCCCATCCTCCATGGACTCTTCTGTGGTGCAAGCCTCTGCATGTTTACAGAGAAGTAATTCTATGGGGACCAAGCAATTATGTCTAGGTCCCCAATGTCACTTTAATGAATTAGAAAATATCTTATTTAAAAAAAGCAGCTATTCTTGCTGAATTCCTAACTGTATCTAATATTGTTTATGTTCTATTAATCATTGGTACTTGGGGCACAATCCAATAGCTTTATCACCTGCAGGCAATGAACCGGCAAATCACTAGTAAGACTTCACTCTTTGTTTTAAAGGTCATTCTGAAAAGGGCAGAATATCTAGATCACGGGTCGGCAACCCGCGGCTCCGGAGCCGCATGCGGCTCTTTGAGGCATTACCTGCGGCTCCGGAGCCTCCTCCGCCATTTTGGGGAGCGCATGCGCGCATGCGCGGGCGGGTGCGCGGGGGTGCGCGTGCGGGGGGTGCGCATGCGTGAATGGGTGTGCGCGCGTGAGCGGGTGTGCGCGCGTGAGCGGGTGTGCGCATGCGCGAACGGGCGGGTACGCATGCGCGAACGGGCGCGCGCATGCGCGAACGGGCGGGCGCGCATGTGCGGGTGCACGGGGCCGCGCGCATGCGCGAACGGGCGCGGCTCCCAGGGTTTTTTTTTTTTAGGCCAAACGGGTCCGTGCGGCTCGTTCGATGTTTCGGGTGGCCGACCCATGATCTAGATCATATTGGGGTTAACTATAGGGATAATGACTTATGAACATGTCCTACTTTTTTCTTTGTATTTCTTTGTATTTTTGTATCAATTTTATATATTTGACATAGTCAATCGACTTAATAATATCTCTCTCTCTCTCTCTCTCTCTCTCTCTCTCTCTCTCTCTCTCTCTCTCTCTCTCTCTCTCTCTCTCTCTCACCTCAAGTAGGAAGAAGTTTGCAAGGGCACTACTTACCAAGTCTGGCTTCTTTCAGGAGAAAAGATCATTTGAGACTTGTACACATTTTTGTTTATTTGCAAATATACAAATAGAATGTAGCTGGAGGAGGAAAACAGCACAGATAGCTTTTAACATTGTTATTAAAGAAGAGCCGGCACTGGGTCTTTTTAAACCATAGGCTAACCTAATTCATTTATATCTTAATATTGCCTTTTGTTTTCTTTTCATGTTTTAAATTTGTCTTTCTCTCTTTGTTTCTCCAACGGTCTTAGAGTGTTACTATTGTCTGTCATTTTTCCCAGCGAGATCCAGCATGGCTCTTTCCATCTCATATTTCTGAGATAAGTGTTTCCCTGTGTACTTAGCACATTTTACTGAAACTTAAGTTCTGCCTCAAAAGTACCCACAATGACTCCATTAACTAGGAGGAACATAGTTGCGGTGTGGATAAATCAGGATATAAAAACCTTAAGTAATTGCTTTTCAGAAATGAGATATGAATAAATTCTGCAACCCATCACAGTATGACTACAAGTGTATACATATACAATAGATGAAAGCTGAGTTCTCTTCACCAGTAAGATTGACCTTAGCCAAACATTGCTGATTATGCAAAGCTAAGCAAGACTTAGCTTGATTCATACCTAGATAAATCCACTAGGAACTACCAAGGACATGGATAGACTGGGAAATTGAAAGAAAAAATATCCAATAAGAATCATTGGCAAACCAATTCCATAATACCAGCAAGAAAATTGTATGGATACTTCCAGAGCACAAGCAAAAGGACACTTCATTTGTACATTTTTCTTTTACTGCAATGCAAAGTGATGTTGGGAGAAGGTGGCCTTTGCTGACAATTTCAGGATTAATGTGGTGCAATGAGCTGCATGAATCCTGAAGACAATATTGCAATGTGGGGATCTAGAGCATGGCTAAGAATACCTAACAAGTATATCTATTCCAAATGATGGATCATTGAACAAATCAACCTCAGTTTTCATTCAAGGCAATGAAATGACCAAGCTCAAATTCCCCTACTTAAGACACTTTATGGCTGTTCTGCTGGGGAAAGTGAAACAAAAGACATGAAGAGGAGAACTAGTAACAAAGCCAATAGACTCAGTTACAGGGATGATGAGTACATCATTAGAAGGCATGAAAACAGGATCTATGATGAGGTAATTAAGATGATTAATTAGAAAAGAACCTTTATATTGATGTGGTTGTTAAATATTAGAAAAATGTTTATATTCAATTGTTATCTATCAAAATACTAAGAAATGTACTAATTCAAGGTTGGTAAAAGAGAATATTATTGGAAGAAGAGAAAATCAAAGAAAGCTATTATGTAGATTATGGAATTATAGAAATTAATTGTTATTGATTGTTTTTAAATATAAACCCAGACAACACGCAGTTTACCAAATATTAAGGTGACTGTTAAAAAATCAATAAAATATATTTTTTTAAAAATGGCATGAAAGAGACATGAAAGACCAGGTTAGGGATCAGCCTGGGTTTCTCCATAGATTGAGAAAATCTATCTATATGGTTGCTAGGAGTTGAAAACAACTTGATGGCATATAATCAATAAATTCACCAATCAATTCCTACCCTGTCTCTTCCCTAATGTTGTTTCTTGTTGATTGATATTTGGATTCCTATTTTGCATTTAGGACTAGTTAGACAGTTTTTACTATATGACTAGATCAAGTCAAGCCCTTTCATTTAGGGTGATTAGCATAAAAGTAATTTATTACATTGACATCAACAGCAGGGGTTTCTTCACAAAAAAAAGAGATATACACGAAAAAATTTGAGGAAATGAACAAGTGGTTTGCTACCATAGAAAAGTGGCTTTCTAGTGTAACCTGCAAGAAAGGATAGTTATCTATAGAGAAACTATTTCTTGAAAGGATTAATTTGGCTAAAGCAGGCCATGAGATCAGTACTATTCCTGATGTGTTCCCTATGGTACCTTGGAAAGAACAATGTTCTAATAGTGTTCTGCCCACCAAAATGATATTTTTCATCGCCGTAGAGTTTATTTCTTGTGATAATGAATATATTGAAGCTATAATAGACTGACTCAATTTTTTAATAAGTGGTACCTGAAAAGAATTTGGCAAGCAGTTTCCTCTCCAACAAAGAAAATATAAACACCTTAACCCAGAATTCTCTATGCCTTTTAAAAAAATGTAAATTACTTCAACTGTTACATATTGAAGTGTAGTGAAATATTTTTCACTAATTTCCTCTATGGTGAAGAGATTATCTTGATTACTTCCAATTCTCTTGGCTCCTCCTGCTTTAATTCTTATTACTTTGTTCAATCTAGATCTGTTTTTGCTCTCTCTTTCTTTTGGGAGGAGGACTGGGTGTGTGTGTGTGTCTTTGCCAGGTTGTTGCAATTTATCTGTAGTCAACTGTTCCAGACTGAATTTGGGATTATTGTTCTACCTGTGTCACTTGTTCAGTTTGGTTTGTTTTCATACTCAGGTAATGTTCAAATAGAGGCAGCTGTCAAAAGACCTATAGACATCAGTGTTATCATATCACTTCCAGCAATTGACTGCATCTTGGTTAAGCACATTGTTAACTGTGTTCTTCATTAATCATAACTTTTCTTCCAGTGAGTCCCTTAGGAGGCTATTCATGGATTAATAAGGTCCTCCAGGATCACTCTGTTTACCAGGTAGCTAAAACCAAGAAACATGCGCAGATCACTTCAGAATAGTTTTTATTCACATCCTGGGATGTACACAACTGTTTCCATACAAAATAATCAACCAAATACATTTGAAGCACCATTAGCTATATCAAGGACTTCCCAAAGTCCTTGTCCATAATTGGAAATACATAATCCAGCAGGTAGGTTAAAAAAACATGTATTTCTAACCTTAAGAAAGCCCTACAGGCTCAGCATATAACAGCCACAATACCTCTCTCCAGCCTATAATTATCTGGGTTTTGAACCATCTTGTCTGAGGAAGAGTTCTTAGAAATGAAAATACTTGGCTTTGGACACCAGTGTGTATAAATCATCTGTTGGCCTAAACCAGGGGTCTTCAAACTTGGCCCTTTTATGACTTGTAGACATCAACTCCCAGAATTCCTCAGCCAGGCATGCTGGCTGAGGAATTCTGGGAGTTGAAGTCCACAAGTCATAAAAGGGCCCAAGTTTGAAGACCCCTGTCCTACAGTGTAAAATGAAATGTCTAATGCCTCTTTCTCTTCCAGCAATTTGTCTACCAAGTCAGGGCAATAACCATTGATTTAAAAACACCCTCAGCCCTTATAATAGAATTTCCATGGCTCTCTTCTTCTACACAGAGCATAGAATCATAGGGCTGGAAGGGACCTTGGACGTCTTCTAGTCCACCTCCCTGCCCAAGACAGGAGTCCTTATACTATCCCAGACAAATGGCTGTCCAATTTTTTTCTTGAAAAATGGTGCACCCACAACTCCAGGAGGCAAACAATTCCATTGGCTAATTGCTGTCACTGTCATGAAGTTTCTCCTTAGTTCCAGGTAGGATCTCTCTTTAACAAGCTTCCACTCATTGCTTTTTGTACTGCCCTCAGATGCTTTGAAGAATAAGTCAACCCTCTCATCTCTGTGACTGCCCCTTAAGTACTGGATGACAGCTATCATGTCACCCCTAATCCTTGCCTTTGTTAGGCTAGAGATACCTAGTTTCATTGTATGGTTTAGTCTCCAGACCTCTTATCATTTTTGTTGCTCTTCTCTGGACTCTTTCTAGGGTCTCAGCATCTTTTTTGCATTGTGGCAACCAGAGCAGTATTCCAAGCATGGCCTCACAAATGCAGTATAGAGTGCTACTATCACTTCTTGTGATCTTGATACTATCCCTATGTTGATTCAGCCTAGGACTGGATTGGCTTTTTGGACAGCTGCAATAAACATCTGGCTCAGACTTAAGTGGTGATCCATTAGGATACCCACATCCCACTCACAGTTACCTCCATTGAGCCAGGTACTGCCTATTTTAGACCTGTGGATTTGGTTTTTCCTTCCTAAGTGGAGGATCTTCCTTTTCTCACCATTTGGAGAACTGCATTTTATTGTATAGGGACCAGTGCTCTGGTTTGTCAAGATCATTCTGAATCTTAAGTCTATCTTCCAAAGTATTAGCAATTCCCCCCAGCTTGGTGTCATCTGTAAATTTGATGACTTTCCCTTCTATCTCACATCTAGATCATTTATAAGGATTACCCATGCATTTCCTACAGATCTTCTACTCAGGAGCCCTTAGTCCCGAACACAGATATGTATTAAGGACTTAAGAACAGACTTAACTCTCAAGTTTGAGTGTCATGACTGACTGAACAGTGGAGACAGACCACCACAGTGAAGAAAAAAGAACCACAAGTAGATGGGTCCTTCACAACCTATCCAGAGAAGGAGGGGACAGGAGATTGCCTAAAAGCATTCCAAATGGCAGCTTCTCATGAGGGGATAGTAAAACAGCATTCTCTCATGGCACTGAACACCAGTAAACACAGGGACATCGTGCTCTTAGTCGTGGTGAAGACTTTAAAAAGGACACTAAGCCAACTGATTTCAATTTGTAATCATTTGTGGAAATGATCTATTTAATCATCTCATGTATATATGAAACCTTCAAGTCACTGAGTTTAATTTGACACCTGATAAGTTTTACCTTCTTTCTCTGATATAAGAACTTTTAAGTTGAGATTTAAGAGTTTTAAATTTATATATAATTGGTAAAAGAAAACTGATTTAAGAAAGTTACAAGCAGACTAGAAAACCAGAGAAATTTGGAACATTTGTACTTTGATTAGATTTGAAAAACAAATATATAATTAAATAATACATCTAGGGACTAAAGCACCAGACAGAAAGACCAAAGGTGCATCCATCAACATTCAAATTAAGGCATTAAAATGACCAACCTTAATATAACTTTTGAGTTACTTAAAATTATCTTTGAAAAAAATCTTTTACCATATAAGTCCCAGTAGTTTATCTTTAGAAGATGTTCTAAAGATTTAACCATTTTAAAAGCCAACTTTTAGCTGACACAGATGTAATAGAACTTGAAAGAATGGAATACAATAAAACTGAAGATTATTAAAATGGAAATACAAAAGATAAAGCAAAAAAAGGACTTGGAAAGGAGCAGCTATGACAAGAAATTCTAAATGATGCCTCTTTATTGGATTTACAAAGTAGCTTGACAATGGATCTGAAGAATTTTTTGGAATGCCAAAGGTTGATGAAAGACCGTATTCTGTGACACCACCAGAATGAATTAAAAGCCAAGATTTTGAAGCACAAAAGAAAGTTTGATTATTTGATGAGAGATAGAATATTTGTTTGACATTTGCAGCTTCTAATGGACTTTTTGCCGAACCAGGATTGAAAAGATTATGATTTCTGGATTCTGAATATACTGTAGATGTGGGTTAGGTTATAGGAAGAAGAGTTTTTTCTTTGCAATTTTAAATGAGGGATGAATTGTCATCGTGTTAGCTTAGGCTCAGTGTGATGAAGGTTGGAAGCCACTGTTATTTTCTTTGTTTCCTTTTTCTTTTCTCTTATACTCTCTCCCTCTTTTCTTTTTTCTTTCCTTCTCTTGCATTTTTAAACTTCTTTCTTTTTTACTTTTACCTTTTAAGTTGGTTTGTATATATATTTTACTATGTCCGTTAAAAACTTCATACATGGTATGTTTTTCCCACTTTTATTATTTTATAAGTAATTCAAAACAGCTAACATACATAATACTCCTTCCTCCTCCTATTTTCCCCACAACAACAACCTGTGTGGTGAGTTGGGCTGAAAGACAGCGACTGGCCCAAGGTCACCCAAGGTCATGCTTCAGGCAGGACCAGAACGCACAGTCTCCTTGCTTCTATCCTGGCAGATTAACCACTACATCAAATTGGCTCTCTTTATTTATATAAAGAACAGCCTTGACTCTCTTCCGCTTATCTTTTCCAATACAAGACTGACTCAGCTGAAAATACCCCATGTTTTCCCCAAAACAGATGACATAGCCAGGTTTGGATTTTGCAGTTACTTTTCTTCTTCTTAACAAGTCCAGCTTGACATCTGGTTTGCTCCTGGGTGCATCATGTAGTTTTTCTAGCAGCAACACAGAAGTAGATCAGCACAGTCTTCTTTGAGGGCTTTTTTTTTTTTTTTCACTTCCCAGGCTAGCCTCCAGCCTGGAGATTTCTTGGTGATTCCATCCCAGAATTCAACAGACCTAATCCAGATCAGATCACCAGCCAACCACAACTAGGTGCTGCCACCTATCTAGGGAGAAAGGAAGAAATCCTTCAATTAAGGACCAAGATCAAACACTCCTGCTTTCTTCACTGAGGCACCAGTTGCTTCTGAAGTCCAAATGTTATCAACTCAGCTTGAATCTGAACTGACAATGCTAAGGTAGCAATACCACTTACCATGTTTCCTCGAAAGTAAGACCTGGTCTTATATTATTTTTGCCTCGTGACACCTGCCTCACCTCACAGCGGCGGCACCAACAGCCCCATCCAGCAGGAGCCCGCATGGCTGCTGGCCCACTTCTGCTGCGGCCGCTCGCGGCAGGAGGCCGCATGGCACATTGCGCCACTGCCGTCACAATGAGGTGAGGCAGGTGGGAGAGGGGGTGGAACTGCCCCATGTGCCTCACACCCGCTTGCTTCACCCCCCCCCCAGCCAGGCCATTTCTTGCTCCCTTTCACTCCCCTCCTGAGCCAGACTGCCACGCTACCGTACAGAGAATGGGCAGGGTAGGCCTGGTTTCCCTCTGCCATTTCAGAGCCAGGGGGAGTGATGGCAAAAGGCTCCGCTGCCGCTGTGCACCACTGCAAGGGCTTTCTTCACACTTCGCCCCACAGATCACCTGCCCAGTGGCAGCCACCGCCTCCTCCGCCAGCTCTCCCGTGGCTTGTGCCATGACTGGGTGGCACAAGCCTCCCCTGCCGCCTCCCTCTGCCAGCCCTCTGTCACTGCCACTGGAGAGAATGGAGAACAGGAGGGGAACGGCTCTGCGCAGCAATGCAGAGCAGAGAAGAGCACTTGCTTGCCCTGCATCGCCCTGCATCTTCTTTCTCAATTCTCGAAATGGCAGCCCCGTTTCCTGCCGCTTCTCCCAAAAGCAAAAAATTTCAACACTAACCTGCTTTCCAGCTCTGGCATGTTTCTCTCCTGCTGCAGGGAAATGGAGTTCATGGGACTAAAAAAAGTTCAGTCAGATCTTCCAACTTCTCGCAAGATTTTTTTTCCACGAGAAGTTGGAAGATCTGACTGAACTTATTGTAGTCCACCCCCTACCCCACCTGCCTCGCCTCATTGTGGCGGCAACGGCGCAATGTGCACGTGGCCTCCTGCCCCATTGCAGTAGCCAGGTGGGACGGAGTGGGTGGGGTCCTAATTAGGGCTTATTTTTGGAGTAGGGCTTATATTAGGCCCACTCCCAAAAATCAGGGTAGGTCTTTTTGGGGGGTGAGGCTTATTTTCGAGGAAACACGATAGCAATAGCATTTAGACTTATATAACATTTCACAGTGCTTTACAGCCGTCTCTAAGCAGTTTACAGAGTCAGCATATTGCCACCAACAATCTGATGTCAATGCTGCTAACATTGGATGTTCCCGCTTTGACAACTGATGAAATTGTAGCCATTTTCTCTTTTTCTTTAACATGCTTTTTTTGGTATTTAGAGATTAGGTTTAGTAAGGGGGGTTGGGATGAAAACTCAAGCTCAGCTAGCCATAACAATAACTCTGCTTTGTGGGAACCCAAGGACAAGCTGGTAACGTTTTGGTGGGCTGAGGAGCTGGGGAGAAAGTCCGCGTTTTAGGCTAATTGGAGAATGTGATTTATGACAGCTTATTGGGGTGGGAATTGCACTTGTTACTTTGTATCTGGGGGAAGGGAATTTAGTTTTTGGGTTCAACTATGTAGTGCTGATACTTTGTTTCCCGAATAAAATGTTCTTTGAAAAAAATTTTTGCCTTGAAGTTCTTTTGATGGGTTTCATCTATCGGAACTATGACATCTGGCTCCTCATTTTACTGACGTCAGAAGGATGGAAGTCTGAGTCAACCTTGAGCCGGTCAGGATTGAACTGCCAAACTGCTGACAGCCGGGAGTCAGCAGAAGTAGCCTGCGATACTGCATTCTAACCACTGCACCACCAGGTAGAAAGCAGATCTCAAGTAAAATGAAATAATGGAGTGAGTTTTATAATCTACAGTTTTCCAAATGTCAGTTTCTTTAATTACAGACCAAGAAGGATTGTGAAAAGCATGTTATCTTTTCAAAGCCAGAGAGCGCTATCTGTGGGCAGCATTCTTTTCATTAAACTGTTATTCTATGAATTTGGAACATGGTGAAATGGATTTAATATGGTGAAATGAAATTTTTCTATTACTGTGATAGGAATACACAATATAGAATACAGCACAGCACTACACACCTATACAAATATCAAGATATCTTTATACATGTATCTAATTCCAAGGTTGTGACCTAGACTGGAAATTAAAATAAAAAACTTTAAACCTCAAGAAGGTAAAAGCAAAGTACTTCTGTTTTGGATCTGGCATAGTTCTGACATATGGCTGGCATAGATGTGACATTCTGCTTGCCCTGTAGAAGACAGAGATTAACCCATAGCCAGTCTTTTTAATTTCTATGTATGGATTAATTGGTATCTTCTTTTCCTTTGCTTCAGGTAGCAAAATGTTTTGAATCAGCTAAATAGACCTTTTTCCCATCCATTTTCTCCACTTTACCAAGAAAATCATATGGCTGTAGACATGTAGTTACCAGCAGCTGAATATTACCTTTTATGCAAGTATGAATAACCTTTATGACTTTGAAATGGCTGTGCTGGACGTCCTCCTCGGTGCTCCAACAAAAAGAGCCAGCAGGCAGGTACGGATGACAAACAAACGGTGTTTATTCCATGTTGGAAAAAGTCAGCGCTGGGAGCGATCCACTCCCAGTGCTTTACATAGCCTCTCAGCCCCAGAGTACATAAGCAGCCATCCGGCCCTTTGCCTCCGTTCCCTTCAGAGACGCAGCAGACTGCCTGCCAGAGCAGGCCCCAAGCAGGGTTCCAGTGTCCTCTTCTGGTCCCCCTTTGTTGCCAGGGTCCAGGTAGGTGTTGCCAGGGGGTCTTCCCCCCCCTCGCTGACATGTTGCCACCCCACCCCGTGCCCCACCGCCCTGCTGCCTCCCGTGGCACCAAGCCGTCCGTCCTTGCTCTGCGTCCTAGTGCCCCCTCTCCTCAGCTGTGGGCTGGGGGGTTTCCCCTCCTCGCCTTCAACGGGGATTCCCCTCACCAGCATGCTTTGGGGCTTCCCCTCTTCAGCATGCTTTGGGGATTCCCCTCCTCGGCACCCTCAGTGCCCACGGCTGATGTCCCAGCGCCGGTTCCGGCCTTGGTCGCCTCGAGCCCGCCCACCCGTGAATGTCGGGCCCACGGGGCTCGACACATGGCAGAGAAGCCAAAGGCTGGGTAGTCACAATTTGTTTATAGGCCACCATTTCCACTTCTGAGTTCTCATGCATCCACATGTATCTGAACCGTAAAAATGAGAACAAGTGCATTGATTGCTGGTTGCTATCAGCAGGACATGTCTGAAAGCATGAGAACTGGGCTGCCTCTTTAATTAAACCCTGTGCCGTCTTTCGGGTAAGCTCAGAAAGATGTGCAGGTCCACTCACCCGTATTATTGTACTGCCATTGTATCTATTACACCTCAGCATTTTAAAAAATGACCTTATCTGTTTGAACTGTAGAAAATAATTGCCTTTCTTTAAAGTTACACAGGCTTTGTATAAAATGCAGTTTAGTAAATGGCCTATCCCAAGCTGCAGAGTTGTAAAAAAAAAAGTGAGCAACAGATAATCAGAGAAATACCATTTTCAGGGAACCCGTATATGTAATGCAGATTTGGTGATGCTGCTGTAGTTGGAGCCACAAATGGCTGAATGCCCTTACCCAGAGAGTGTGCATTAATGGCTCCACTTCACTTTGAAGCAGGGGTGTCCACAATTCGTTGTTCAAAAAAAGTCAAGATGGTGACCATGTCTGGGTGATCAACATTCCATCTTTTTATATATGTATGACACATGACATGCACATAAAAGTGTGTGGAGCTTCAATCACACCAATAATAGCCACCATCTTGTCTGTTTAACTAGATCCTGCAGAACCTACCATTGCTCTGGAGGGAAGTCTCAAGTAAAGTGTCCCAGACTCTTGCTGGTCAACATTTTTATCAACCACCTCTTTCTTTCTAGCTCATTCCTTTGTTTCCTGTTTATTTCCACTCAGATGGACACATCTGCTCCATTTTCTTTTCCACAAGAAGAAAACAGCCAGCGCGAGGAGGGTTGCTGCTCTTTGTTCCTACCTGTTGGAACAAAGAAGCAGCTTCAGAGCTGGCCTGACTCCAGGTCACTGACAGCATTCAATCAAGCCTGGAGGCCACCCTAGATGAGGCTGCCATTGGTTGGCCAAGATAGTATATTCAGAAGTGGCACATCCTTCTTGCTATGCATTTTGGTGCTTGTAGTTCCTTAACTTCCCTGCCTCTTTCTCTTCTTCTCAGGATTTGCCTTGTCCCATCAGTCTTGCCACCATTAGTTACACATTTATGTATGTATTTATATACGAGACTTATATGGCTGCCCATGTTATATACAATAATTCCACTAACCACCCCCTGGTCTCTTTATGCTCACTCTAGTGATCTTCTCTATTTCCAAGATCATCTTGGTTTTCCCAATCCCAATATTCTTGGGATGCCTGGAACCAGATGCTGAGTTATGGGGTGGGGCAGAGTATCCAAGCATAACTGAAGAAGGCCTGGAGCAGGTTTCCTAGTACATCCCCGGATGGTCCTGAAATACATATTTAAAATTCCAAAGAATTGCTCAGATCATCCCAAACTTTAATCTGAATGTGACAGGTCTGCCAATACACAATAGGTTGATTCTTGAAGACCACGGTCTAATCTTACAGCGCATTCACCTTCTAATGTACTCACAGTGTATTCTAGAATGAATTAGAGAATAAGCCTCTTTCTTGCCAGAGCCCTTTGCTCTTCCTCATATAAACACACAATAACACCATTACTATGTTGACTATAGTAATGGAGGGGAATTCACTGGAGAAAGCAATTATGTCGAGAAGAGTTAGCGGTAAAAGGAAACCAGGCCACCAAGGAACATGATGGCTGGACTCCATCAAAGTTGACACCAGCCAGAGCATAGAAAAATGCAAAGAAGCAGTGCAAGATCAGAAGATGTGGAGAGACCTGGCCCATAGAATCTCTTAAGAGTCCAACATGACTTTCATTCAGACAGAGAAGAAAGCCAAAGACACAATTCTACATTCCTTTGTGTCCAGACCAGAAAGCCAGAAAGGTTAATGGCTTTTAAATAACCAATATTTAGCTCAACTTAGCCAGAGCTTTGTATGACATTAACAGTACTTTCCCAGTTTGTAAGTAACAGGACAATAAAGTTAGCATACTAACAGGATTTGACTTGTTTATTCATACACATTTAGATAATTTTTTTTAGATTTTTTTTTTATCCTGCCTCAAGGATAAGTCACACAGCTGGCTTTCATGTCTAAGGCAGGACTAGAACTCATGGTCTCCCTTCAGCTACAATCATCTGGCAATGAGAATAATGGGCAGCAATCTCATTGAGATATTTTATATAAAAAAAATAAGATGAATATGCTAAACAAATGAAAAATACTAAATTAGTTATGAAGAATCAAATATATATCATCTCCCACTGAACTCCATGAGGCCGAGTAGATCTGCATGGGATTTTGCTGTAAGATATTAATACATATTAAAGAATATGTATTAATATATATTAATTATAAAGAATATTAAAGCGTATAAAAGAACTAGTTTACCTACTTTTGAGAAAAAGTCAAAACTGCATACAAGTGAAGTTGTTAAATTTAGACAGAAGTATAGATTGCAATCAATATATATAAAAACACAATCTTGTACTGTATGTGTTATTTTGTGTAGCCGTGCTGAAGAACTGGCATTGTGTCATTTTACCACAAGAGGGTGCTACAATACAGATTTTAAATGATTCTGCTACAAGGTTTTTTTTTTAGAAAAAGTGAGAGAAAAAGATAAAGAGTCGGGGCTGGTTATTTTGTTAAGCAAAGTGAGGTATTTATCTCGGGGAATGATAGAATGAATGAAGCAATAGAGTTATTTTAAATAATATGTTATCATCTGCCATACAATTTTGCAATTTTTTTTTCTCCTGTGAAATAGCCTTCTCTCTTTCTACCTAATTCTCAGGATGCTTGAAAAGGTCTTTCAAATTTCTCTTCGGGGTGGCTTTTATCTTATTTTAGTACTGGAGGGAGTGGAGGGGCCTGGCATTGATTTGTCCTGCCTCTGTTTTCCTCAGCCTTGAAGCTTCCCTGCCTGCCTCCGCTCAACAGTCTGGCTAATATTGGGTTCTCAGCTTATGTGAAGTTCAGCTAATACTTGTTGTTAATGCTGCAAGATGCATGCTAGAAAATAATGAGACATATATATAATTTTTGACTCTTTTACCCATGAAAAATTTACATTAAAGAACCTTGTTTGAATACCACCAAAACCTGGGGCAAATGGCTGAAATATGGCAACATAGTTTTCCAATCTAATTTTTTTTGTAATTTGAGTATTGAGCCTTTTATAGGCTTAATACCATTTTTTCTCATTATAATCCCCCCCCATAAGTTTTTGAAAAAGTTAACTGATTGTTGCTGATTGAAGCCATATCATGTTTGCTCTCCTTTGCATCGTCTATCTATTGACCCTTTCAAAATGTAGTTAATTAGAAATATGATGTTAGTGATATACTGGTTTTGATGGTTTCATATACTTCACTCTGGACTGCATAAAGCAGAGATTGTAATCAGTAAATGCAATTTATTTCATCTCCATTCTGCCTTTGCTGAGTTTGATTTAGAACCAGATTGAATCAGATGTATTAATCCATCTGTCGGTTCCTATACTTCAGTCCCTAAGCTTATTGGAATTAGTGTATATATAGCAGGCAATGTCAAAAACACCTTTTTCATCAACGAGGTAGCACTGATGTACTTGGTAAGAGAGTTACCCATGATTCAGTGGCTAGTGTGGGACTATGAATGTAACTTAATAGCTTAACACATGATTGATACAGGAAGTCCTTGACATATGACTATAATGGAGCCTGCCTATTACAGTTGTGCCTGTCTATTATGGTTGTAAATTGTGACAATTGCAAAACAATTTTATGACCCCTTTTGCAACAGTCATTAAGCAAATGCCGCAATTGATAAGCAAACCAATGGTTTGCTATAAGTGTTGATTTGCTGAAAACTAGAAGTGCTGGTTTTCAACAAAACCATTGTAAAATACAGTCATGTGACCATGAGACACTGCAAATAGCCATAAATGCAGCAGTGATGCCAAGCACTCAAAGTTTGGTCACATTGACCACAAGGGAGCCTGATAGTCAGAACTTCAGAACTGGGTTGTAACTAACCTCAAAGTATCCTTCATAACTTTAAACGGTTGGTAAGTATCTGATCATAAGTTGAGGATTACCTGTACTTCATTGGAAATATTGTAGTAGCTGCTATATTTCTTAGTACATACATATTTGCAAACTGATCATGCTATTCCCTTTAAAACCACTGCACCACCACTGTGCTGTGGTGGCTCAGTGGTTAGAATGCAGTATTGCAGGCTAATTCTGCCGACTGCCAGGAGTTTGATTCTGACCAGCTCAAGGTTGACTCAGCCTTCCATCCTTCCGAGGTCTGTAAAATAAGGACCCAGATTGTTTGGGGAAAATATGCTGACTCTGTAAACTACTTAGAGAGGACTGTAAAGCACTGTGAAGTGGTATATAAGTCTAAGTGCTCTTACTCTTGCTAAAGGTAAGGAGCAAAGTGCAGAAAAACAAAATGGACATAGTTTCCCTCATTTCAGTCCCCCACCAAATAAAAAGGGAAGTTTTGTTGCTTATTTGCTAGTTTCTATGTGTTTGTCAATTTCAGTCACTCCCCCTCCTTCGGGGATGGGAGATAGGTAATTTATTCAACAGTACGTCAGTTGTAGTTTTCTCTGGCTCTACAGTGGCTATCTACTAGAACAATTTCTTCTTCATGGCAATTTATGCTTTGATGGCTTTCCATGTTTTTGTATTATATTAATTTGGGAGTTGTTCAAATGGGGTGTGGAAAGCAGGAACACAAACCAGCCTAGAGAAGTTCAGGCAGAGTTTGAAATCAGATCCACCCTATTTCTGCTGCAGGACTCTGACTGTGGAGGTTTTCTCCTCTGGCTGGTGACAGGCTGGAAACACAAAGACAAAGCTACAGAGGAAAACCAATCACATTCTCTATAATGAATGGTCTACTCACAAATCAGGACCACAACAAGTTGTCAGGGACTTGGAATATGTAGGCACAAAATAGGCTAGTTGAAAACTGGTAATGCGGATCGCAGATTTGATGCCAGCATTGTTGTGTGCTGATTCAAGGATGAAAATACAACATTTACCTTGGACATGAGGACAGATCCTTCATGTAACACTCTCAATTTCTTTTCCAGGCTTCTGACTCTTCCCTTTCCACTGACTTTCTGCAGCACTTTTCATGAAAAGACTTTCCTTTCTCACACAAAATGTCCCTCTTTTTTGGGACATTTTGTGTGAGACAAAAAAAATGGAGTGATAATATATGGTTTTGATGATTTTAAAAAATAGATACTAGAAAAAAATGAAAGTAATGTTGTAAACTCTGAGTAAAAGGTCGCTTTAAATTTATACTTATAACTGTTTAAAAGAAAATTGGATATAATTTCTTTTCTTTTTTTCTAAATTTTTGGCTTTATTTTCTTTCTTTACTTCTTTTCTTTCTCTTAACTTAATTGCTCATTAGTTACTGTTAGTTTTTATTTTTTTAGTATAAATCTAATAAATTTATCAAAATGCTTATTAGTTCCTGGTGGGAAAGGACAGCTAGACGATGCCAACTATGTCCCTGCTTTCAAGTTAGGGACCGAATTCTTATGAGGCTTGTTGTATGCACCATGTTAAGTTTAATCTGTGGATTAATTGTTTTTAAATATCAATTTGTTGGAACATTTTTGTAAAACTTAAAATCATACATGCTGTTTGCAAATATTAAATTGTATACGAAAAACCGCAGTTGCTCCCACCTTGATGCTACTATGTCAACACATTTGTATGGGCAAAAACATGTACCCTAACATGGCATATTAGACAGCAAGGCAGGCAACTGGAACACCAGAAGCAAAGTGATTGACAATGGCACAAGTGGACAGCATTTAAAGATGGTAAGTAGTTAGTCTAATTCAGGTTTTCAAGTCAGCCAGATATGTTTGAAAATCAATTTCTCCTTGCCAAGTTATCCAGTGTGGTTTTATCAACTGAACTGAACAAATGAGAACATTGTTTTTTAAAACATACAAAGAAACAAATGGATTCTAACAAGACTTGAGCAAAGTAGATTATCATGCTATAACAATTTGGTCGCTTGGCTGTGCCAGTCTCTTAGAATATACCATTCTATTTGGCAGGATAATTGTTTAACTTGTAGTATTGAAATGTATCACAAGGGGTCGCTCCTGTTTCTTTTAACTATACAAAGGAAAATTCCTAGTTACTTTAGCAACAGTAAGTAAACTACTTAGCAACAGTTAGAGTCTTAAGCTCCGAACAGCTGATTGGCAGGATTTCTCCAACCAAGAGATCACATTTAGAAGATCAATCAGTAGGATTTTACAGAGGAGAAGGAAACAATGGTTCTAACAAATCTAGTTTCTAGGCCATCACAATAAGTGGTTCTTTTATTATGACTCTTTAGTTTCTCCTTCTGCAGTTTGAGTTCCTGATTCCTTGTGCTTTGTTATCTAGTGCTTTAATGAAATGGCAGGTTTTACAATAAATGCTAACAAGCTTTTCTATTTCACAGAAAGCAATGCCAACCCCAAAGAAACGACCATAGTTGCCACAATTGTAGTTGTAGGGGAGAGAGAGTTATATCTTTATTAGCATGTTACGTTATAACCAATTTTATCCAAGAGAATTTGCAGAATCAATTTTGGAGTTTGAAGCGTGTGAATTTAAGTATTCATCATCATCACCATCATCACCATCATTTTAGCCATTGTCTATCCACTGCAGGATGAAGACCTCTTCTGCGTATTTCCAACCAATATGGTCCTGAGCTTTCCTTTGCCAGTTGAGCCCGCAATACTTGCTGATGTTGCCGGTCCATCTTGTTTTAGGTCTCTTTTGTGGATGCTTTCTATCAAGTGGGATCCATTCTATAACTGCCTTGGTCCATCTGCTATCAGTTCTTCTTGCTATTTAAGTATTATGAATACAAATATTATGAATAGTCTGCTTCTGATTTAAGGAGTTTGGGTGTGTGCATCCAAATGCACTCCAAATCACCTTTTTCCCTTTGAAAAATCCAGGTCATTGTACTTCCCTGCCTTAGTAACTATGGTATTACACTGATAATGAGTTGTATCCAGTAAGTCTGTCTGTCTGTATTTGCACATACATGCAAGTGTACAAATTTACCCTCCAGCCAGTGATGGGATTCAGCCGGTTCGCACCACTTTGGCAGAACCGGTAGCTAATTTTTTGTTGCGCAGGCCCAGAATGGACTTCCGGAAGCAGCAACCACACAGAGAACCTGTTGTTCACATATTTGAATCCCACCACTGCCTCCAAAAGGGTATTACTGTACTATACTTAGGAATGTTCAGAGACCATATGTTAAATGAGTAAGGAAGTGTTTAGAAGAAACTGGCAACTAATACAAACATTTGAAGTTATTTATAAAATGTATTGTCTTTGGGGGTTAATTTTTGTATACCCATTGCAGATCCAAGCAATGTGGCCTATCTATAAAAACAAAAAGCTGATTCTTACATAATGCTAAGACACCAGACATCTTGCTAAGACATCTTTTAACCAAAATTTGGTGAAAAGTCACAGTGAACCGATTCACATTAAACTTTTCTCTGATGAATAAAGTTAATAATTCTTTTTCCTGCTTTTTTTTTTAGCATTTTCGTTGTGTTTAAAGAACACAAGAGTTAAGTAAGCCATGTTTACTGTACTCTGTAGACTTTTGGAGTTTGCACTATCTACCACATCAAATACTAAACAACTTAGGCTGGATAGAGAGCCTCCTACAGTTGTTGAAAATTGGGTGGCATACAAGTTTATGGGTCACAATCAGCCAGATGTTTAGACTGGATTTGGCATTTTTGTCCACTTATTAAGTCCTTCCCAAGCACCTATTATGTATGGGTAATCTACAGTTAGATTCAGAGTCTAAGACTGGTGGAAACAATAATTAAAGTTCTAACCAAAGACCTAAGAATTATTATTAAGGTATTATTATTAATTATTAAGATAGCGTCTAAGAATATAGGCAGCTCCAAGTAGGATAGTTTTTTTGTAAAATTAGGGGGTTCAGGTCTGATAAATTCAATATTTCCCAATATTGAGGAAGTCCTTTAGATCAAGTTCCCCAACATTTCTGGCTTTGTGGATCGGTGGGGTGGGGGGGGAGAGGGGATTGTTCCGTGCAAGTAGCTGGTAAGCATGCACGCAGCTCCATTTGCACGAGCAGCATGCACGCACACCTGCCTCTCACTTAAATGAGCGTGCGCTCACTTGTTCCTCACGCAAGTGAGGATGTGTGTGCGTGCTCGCGCTTGCTGGCCGTTTCTGTGGCTTGGTTGCAAACCCATCATGGCCCATTAGGTCCAAAGGTTGGGGACCCCTGCTTTAGATATTGGTCCAAGAGCTCCAATGGCAATCGGTATAAAAACTGATTCATTTTTCCATTAAGTGTTCAACTTTGATCTGCAAGTTCTGGTATTTCTAATTTTTCCAGTTTCTTTTCCTCAATCCTTATATTGTTATATATACAGCAGTGGGAAATCACAGCTGCAAATTCTTTAGCTACTGTGATCTTCATACAGTGACTTCTTCCCAATATCTTAGGATGTTGTAATATATCAACATAGTACCTGTGCAGATCCAAGCAATGTGGTCTTTTGTAATTTACAGCTGGAAATTTTGTTAACATGCAGATTTTCTAAGTATCGTCCAAGATTTGTTAGTATGGCACCCAGTGTGCAAGCAACCACTAGGATCACCGTGGCTAGTTCATACCATAATTTTTCAACTTCAATTTTCAGATCTGGATGGATTATTTATTTATTCGGGGTCACAATCATAATTTTATATGAATATCCATTTTACTGCCCTGGCCGGTCTGTTTGGAACGATTGGGAGTATAGGGGAGGTTAAAAGCCGCCGCCTTCGACTGGAAGCAAGTCCCGCAGAGTTCAAGCAGCGAGCAGGATCGAGCTGGAACAGAGGCTTGTTATCAAACAGAGACAAGCTCTCTTCCCCCGCCAAGAGCGCTCGACCTTGGAGCCGCCCACACCAGCCCACCTCGCGGGCCGCGGCGTAACACGGAACTCCACCGTCCAGGCCAACCCGCGCAGAACTTCACCTGGGTGGGAGGGGACGGAGCGACAACTAGGGTTTGTGACGTCAACGCCTGGGCGGGGCCTGCTGTTGCCCTATAAAAGGATGCCGAACCTCCGAACGCTTCGCACAGCTGTCGGGAGAGCGGAGCCGGGAGAGAAGGAGCGGGGTTGGGGCGCTGGGAACGGCCAGCCGAAGGAGCAATGGATTTACTGAGGACTATCGCTTATCAGCCGGGCAGTACAGCAGCTAGCGGAGGCGGCGGCGGCGGTGGTAGCGGCGGCAGTAAGATGGGGGAGCAGGCGCTGAGTAAAGCCTGCGGCGGGGACTCGCGAAGAAAGAAGGCGGCGGAGTCCTCCGACCACCACCACCATCACCACCACCACCATCACTCGCATTCGGCTCCCGAGATTTCTCGGATTATTACCGACCCTACCACGGGAAGGAGATATTGCCGCGGGAAAGTGCTGGGAAAGGTAAATGCCCGGCGGCAGTAGAGAGGGGCGGCTTTAGCGCTTAGGAGCGTGGCTGAGCTTGGACTGGTCGTGAAACACGGAGATGGCTGCAAACGAGGGCTCCGGCAGCTGGCTGATGCCTTCCCCTGCCCACAACCCGTCCGTCCCCAAATGTGCGCTCTTGCCTCATCGCCGTTTTGGCATTTGAATTATTGTTTGTTACGGTCTTGCATAGTTCTCGGTGACACTCTCCTCGCCTTGAGGCACTCGATCGAGTTACGTTCCCATTTCTTCTCTCCTCGTACAGGCTTCCTCCTTCTAGCCCCTCTGCTTTCTTGCCTTTATTTCTCTTGTGGTCTTGGGGGGGGGGGGGGGAGGAAGGATAGACGAATGGAAGGGTAAATAGATATTAAAGGCGTATTCGGTCATTTGTGATCCCCGTCTCCTGGATTTGCCTTCTCTTTTCTTCTCTTCCCCCGCCCCCCTTTCCTCTATTGCCTGGCTCACTTGAAGCACTTCCAAAAGCACAGGCTGTTGCTATTAGGGATCCTGTGACACACATACGCCTCCTGTCTGGAGAGGTGGTTTCGCAAAAGGATGTGAAAAACTCCTACACACAGATTGTGGCTTCCATTTAGGGTGAGGGATGGTATACATGCCATTATGGAAGAGAAGTAGATGCAAATATGCATTTCACAAAGCAGGAATCCAAACATCTGGATTTTTCTTTCTTTTTCTTTTCTTTTTGTCAGCATATAGATACAATAGAGAACTGTGACCTGCTTTTGTCTGTCTGTGTGCAGGAAAATTGCTGGATTCCTGTATGGTACGGTTGGGAACGTACAGAAAGGAGATCTGTTGCCCTGCTATAATGAAACACTGTTAGTTTGCCTTTGTGTAATGATTTGTTTGGAGCTGAGTAGATTGGATTCATTTTTAAATGCTAGGAGAAAGGTATTCTTAGGTCGCCTGTGGTAAAAATTTAGGTCAGATTTGGGGAAAAAAACAATCCTCATCAACATCTTGGACTCATTGTGGGTGATCTGTTGTTCATAATTACATGCCTTGTTTTGTGTGTGTGTGTGTGTGATTTCCCAGTTGATTTAGACTCCTCAAAGGAGGGAAGGGGGAATATCTTGCTTTCTCATCTAATGTGCTTTCTCCTCTGCTTTGTGTCTGTAGGGTGGCTTTGCAAAATGTTACGAGATGACGGATCTGACCACAAACAAAGTCTATGCTGCAAAGATCATTCCTCACAGCCGAGTAGCCAAACCTCATCAAAGGGAAAAGGTGTGTGTTGACTGTGACTCTCCTTTCAGGAATCTCTTCAAATGCTTGGGTGGCCCTTCCCTTTTCCTGCAGTGGCTTGCTCACGTGTAAATCCTTTCTTCCCACGGATGGCAGGAAGCAATGCCAATAATCCTTTTGTTTGCCTCCCATCCTTTTCAGATTGATAAAGAGATCGAATTGCACAGAATGCTCAGCCATAGACATATTGTCCAGTTCTTCCACTACTTTGAAGACAAGGAGAACATTTATATTCTCCTAGAATACTGCAGCCGAAGGGTGAGCATCCAGTGAGCGAAATCCAGTATTCACTTACATGGAAGCAGCAGCTAATGTAAAAATGTTTAAAATGTAAAAGGTGTCTTCCAGAGGCAGTCTTTATTCCTTTCCCTAATGCTGGTATTTTTGTTTACATATGTTCAGGCTTAATGTATGATTTTAGCAGTGTAACTTTCTCTGTCTTTTATATATTTTCCTATTAGTCTATGGCTCACATCTTGAAAGCAAGAAAGGTATTGACGGCACCAGAAGTGCGATACTATCTAAGGCAGATTGTATCAGGACTAAAATACCTTCATGAGCAAGAGATCTTGCATCGAGACTTGAAGCTAGGTAAGCTTATGTTCTCTCCCATGTCTGGCTTGTATTAGCTATAGGAAGAACAGGATGGGTTTCCCCCCCCCCCCATGCATTGTTTTACTTCTGCTGTTTATATTGCACTCCCAGAGATTAATAGATACAATCAGCTCTTCTGGTAAGAGAGCCTTGGAATGCTTGAGTAATAGCATTAAGTAGTCATTCATAAATAAAAGTTGCTAGCTATTTGCTGACCTCCTCTAGACACAAGCCAGCACTTGTCTAATATGTTAATCAACTGGTACTCAGCTCTCTCTTTTTCACTCTTATCTGTAGGTAATTTCTTCATTAATGATGCCATGGATTTGAAAGTGGGTGACTTCGGTCTGGCTGCAAGGCTTGAACCATTGGAACATAGGAGAAGGTAAGGCTTTAAGAAAGAGGACAATTATCTGGGTTCAATGCCTTCTCTTGCCTAGCTTTGAAGTCTTGGGTTTTACATTAGGAGAGATGAAGGCTTCCATAGTATGCAAAGATTGGCCTTTAAGACATGATATCTGATGACTGGCAGTATCACGCTTTCCACTTGTATAATTTTCTTTAGATGTGACTGGGTCTTTTAGGTCTTAATGCATTTTCCAGCATCTCATAACATGAGCCACATTATCTGAGGCTGCTAGCAGTGATAATTACTAACAACAGGAGGTCACAAGTTTCTCATCTCTTGGGGTCAACTCATGCTGTCTTCTATCTCTGAATAATTCCAGAGTATTACAGGACACAGATGGATGTAGAGAATGTTAAATAATTGAATTGCCTTAAGGATGGCAGTTATTGAGTCTTCTGTAGTAATAACAAAACTATTATTTAAAACCATAATGAATATATAACCTATTTTATGACATATATAGTTAAGGATAATTTGAGGCAGTTTGAATAAAGAATTAGAAAGGGGTTAACAGTGAACCTTCCCAGTATGGAACTAACAGCCAAACTAATAAAAGTAAAATTTCCCTCAAGTTCAAGTCTTAGTGACCATGTAAATGTTTCACATAGTTTCTTTGGCAATAAATAAAGATGGCTTATGTTGCCTTCAGATGTGCTGTTCAACTTCCTAGTCTAGCCTGTACACTTACATTTCCTGGTGATCTCATCAGAGTGCTCACTAGTTCTAACGCTGCTTAGCTTGTTCCAGACCAGCCAGAGCTTTGGGTGATAGGAAGGATCCGAACTTAGACAACAGTTTATTCTTCTGAACTGATAGATTCTAAATTTTGATTTTACTCCATTTCAGAACGATCTGTGGCACACCAAATTACCTTTCCCCAGAAGTCCTTAATAAACAAGGTCATGGCTGTGAATCTGACATATGGGCCTTGGGCTGTGTCATGTGAGTATTTCTTGAGGATATTAAGCTGGATTTTCAAGCCAGTACTTGAAATAATGGAAAACTGGTTGTGTTAAAGGTTGTGTTTTGTTAAAATCACACCATGTGGGCATGTGTTGCGCTATATTGGTATAAAGTAATGTGTGATGTGTTTTCTACCATTTTGACCTCTGGGATCTCTGTACTTTCATAAAGAGATTGCTCATTTTTTTTATCTGGTAGATAAAAGTCTTGTGTTTGTCTTCTGACAGGTATACAATGTTATTGGGAAGGCCTCCATTTGAAACAACCAACTTAAAGGAGACTTATCGATGCATTAGAGAAGCAAAATATTCTTTACCATCATCTTTATTGCCTCCTGCAAAACATTTGATTGCAAGCATGCTGTCAAAAAATCCAGAAGACCGCCCCAGCTTAGATGACATTGTTCGGCATGACTTCTTCTTGGTAAGTTGTAGTATTTTTGCTTTTTTTTGTAGAGTTTCTTCTTTCAGTAATGATGCTGGCTGCCAACAAATGATTGTGTGTTTGTATATTCTCTTTCTACAGGGTTTCACTCCAGACAGACTTCCACCTAGCTGTTGTCACACAATTCCTGACTTCAACTTGTCAAGTCCAGCTAAGAATTTCTTCAAAAAGGCTGCTGCAGCTCTCTTTGGGGGCAAGAAGGAAAAATCAAGATACTTTGACGCACACAGTATGCATCTGTTTATATCTGGGGGATCTTTGCTGAAAGTGCTTTTTTTTTAAAAAAAAAATCTGAGTGCATGTCTGCAGTACAATTTTAGCATGCTTAGCTTCCCTCTGTCCATAAGTGATGGATACTTAGCAATCAACTAGCCCTATTCCTAAATAATTGGTGTGCTGGGATACAGGAACAACTAAGATTTTAGGTTCTCCTGCTAATAAATAGTAGTCCCAGTCATTATCAGTTAATTATTGGCTAGAAAGTGTAGTTTGTGCTGTGCAGCTCTTGGTAATGATTAGACTGCAAGACAAATTATGACAAGTTTCTGCAGCTAAGAAGCTTGCCTAACAGATACACAGTAGTGTTCTGTAGATTTAGGTATCAAATTTAATGGATCTGTATTTTTTTTTAATTTCCAAGATCGATTGGCCAAAGAAGATGAAGAAATATATAAACTTAGGCATGACTTAAAGAAGACCTCAATAACTCAGCAGACCCTGAAACACAGACCTGAAGAGGTAAGCAGAAATTACCCATGTAGTATTCTACATTCTTCTGAAAGTTTGAGCATTTCTAAACATAATTAGAAGGGACTTGCAAACAATTTGAGCATCAGGAGCTTGAGCACAATATTGTAACCATTAACAATTGGGTGCAAGAACTCCATGCTTCTGTTTGTTCCATATCTCAATAGTACAAATGAACCACCATCTGTGGTTTTTTTGCTCTATGCAATCCTTTAAGATGCTGAACTCCATCTGTGATTGAAAGCTTCATTCTACTCCATTGGATGGAGTAAGACAGTCCAGTGATTATTGACTAAAATGTGAAATGGAAGTAATGTTCCAGGCTTATATGCCCAAAGATAGTTTTTGTGATCGTTTTTCATTCCTTTCAGATATTTTTAGCAGCTTGCAAACTTTTTAAAATGCAGTGCAAATTTATTACTTTCTTTTGTTTGGAGTTTTTGAATGCATTGCAAAATTTAGGAATAGGTAATTTGAAGGACTTGTACTACTGACTTGTATATTCATCTGGGATCAGACACATAACCGTGGATCAAATAAAATTCTCACTATTTTCATGAAAATAATACTGTGTCTTTCATCTCTGATACTCTGTGACTAAGCCTTCACTGATAGGAACCTTACAAAGAGATTTAAATTCACATGTTTTTCTGTCATGAGCATTTTTGGTATGCACTTTCAGAAATGGAGTAGCAACAGGCATTGGATTCAGATAAAAAAATATATACCCTTTCCCCCCCCCAGGAGATCCAGCCTTCCAGCACCACTGTAGCAAAACCTAGTGTGCTAGCAGAAACCAAGCAAATAGATGCAATCCGGATGATTGTTCGAGGAACTCTGGGAAGCTGCAGTAGCAGCAGTGAATGTAAGTGCGCACAAGGGTTTTCTAGTGTTGAACAGGTGGGATAGTGAGTTTAATCTGGATGCCAAATGAATGCCAAAAGAATAGTCTAATATACAGTCTTTGGAAAGTCTTTTTTTCTTCTCTCTTATACCCATGGTACTATATCTAAATCAGGGGTACTATATCTAAATCAAACTCGCGACATCACGTGACGTCGCGCAACGCATCGGGCCGGTTTTGCCATTGCCGGCAATGGGGTGGGCACGCCTTCCGGATGACGCATCTGGCCGGCAGGCCAGCAGTTTGACACCCCTGATCTAAATAAAATCATAAACCTGATGGAAACTCTTGGTCTGTTATCCCAAAGGTGCTTTTTCAGGAGGCAACTGGACTTTCTTGATTTTCTTTGAAGATGTTTCGCTTCTCATCCAAGAAGCTTCTTCAGCTCTGACCGGTGAAAGCTGAAGAAGCTTCTTGGATGAGAAGCGAAATGTCATTAAAGAAAAACAAGAAAGTCCAGTTGTCTCCTGAAAAAAAGCAGCTTTGGGACAACCATGATCTGGATGACTGAGAATCTCCATAGACATCTCAGGCTGTTAAGCTATATCTTTCTCAAAAGATCCCAAAGAGGTCAGGGTTTTGAGGAGTGCTGAGATTCTGATGGATCTCTTAATTATGCTTCCTTTATAGGAAGTATGGTTTTAGCTCTGTATTAAGGCAATTTATGTTATTTCTCTCAGCAATTTGGGAGATCAAGTCATTGTATTGACATGGCTATTTTTTTTGTCAATTTCACTACTTAAAGCATTATTTCATGAGCTCTTTTATTTCCTGCTAGGTCTTGAAGATAGTACAATGGGAAGTGTGGCTGATACTGTTGCAAGAGTGTTGCGTGGATGTTTACAGAACATGCCGGAATCTGATCATATTCCTAAAGAACAGCTGGCTGTCTCTTTCCAATGGGTCACAAAGTGGGTAGACTACTCCAACAAATATGGCTTTGGTTATCAGCTGTCTGACCATACTGTGGGCGTTCTCTTCAACAATGGTGCACACATGAGCCTTCTTCCGGACAAAAAGTGAGTAGCTGTTTGATTATAAATCAGGCTGTTGCATGAGCTTCCATTCTATTATCTGCTTGAGCTTAACACTTTTGTCTTTGCTTTTGGCCCTCCAGAACAGTCCATTACTATGCAGAACTTGGCCAGTGTTCAGTTTTCTGTGCAGCTGAAGCCCCGGAACAATTCATCAGTCAAGTCACTGTCTTAAAATACTTTTCTCATTACATGGAGGAAAACCTCATGGATGTAAGTTAAAGCAAAAGAGGTGGGAAATGTGGCTTAGATGGTAGCTTATATAATGAGCTCTGTTCTAACTTTGGTATGTGCTGTTCTTAGGGTGGGGATCTTCCCAGTGTCACTGATGTCCGCAGACCAAGACTTTACCTCCTGCAGTGGCTGAAATCTGATAAGGCATTGATGATGCTTTTCAATGATGGCACATTTCAGGTAGGTTGAGTAACAAAGTTTTCTCTGAGTTTACTCAAGATTCTGTAGGATGTTCCCTTAGTATCACTGGCAGAAGATCCATGAGGATATAGGATTTTATATGCTTATCAAGCAACCTAAGGAGGTTGCTTTGATTTCCTTTTGCAGCAAATAATATAAGTAGCGTAATCAGCTGTCCTGCATAAAAGATGAGCTACTGTTAGCTTTTGGGGCTTACTAACCAAAAGTGGCTTTTTTCAAAACTTGAGGGTATCAGTCATGACTATTAAAAAAAAACTGAAATTAAGATTTCTTGTCATAAAAGGTGTGCAGAAAAGATATAATACAGAATAATATCAAAGGTATCAATTTACTGAATTGGAGCATTATGGATAATAATAGTGCCATGTATGGTCTAGTTAGGTGCTCTTAATATTTCCACAAACTCTTTATTTGGTCTGGGCTCCCATAATAATCCTAGGAAAAGATACAGCTGCTTTAAGGAGTTGTGAACAGGTGCTAGCTGAGCATCCCCTTGCTCCTAAAGCGCCTACTACCTTCTGCAAAGTTTTCAGTTTACGTCAAACCTTCTCAAGTCACAGAAAGTGCTCCAGAATGCTTTAGCTATGCACAGTGTGACTTTATACTATCTTTACAGATCTAAATCCTACTATATACAATAAAAAATAACTTCAGAGTAAAGGGGCATTGGCTTGAATTTTGCTGCTATAGTTAGAGAAATTTATTGTTTCGTAAGCAGGTAGATTATGCACTGCATGACCAGAATTTTTATTTTAATTCTTCATGTCAGTAAAAAACCAATGTGGCTTTAAGAGTAATAATCAGTATGCAGAGACCTTCAGGAATTATATTGGGCATTTTCCAAGAGACCCGTTTAAATCAATCTATCCTGAATGAGACCCAACATGGCAGGCATTTACCTAATAAGTTGCTGAGTAGGTCCAAATATAAAAGATATTAAGTGTCTTTGTATGGGATGGTTGAAGCAAACACATTAAGTTGCAATTCTTAATTCTTTTCAGGTGAACTTCTACCATGATCACACAAAAATAATTATTTGCAACCAAAATGAGGAATATCTTCTTACCTATATTAATGAAGATAGGTTATCTACAACATTTCGTTTGACAACTCTTCTGATGTCCGGATGTTCTCTGGAACTCAAGCATCGAATGGAATATGCACTGAACATGCTGTTGCAAAGATGTAATTAAAAGAACTCTTCTAAAACCAAAAAGGACTTATCTCACTGAAGTCTACAGTGAAGGCAGTTGGATTTTAAAAAAAACAAAACCCTAGCATGTTGATGGATGTGTGAGGAGTAGGGACTGGTACGATGAAATGTCTCATCTTATGTACTGGGCTGGGACCAGACATGAAGCCTGTAGTCTTTGTTGGATTAATGGTGTGGTGACCAGGAATCCTTTGGAATGTAGCTTTCCTTGGTTCACTCCTTTTGAAAGAGTTGAGTTGGAAGACATTTTCTGCAGCAAACTGTTATATTGGAGGACTTGAAACTGTGAATAACACTTGAGGAATTGGGAGGGAGGGAGATCTCATTGTTGTGGAGTATCTGTAAGAGGCACCTCATGGCTGCTTAAACTGTGAACTATGGCCATATTTTTTTTTCTTTTCTTAATTCTTCCAAGAACTGATCACACTTGTGGCTGGCAAAGTGCATTCCTTGTTAATAATCTTTTTTTATTTATTACAGCCCAAAGCAAAGTATTTATTACATACATTTTTTTGTAACTGTGATTTTTAAATATACATTTGTTGGCAATAAAGAGTGGGGAAAACCTGAAGTGATGGTTTCCATATGATTTTTCTCTGGCATGCACTGTGTTCCAAGAAAAAGCAGAAGGCAATGCTCACAGGAAAATGTCTGATTGCTGTTTCTTCTCTTTCACAGTTAGCAATCAGCAATCTGCCTTATGAATAGGTAAAGACCAAACTTTCCTGTCCAAAGGAACCTACAGTTTTGCTTACTTAATAGACCTGCTTTATACAACTCCATATTGATAGTGGTATGGCTGTAGGACAGTAGGAATTAAATAATACTTTTAACACAATTTCTATGAGTTTATGAAAGCAGGGGTCCTTAATGCCCTTTCCCATCAGGAGAGATGGAGAAAATTTTGCTTTGCACTTTTTCATACAGATGAAAACAAGCTAGGCACCCCATTTATGGAATTTCATGCTGTGGTTTTCAGTGGAGAAGTGGGCTCAAAGTATAAATTACAGAGAAAAATGGATTTTTAAAAGTTCCAACTTTTTTTTAAGGATTGATGTAACTGCAATATTTTATTATGACTCATCCATCGTAATATTTAATATTAGGAAAGAAAACATATGCCCAAAGGAATACTATGTGCTTAATATCAGAAACAGTTTGGATGGGATGGGATGTGGATACCTTTTTGATAGGCTTATGCTTTTTTAACAATTTTGATAATTGTAATTGTAGATTATTACAAAAGAGTGCTAGTATTGGTCCTGTTATTATGAATCCATAAAGATTTAACAATTGAGTAAACATAGTGTTAACAGATAATGTTCCACTTTTCCACTGACAGCTTTATATAGTGCATGAAAAAAGGGCATCATCTTAATTTATTTCTTGGATTTTTTTTTTCATTTAATTACCTCTATCATGACCCTGATGCATTGTGGAGGAATGTAGAATTTGGCAGATTAGTCTTACAAAAGGGGAAAAAAATGTTGGGGATTTCCTACTTAACTGAGGCAAATAAAATGATTCAACAGTTATTCTTGCCTGAGGGATAATTGGCACAACAGAGAATTCAAAGCAATATTAAAGGCACATACCATTCTGCACTGTATTAACAATTAGTTTGGCCAACGCCAACATAAACAAAATCTAGCTAGAGAAAGGTATGAACCAACACCAGATATGATGGAGGTTAACCACAGCTTCCATAATGTGAGTTGCAGTTCTCTTAGATAAAACATTTGTAGAGAAAGCTCCTGGCTTGCCTGTGTACCTTTAACAATGCTTCTCAATGCAGCTACAATAAACATTTGAATAGCCTGATAGATATTGCAACCTATATTAACCACGTAACTTGATTCTATGTCTTCTAAACATAAAATTGGTGTGCAGTTGTTCACAGGACCTAGTATAAAAGGAAGAGTTTTCAAAGTTTTGTTTACTATTTGAACTGTGGAGTTTTCAGGTGTTACGTTTAGGAAAGCAGGCTTATTTTACTTACAACAGTTATCGATTGCCTGTTGTTTTCGGAATTAGGAAATCTTACTATCCATGATGCCCTTGTTTGTGCAGCTATATTACTTCCACTGTGCCCTCAACAGTGTTAGAGGACAACACAATAATGCTGATTTAATAGTGAGAGATTAAATGTTAGGGAAAAATAGGAATGGTCATATCCTGCCATATTCCTGACATAAAATTATTATTTATATCTTACTCTGAAGGCATCCAAAGCAAAACTCTCAAAAATTAACACCATCATCCCCTTTGTCATATACAGACAACCAAAAGATGACAATGCTCCTTCAGCTTGGTCTACTCCTTAATATTCTGTTATAAGGAAATCCTCTGTATTTTAGAAAGCAAATCTTGCCACTGATATTACTGCGGTTCTTGTTGAGCTGCAGATGGATGAATCACCTTTTGGGGTTTTTTTGTCATATTTAATTATTGTAAATCTCAATTTGTATCATAGAATGAGGCTTATTTAAAAAGAAAACTCATTAAAATCCCTACATTGGATGCACATTTCTTTAAACATAGGTATGTTTTCTTTCAATTTTGACCAATGTACATGGTTTCTCAAAACAGTCCCCTACAATATAGGTTACTTTTCATAAATACATGCATTTTTGTTTTGATTTCTCTTTGGTAACTTTTGTACCTAAAAACTGGAAATTTGCAGGTAGGGTTAGTTCAGACATGTTTATTTGCAATTTTGACTGGTGAACATTTGTTTTTCCGCAGAGAAGAACCTGGGCATGTAGTACACTTTTCATGAAAACATGCATTTTTGTATCTGTTTCACCCTAGCATATGTTTTTAATAAGAAGCTGAAATATACACATATCTCTAAATGTTAGCACATGTATTGACTTGAAACTGCAAAAAATAGATTAAATTGCCATTAAAGCATACATTTAATTTATTTCTATCTCCACTGCCCTTTGCTACCTGGAGACATCAGGACCTGCTTATTTCATAGCACAGCTGGTACCAACAACAAAGCTTATAATGAGAGAATAGAGAAGTGTGGGAAATTACATACCACTGCAGTAGGAAGTACATGATAACTTGCTCATAGGTTTATAACAGTATTTCATTCTTTACATGGCATACTGGAGGGAGTTGGCATGGATTTATTTGTCCCATGCTTAAGATGCTTAAAATGTTGGGTATTCCTTCATTAGGTCATCGTGGTGCTGGTGTAAAGTCATAACCTCTCTTGCACACTTACAGAAGGTAGCCTTCTAGAAAAGTTACCAATTCTTGTACTTTGTGTCTATGTGTTATGGTGACTGGATTTGCCTATTTGCAGTATTCTTTCCTTGAGACAGGTAACATGATACAGAGACCATAGAAGGGGGAAAAACTAATTTAAAAGCTTATGTGAATAGTGCAATGCAAACACAGATAAGCCCCTTCCACATGCAAGGGTTGTACCAATCATCACATGCCCCTAATCTTCACAGTGCCTTTGCAGTTATAATCTTTACATCTTCAAAAACGAATTGACTCTACCACTACTTCAAAGGAGATACTACAAGATATTTGCCTCATTTCTTCTAAAATTGTGGCATATATGGTTGCCCTTTGCTGATAAGATAAGCTCATCTTATGTCCACTTGCTCTTCTCTCTCTCTCTCTCTCTCTCTCTCTCTCTCTCTCTCTCTCTCTCTCTCTCTCTCTCTCTCTCTCTCTCTCTCTGGAGCAATTCCCTTGATTCACTAAACAACTGTGGCAAGAAAAGTCATGTTGTTGTTGTTAGTTGCGAAGTCATGTCCGACCCATCACAACCCCATGGATAATGTTCCTCCAGGTCTTCCTGTCCTTCCTGTAAAATGGGGCAAAACTCCCCTAACAAATGCCTCACTTAGCAACAAAATATTGGGCAATTGTGGTCATAAATCGAGGATTACCTGTATAAGATTTCTGTCTCACAGTGCTAACTTATGTAAACAAGCTCCACTGAATTTAATGAAAGCTGACTCCTAGAAAGTATTATGTGAATTAGGGTTATTCATTATATACCTTTCCCTATGATGTCAGCCATGGGGATATTCTTCCATCATTTGTCCTGATATCAATAACTCTGAAATAGAGTGGGCAGAGAGAAAGAGAGAGAGAGAGAAAGAGAGAGAGGGGGGGAGAGAGAGAGAGAGAGAGGGAGGGAGACCAGCTGGCTCAAAGCAGCCTCATGACCCTCCATGATTGACTAGGGATTTGCCTTTTGGGAAAAAACTTTGGATGATCATGCTGAACAGTATCATGATCTGGTTATCAGTAATTTGGGTAGTCCAGAGAGCCCACAAAAACATGAACAATATTGTCAAACAAGAATGAAAGTGGGATGGCAAGGTTATTGTTGGACACTGTCTTTGATAACAAAATACTTTCAATTGCAATGAAAAATAGGTCCTAATCAGCTAGTTAAAAATGTGTGTGTGTTTCATTTTACTTTTATTGAATAGCATTACATTAGTAGATAATCTTTCAGATATTTCTGCAATCAACAATAGTTTATAATTCTATATATTATAAGAGTGCAACCAGAAATCTGTTGAAATTGAAAGCTTTGTTATATCAGTATTATGTCCAGTGAGATGCAACTGCATTCTATTTAATTGGTTTATTAATCAAAAACTGGAATGAAAGAATCAATGGTAAATGGCAAGCAACATTTATTTCCTGTTCAGACAAGGCTTAGAACATCTACAAATGTACTGTAAATGCCTGAAGCCCATAGGAAGCTTTAAGTTAAATGGCTAGTTATAAAACCCAATTCGAAATTCTCTGGCTTTCTACAGATGTAAACTCATGTTCATAACCTGTGGCTTCCTGTCTGCTTCCTTGCTTTTTATGCCTTATTAACTTCTGTGATGGCAAACATCGCTCTGATTGAATTGCTACTGCTTAATTAGACCGATACATTCAAATTAAGATTTTAAATGCCATTTAAATATACGGTGTTGAAATCTAATATCATGGTTCATCAATGTTTGGAATTTTCTTTAATAGAACATAAGGATTTGGCCTCTGGGGTTTATTTTTTAAAATTTTATTTTCGGTATGAAATCTCCCCCAACAGCTTTAATGAAACCAACCATGTCAAACATAAGCATTTAAATGCATCCCTATTCATCCCAGTAAGTAAATATAGTCATGGGAGGAGAAAATGTACTTTTGTGGAACAGAATGGCTTCCTATGATAGTTTACTGGAGTGCTAAAGAATGAGACTGAATGCAGAAAAATGTGGTGGGCATCTTTGAAGCTCAGGAAGGAATGCATGGAAGACAAAGCATGACTCACACCCATGGCTATGTCTTTAATGCTTCTGTGGTTTTGAGGCACTGGTTCAAATCAGGTCAGTAACTGACAGAGGGCTGTTCCCTTTCTTGACAGGTCATTTGCCTGTGGAAAGACGGCGGATTACTGGGCACAGTATTAAGTAGTTTAATTTTAACTGAATAAAAAGCTTGTGCACTGAAGAGCCACTTGTTGGCTGATTGCAAAGCACCACACAAATTGTACAATCTTGTTAATATTTCACAATGGTCATGCTGCCTGGAGGATGCTGGTAATTGAGATCCACTTATCTGAATGCTCTCAAGCTGGAGAAGATTATAGAACTATATAGAATATATCACCAGGGTAGAAATCAGGATACTGTGTGTTCCATCATCCACTAGATATGAAAGCTACCTGGATGATTCTCACCCAACCTACATCATGGTGTGTATAGGGAAAATAGGAGGAAGAAGTACAGAGCATAGAATAATAGAGTTGGAAGGGACCTTGGAGGTCTTTTAGTCCAACTCCCTGCTTGAGCAGGAGACTCTATACTATTTCAGATAAATGGTTGTCCAGTCACTTTTTGAAAGCCTCCAGTGATGGAGCACTCACAACCTCTGATGGCAAGCTGTTCCATTGGTTGATTGTTCTCACTGTTAGGAAATTTCTCCTTAGTATATTTGCTGCCTTGAGTTATTTATAAAAAAAATAATAAAAGGTGGGATATAATAAATAAATAAAGCTTAACTACTTATATTAAAATAAATTAATATTTTATTGTGTTTTCATTCTCTACTCATTTGGAAAAATAATTATTTGCTTATGTCTTTTATTTTCAAAGGAAAAGAAAAGTTTGAGTACATTTAGGAAGAGTGCAACTCTTATTTATTTATTTATTTATTAAATTTATATGCTGCCCCTCTCACTGTCAAACAATTTATGAGGTAAGTGAAAGGGACATATGTTTTTCACTGTACAAACATTTATCATAAAAGCTGCAGCTTTTATTGTGTTTGGGCTATCATGGGGAACAGGAAGTGACAAGGAGCCATGTAAGCTTAAAAAGCCAACAACAGAAGGATCTTCTCTGCCACAGAACAATCGATGAAGTAAAAATAATAGCAATGGAAGCCTCCTTTTGCAAGGGAAGAAAAGGTTTGGTTAACCGGAGGACAAGTTTTGGCCCAGTATTATTTTCCATGCCTCACAAGAATGGTCCAGATTAGCTTGACAGATTGCTCAACAGAAACCTGCTCTAAACCTACTAGATGATTTCTGAACACCCTTGTTCCTTGATAGCTGTGGAATGTGCTATTTTGTTAGGCTTTGGCAGTTCATTAGATAAACATGGAGTAACTGCCAAGTTTCAGTTCAAATTGTAGCTCTATGTTTAACCAGCAGATAATGTTTAAAAGTAGTTTAAAGACACAGTGAATATGAAAACATGAATGGATATTTTAGTTATATGAAAAAAATGCTTTCAGTGTTCCCAGCTGTGCGACATCAGTCTGTGTAAACAGAGTGAATAGAATGCAGCCAATGGATATCAAACCTAATTTATAATTTAAACTTTTAGAGCCATTCACTCATCAATGATTCTAAAGATAGTTCAGTAGAAGTCTTATGCTCGATGTCTGGAATTCCCAGATACATCTGAGTAAAGATTCTTGCCTTGAACATTGACAGTTGTAGCCAGTCAGGGATATTCTATGAAATGGATGAATGTCCTGACTCAATATAAGGTAGTAACTTTCTATGGTCCTTAAGTCATCCTAGCCATTCCACTTCCTGTAATGACAAGTGTTGTCCTCCATTAAAGTTGAATCCCTCTAACTACTTCTTATGGCCCACAAATGGCATTGTCAAAGACTCATATCTTTTGCATAACCAGAATTTATGTGGTTGGTAATGTTCATCACCCCTGAAATTGTTTGCACCATCAATTTAAAAATAAAATAGCCCCTGTGGTTTTGGTATGTCACTGAAGATGTATAGTTATCTATTGGGATTTTGATACTTATACCACCAGCTTGATTAAAACTTAAGAGCATTCTGTATTACTGAATCTCAACTGGAATGCTTAAATGAAGTGTCCAGCTGCTCATAAACCTATAGGAATGTTTTTGCATTGTTAAGAGCATAAAACCTATGTTAACAAGACATAAATTTTAAGCAACAGACAAAACAGTACCTTCAGACATTATAGAAAGGGTCCATAATAGTAGCCTACATGGAGGATGTCTATTGCCATTTGTATTTAAAGCTGATTAAATCCTGTACACAAAGAAGGGGACTAGGGATGTGTATGGCAGAGCAATTCCATCTGCTTTGTCCTTCATGTGCTTATGGTTCTGAATGAACTTCTAAATCATGTGGTGAGCTCCATGGATAGAGGAATCTATTATAGACCATCACCCTTTACATGTAGAGGGCAAAAGGACAAAGATACTGGGATCATTACAATCTGAAGCACCATTTATAATATTATCTAATTTAAATATCAGATAGTTATGAATCTATTTTAAGATGTCCTCATTTTTCTAGGATCTTAATGTCGGTCACATGGGAGATGGCTTTCTCCTCTGCTGCTCCCAAGCAATGGAAGGCACTTCCTCTAGATTTGTCCCACTCTTTCTACTTTCAGGAAAGTAGTCAATTTTTTTCCTATTTAGCTAGATGTTTTCAATTTGAGCAACGTCATAGAAATTTTCTCTCCTATGGTGAGACAAGTAGGATAAAAAATTTAAAAACAAATGTAAGTAAATTAAAAAGTGGGCCTAGAGAGAGGGCCACTCCAGAAATGTTTGATGTCTTAAGGAGAGAAGTCAAGGCCCTTCTGAGTACTCAAATCAAGAAGGCCCAACCACATTAAGCAATATAAGGAGCAGAAACAGAGAAATCACTCTCATTCTCCGCAGCAAAAGCACAGTGATAATCTGTTAGGTAAACAATCTATCCCTAGCATGTTTTGCTATCCCTAATTTCAAGAGGAGAACTACATAATAGCTTCCTGAAAGACATTTCACTGTTCTCGGCATATATTTTATACATATATACATATATATATGCACAGCATTCTGGATGATCATGCTCATTTAATGAACATAATGTAAGGAAACTTATGCTAGATGAAACCAAAGCCTACAAAAGTAGCTAACTGGACAAGGAATTCATGTTCCCTTGTTTTCTCTCAGTATACAGACCTGCTTTAATAGACACTGAGAACATTCATTGACATCTGTAAAATAAGATATAGATAGGCACAAATCGGAACTCTGTTATCTAATTGTTTATTTTATTATTGTTGTTTGTTGCATAGTCAACCACATGTTCAGACTTTGGATTTGGCATTTTTGTCTCTCTATTGAGTCCTTCCCAAGGACCTGGGATAGGCAGATGTGGATGTTTGATAGTGTTACAGATATCATTGTAGAATTTAAGCTGTTTTGAGTAAAGCTGCCTTTTGCAATTGACTGATGGTGAATTTGTCAATGCCGATGATGTTCAACTAGTGCCCCAGTTGTTTTGGGATTGCATCCAAGGCACTTATGACCATTGATACTACCTGTGCTTGCTTTTGCCATAATCATTCTATTTCTATTTGCAGGTCTTTATACAGTATTTCATTATCTTATCCAGTTCCTTCTCTTCTGTTTTGTTGTCTCCAGATACTGCCACATCCACTATCCAGAATTTTTTGTCTTTCTTATTGACAATTGTTAAGTCTGGGGTATTATGTGTCAGGTGCCTGTCTGTTTGAAATCTAAAGTCCCAGAGCACCTTAGCTTCATCATTTTCTATTACTTTCTCTCTTTTATGGTTCCACCAGTTCTTGCTTGCAGGCAAATGGTATCTCTTGCATATCTTTCAATGCATCGTAGGTACTGCCACATCAATCATCCATATATATTTTTTCTTCCTTATTGACAGTTGTTATGTCTGGAGTGTTATGTGGCTGGTGCCTTTTTATTATTATTTAATTTATTGTTTTAGCATGTTAATGTTTTTATCAGCTTTTAATGATTGTAAACTATCTAGAATTGAAGATTGGTTTGTCTGGGGCTGAGAAAACATCTGGTATTGCCATGTGTGATTTCTCCAAGTGGGGATTCAGTAAACCAGAGGCTGGGGATTTCTGGGAGTTGACGTCCACCCATTTCAAAGTTGCCAGGATTGAAAACCACTGCTATTATTAAAATCTCATAATTTAAAAGGCCTCTCTTTTGTAATGAGCTGCTTCCCTTCACCTATGGGGTCATCCTAGGGATTAGTTCTGAAAATGACCCAAAGGTTTCTGTAATGATAGTAGAAATGACTGAAGGATAAGGGGAAGAGACGCTGACTGTTTCCTATCTGCTCTACCGGGAAGGGCTGACTGATTCCTAAAGGAGGATATGTGTATCTTCCATCAGAAAGGACCACTCCTAATTTTATTTTTAGAAAACAGGTCTGCTATTGAGATTCCAGAAGCATAGATTCCCTTTTAAATCTCACTTAAAATGGGGAAGGCAGCTTAAATCAAACTTCTTAAGAGTAAGCGCAATTCCACAGTGGAAACAGTTCCCTGCCCGGGATGGGCTCCCCTTCACTATACAGCCATCTGTTTGGCACATTATAAACTGTATTTTGGCACAGAGCAGAACTTTGAACTTGTGGCCTAAGCAGCCTCTTACAACTCTATGATATTGGTGAAGAATTACAGGTGCTCAACAGCTGTGAGAATGCTATTTTTTAATAAAAAAAATCTTTCATTTCTTGCCTAGGTTAGGGTTATCATGACCTCAAAGCACTCTCAAAGATTAACACATTCATTATTGCATACATTTTCATGGCTCTGAATCTATTTCATCAGATGCATGAAATGTTATCCCAAGTTGGCAAGTTATGTGTACACAAGGGTGGAGAGAAAGAAATGTAAGCAGTCAGATCAAAGGAAAATGTAATGTAATAAATACAGATTGTGACAATTATCTTAAAGTTTAAATATTGATATTAATAAAAGCAGATAAGACAGAAATGAAAATAGCTTCTAATGTTTCAAGGACTTAGCTCACCCTTACAGTTATGACTATTACTGTTGTGGTTGTAATATTTCTAACACAGAAGGAATATTTACCAGTCCATTTCAGTGGATTATTTTACAGTCTTTAAAAGTCTGTACCTTTCCCAACACAATGATCAAAGTGTGATGAAATATATATTTTTTGCAACCACAATAGTTTGCAGAATTTTTGCTTTGTTAAGTTTGCTCTAAAAATATTTAAAACTTTTCCAAAGGATTGTTGAAAGGTAGAATCCTGGTCAAACAAAGTAATATAGCATATATTCCAAGAAAGCATTTTAAATATATGGCAAATACTACATTATAATTTTTGTATGGAAGGATTACAACAAGCCTACTCTCAGCCATGAGGCACACTCGAGTACTTTGGGCCTGTGGTCCTTGATAAGCCCAGCCTACCTCAAAGGGTTACTGTTGTGGGGGGGAAATGGGAGGGGATACTATATGTATTGCTATGAGACCCTGAAGAAAAGTCAAGATATGCATCTAACAAATAAAATAAAATAATAATTGAAATAAGATCATAAGCACAGTTAGGATTTCATTTAGCAACCACTTCACCTGACAACCAAGTTGCAAGTCCCAATTGTGGTCTCTAAATAAGACTATCCGTAGTTGACCATCTTTCTAATATGGGGGGGGGCATAATATTATCCATTTGTGATACAGAGATGGGATCAGTGAGTTTTACGGCAATTTAAAGCAATTACACTTAGTTCTTTTACTCCTTCCATGCTGGGCCAGTAAAGCAATTCACTAGTGACATTTTTCTAAATGCAAAAGTTCAAGGATTTTAAAGGATTTTTATGTAGTTTCTTCCTCTAGGCTTTCACTTCTCAGTGAGAATAGCAACCTGTAATGAACAGTGCAGAAATATCTTGGAAATGCCATTTGTCTGTAATAAGGAAGTAAGAGCGGGCCAAGAGAGAAAGTTGGCACATTCTTTTCATATTCAACTGCCACATAATTTATCTGTTGACTTTGCCTCATGCAATATCCTTGCAATGGTGTCAAATGGACCACCTATCATGTGAGTGCATCACAAGACAACAGGTTAAAGTTAAGTCCTATCCATGTTTTCATTTTATTCACTCCTTCATGTTCACTCTCTTGTAATTTATGAAACTCCGAAAAACGTGTTCTCTTACTGATCTCACTCAGAGGTCAAGGAAGGATACCTGTGTATGAAAGTAACCTTGTTCACAATAATTCTAAAATAGGCATTAGAACAGCTTGAAGAGTAACATTACACTTACACGTCGAGACAAGCACATATTTCTTAACCTACAGTTTATCCCCATAAAAGAAAAAGTGAATAGAGTGGGCTTGTTCACACAAGAGATCTTAGATGTCAACCAGGGGCCTCAGCTGTAGTGTATATGTTTTAGAAAAATCAAGATGAAGCCTTTATTCATACAATCATGCCTGCCAGCTTGATATTTTTGGACATTTATTAGGATGCCTCAAAAGTCAACTCTAAAGAGTAAGGATTTGATGGAAATTCTTTTTTTATTTAAAAAAGTCAAATGAGCATAATAGGATTAGAACAATCAGAATAATATGTGGAATAATGGTTCTGAGATGACATCTGCCAACTCCTTTAGACAGTGGTGGGATTCAAATATGTGAACAACCGGTTCTCTGTGTGGATGCTGCTTCCGGAAGTTCATTCTGGGTCTGGGCAACAAAAATTTAGCTACCGGTTCTGCTGAAGTGATGTGAACCGGCTGAATCCCACCACTGCCTTTAGAATTTTGGGATGTAATCAATCAGGTCCCGGTGATTTATATTCATCAAGATCAGACAAGTGTTCTGTAAGATCAGACAGGTGTTCTGTTAGATCAGACAGGTGTTCTGTTAGATCAGACAGGTGTTCTGTTAGATCAGATAGGTGTTCTGTTCAATCCTGTATAGTGGCAGGCGTTCCTCTTCTAGGGCACAAACAAAAAATAACCTCTGCAAACTCCATGAAGTGTCAGGAAGGACATCTGGCCAGTAAATGCCCAGCTCCATCCAGTCGCCTAGACCCTACCCCAAATTAATGGATTATAGGGTCGTACAAATATCTGGTATTTATCCAACCTTTGCCTAGATTGAACAGAGGCTAAAATGGGAAGCCAGAATATAAGGAGATATTTTGATAGCATGCAGCATCTGCTTTTATTTCCCCACATTTTCCTCTGCCCCCCCCCCACATTGCATTTGAAGGAATGGATAAGAAAAGGTAGTGCATAAAACCCCAAAAGCATACGTAAAGACATTAGAGTAGCAAACTTTTCTGCAAACTCCTATCAAAAGGATATGGTGGAGGCGTTACAGACCCAAAATATGCATAACCTACTTTCCTCTGGTACTATGCATTTCTTTGGAAGGGGAAAGATACAGGAGCTACTCAACTATATAGATACAATCAATAAAAAGAAGAGAAAAATCAGTCTATCAGCAGCAGAGGCACATAAGTCAATATGGTGTTTGAAACCACACTGTCAATTTCCCATTTCTGTTTAAAGTGCATTGTGAACACAACATATATATAAAAACCTGTTTTGAACAGAAATTGTGACTGCCAACTTGGCTTTTTGTTTTAACCTTCCTGTGAACTACCCTGAGTCTGTCCATTATAACCTGGTCATAGTTACATGAATGCCCAGAGAAAGGGGGTGGGAAATAACTGAATAATGATGAGTACAATAATTATAATCTGTTTGTGACACAAGAAGCATGAAAATATTTCCAACAATATTTCTTTTTATTTACTCCATCTTCAGGATATTGGTCAGCCATTATTTTTAGCCAGGATATTGTTTTTGCAGATGACGCATAGTGGTGTCTTGGGGAGAGGGAGGATCTATATTTGCTTGCTATGATTGCATTTTATTGCTCATGGATTTGAATGAATGCACAAAACGGAAGGAAAATGCAACCCAGATTTGTGCCATGAATATGTTCCTGTCCTCCATGAGTCTGGGCCAGGATTAAAGATGCTGTCATAAAACATGGTGTCAACCTGAAATTATGGCCATTTTCAATTCCCAGAAGGGAAATCTGGAGCCACGGCACATAAATTACTGCACTCTCATGGAGTTAGTATTCTGGAGTATATGTGCTTTCAAGCCTGAAAGATCCAGTGTAGAAAAAATGCCATTTCTTGTAATTGACAAACAGGGCTGTCTTTACCTTTAAGTAAAGTGTCCTGCCTGCTTCAGGCAGCAGGTTTTACATATTGTAAAATCTCAGCAAATTATTAACTATTTAGTTTGTGATTACTTATATTAAAAGTTGGATATAGAAAAATGTGTGGTTTTTTTAAAGTGCCCAAATAATTTTAAGTGCTCTGTTTCCTGATTATCATAGCGGATTTTTTATTTTTTTTTGCTCTGTTTTAGGTAAAAATATGTCAAGCTGCTAATACTTCTGCTTTGAAAAAATGCCAGGTACCTTCTGCTTAAACTGGAGGAAAATATGCAGCATATTACTCTCAGTTAGCTTGGGAATTTATTACGTGGACTTTGAACTGGAGAAATTCCCTTTGAAGTTAAGATTCAAACAGGCAGTGAGTAGTGCAAGCTTAGCAGTGACACTACTTTGGCATTATTCTAATACCCATGATGCTTTGCTATATGATGGATGTTAATAAAGATAATTCTAAATACAGTCTACTGTGTAGAATTGATATCCATGATGGCATGCCACAGTCCTATCATCCATCCATCTATCTATCTATCTATCTATCTATCTATCTATCTATCTATCTATCTATCTATCTATCTATCTATCTATCTATCTATTTATCTATCTATCTATCTATCTATCTATCTATCTATCTATCTATCTATCTATCTATCTATCTATCTATCTATCTATCTATCTATCTATCTATCTATCTATCTATATACATATACATATACATATACATATACATATACATATACAGTCATCCATCCATTCCCCCCTCTCATTAATGGATTGACTGTAGTTAGAATCATAAGAACATTATACTAGGATTAGACCAAAGATCTCTCTAGACCAGTGTTTCTTAACTGTGACAAGTTATTGGTTCACACATCTGGAAATTGCAACAGTTGGGAAATATTGTTGTAAACTAGCCTCCCCTGTCCCATAGTGACCCCTCTGATGTGTTCAAGATATACTGTATTCCACCATAGCCTTCTTTTGTGTTGTTCTCAATCCCCTGGATGCTAACTTTGGACCAGGAAACTGAATTTTTCATGAATCTGTCCAGTTTTGTTTTAAAACCACTAAATTTGATGGTCATCACCACATCGGACAATAGCAAAAATCCACAATTGAATTATATATTGTTGAAGTGGCTGTCCTAAATTGCCCTGAAGTCCCACACTGTGGAACAAGATCAACTTATTTATATTCATAGTTTAATGGCACCCACTATTTTATATATATACCATTTTTATCTTTACCTACTTTCTCACTAAACTAAAAGGCCTCAATGACTATAGTCTTTCTACATAAATGAATTACTGTTATCCTACTTGTTCTCGTTATTCCCTCAACCCCTCTTTTTCAGCAATAAAACATGCATTTTGAGATAGGTAATCAGAAATATGCACAGTACTTCAGCCGTGATCTCACTATTGATTAATATAAGAACATTATGATAAACAGCAAATAATCTGTCATTAGCAACTTGATCATCTCCTGGTTTATCTCTGTCTCCTGAACCTATGTTAATAAATTAAAACATACAATTTCTAACATCAGAGCCTGCACACTCCATTTTACCCATCCCTCTATTATAAATTATTATATAAAAATTGCTTATTCATTTCTATTTTTTCCCAATTCTTTAAAAGAATCTATCTAAGTGAAAGCAAAGAGAACCACTAAGGGCTTATAAAGCTTGGTAACAGAGTGTTCTTTCTGAGAATGGAGACAAACTCTTAGCAAGCTTCCTGAAACTGTTTCTTCTTTGGTTGATGGAAGATTGGCCTTCCTCTAGCCATTCTATGAAAACAAGAAAAAGAGAGACTCTTGAATTCATAACATAGTGGAACATAGTGAAACATGCCTGGCCAAAATACATATAATTTACATGAAGAATATGATTCCCATGACCCTTTTCTTCTTTCCTTTATGTGAACACATACTGAAGCAGCCACTGAAGCATGTACAAACAATACAGTCTAAACCAACAGAAAACTTTGGTAAGACTTAGAAAATGATACTAGACATCACATTGCTCTTTTAATGTTAATGCACACAGCCAAAATAATTCCTGTATCTGCCAGTGTTTAATGAAACATTATACTGATGCAAACAACTTGTGTTGTATCACGCGTTCCTTGAACAGATAACACATTTGGCAGTCCCACTGAGTCAAAATAATGACAGCATAAATAATGCAGCGGATCTCACTGAGCTAATTCTCTCCATTGCAATCAACATTTTTCCCCACTTCTCTTGTCTCACATATCATTGCCACCCTCTTGTGTTATGCTACAATCATGGACTGCAGTCAATTTAGGCAATATATGTCACAAACAGAACACACTGTTTAATATTTCATGCTTTAGAAAAGGAAAAAGGAAAGAGCCTAACATCCAGCCTATATGCTATTGTCTATGGAATGACTGCTTATTTTTAATGTATGACATTTAAATTACAACTAATTGCAAAAGAAGATGGCTGGCCGTTCAAGTGCTTACTAAAACTGGCACATAGGTCCAGATTCAGCCATAGTTTTCCAGATTCAGCCATAGTTTCATTCCATACAGCATTAACCTTGCGAACTCTCAAGCTTCCTCCTTCCGTTATATATTCAAGATGGACAGTACTTAATATTTATTTGCTACGTATATGTAGGGATGTGGGTCTATATATATGTTGTTCATAGTATGTTTAGGTGTGTGTCATGTATGTGTTTCACTTTGAGAGCGGGCAACTAAATTTCATTTTTGATGTGTGCCGTTGTGCCCACAATATAAAAATGACAATAAAGGTTATCTTATCTAATTAAAAGTGAATGTTAGTATCTTTATGGAAATTGTACAATGAATTTACCCAGGAGGACCTTTCTACCTAAACTCAACCTAATAAATGATTTGGCACTATATTTCCATGATTAGAAGGCTATATGCATTCTACAAGCCAGTCCTGGAGAAATCAGAAAGGAAATTACCATTGTTGGGGGAACTATTAATAGGAAATAAAGCAAAAGGGTAATGTGTATGTCTGAACCTTAAAAAACTTTACACATCAAGTTTGCACAAAGGCCTAAGCAGCCAGGAGACTCCAGGAGTTGGTGGGGAGCACAACTAAATCTCTAAGTCAATGTTTCTCAACCTCAGCAATGTTAAGATGAATGGACTTCAACTCCCACAATTCCTTAACGAGTATGGCTGGCTGGGGAATTCTGGGTATTGATGACTACACATCTTAAAGTTGCTGAGTTTGAGAAACACTGCTCTAAATCTTCTGAAAGCCTGGGAATAATATAATAATATAATGTCATTATATAATAATATAATGTCAATGGAAGAGGTATGTTGAAAATCTGTATTTTTTTTCCTAGGGAAGGGAATTAAGGATGAGGATGGAAAGAGGCGGTTTCTCAGAAATGAACTGCTGCTATTTTCACTTTTACTCCTCTAATTCCAAAACCAGACTGAAATGGCATTGAGGATGGAGGTTCGTTCTCCAAGCTTGTGAGTTAGTTTCCGAATGTTTCGTTACCAGGCTAGGTGACATCTTCAGCAGAATTTAGGAGATGTCAGTATCAGTGTTCTACTGCTTGTAATGGCTTCATGTGGTCAATAGGTCTTGTGATGGGGAGGTCACATCAGGTGGTGTGTTTCTTCAATTTGGGAGCATTTGATGATGGCAAAGATGTCATCAGCAATGAAATGGCATTGCTAAAATGCAGCTATTTTATTTTCCCCAAATTGTTTAATTGTCCGTTCTCTCTCTCTCTTCGTATGTTCATATATGTATTAAATTGGTTTTTAAATTTAGCTCACAGTATTTCAAATAAATTGTGACTAAGTTAGAGATCAAGTATTATGACAAATAAATGTTTCATGGAATAAAATTAACTGATAAAGTTGCTTGTATCATAGGCAATGCATATGACATACGTGCCCTTTCTCACCTCCCCTCCCCATTTTTATCTAATTAGTGGCAGAAAACAGTAACAGAGGACAAGTCAAGCAGATATAATAAATCTGAAAATGATTTTCCCCTTCTTTTATTTGTTTCTTTTGCACAGATAATATGAAAGCATCTGACTGTGCACAAACTTGATCTCTACTAAACACCATAGCAAAAGGATTTGGTTTAAAGTGGCAAAATGTCACTTTAGAAAAATTGCCTGGGAGGATTTCATTTCACTTGCATTCATTTATTTCTGGCTAATGAGTCCTCAGTCATGCTTTAAAGTATAATGATATATATGCTAATACCTTATTTGTTCTATCCACAAGTAATTGAACATCTCATTGCTGAGCATCAGGGCTGATGCAATACGAATGTATAATGGGTGCTGCCACAAATGTTGAATTTTTTATTTTTCCCAGCTTCTCCTTGTATTATGACTTATTTCTGTATTTTGTGTTTAAAATAAAAACAACAATAAACAGCAATAGCCACCTGCAAACTTTTGAATAGCTTTTAGGCTATATATTCTATGAGCCTGAAAGCTATTCAAAGGTTTGAAGGTGACCATTGTTGTTTATTGTTGTTATATATATATATATATATATTTCTGTAAACTAGTTATTGTTGGCATGCAGGCTTCAACAGATTGTCTCCAGGAGAAAATCTGTCTGTCTGACTCAAAAAGGTTCTCAATCCTGTTGTGATTGGATGGATGGATGATGGAACAAATTTATTTTTCCTGCATCGGACAGCTGAATTAAAATCAACAGGCTCAGATTACCCAGAAGAACATTTCAGATACATATTTAGAAGAACTTCTTGATAGGGTGAGACTGGAATATATTGTCTCTAAAGATGGTGGAGTTTGCCTTCTTTAGGGATTTGGAGGATTCTGTAATAGTGCAAATTCATATTGGCAGAGAGAGTGGGTTAAATGATCTTTGATGGGTATCAGTCTCTATGGTTCTACTACCATATGAAACAGCCACTTACAGTGTGAAATCCAATATGCCTGGAGAGAATAACTGATTTACAATTTCAACAATCATGCTAAAATCTTTCCCTCCAAACCAACTGAGAATATTGCTAAGCAATATATATTTGACAGTTTCAAGTTGCATCTGTGCTGGAAGCTCTAAATTGTGATCAAAACACATTTGAAACTTAAATAAGTTGACCTACTATTATGCAGAACAACGAAGGCATGTTGTCACATTCCTTAGGAATAAATGAATTGAGTCTCTCTTGGAAATGAAAAGTAAAAAGTTAGCATAGGGGCACCTCAAGCTCTTTAATGTTGCATTATAGGAATATCTAATAGAAAATTCATCTGATATATATCAGTTTATCTGCATTCTGGCTAGAAATGAATGTTCAAAGACACAAGGCAATTCCAGTACAAAAAAAAACCCCAAACACCTCCACTTACAAAAGAAATTCGCTTAGCTCAAAGCTAGGATTGGTGTTAACTTTTTAACACTCTATGAGCATTGATACAGTTCTGTGATTTTTACAAAGATAACTCCATATGTTTCTAGGTCATCTATGTGAACTCATTCCAGTTCAAATATTGGAGAATTTCTTAAGTTGAAACCATGTGTTGCAAGACTGTAACATTAAGGCAGTTTGAATTAATTATAAATTCTCACTGCTGAAATTCCCTTGAATTTGCTTTTCTAGTGAAACAAAAACAAAAAGCAAAATCTAAAATAAACTAAAGAAAAAAAATACTATGGTAGCTTCAGCAACCTGGATTGAACCTTAGGTCCTTCAAGAATAAAACAGATTAAAATTGGGAGTCATACATTTTGAGGTATCAGGAAGCACCTTACAACAATCAGTTATCTATGAACATATTGGAACATGTCATATCATATCGAAAAACCTACTGAGGAAGGCTTGTAAAAATGCATATCTTTAGTCAAATCATAAGATTCCTAACTCTTTTCATAAGATTTTATAGATGCTTAATTTATGTACTCGTGGAGAAAATCTATCTATGGGATCACTAGTAATAATCAACCATGTTTTAATAGCATGCAAACAATCAGTTTATATGCATTGAATTAATGGGATTGGGGAGAGATTGTGGCAACTTATTTTGCTTGTGCCTCTGTAAAGTCAGTGCATATCTACATAAACATATAGGTTTTACTACAGAGTATATGCACAGCGATGGTGCATAAACTTCAGTGTTCAGCTCAACTAATTTTCTTCACATTTAACATCTTTTCTCATTAATGCCAGCATCTCCATGTCTCACTGACAAATTCTTCAGGCCTGCTTTATTGTGGTTATACACAATTCAAAACTTAAGAGGAGAAGATATTATGAGCTTATTCTAGTCACAGAGGATGTGATTATCTCTACTGTATACTAATGGACTAAATTCTGTAAAATATATCCCAAACCAATCTAGATTATAAAAAAATGTCTGATATTATCTGTGTTAAATGTATGACTTTCTCAAGCCAAGCTTGACCTCAGCTGACTACATGGACATGGATATGTTACTTTCTTGACAACAGTATGAAAACAGTTTTCCCTTATCTTTTTCCAGGATTTTTTTAACTATTTAGTTGAACTTACATTCTCAGATTTCCTACCCACGCAACCTCTGAATCCATTTCTGAGGTCCATTAGAATCAGTGCTAAGAGTGGCCACTTGCTAAGGACTAAGTATATGCTCTCCTGTTAAACTCTGTGTCTTCTTTCCTGCAGATTTCACTTGTCACTTAGTATTTTTAAAAATTCTTGTGTTCATGTACACTCCATTAGAAAATCTTGATGGTCGAATAATATGTGATAGATTGCAATTAACCACTGGTGGCGCAGTGGTTAGAATGCAGTATTGCAGGCTAACTCTCTCTACTGGCAGGAGTCCGATCCTGACCATCTCAAGGTTGACTCAGCCTTCCATCCTTCCAACTTTGGTAAAATGAGGACCCAGGTTGTTGGGGGCAATATGCCGACTCTTAAATCACTCAGAGATTGCTGTAAAAGCACTGTGGAGCAGTATAAAAGTGTAAGTGCTGTTGCTATTGCTATTACTATAAAGAACAAAGGGGAAAAGGCAGTGAAACAGGAAAAAGGGGAAAGGGAAGAGGAGAGGAGAGGAAGCTTTATGTCAGTAAAGGTAAATGTTCTTCCATTGAAAAGAAAAAAAACAGAAGATGCTCATTTGGTAATGGAAATGCTTTTCTTAGTTTTCAAAACTGCATTAGAATCCTTTGTATCTAGAATCCTTTGTATCTAGGATAACAAGCTTTTAAAAATTTCTCTTATTATTATGTGATCTTATGTTAGGAGTTCGTTCTCGTATAGACTGAACTTTGAATGAAAAAAAGTAATTCTCATCCACATTTATTGGCATTTCATTTACACTTCAAAAGACTAATGTACTCCCATTAATTTGCAAATACCTTTTAAAAATCTCACAGGAGTACAAATGATGTGCAGGAGCACCAAATTAATGTATGTGCCTCTTAATCCTGCTTGTGTGATTGTTATATATCTGGTTCTCTTGCTAAAAACAGCACAGGAGGAAGGCAACTTGTTTCTGGACTTTACTCTGTATGAATACAGGCCTCGTGAAAATGAGAATATTGTGCTATGTACATCTGCTCCATATGTATAGAAAATGGGCCTTTCCAAACACTAGATGAATTCCACCACTTCAATACAACTTTTGTTTTGATCCAGTAGAGCCAAGATTGCCTCAAACTTACCTTCAGAATCCTCCTGAAATAGTCATCAATGGAATTAAATCTTCTATAAAGCTTTGTTGTGAGCAATTGCTAGATGTGCTGGCTCTCCTTTCCACCACCAAAAAAGTACTTTTCCTGTAACAATTTCTCTCTAACCACTAACATTAAACTCACTGAAATTAAACAAACCATTTTTGAACTAAAAAGCAGTTTATTGGGGTTTTAAGAAACAATTCCAATATATGAAATCAGTAAAACACACACACAATTTTGTCATTGTCCTATTTTTGTGAATATTTCACTGGAGATAAAATTAGGTGTAACATGACTACTAGCACTGATGATGTTACCTAGTTTGGGTAATGAAATGTCTGCAAGAAAACAAGCTCAGAGAGCACCAAGGACCCCTCATCTAGTGTAACATGTAAGTTTATCAGATCAGCTGATTAAAAAAAGGAAAAGAAGGGACCAATGTTTTAGAAATAAAGAGGTACATGGTTACTAGGCAAAGTAGAATGTTATATTCTCCAGGGCTCAACCTGTCAGGAGCTGAATAAGCCATACTTTCACTTGCTGCTCTCCTGACCCATCTCCAGAGGAAACTGCTTATGACCAGAGGTTGCCCCTCTCTAGGGCAGGTGTTCTGTAAGCATCTGAGAATCTCCTTAAAGATGTCTTACAGATTGGTGAGCCAGCTAGAGAGAAAGAACTGCTCCAACTAAAAAGGAGCAATGGGCCTTCTTGGACTGCTTCTGCTTTTTCCATTTGTTGAATTGTTCTTACTTGAATAAAAGCAGTTGCCATGTACAGATTATAACTTCCCACATCATTATGACAAATAAGAGTTTAAATGCACGTATCTTGGTGGTTGTTCCTTTTTCTCCCACCAAAAAGTTTTCGCTTGCTAGTGAGTCTCATGCACTGATAAATTGTATCCACTTATTTCTACTGGCTGACACTTCCACCTAACAAATTGGTTAAGGTTAGGGATATCAATCAATGGTTGACAAATTCCTCTGTGAATTGATGTACACATGCTATAATTACAACAAGGATATTACAGCAATCAATTATGTCTAGGGTGGGCAAAAACTTTTCAGACATGAGATTTTAATACTAGTGGTGGGCAAAAAAGGAACAAGATCCCTTTTTGCCATCTTGTCTAGTTTGGTTTTGGGGATCAAGGATGATTATTTGATGGGGGTCAGAGATTATATTCATCTAACCCTAACCCTAACTTTCTAATACTGCACTGGACAGAAACCTCTGATGTCATTCCTGGGATCTGTTAGAGCCATACTCCCAGCTTAGGAGTGACAGTACTGAGTGCCCCTACCACCACTGGTACCACTTTGGCCTTTACTTCCCACCTCCTCTCTAATTCCTCTTTTAGGCCCTGGTACTTCTCCAGCTTCTCAGCCTTCTTCTTCCTGATGTTGCTATCATCTGGCATCGCTACATCTATCACCACTGCTGTCTTTTGGTCCTTGTCTCAGCACTATCCTCCTTGTGGGAGTTTGCTACTAGCAACTGGTTCATTTGTGCTGTAGACATTCGTGCACTGCACTGCTGTTAGTTTTTTTTAGCCAGTAAGTGTGGTTCCTATCTGGGCAAGGTGCTATCCAGCTTTTCATGTTCTTGACCCGCTGCTGGATGTCAGCTACTGTGATTGTGACTGGTTCTTGTTCTGGGAGATGGCTGCGATCTGCCCTCAGGTCCTGCAGTCACTTTGCACCTGATGTTATGTGTTTTGTCTTTCTCCCATATGTTCTTCCAGTACTGTTCAGTTTCTGCAGTTGGTGACTCTGCTGTATTATTGCACTGCAGTTAAAAGAACATCTTGGATGGTTGTTTGAAGAACATGGCATTTATCTTCTTGGCCTCTACTTCTCTAGTGCAGTGGTTCCCAACCTTCCATGAAACTGGCACCAGGGACCGGTTTCATGGAAGACAATTTTTCCATGGACTTGAGACGAATGGTTTCAATTTCACTGTGCGGGTCGATTCCTAACAGGCCACAATACTGGTCATGGCCCGGTGGTTGGGGACCCCTGCTCTAGTGTATCTCCTTAGCCTGGTAGTCAGTGCTGTGAGCCTTTATGTAGTGATCTTGAAGATTTAATTGGCTGGGAAATTCTGGGAGTTGAAGTCCACACATTTTAAAGTTGCCAAAGCTGAGAAATACGGCTCTTATCCTTTCTGTGGTGCACATGGTTAACAGGAAAAGACAGCTACACACAAAGAACTATTTTAATCTATAAAGGACTGCCTTTACCATCCAGAATCAATTCACCCCATGTCTTCATTCCAAAGGAATCTCTCACTTGTACCCTAGTTCACCAGCCTTATGGAATTGTTTCCATTTCACACAGTGTTCTGGAGTTCTTTAAGAAAGAATTATTCCAGAGGGCATCTAATTGTTAACATTTTGTTGCCATGTATCTAACATTTGTTATTTTGGTTACCATTTATTCCATTACTATTATTTTTACTGCATAGATTGCTTTACAATACTACTTTTATACTAATTATTATGATATTACCATGAATGTTTTAATTGTTGGTTTAAGATTCAAGACTCGTATCTGAAGCAAGCAGATAGGGAAGTCTTATTGCTCTTGGAAACCTATTGGTCACCAGTGCATGACCCATAATTCAAGTCCTGGTGGTTAATGCCAAATGGGAATTATCTTTTCAACTCAATTAGTAGAGGAGACACAAGATATAAATACACTTATTGTTGCTACAGGGATCTCAAGCTTTAAACTTGGTTGCTCCTTTAGGACAGCATAGGCATGTTGACCTTAACAATCTGGGTAATGTTACCAGAAAATACACGTCACACGTTGACAGAGGAGTCGGCATGTCGGATGTTCTGTAAAATAAATATTCCCTAGAGTGATAAAAGTCTGATGCCAATTTATCCTTTTCCATTGTGAAATTTTCACAGGTCCCTGCTAGCTGTTTATATCTGCTCTTCTAAACTAAATTAGTCACTTCTATACATTATATTAACTCAAGCATGCACAAAGATTATGTTGGCTGATACATCCTGTTTAATATCACAATGGATGTCTAGGCATGCCCTGCATGAGTTGTTGCAAAACCACAGTCCAAGATAAAGTTTCCGAACAGGAAATTTAAGCTTCTAGTCAGGAGTTAGTGACATCAACCAAATCCTTGCCTGGCAAGAGAAGTGTGGCCTTATGCCACTTTCATATGCAGATAATTCTCACTTAATGATTGCCCTACTTAACGATCATTCAAACTTATGACAGCACTGAAAAAGTAGCTTTATGACTGATCTGAGAACTTATGGTGGTCCCAGCATGCCCAGCATAGCACAGCACAGCACAGCACGCACATGCACATGATTGTCATTTGCGTACTTCACAACTGAGTTTCAACAAGCAAAGTCAATGGAGAAACTGGCAGTAAGTCACAAGTGACGTTGTGCTTAACAACCATGGTGGATTTGATTAATGACTGCAGCAAAACTGATGTAAGTCCAGCATGGTCAGATGTTTCATTTTATGACTGCATCACTTAATAACAGAGTTGCTAGTCCCATTGATAATCATTAAGTGAGGATTACCAATACTACTGCTACATCACTGACCTTTAATCATTTTTTTTTTCTTTTTTAGTCATTTGGAACTTTTACAAATGAGAGAGCTTCTTTTCCATCGTTTATATTGCAGTGTCTGAGATCTATATGATCAGGAACTTGTTTTCCACGGGCAGTCTACAAATCCAATCTAATGACACTGGGGGGGCATTACACCCCAAATGCTCTGCTCTGCTGAAACACCTGCACTCACTATGGCTAGGCATCTATGTTACATACTAGACCCAGTAAACTATCACAGCTGCAATTCTGGTGGTTTCCTTTCCGCATGGAAATGATAACTTAGGAACTTCTCTGATGAAAATCAACAAAACAGAAGCTTAACGAAACTACAGGGAGGTAGATTCAGGTTAGATTAGGGGGAATTTCCTGATGGTTGAGAACTGTCAACCAGTGGAACAGGCTGCTTTATGTTCCTCTTCACTGGAAGTCTTCAAAGACAAGTTGGACAACCATCAGTCATAAATGCTTTAGCAAATCCTGCCCCAAGCAGGGAGTTGGAGCAGATGACCTCTGTGTACACTTCGAAATCTATGGTTCTGTGAAACTCAAAATAAGATCACAGAAATCATTATAATCCAGACTATAGGTAGTCCTCAAGTTACGAATGTAATGGAGCCTGCCCATTCCATTCATAACTCGAGAATTCATAGGAGTGAATCGCGTACCTTGAACGTGATTCATTCCCAGCTTTTGCCCATGCATTCACTAATTTAATGCGTGGGCAAAAGCACAGCTCATTAAATGAACATGAGGTATCTCAGGGTAGAGAAGGTCATAGGGGGACCTAGTGATGGAACAGACCATCTGCTTCAGACCACCCAAGCCCCCCCCCACTGAGATACCCATGTTCCCTCCCCTGGGGTACCCACAATTGTTCCCATACTCAATCCTGCCGCTCTGGATCACTTACCTTGTGAAGATCTGTCTCCTCTCCAGCCTCTCTGTTTCTTTTTCTGCTCCTGGCAAGAGCAGAGGGAGGCCTCCGAGGCCCAAAACGGACCTCCAAAATCATGTGGCCACCACCCACAGTCTCCATTCTGAGCCTCAGAGGCCTGGAGGAGGCCTCTGAGGCCCAAAACAGACCTACAGAGGCCCACGGAAGCATCCCCTGGCTTCCTTTCCTGGTGGCAGCAGCCTGAAAAAGGCTTTCGATGCCCAAATCAGGCCTCTGGAGGCATGCGGAAGCCTCCCCCAGCTTCGGTTCCATTCTCTGTTGTAGAGAACAGAGGCTTAAAGTACTGTGAGATCATGCAAGATCAGTAGGTTTTTTAATTTTAATTTTAATCCCAATTGCTGCTATTCTTTCCCAAATCTGAATTATTTAGTTCCTCTGTAATCTGTTCTTCCTGATCATGATACACATCCTTCATAGGCAAATGAAATGACCCAGTATTCCCCGATTTTTCAGGACTTTCCACAATTTGTTGTTGTATGCACTGTCAAAAGCTTTAGCTAATCAATGAAACTATAATAGATTTTTTTAAAAAAATCACCTTGCTTTTTCCATTATCTATCAGATGTTATCAATAGGCTTTTTTGTTCCCTACATTGCTGGATTCAGGAGCATAGTTATTTGATCATTTGAGCATTCTTTTTTGGCATTTGAATATACATTGATCTTTCCCAGGTCCTTGGCCACTGCTGTGTTTTTCATACCAGCTTCCAAATCATGTATAGTACTTGAACTGCATCATCTTGTAAGATTTTAAACAGCTGTCCTGGTAATTTATCAACTCCTAAAGTTTTGTTAGCAATTTTTTCTGCAGCCTGTTTAACTTCACTTTCTAGATGATCAAATTTTTGGTATATGTCAGAGAAGGTTGGTATATTCTTTTGTATATACATTCCACCTTTTCTTTATGTCTTCTTTTTCCAGAAGATTTTTGCCTTCTTTGTACTTTTTCATGTCCATTGTTGTATAGAAGTTTCCTTTGATTTCTGTAATTGTCTTAAAGAAATCTCTTGTTCTTCCCATTCAATCATTATCCTAAGGCTTTTGCTTTATTTATCTACATATAACTCCTAGGCCCTTCCCTAGCGTTCAATGTCTAGCAATATTTCCTTTGTCTTTCATACCTTTTGCTTTCTATTTTTCATCATTTTTTTCAATGTATCAAGTGGCCACTTTGAAATGAGATGGGTGGCAAATAAATGTAATTATTATTATTACAATCATTATTATCACAAAATAATAATAATAATAATAATAATAATAATAATAATAATAATAATAATAATAATAATAATAATAATAATAATAATAATAATAATAATAGTAGTAGTAGTAGTAGTAGTAGTAGTAGTAGTAGTAGTAGTAGTAGTAGTAGTAGTAGTAGTAGTAGTAAAAACAATGAACAACATAATTGAAGGAAAGGCAGATACAAAGCTAACAGGGAGCTGGTTGAGATCAGGGATGTTGAAGAAAGAAACTGAAGGCTTCATTTTGGCTGCTCAAGAACAAACCTTGCAGACTAATTCCATGAAAGCAAAAATCCAACATGTCAGTAACAACAGCAAATGTCACATATGCAATGAGCAAGATGTAACAGTGGATCATCTTATCAGTGGCTACAGCAAAATTTTACAGATTGATTATCTACAATATCATGATTGAGTTGCCAAAATTATACATTGGAACTTTGCCAGAAGTTTAGGTTCGAATACAGAAAAAATTACAGGAAACATCAAGTTGACAAAGTTCTTGATAATGAACAGGTCAAGATCTTGTGGAACTTTCGAATCCAAACAGATAGACATCTGACCCACAACACGCCTGACATCACTATTGTAGAAAAGAAAAAAGTCTGGTTCATTGATATTGCAATACCAAGTGATGCAGGAATTGAAGAGAAACAGCTAGAAAAAATAACAAAATATCGCAATCTGCAAATTGAAGTTGAGCAATTGTGGAGGAAGAAATCAATGGTTGTACCAATAATAATAGGAGCCCTTTGAGCAATATCCAAAGGGTTGCCTAGATACATGGAAATTTTGAACTTATTAGACCTCAGACGTTACCTTAATAGCTCTTAGGTTCTTGGTTAGGACTTGAACTGTTAAGTTTTTACCAGTTCCAGGCTGTGAATCGAATTGAAGATTAAATCAATCAATCAATCATCATCATGATCATCATCATCATCATCATCATGTATCAGCAGAGAACTATTTGGCTTTCTTTTCCTTTTAGCATCTTGGGATATTTTTGTTTGCTTTATCTTTATTAATTATTTTAATTAATTATTGTTTTGTTTTGTTTATTTATTTATTCATTTATTTATTCATTTTAGTTCGAATTTGTACCACTCTATGGTATCTAGTCTTTTGAAATAATTCTTTACCTTGACCATATGAAATTTGCTGTATCTGGTTGTTCTGATGCTTTTATTTGTTTTCTTTACTTTAAGTCATACATTTAAAGAACTTATTTTCCAAAGCACCAGAAGGCAAGACAAGAAACAATGGATGGAAAATAATCAAGGGGAGAAGCAACCTGGAATTAAGGAGAAAATTCCTGATAGTGAGGACAATTAATCAGTAGAACAGAGTGTTGTCAAATTGTAGGTGCTTCATCACTGGAGGTTTTTAAGAAAAGACTGGACAGCCACCTGTTTGAAATGGTATAGGGACTCCTGCTCGAGCAGGGGGTTGGATTAGAAGACCTCCATGGTCCCTTCCAGCTCTATTCTGATTGATTGATTGATTTTCAAAAAGGGATAGAAGCCACAGTCAGCACCACTTGTTGTTTTTTGTTGGTTGAATAAAGTTTCTCTATTTTTTAAAAATGTTTTTATCGATTTTTCCAGTTTTGTTTTTCTCACAGAGTCCAATGGAATTGAGTAGTTAATAAATTTGAACAAACAAACAAACAAACAAACAAACAAACAAACAAATAAATAAATAAATAAATAAATAAATAAATAAATAAATAAATAAATAAATAAATAAATAAATAAAACTTTGCTTACATATTGTATAGTGACATTGATTTTATCCATCCAGTGTTGTCTACATGTTATCTTTTAATCTGGAAAAGATATTTGATATAAAATTGAATTTTATATTGGCTTCTTTCCTCCTTTATTTTGTACACTTAGGCCATATTTTCCCATTATTCTGGATTTCCAACTTTTAGCATTCTGGTCTCCAATAATTGGCATGGGAGTCTTGGGGTTTGTTTGTTTGTTTGTTTGTTTGTTTGTTTGTTTGTTTGTTTGTTTGTTTGTTTGTTTGTTTATTTATTTATTTATTTTTGATGTTGTGTTTACAAGGTGTTGCGGGTCACTACAAAACTATTATCTTACACTTCCTCTGTGTTGGCTTCCTTTGACTTAAATTAAAATCACTGAATTATTTTTTTTGAATTGTATCCAAGTAATGGATAAAATAAGAGTTATATTCAAATGATGGATAGTCCATTCCCCTAGGGTTTGGGGGGTTTTTTGTTTTATTTGGTGACTGTAGAAGATCTGATGTTCCCTTAATTTGAAAGTCCTATTTTGGCCCATTTCAGTTTGCTGATACTTAGCTTCCACTCAACAACATCAAATAGATTCATGCTTAGTCATGCCATGATTTAGTCCTTCGGTACACCACATGGTATACTGTACATATTTCTGCAGTAGCAACCTTTCCTTTTGTCTTTGCCATATTGGCTTTTATTGATTGTGATCCAGCCTTTTCAAAAATACTAGTGTCACTTGTACTTGATTTCTCTTCTATTCGATTATCATTTCAATGGAAGAGGGTTTATCTTCTTGTAACATGTTAGAATAGAGTAGAGCTGGAAGGGAACTTGGAGGTGTTCTAGTCCAGCCCCCTGCTCAAGCAGGAGAACCTATACCATTCCAGACAAGTGACTGTCTAGTCTTTTCTTAAAAATCTCCAGTGATGGAGCGCCCACGATTTCTGCAGGCAAGCTGTTCCACTGGTTAATTGACCTCACTGTCAGGAAGTTTCTCCTTAATTCCAGGTTGCTTCTCTCTTTGATCAGTTTCCAACCATTGTTTCTCGTCCTTCCCTCTGGTGCTTTGGGGAATAACGTGACCCCCTCTTCTTTGTGACAGCCCCTCAAATACTGGAATACTGCTATCATATCTCCCCTATTTTTTCCTTTCTTTAGACTAGCCAAACCCAAGTCCCGCAGCCATTCTTCATATGTTTTAGTCTCCAGGCCTTTGATCATCGTGGTTGCTCTTCTCTGAATTTTTTCCAAACTCTCAACATCTTTTTTGTGATATGGTGACGAAAATTGGTTGCAGTATTCCAGGTGTGGTCTTACTAGGGTTTTATAATACTTCGCATGATCTTGATTCTATGCCTCTGTTTATACAACCCAGGATTGTATTAGTTTTTTTGGTTGCTGCTGTACACTGTACACTGCTGGCTCATAGTCAAGTGATCGTCCACTCTAAGGTCCCTCTCACAGTTACTGTTTTTGAGCCAGGTATCGCCCAATCTGTACTTGTACCTTTGACTTTTCCTGCCTAAATGTAAAACTTTGCTTTTCTCCACATTGAAACTCATTTTCTTGGATAGCGCCCATTGTTCAAGTTTGTCAAGATCTTTTTGGATCCTGAGTTTGTCTTCTGGAGTGTTGGCTATTCCTGTCAGTTTGGTGTCATCTGCAAATTTGATGAGTTCCCCTTCAATTCCCTCCTCTAAGTCAGTTATTAAGATATTGAAGAGTACTGGGCCTAAGATGGAACCTTGTGGTACCCCGCTGCTTACTTCTCTCCATGTGGATGTGGTGCCATTGAGGACTACTTGTTGAGTATGGTTTGCCAGCCAGCTACAGATCCATCTAGTGGTGATGTTGTCTATTCTACTTTTTTCTAGCTTACCAAGGAGTAGGTTGTAGTCTACTTTATCAAATGCCTTACTGAAACTAAGTATACTACGTCCACAGCATTTTGCTGGTCTACTAGTTTAGTCACTTTATCGAAAAATGAAATGGTTTGGCATGATCTGTTTTTAACAAACCTGTGCTGGCTACTAGTTATAACTTTGTTTGCTTCTAGTTGTTCACAGATCCGTTTTTTGATTATCTTTTCTAGGATCTTCCCAGGTATTGATGTTAAACTGATTGGTCTGTAGTTTCCTGGGTCCATTTTTCCCCCCTTTCTTGAAGATGGAAACCACATCAACCCTTTTCCAATCCTTAGGTACTTCCCAGGTGCCCCTGATTTATGAAAGATGTGATGTAATGGTTCTGAGATAACATCTGCCAGCTCCTTCAGAACTCTGGGATGTAATCTGTCAGGTCCCAATGATTTATACTCATCAAGGCTGGATAGGTGTTCTCTTACCATTGTCTTGCTTATTTTAATTTTTGTTTCTAGTTTGTCTTTTGCAGTGGTTTTTTTGGTATGTTGGGCTATAGTTTCTTTTTGTGTGAAGACTGATGCAAAGTATGAGTTAAGCAGTTCTGCTTTCTCCCTGTTGCCTGTTATTTCCTTGCCATCTTCTCTCTTTAGTGGACCTACAATTTCCTTGACTTTTTTCTTGTTGTTAATGTGTTGGAAGAAACGTTTTTTTATTATTCTTGATTTCTGTTGCAAGTCTTTGTTTGTTCTGAGCCTTTGCTTTCCTGACTTCATCTTTGCATGTTCTGGCCATCTGCTGATAATCGGCCTAATTAGGCAGGAGATTTTGATAGATGACAACTACATATTCTCTAACTAATTTGATGTCTTAAAATGTTAGAACACTGTCCCTTTACTTCAGCTGAAATCAGATTTATTCATGAAATTGGATGGGAAGATGCCATCTTATTCTGTATTTTGGGCTTCCAGAAGCAGCTTTGACTGGAACACCTAGAGGATACGGTATGTGATCCATGGGTTTCTCCCATTTAGGCAGTTTACAAAATCATAAGCATTAGCCCCTTATTCACACTGTATCTTTTTAAATTCAAGCTGTAATAATTGTTTCAGCTTGAGTATATGGTTTCTATGTCCTGCAAAAGCTACAAAGTAGTTGATCAGATGATGAGTAATTAGAGGAAGGGAGGCTAATCTTACACTAGAATTTATGTCTCTTGGATTCCATGGGATCTTTCTGATCTTTCTGACGGCAGAGAAAAAGCTTTTATGTTGCATAAATTTCATATTCAGAGACAAGCACCAATGGGGTGTGCTCTGTCCTACATATCTTAGCTTTGAACTGAGAGCTTTGAAGTTCAATAGTGCAATTCAGCAAGTTCAGTTTCTCATCAGAGCTCAACTACATTCCAAATGGTATTAATAGTCTTCCATTATGCCATTGTTATTCCCCAAGTGAAAAGAGTCAGCCACACCCTTCTTGATGACAAAGGCCCTACTTGGGCTTGGGCTTTATTGAGTTTCAGCACTTTTACTTTCTTCCCACAGTATGTATGCATGTATATGTGTATGTCTATATATCTATATCTATATCTCTATATCTATATCTATATCTGTGTGTATCTTTGGGTGTCATTCATTTAATGCAAATGAGTCTAATGTCCAGTACCTACAGATTTACTACCCTGCAAGAATATGCAGCTGAAGACTGAGAAAAAAAACTACCCTGAAGTTAGGTACAGAGTAGTTCTTTTCTTCTAAATCATTTATTAAGGGCCTTCCTCCTATGCTGAGTTAAAGGGCTATCCATCCTTTCTGAAGCTGCAGAAAACCATATTGGCATGAAATATGTTGTCCCACCATCAATTTCAGTCTTATCTTTGTTGCATATATTCAGCTTCAGTACTGTTTATTGCTCCTCTGATTTTACAAATGCAACATGTGATAAACAAAGTGACTAGCTAACTCTTGTAGTTTTGGAGTCCTTTCTTTTGCACATTGTCAACTAATGGGGAAAAATATCTTTTAATCATTGACCACGGCAAGAATGGGGCAGATTTGCAGGAGTCTGGATTTTTAGGTTTCTTCCTTTAATTTATTTTCCAGATGAATACATTAAAATAAAAAGAGCAGAGTCACAGATAGCGCTAAGTCACTAGTAATTTCTTTATATAGGCAATACACAGGCTTCTTCCATATTCTCTCTGGAAAATAAAGGTGTGTGTTTTGGGAATGTCATTCCACTGTTTCACTATTTCAGATTGGACTGAACTGGTACAGGCCACAAGGTTTAAGGGCAGCTGAATAGTCTAGCAGAGTTGTGCAGTTCTGATAAAGCCAGTGGTGGGATTCAGCCAGTTTGCACCACTTCGGCAGAACCGGTAGCTAATTTTTTGTTGCCTAGGCCCAGAATGGACTTCCGGAAGCGGCATCCACACAGAGAACCGGTTGTTCACATATTTGAATCCCATCATAAAGCACTGCTATGGTCAGCTCTTTAGAAAGACAACAGCAGAATTATGGCAGATGAGGCTGGCCAAGGACCAAGGGGAAAGGGGGCCTGCCAACATCAGCCTGAAACTGTCAAGAAGTACCACTCTGATCCCACCCACAACTGACCCCTACTGTTGCCACCATAATCAGTCATGAGGCACATGAGATTTAACACGCCTGGCAGTTATCTTTGATGAGTGTCAGAATAACAGGGAATACAATATTCTAATACTGGCACAGCTGAGGATGACTTATGTATATCTCACTCATGGAGTCAAATCAAAAGCATGGATCAACATCATGGTGTAACGGCAAGTAAAAAATGCTACCAGGCATATTTATAAAACTGAATAAATTTGCTATTCCTGTCCTGTGCTCAGGGAAGTTTACACCTAACATGGCTGTAGAAAACACTATCCAGACTGGGATGGTTAGTAGCATCTTGGAAAGGATTTTGTCCAGATGCAGGATACCACATCTTCCCATTGGACAATTTGCCATACTTTCTCTTCCAGGAGGGCAGTGGCCATTCACTTTCCTTTTTATGGGAAAGTATTACTGCACATACTCGGCATATGGTATGCACGCAAAATAAACAGTTTTAAAATTCCTTTCTTGTATTTGCAAAGCATTTCTTCAAGAAGGCTTTTTGTTCAATGTATTATAATATCGTCTGAGCAGTATAATGGCTAGAACACTTGTTTCCCATGTAGAACATCTTCAGTTCAAAACACAAGAAGTATGTCTGCCTCTGGGTGTTTGTGTGTCTGTTGTTTCTAATTATTTAATTTAAAATATTTTTGTTTCCCCAGTTGCAATGTGGCAACCAGGCAGCGTGGACAAGCCCACAGTTCACTGCAGGTGACAGTTCATGCAGTTATCACATAAAACTGAGAGAGAAAACTCAAATTGACCAAACCGTAATGTGTGCAAAACCAGGCTCCCTAAATGATGAAGGGCTCTAAAAGCAAATCCTTTAAAAAGAATGATAGCAATATGAATTGTGTGGAGAACAAAATACAGAAAGTAAGGATGGGTGAAAAGTTGTGAGAGATGTGACTCAAGTGAACATAGTGGTAGTTTGTGTCCTTCTTTTGGATTATTAGATCTTCAGTTAAGCCAAAGAGAAGATCCAGATAAACAAAGGAAATATTGTTTCACAGATGTGGCAAATAATGTTGTGTCTATTTCAGTTCCTTTCTTGAGGGCAAAGGGCAAAAATAAAGAGGGTGGAGGACAGTTTTTAAAAAAGCTAGGAAATAGGGAGGGAGGCCAGAGCCTTCCAGGCCAGGAGGACTAGCTATCTGACACACGATTGCTCATTGCTGGCACATGAGGATGAGTGACTTAGCCAGGAAAAAAGATATCTTAAACATATGTGGACTTCAATTCCCAGAATTCCTCACCCAGCATTAGAACAATGGTTTTACTCCTTACAATTTTATATATCCATATTCAATCTGACTGTAATAATATAAGCTGTATGTACTTAGGATTTAGGCAAGAAAAACCAAATACCCAGGTATAGTATAGGTGGTACCTATATAGTATAAGTGATGCCTTGCTCAATAGTAGTAACTGTGAGAGGGATCTCAGAGTCTCAGTGGACAAATATGAGCCAGCAGTGTGCTGCAGCTGCCAAAAAAGCCAACACAGTGCTAGGCTGCATTAACAGAGGGATAGAGTCAAGATCATGTGAAGTGTTAATACCACTTTACAATGCCTTGGTAAGGCCACACTTGGAATACTGCATCCAGTTTTGGTCACCACGATATAAAAAAGATGTTGAGACTCTAGAAAGAGTGCGAGAAGAGCAACAAAGATGATTAGGGAAGGAACGGTTGCTGGAATTGGGTATGTGTAATTTAATGAAGAGAAGGATGAGGGGTGACATGATAGCAGTGTTCCAATATCTCAGGGGCTGCCACAAAGAAGATGGAGTCAAGCTATTCTCCAAAGCACCTGAAGGCAAGACAAGAAGCAATGGATGGAAACTAACCAAAGAGAGAAGCAACCTAGAACTAAGGAGAAATTTCCTGACAATTAGAACAATTAATCAGTGGAACAACCTGCCTCCAGAAGCTGTGAATGCTCCAACACTGGAAGTTTTTAAGAAGAGACTGGACAGCCATTTGTCTGAAATGGCATAGGGTTTCCTGCCTGAGCAGGGGGTTGGACTAGATGACTTCCAAAGCCCTTCCAACTTTTTAAAATTATTATTATAATTATTGATCATCGCACAGTCAATTGTTCAATAATAATAATAATTTTAAAAAGTTGGGAAGGCTTTGGAAGTCATTATTATTATTATTATTGTTGTTGTTGGTGGTGGTGTTGGTGTTGGTGTTGGTGTTGGTGTTAGTATTAGTATAATTTCAGAATACTCAAAGTGATTCATGAATATTGAGTATCCTCAGATGTCTCCAGGGGCAGGTGTCAAAAAAAGTCAAACAAGCATCCTTCATAGTGTGATTTAAGTCCTGCAAGTAAAAAGGGGACAGGGCCTTAATCATGTACTCATAGACACAAACTTGACTTTTTGGGACTGTTCCCACCAAGACCCATAACTAGGTCTTTATTTTTATTCCCATCCTACAGGCAGACGTAATGAGACTGAACAGAAATTGCATCAGAAGGAATATGTGAATGGATGACAGGCCCTTGATTCTTAGTTCTTTGAAAGGACTTTACTAAGAGCAGGGTTATCCAACCTTGGCAACTTTAAGACCTGTGGCTCCACAAGTCTTAACATTTCCAAAGTTTGGAAACCTGGCTTTGAGGACTAGATCTACACATATGTCCTGACCTTTCTGAAAACTGATACACTGTAATTGATAAAGTCTTAAATATTTACTTTTCTTCTTTTCTGATTTTAAAAATGAGAAGTTCTGACATGCCACCAGACACCTCCATCTCCAATGAAAGAGATTACTGCCAAATTCACACTCTTGTACCTCACCGAATAGTTCTTGCAAGCTCTGCTAAATGCATTGTAATAGGAACTGTTGCCAAACTCAGCTTAACATAGTTATTGACAAGCTATAAAACAGCAGACATGTCAAGAAGCTACACTTTGGTATTCAAAATGTACAGAACACGGTATACTTTCAATGGTATCTAATTCTTTCATCAATAATAGGTTTAGAAGGTTATCTTCTTCTCAGTTTGGAGATTTTCCCTCCGTTTTTCAAAAAAGTCCACTGTAATTATCCCCATTAAACGTGTCATATCATCTCCTGAAGATGGTTTGACAGAACAAAAAAAAAATCATGTAGAATTGAGTACTGAGGCAAAATGAGATAAAGGAAGAATGGTCCAACTCTGCCATGATATCTACAGCAATTGGGGGGGAATTCCCTTTGCAGGATCAATATCTGACTAAGCAACCAAATATTGATGAATCTAGAAGTCTTATTCCATATGGGCTGCATGTTTGGCAGAAATGTGAAGTGGTTCTGTCTGGTGCTCATAGTATATGAGAGTCCCATCACACAGGAAGGAAAAATGTATAATCCTACTGACATTTGCTACATAAGAATTAAGATTTAATTAACAGGGAGGAAAAAGGAGGAAAGACTCAGGAGCATTCAGATGACTAACCAAAGTTAAGCAAGGATTTAAATTACCTAATTGGGGAGAAGAATTCAATAATTAGTCCAGAATGGTGGTGGACAATATGCATAAGAATTACAGGTGCATATCTTTGCTAAGGCCTTGGCCTGTATATGATATTTCACTGGGACTTTGGGTGCTACATTCCAAAAAGTAACCTAGATCAGGAGAACAAAGTGAGCAGGGCCAGCACAAAACCTAAATTTCTATACTTTTTAAATGCTTTTTATTTTTCAATCTATTTTTGAATCATAGTCATGGATTTTTGTGGGCCTCAGGCAGCCTCAGGATTTACATACTTGAATTTGATGAATCACAATGTTGTTAGTCTGTGTATTTGTTTTGGCTGCCCAAAACACTCCAGCTGCTGCTCTTGCTATCCTATTTTAACCTTGTCAGAATCCATAGAATTAACCTGATCTCTTTCCCACTATATTCTGTAGGCCCAGGACCTACACTGTGCAGAATTAAATATGCATTGCCATAACACATGGTGTTTTGGAGTTCCCTTTGAACTTAAATACGTAAACCATGGTTCACGTAAAATAAACCTCTACATTTATATTTGTATATACTTAAGGCTCTTTGTACAGACCCACTTGGGTGTATGGTTAGCAGCAGTCTAAAAACTGGGAGACTGCGGGTTCTAGTCTGACTCAAAGACACAGATACAAGGTTCTGAATTTACAATTTGTGAAATGCACAACCAGTGAAAGGGTGCTTTTGGCTAATAGGTACATTTTTCCCTCTTTCCTCTGCTCCCCCTAAACCTCCAATAGTATGTAGTCATCTAGGAACTGGTGGAAGGGAAGGGCAAAAACAAAAGAAAAAGAAAAAAAGGGAGAGGTTGTGAACAAATGAGTATAATAATAATAATAATAATATAATAATAATAATATAATAATATAATAATAATATAATAATAATAATAATAATAATAATAATAATAATAATAATAATAATAATAATAATAATATAATAATAATAATATTATAATAATAATAATAATAATAATAATAATAATAATAATAATAATAATAATAATAATAATAATAATAATAATAATAATAATAATAATAATAATAATAATAATAATAATAATAAAGTAGTTGGAAGGGACCTTGGAGGTCATCCCCCTCCTCTGGCAGAAAACCCTATACCATTTCGGACAAATGGCTGATAAATTATTTTTAAGTACTTTACTTAGATGCCTGAGAATGCCTAAAATATATACAATAAAAATTATCAGTTAAAACTTATAAAACCAAGCAATACAAGAAAAAAGAACCTCCATGTTTGACACACACACACACTAACTTGCATTTGACTACCAAGCAATGCACACATTTTATGGATCATTGAGCATAATGTTATTTTGATAAGGTGGGTCTTACTGTAATTTCTACTTTCAATTGATATTATTTGTACAGAACTGGTTTCATATATTATGTGTCATTAGTTTCCTAGTCAAATAGGAAAGTAGTATATATACATGTTAAGTAACTGTCTTAAGAAACCACAAAAAACCAATAGCAAAAGTTTGCCAACTTGAAAATGCCAACAAGCAAAAGTCATTAAAGAGTGATGTCCTTTTCCTACATCATAACTGTTTGAGACAAAGAATTTTAGATTCCATTTTTCTTTCTTCCTTTAAATAGCTAGTTGCTAGAAATATAAACAGTGAACTTTCTGTTTTATTTCCTGATACTCTGCTTCATCATTGATCATATCAAATGCTGCAAAACTGCAAAGTAATTTCAATAGCCTCCACAATCAATGCCTCCCTCCCAGCCATTCTTAGTCAATCCTTTCACTGACTGTAAGCATTAGTGACCACCCAGTACTTGGCTATAAAAAGAATACCAAGACAAAAAGCAAAAGACTCTGCATATTGTCAATTTATAGATATAGATGCAAGATTAGAAATAATTCTTATCCTATAAATAGAAAAACAATGTATGTGTTTTTCCAAAATTTCTGCAAAATAATTGCTAATTAATTTTTATGTATTGGATAAATGAACCAGGACTATTCATACCAACTATACTTGATTATGTATGTTAAGATAAAATTAAACCCAATCAGTTTGTGACTGGCCCCACCTTTTTTTGTTCTGGCTCAATTCACTACCTGTTGCTTTTACCACCCAAATTGTACATCCATGATATAAACTGAACTGTGCTGACCTAAATGAGTAAATAATCTGATTCGCTCTTGTGCTTTTTTGAGCCTCAACTTTTAATTAAGGGCAAAACCAGACAGAATATGAGGGATCAATTATTTCAAAAGCAGGAAAGTATTCCTCTAGCAGAAGAGCTTTAATACTTTTCTTCCACTCTCTTTGCCAAATTAATATATCTCTTTAAAAAAAAAACAGATACTTAACTGGAGAATTTCCAGAAGTTTAGAACATGCTTAAAGGACAGCAAGATGATACAGTGACTTAAGGAGATGCCCTATAAGGACAGCCTAAAGAAAAGTTGCAATTTTCATCTACAGAAAAAATTAGAGATACAATTTCTTTGTTGAAGTACATGAAAAGTACCGAGATGGACTATGTTCCATTTCCATAGAAATAATGGATGACAGTTGCAACTACCTAGATTTTATTTAAATAAAGAAAAATGTCCTGAGAGGAGATGGAAGATCTGTGCAACAGTGGAACAGTCTCCCTGTGAAGGTTGTAAATTCTTGGAGAATTTTAAGAAGTGGCTGAATAACCATGTCTCAAGAGTAGTTTACAAGAAATAAACAAAAAGCAAAAGTGAAATCAAACCATTTTTCTTCTTCTGCCATATGTGATGGAATACAAGAGGGGAGATTGTATTATGAACAATATATACTGCACACTTTTTATTGGCAATATTGGTCTCACAGTCAGAGACATTCTTCCATGTAACATCAGCTAGGGCAGGAATGATCAGCTAACAATGCAGTCCTGCCTTCTTACTGATATTTCTAAATAGTGACTCTCTTTTATAGGGAAATTCTCTTGGTGTGAATGCTTTAATAATGTGCTCTATTATATCAAAGTTCTAATTATCTCAAGTACTTTTGGGGGTGGGGGTGGCAACATCATTAATCCCAAAATCTCACAAGGTAAATCAAAAGCATAACATTACTGGAATGGGATTAAAATGATCCAGATTGTACTTGGTGACATTTTTTGGACCAAGCTTAACTACTTAAAAGCTTTAAGTACAAAGATATTTGCTAGAGCCAGGTTACAGCAATTTGTCTTTTCAATGACTTTTAATGATAATGCACATAATCTCCATTCTCTTTAAGTCTGCTAAAAATAAAGTGGGGTTAACCTTTTTGAGTAAACTTGTTCCACAGGTTCATGCAACATTACCTAAATTAGATAAACTCTCAGATGCTACATATTCAGCTAATGTTACAAGCAGTAGAAAAAGCATAAAAGCATCTATAAAATAGGATGCTGTACTGCTGAATCCAATGTCAAGCAGAAGCGATTTTGCTTGACTTGGCCAGAATAAAAGTACAGTTTTCTCCAACCCTGTTGTCTTCCAAAACTCTTGGACTGCAGTCCCCATCTTCTTAACCAAATAACTTTAGATATAGCTCCTGCTGTTTCTTGTCCTCAGTTCCAAAGAAAGTGAGCTGTATATAAAGGTGACAATTATAGTTGAATTGAATGTGCAAATATACAGTCATACAGTCATTCCTGAATTATGGCTGTACTTTAAACTGCAGGTGAGAGATTGTGTATTTGAATTCTCTTCCATATGCATGTGCCTTTTAATATGTCACTGAGAATGAACTAGGCTAGCCTTCATTCCTAAATCTTTATTAAGAGCTTAAACTGCTGCAAATATTCTTTGTAGATGCCATGTTTTGAAATTTCAAAAGAGAAACATGCTGTTTATCAGTATGAATAAGAGAAGAAAGACAGCAATCTGTTTTAGCATTTAAAACAACCAAAACATAAGTTATAGAATATTGGCCATTAGTATTCTTATAGCTCTTCCCTTTAAAAGTCTTTTTAAAAATTGTTTGAAAGTCCAAGACCAGCTCAGCCTTTCTGTATATATTTTATCTACATTTCTATTTCTTAATTGATATGCAAAATTAAATCCCAACTGTGAGATTAAATTGGTTCAAGAAGAGGGAGGATAGGATAAGGAGGTTAGTCTGGATTTTGAAAAGAGTCACTAGAACATTTAAAATCAACTCCCTTGGATATCCTGGCTTCTCCTATCTTATCAAACTGTCAGCCTGCACAATTTAATTTCATGAGTTATCCCTAAACCTTGTGCTCCAGGAATGCACCATTTGATATTGGATCCTGAGACACCTACCAGTCCCAAATCAATCCCTGATACTCCTTAACAACTGGCACCAAATTCTAGATTAGCATTCTCTGTTGCCATTTTGATGATTTATGCAAAAAGCTCCTATAATCCTCCTCTAATGAATGGAATAGGAGGCAATCTAAAAACAAAGGGAACTGCTATGACTGCCTCATTACTCAGAACATGTAAGAATAAATGCAATACAGTGCTGCTGTATGTCTTTGGGGTGGGGTGTTCTAAAATAGCTTTTGGAAATGGTTATTTGTAAGCAGAGAAAGACAGTGTCTGGGAAGTGGTGCTCGACTCAATGTTCCTCAATGTTTTCATAAATCTGCAGACAACACAAAGCTGGAAGGGATTCCTAACATCTCAGAAAATAGAGTCAAAGTTCAAATGGTTCTTGATAGTCTTGAACACTGAACTCTAGCCAATAAAATGCAGTTCAGTGGCAAGAAATGTAGGGAACTGCATTTAGGTGGGAAAAACCAAGTGCACAGGCATAAGATAACTGGTATCAGGCTTGGTGTGTCGTTGTAGGCCACATGTTAAGCATGAACTGTAGTGTGCTGCAGCACCAAAAGAGTGAATGTGGTCTTGGGCTGCATTTTGACAGGTATAGTGGCAAAATTTCAGAAAATGATAGTACAGGTGGTTCTTGACTTACAACAGCTCATTTAGTGACTGTTCAAAGTTACAACGGCACTGAAAAAGTGACTTATGATCATTTTTCACACTTATCATTGCAGCATCCCTAAGCAACGTTTGGATGCTTGGCAACTGGTTCATTTTTATGACAGTGGCAGTGTCCTGAGGACATGTGATCACCTTTTGCAACCTTTTGACAAGCCAAGTCAATGGGGAAACCAGATTCACTTACCAACCATGTTAACTAACTTAACAACTACAGTGATTCACTTAACAAATATGGCAAGTAATGTTGTAAAATGGGGCAAAGCTCATTTAACAAATTTCTCACTCAGCAACATAAGTTCTGGACTCAACTACAATTATAAGTTAAGAACTCCCTGTACTAGACTGTGCTGTACTAATCAGACCTGGAATGCAGTGTCCATTTTCTGATTACCCTATCACAGAAGGAAGCTGAGAAATGGGAAAGAGCACAGAAAACACTGACAAAGATGGTGAAGAGCTTGGAGGCTAAATCTAATGAAGAACATTTAAAGAAGCTGGGTGTTTTTAGCCTAGAACAGAGAAGGCTAAGGGAAGAATCTAAGTTTTTAAATACTGGAAAGGCTATAAGAACCAACAGATAAAAGTTTTACAGAAGAAGATTCAAACTCAAAATGAGAATTATCAAACTGCGGACAATTTAGCACTTCCTCTTTAGATAATCGGTTTCACTGCAGACCTGTTTTTATTGTTAATTTTTCCCCCATTAATAGTAATCTATAATCTGCTGTTTTATAATTTATGACCATTATTCCAAGTTTTGTACATGAGAGAACAGTGCTGGCCTCTTTTAACGCACTAGGCTAGAAAGCAAGAGATGGTGAGTTCTAGTTCCACTTTGGCCATGAAAGTCAGATGGGTGACCTTGGGCCAGTCACTCTCTCTCAGCTCCACTCACCTCAGAGGGTTATTGTTGAGGAAAATAGGAGGAGGAAGGTGTGTTGCATATGTTGTCGTCCTGGAATTATTTGTAAAAAAAATAAAAGGTGGAATATAATAAATAAATAAATAAATAAATAAATAAATAAATAAATAAATAAATAAATAAATAAATAAATAATAGTAAGTAAGTAAGTAAGTAAATATTCCATCCTAAGTTATCTTTTATCAAGGCTAAACAATCTAATTAGCTTTTTCTTTTAAGTCTTTATTTCCAGCTCCTCCTCAAAGTCCTTCCTTGCACCTATTTCAATTTGTCTAACTCTCTGAAAGTGACAGGACAGAATATGACATAGCGTTTAGGTGTGGTTTGACCTGTGCAAATATAGTTGACCAATTATGCCTGGTGATATGGAAACAGTTTCTATTTGCTGATTTAGGAGCCATGACACACTGCTGAGTCATACTGAGATTGATCCACTTCAACTCCAAAATTCTTTTCACATACAAGAGCGTCCAACTAGCTAGCACCAACTTATACTGTAGTCAGGCATGTGATTTCTTTTGCTCCCTGAAGAAATTTGCATCTGCTTCTATCAAGTTTCATTTTATTATTTTCTGTTTCTCAAACCTATCAATGTTGGTTTGAATTTTGCACAAATGTCTCTATATTCCTTCATGTTATTTTTTTGAAGCGATTCCTGCTAGGAATCATGGGGACCAGAGTGAGTTGTGGAAACTCTGTAGCGAACTGATAAAATGAGGGGGGGGGGGTTGTGTTTGTCTGAAGTGTTCTATCAAAAAAAAAAAATCCTTAAAGAAACATGACATTTTGTCAACAATGGAGGGCTTTCAGGATAACTTAGTCAAGAGTTTATCATAGAAAGCTTGGTATATACCCAAGATGTAGACACTAGTTTTCCACATTGAGTCCTTTTCTTCTCAATTTTCACTTGCTTGATAGCATGTTGTGCCCATGTGCACCCATTATCTGGCCATTGTGAATAACTTTCCATTCAGGACCCAAGAGTCAGACCAACTGAGATGTATACAGTAGCTATAGATTACCCCATCAATGAAATTATTTTTCAAAGGCCAAGTGACATGTTTATTGCCCCTCTTGTTCTGCAGAATTTATTTGAAATTTAATGTTTGGTGATTCTTTTATACTGATTCCAACCCTTTTTTTTCTGGACTGCACTTAAAAGTTCAGGTCAGGGCAAGAGCCATCTGAAATATGCAGTGCACAACATGGAGCATTCATTGATACCGAGAAAAATCTGCACTCACATGCCTCAACTAAGGGCAACACTGCTGAAGCATTATTCTCTCTCCATCTGAGGCAAGTCCAGACACAAATTGAAATATCTGAACTATGCCAGCTTTTATTAAGCATTTTAGCCAAGGGAGGCCTTTTCATATCTTTCAGTGCTCTCCAAATCCCAAGTATGGAAGGCTTTTCTCTATTGTGTGGAAAGAATGCAGCCAAGTTTCCACGCAGACTGTAACTGCAGGCACAGTTTATTGACTCTAGCTGCTGAATCCTCTGTGCTCAGTGTAGTTTAACTCCAAAATCTGAGGGTTCATAGCAAAACCTCCTAAAGGAAAGAGTATAGATTAGTGGCTAAGTCAGAGTATAGAACTTTGATATGGAAAGCTGCAACTTCAAAAACTACCTGCTAAGTATTAGGTCAAACTATAAACAGGGATGCCCTCAAACATCAAGGTAGGAGGAGGATCTGCACTTCCCCTGCTGTTGCTACAACCATTTTGCAAGTGGCTGCTCATCTACACCACTATTTTGCACTGGCTCTGTGCACCTCATTTAACTTGGTCAATGCAGGTTAAGTGAATATCATATAACTCAAGTAGCAGTAGAGCACAAGGTTAATTTCAACTCTGATTTATTTGGGGTTAAACTGCCTTCCTCTGATCAGCAGAGTTTATGAATACCATGACCCAGTCAAAACTCAGGCAGTTTGCTCACTCAGACTCATTCAGTTCTTTGTGAAAAAGAGTTTGTGATGTGGAATGTCTGATAAAAGAAACTCTTGCACTAATGAGGCCTGGCAGCCTAGACACTACTTCTCAAATGATAATTGGCTACAATAATTGTTATGCTTATTAATAGCTGCTTGGCCAATTGGATAGATATGTAAGGAAACCTTAGCAGTGGTCTCCTGGTGGAAGAGCTCATGGGATACCACCAGGAATTTTTCTGGAAAAGCATGTTATAATTTTGTATTTCCAGATAACGACTTTTGACCCAGGTAGTATGCATGTGTGCTATCAGATCCACTGGTGAGCAGATTGTTATGACTTAGTGCTCCTGGATGATTCAGTCATATAAAATGAGTCTGTGCACCATTCAGAAAAATCCCTTAAAGTATTGATCCAGAAGACAGTGGAGAATAGGGGGGTCCTGGTATGCTATGATCCACTGGGTTGTAAAGAATCAGACATAACTTGGCGATTGAACAACAAGTGCTTCTATTGTGGTTATAGTCAATCTCAGAGAGCTGTGTCCCATAATGTCAGGTGTGAAAGATCAAGTCCACATGTGAAGGTCCAATTAAACTGATTTATTGCTAATCATAGGCACAGCCAAGTGTCTTGCAGGCAGGGGAGGCTTGCGCTGCCTTGTCCTTCAGCTGCCCCTACCTACCCGCACCACTCTCCTCCTTGCCTGAATGCACGTTCCACCAGCACTGCCCTCACCACTTGAGCATCTGCCCTGGGAAGCTCTGTAAGCCGTTGCGGCCGTGGGCAAGCAGACAGTGGTGTCTGGCAGGTGGAGGGAGGAGGCAGGGGAGGCTTGCACCACCCAGTCATGGCACAAGCCATAGGAGAGTTGGTGGAGGAGAAGGAGGTGGTGGCTGCCGCCAGGCAGGTGATCTGCGGGGCGAAGCAGGGGTGGCTGGGACCGAAGAAAGCCCCTCCAGTGGTGGATGTGACTGTTGCGCAGTGGCCATCACTCCCCCTGGCTCCAAAATGGTAGAGGGGGACTGGGTAAGGCAACCGAGCCTCCCCCACCCATCCTCCATAGAATAGCAGTCCAGCTCTGGAGGGCAGTGAAAGGGAAGAGGTGGGTGGGCAACCAGGTCATTGAACCTGGGGGAAGTCACAAAGTGGGGAGTGGCCTGGCTGCGGGGGCTCTGAGGTAAGCAGGTGTGGGGTGCATGGGACAACTCTGCCCCCCACCTGCCTGGCCTCAACTTGTGGCAGTGGCACCAGTGCAATGTGCACTCTCCTGCCCTGTTGCAGTAGCAAGCAACCAGATAGTGGGATGGAGTAGGCGGGCTCTTAACTAGGGCTTATTTTTGGGGTAGGGTTTATATTAGGAGCATGCCAAAAACTCAGGCTAGGGCTATTTTCTGGGTAGGTCTTATTTTTGGGGAAATGCGGTATGTAGGGGTTCTAGGCTGATCCCCTTTTTAACTCTTCCCCCAGGTTCTGCCACTCCTTCTACACATAAGCAGTGGGAGGAAGGCTTGACCTCAGTTTATTGTTGAGTTCACTTTGCCAATTGAAGCAGCTGCCTTACTTTGTCTGATAGTGCCCAGATTCCACTTTGGGGCATAATTACCTATTAGAAAGCAGAAAAGTAACTATGGAAAAGCTGTTCCAGGAAAAGAAAACATAGATTTGATTATCTCACCTATGGGGTGACTTTGAGCCAATCACATTGATTGGAATCATTTAAAAGGCAATTCTGGCTGTATTAAAAACAACAAAATAAAACAAGGCTATTTTATTTCTTTGAAAAATTGGACTTGATAAAAAATAGCAGTGGAAAGGCTTTGTGAGGGAATGTTTAGTGGTATCACATTATTTCTGTTGTTAGTGCAAGTTCCTTCTATTCTGAAGAAAGGAATGGCAGCCATACTGGCCAAAAGTGAAAATCCCAAAATCAGTATTAGGGAATACTTTTATGAGGTCTACTCAGTGGTGGGATTCAAATATGTGAACAATCGGTTCTCTGTGTGGATGCCACTTCCGGAAGTCCATTCTGGGCTTGGGCAACAAAAAATTAGCTACTGGTTCTGCTGAAGTGGTGCGAACTGGGGCTGAATCCCACCACTGGGTCCACTCATAATCACAAAGCTGCATGTAAACATTATCTTTTGCAGAATTCTTCAACAGGCAAGAAAGCCAGCAGCAAAAAAAAATAATCTGCGCTTACCTTTGTCTTATGCTAAGTGTGAGAGAAGAGTAACAATATCCTACATACTTCTCCAAGTAGCCCTTGAGATTTTCAGAAGAGCTGACGGATTGAATAATAGTCTATTGATTTTGCAAAATACAAAATCCAGCTGTTTCACAAACTTGTTTCCAACCTTACATGAAACATACAAATGACTTGATAGATGGAAAACAGATGTAAAGAGAGGAACTCTACAATTTTTAAAATTGAAGGCAATGTTGTACAATGCATTTGCTTATCTTGGAAGCTAAGCAGAATTACCCTTGGTGTTTGATTGGGGACCTCTTGGGGATTCCAGAACTGTTGGCTAAACTGGGAATTTAAAAAAAAAAAATTCAGGAAGCAGCAATTCCTAACTGTTTCTGTACTACTGCCAGTAAAAGGGAAATGAAACCATCATCAAGAAAGAATCTCAGCTTGAAATCACCTTAATTTTTTTAATTGTCCACTAGTGTTATCTACCTATGGAGCTCCAAGAATATAAATACTCTCTAATTCATTCTACATAGGAAGATTTCCAGCTTTATGAGGACCTTCACATATATTAGCCTTTTTCATCTCTCTATTGTTCTCAACTATTACTTCTGGACTGCATGGAGCATCACTTGGTTGCATGGAGTAATTGCTTCTAATCTACCCTGATATCAATGAAATGCAATAGATCATGCAGGTGTAGATCTCAGCAAACGTATGTAGATATAATATAAATATAACTTTGACACTCTGTAATTTCTTGTTTCAACTGAATAGTGTCTTACAAAAATCTACCTGCAATGACATTTTTCTCTAAGCATATTAGCTACATTTGAGGCCTTTTGTATCAGGGTTTTAGAAGAAAAAAGTTTCTTCTAAATTCTGTGGAGAAGCTAGGTAATTGAGGAAGAAGAAGAAGAAGAAGAAGAAGAAGAAGAAGAAGAAGAAGAAGAAGAAGAAGAAGAAGAAGAAGAAGAAGAAGAAGAAGAAGAAGAAGAAGAAGAAGAAGAAGAAGAAGAAGAAGAAGAAGAAGAAGAAGAAGAAGAAGAAGAAGAAGAAGAAGAAGAAGAAAAGAAGAAGAAGGAGAAGGAGAAGGAGAAGAAGAAGAAGAAGAAGAAGAAGAAGAAGAAGAAGAAGGAGAAGGAGAAGGAGAAGGAGAAGGAGAAGGAGAAGGAGAAGGAGAAGGAGAAGAATCTGGCTAGTTCCATACCTCCTTTCTTCTCCTATTAATGGAGAGGATGCTGCAGAGAATTGAATAGCTAAATTCATGAAATGACTTGCAAATTGTCCACCTTTGAACTAGAGATAAAACAAACGACACATTTATTGCACAGAAGCACTTAAAATATAGGAATAAATATGCTAAGAAATGGTGCATTCTTTACACAGAAGCTTTATTTTTTAAAAAAATGTGTCTTGGAAAACTAGGGCTTTGGGGATATATACTAGCTTTGCTACAGACCTCAGTGCATTGTATGATAAATAAAAACAGACTCTGTGTTATGACATTCAAATTCCCCCATAATTGGGATCAAGCTATTTGAAAGATTCCATTCTCCCATATTGCCTGCGTCCTTGTTCATATATTGTAGGAGAGGACCCCTAGTTGTGCCATTAAGCAGCATGAGAAACAGCCTCCAGCAGTTCCTTGTGCCAGAATAAGAAGTAAATTGTTCATTATGGATTTGCGACAAGGATCAGGAGATCCACTTTTATGGGTTCCTCTTTCAGGAGTCAATGTACCATGGGTGATCTTGGGAACTACACAGTTTGACCATGGGGTCTACAATAGTTCCAGAAAGTACGACTTGCTACAGGCCCAACTGGGCAGAAAAATATCAGAAATTTCTGCCATAAAAAAGCCAGACTGAATCCTTATTTTTCTGCCTTTCTGCTATCAAAAAAGGAGGATTTGTAAACTGCTTAGACTTAGAAAATGCTGCAAGTAAATCACTATGGAGTGGTTTATAAGTCTGCTATTGCTATTTATGCATTAAAGCTGATTTCTTTGCTGAAATCAATTTAGCTAGTTAAGGTGTTTAGCTTTTTAGTTTAGTTTTTCCCTGAGGTTTAGTTTTTCCTCTAGTTTAGCTTTTTCCTGAGGTGTTTGAATGGATTTGTTGCTATAGTTTAATTATAATCCTACTTTACATTTTATTATTATTAGCTACTATGAAAACTATTAAAAGCCTTGGAATGAAAAGGAAAAAGCTAGTATCTAGATAGACATTCATGTGTTCTCACCTATATGTGGCATGCCTCTATTTATCCTTTGCCTCTGTAGCAAAATATCATGGGCCATTCCCAAATAAAGCATATCTACTCCCTTCTCTTAATATTTAGATTCTGGATAAGCCATTTCAGTTTAATTGCCACATCCATATCAACTTGAAGGCCACTCTCTTCCGAGCAATAAACCAAAAACCTCTGATTGAATTTTCATTTGGGAGCATTGAGGCTAGGAACTTTATACAGATTCTAGTGGAACCAGATTTCAGACTTCTGTAAGATGTTTCAGTTAGGCAAAAATCTATATCCTAGGTCAATGGCTTCAGGCAAAAATTCTTTACTTCCTTGAGCTGGGTTTTCATTCCCATCATACTGATAATATATAACAATGATTTTGAATGGCATGTTCCCCTTCTTTATTAACAGGAGTCCTAAAGTGAGAAGGAATTATGGTGTACTAAAATTAAAAAGCATTGGGGAACTCAGTCACAAAGCACTGGTTTTGAGCACAAGCAATGCTTTGTCTCCCTATGAAAATAGATAGCTAAGAAAAAAGGGCAAAAATCCGCATCTTTCCTGCTAACTGATAACTCTCAATTTCTCACACAGAGACATAACTGGTTGCTTAGTGACAGTTCAAAGTTATGACAGACCTCTCTGGGGGTACCTAGGACCTGGATTTGAAATTCCAATGACACCCCTGTGGTCACATGACCACAGTTTGAGCGCTCAAGAACTGGCCTGCATTTATAGCTGTTTGCAGTAGTCCCAGGGTGACAAGACCATGTTTTATGACAATTTTGCCAAAGATTGGCATTTATTTCTGGTTTTCTGCAAAACTGCCCCACAGCAAGCCATTGGTTTACTTAATGACCACAGCATTTGCTTAACGACTATGGTGATTGCTTTACGTCATTTGCTTAACAACTGCTGCAAAAAAAGTTGTAAAAACAGATCCAATTATGTGATGACCCATTTTATAACTATCACGATTTAGGACTTTAATGGTCATAAATCCAATATGGTTATAACTTAAGGATTACTTGTATACCACACATAGCAGCTGCTTCTGTCTCTCTTTTCTTTGCATTAAAACAATAACAAAGTGAATTAAGTGCAATTGTTTGGCTATAACACTTTGTTTTCATCTGCTGAATTATTATTAAATGAAAAGTAAACCGGAGGTTCAGGATTTTTTCTTGTTTTGTCAATATATTTGAGGAATTAAAAACACAGAATTGTTTGAAAGCAGACTGGTGTGTAAATTCCACAAGCTAGCCTATATTGCCAAAATTTTGGTATTGTTTATGTATTCATTTTACAAATGAAAATGTTAATCATTCCCAAATGATTCTGGTTGGCTTACACTAGAACTATATAAACATTAAACATATGAGTAAACATTTAACACCGCCCAATAGCTCTGAAACCTGGGTAAAATCTGCAATAAGGAGGGGGTTGTCTCAACTGAGACATTTTTATATGACTCTTTTTGAGACTCTCTTTATTCTTCTGCAGAGGGTTGAAAAATGTAGAAAAAAATACCCCCCCCCCATTTGTAAGGAAGTACAATGGTATAAACTCCATCACTGCATCAGTACGGATCAGTTGTACATGGCGCTATGTTTGAAGAGTGTTCCGAAGCTATAGCTGGCACAGAGGGTGGTGGCGTGGGCAGTTCTTAGGGTCCCTAGAGTGACCCATGTTACACCACTGCTCCATGAGCTGCACTGGTTGCCAGTGTGCTTCCAGATGTAATTGAATGTGTTGGTTATTACCTTTAAAGCCTTGCATGGCACAGATCCAGGTTACTTGAGGAACCATCTGTCCAATGGGACTGCCTCCCCCCAACCTGCGCTGGCAGAGGGGGCATAGTGCAGATCCAGTCAAGGAGTTTTGGCTGGCAGGGTCCAGGAGAAGAACCTTCTCTGCCATGGCTCCTGCCCTTTGGAATATCTTATCCCCTGAGGTAATATTGGTATCCAACCTTCTGAGTTTCCGTAAGAGCCTTATGATCTGGTTCAGCCAGATGGCTTGGGCCTCAATAGGGGAGCTTCACATTGGAGGTGGTTGATTAATTAAGAGCTAATCTCACCTCCCTCCCCTCCCCCATGCATCTGACTCCCTTCTTCTCCATCTTGTGTCAATGGTTTTATTGTGTATGTATTGCCATTTTATACTTGATGATTTTAATGTTGTTAATGCTATAAGCTGCCCAGAGTCACTTTGAAATGAGATGGATGGCAAATAAATTTAATAAATTAAATTTATATTAATAATTTATTTAATAAATTAAATTAATTAAATTAACCAGTCAAGTGAAGCCATCCTTTCCCACCATTTCTGACTCCAAATGTCTACAAGTTATGATCAAGTCCCAGTTACAACTGGGGAAGTGGCATAAAAAAACAATTACAGGCACTTTGGAAACTTGAATTTTAAAAAAATATTGATGTAATTACACATGAAACTGCAAAATTGACATGGACTAGAATTATAATGTCCACATATTGATAACGTACAGCAGTTATTCTCAAGAAAATGCCTGAAATGTTTTTTTTTCATCTACACAGCATTTCCATTAAATGGCAGGACACAAAATTTTTATGGCAAGTGTGAAAATTGATCTTTTAGGTCTGTTTCTATTCTGCCTAGAGGCTTCTGTTGAGTTAGCAAAAAAGAAACCTAGAAATGCAAAGAATGTCTATTTTTGGGTTCCTCTTAGAGATATAACATATTTTCAATCATGCCTATGCCACTGAGAAAGGCTTCAGCATGTAGAAATTTCATTATCACTCAAAAATAAAAAGAAACTAAGAATTAGTGAAGTATTTGATTTAAAAAATGGAATACTTATTCAACTGAGGACAGAATCATATAAGAAATGAAATGGCCACTTTTTGCAGAATTTTCTGATCAGCAGTATCCATATGGAGAGATTAAAAAAAGTCAAGATGGTGGCCATGGCAGGGCAATGAAGATTACCACATTAAATACCATATTAATTAATCATGAATAATTACCATATTACAGAGCCAGTTTAGTCTAGTAATTAAAGTGCTGGCCTAGAAACCAGGAGACCATGAGTTCTGGTCCTGCTTTAGACATGAAAGTGGACTGGGTGTCTTTGAGCCAGTCACTCTCTCTCAGACCAACTCACCTCACGAAGCTGTTGTTGTGGGAAAAATAGGAGGAGGAAGGAGTGTTCTGTGTGTTCTCCACCTTGAGTTATTTACAAAAATAATAAAGGTGGGATATAAATAAATATAAAGGTATTACCCCTTTTGAATGTCACACTATCACACAGATGGACAAATGGGCATGGCTTCAATCACTCTGCCAGGACCTCTATCTTCAAACCACCCACCGCCACCCAAGGTACTGTTGATGTCAACTTATTTTGTGAATTTCAAGTCAATAATCAAAGGGTAAGGCTATCAAAACAGTATATATTTGTTCAGAACATTTTTTTTAGTGCTGATTTACAACTAGGAATATATGATGCCAAAAGCCCCTCTTTGCTCTGACATAGATGCCACATAGTCATATTACAACTATGACTGATTATGACTGGATATGATTCTTATTAAAATGTTCTATAGAATTATACTTGTGTAGGCTTTCACAGCTAGTATCTGTTGGGCTTCAGAGTTTAGTGACCATGATCTAGACAACAGATTTTCTGATGTTTCAGCAACAATTGTAATTGGCATCTTTAGAGGCAAGCTGGTCTGATACATGAAACATTAGAAAATCTGTTGTCTGGGCCAGGGGTCCTCAACTTCCGGACTGTGGATAAGCACCAGCCCGTGGCCTACCAGGAACCAGACCACACAAGTGAAGCCGCATTCATACATGTGCAGGATCCAGGCAGCACACAAAATCCACCCCCCCAGTTCTTTGGAAAACCGTCCTCCACAGAAGGTTGGGGGACACTGGTCTAGACCATGGTCACTAAACCCTGAAGCCCAACACTGTCCTATAGAAATGTTGCCTCATGAGTTCTTCTCTTGAGTTTCAAGTGTGGAAAGCCAGGGAAGGAGCAGAATGCTGGGGAGGAAATTCATAGAACTTTCACACACATGCACACATACACACAAGTCACATCACAAACTAATGCTAAAATAGCCCATTCCATTCCTCCCTACCCATGAACTTATTTCCAAAATTCACCTTTTCTTTGCAAGAAATGTTGAAAGAAATTCTTTTTCCTCAAATAAATGAGTACTGGGATGAAAAAATGCAGAACTTTTCAGTACAACACTAATTCAAAACATATTTCTGAACTCAAAGTTTATTCATTCTTGGCGTACAACTGTATGTCTCTTGTGATTGCTGAATCCCATTGTTTTGATGAAGGAAAAAAAGAAATTCTTGCTGAAGTTCATGCAAGGTTGAATCCCTCTGTAATTTGCAGTAGAACAAAAGGATGAGAGTAGTTTCAAAAGTTTGTGGAAAAAATGAATTCAGTAGATGTGTCTGTTCAGAATGGCCTGACCTAAGCATGTAGCAGCACCAGCCAACCATATGAGGAAAGGATGAAAGAATTTGTAAGTAGATTATTTCCTTGTAAAAAGCACAATCCTTGTTACTGCTTCTTTTCTGGACTACCTGAATGAGCGTGAAGCTCAGAAAAACAGCAGACAATGGGGAAGGAACTGCATAGCATTAAAATCCCAGTTGGACCCATAGCAGGAGAAGATATTAATGCATGTCATACATGGACAATGACCTCCTCCACCATGCTACCACTACCACCCAATATAGCTCCTGGGAATCTGCTCAGGGCAGTGACTGAAATTCGTTTGAAAAATAATTTGGGGTTTTCATAAGCCGGGGTGATACAAGAACAAATCAAAAATGAAATCCAGAGTACTGTGCAAAGGAGATTTTATTCTCAAGAACAAAGGGTTCTATTCTTGAGGGTAGATTTACAGAGAAAATGGGGTGCAAACTTGGTTTTATACTGTTTTGTGTGTGTGTGTGTGTGTGAGCAGGGGTGTGTGGTTTGTATACTGGTTTCATCATATCTTTCCTATGCAGTTTGAGATGCTCCTGCTCTGGGCTTTGTGAAATCCAGAAAAGATAGATTGCCCTTGCCCTCAGATATGTAGATTCCACCTCTGGCATCTCCCTTTATCTTGAGGGAATTCCCATCTCCCCCTGGAGCCAGTGATGTGCCAAAAGGGGATGGGGGGGGGGCAGATCAGAGGCCTTTTAACTTCTAACACTTTCAGTCTTCATAAGAACGTCTGCCTCTCAGCAACATAAAATCTCATTTTTGGTCTTTGGCTTTTAGCCTGAAGGATTTTAATTATATATGCTGTTTTATTGACCAAATTTTGTACTTGGTTCATTTTAACTGCTTCTTTTAAAGTTTGCTTGAATAAATAATGAGAAATAAACAGGACATAATTCTAAAGCTATTTTCATATTTTCTTCCCATGTGGGGTTCTAGATTAACTCAATAAAGAGAAATGTATTTGGAGACACATTAGGAGATCAGAAAAGAGCCAGTGGAGAAAAGGTTGTGAATTCCCTTCCTGGCTATTTTCTCTCTCCGAACTGTAGCTTCCCAACTCTGCTTTTTAAAGTAATTTAGATGAATTAAGGCTTCTTTGTGCCTTTTGAGTCCTCTACAATAAGAGGGGCTTCTTAGGAAGATGCAGCCATGTGGAATGTGTTCCCTAAAGGCAAAATATCTAAAGACCACTCTTAATGTGGCTTATTGAAAAGAACAAAGGTAATATAATGCAACCACATTTTAAAAAAAAAGCTGAGAAGGGCTTAAAAATGTTTCAGAGGGGATATGATGCATTGTTCTGTCTACTCTGGTATTTTATCTGGACCATCTGAACTGGCACACACAGGTACTAGAAGCATGCTACAGAAGAGCAAACAGCAGGAATGTTGAAAAGCCAATGGATAAGGAGAAAGATCAACAGTAATGGCAAGTAAAGAATGATCCACATGTGGAAAAATCTGTGGGTTTTTTCCCCTTGAAAGTCATTCTGAGATAACAATAACTGTGATATAATAAAGTGGAACACACTGACAAAAATCAGGCAAGGAGATATCTGAAAAAGAAGGGGAATCAATTCAGTGTCACATTATATCTTATATTGATCTAGTTGGTCTTTTGCAATTTATTTAAAGGGGGACATCAAAATGAATATAAAGATCAAAAATTTCAAAGAAGTATCTATGCTTAATTTTCATTATCAAATCATGCAGGACTGTTGGAAAACCACAAAGACCAAATTAGGAATAGGTCATCATGGAGAAAATCTATGTAGTCACTAGGAGTTGATACTAACTTGATGGCACATAATCAATCAACCATGTAGGAGAAAATAATTATATCTTACTTTATATTAATAAGATTCAACCTGAGATTTCCAAACTGATAAGAACAATTACTTACCTAAGTTCACATATTGTGCCAGAAGCAAAGAGATTCATTTGATTTGGGCTTGGTATGTTGCATGTACTTTATCATTGTGGTTTGTAAATTATGATTTACTGCTTAGTGTATTTGGGGAACCCAGTCAGTTGTGGCTTATTCAGCATGTTTAAGAAAACCTCAGCTTAAATGAAGAGGCATTCATGAAAAAATTAAAAACAAAAGGTCAGCTTGGCAGCATTGACCATGCAGCTGAAGCACTGTCCTGTCACTCTGAGATCTGCTATGGAGTGATTTGAGAGGTTGAAATTCTCTAGTTTTAGAGACCTGATGTTAAACTTGTGCCAGTAATTACTTTGCATAAAGTTTCTTCTGCATGTCCTACATAGAATCCAGAGGGGCATTGTTAAAGATATTGGCACATATCACACTGGAGAAAGAGCATGTGGAGATGCCTCTAATCTTCTATGTGTACCTGTTGGGGCCTGTGATGGCATAGATATGGGAGGAAAAGTGACATCTGGGTTTGGTGCGGGATCTGTTTCCCCTGCTAGTATTGCTGTCCTTGTGTGAATTTGCTTCAGAGCGGGCAGGTGGCTGTCTGTATGCAACTATGGGCCTAACATTCAGTGCCTGAAAAAATGAACAATGCAGAAGACTTTTTTTTGCAAAGGGGTCTGATTGGAATAGAATTGCAATCTTGGACAAGGAAGAAACACTATGGTTACTCTCTACAATGATCTCATCCAGCGTGATTTAAAAATAATTTTTGACTCTCCTTGAGTGATGTGAAAGATGAGATATAGTAAATTGCTGACAGATCACTCCAATAGGAGGGCAGGGGTCAAAAGCAATATTCAAGCATATGAATTGTTGCTAACTATGATGTGGAAACACTTGGGGGGGGGAGATACCACTTGTTTCTCTGGGGGAGATGTTATAACCATTCCTGATGCATTGTTGTTATTTCCCTGCAACTCTTAATAGAGCACTGGGAGAGCAACAAAGGTTAAACCTACTTTTGCCATTGATTTTCTTGATAGAACTTTGCTTCCAAAATTCTGGCATCACTGAATTGGGAAGACTGTTTAAATTTTTGTCCTACTTGAACTGGCAATCAATAACTTATTGTCCTTCCTTCTCTTTCTTTTCTTGTTTCCATTTTGCAACCTATCCAAGAGGTCAATATGAATTTGGAAACTGATCTGAGAACTGCCAGCCAATTATTGAAACTACTAGCTTGCTGATGATGATTTCACTGACTACTGAAGGAGGGACCTGCTCAGCCAGAAGGAGACAAATGTTAATGATTTGGAGGAGAAACCAACTAAAATCAAATTATAATTGCTTTCTTCAATGAGATTTGTTTTTAAAATTTTGAGGTGTTTGGCCCATTTTGAGAAAGGATTCTTATTAATAAGCAGCAGATAGATTTGGGTTTCAAAATGTAAAGTCTATCTTGCTACAAGGCTATATTAAAATATTATCTAAATATAATTTAAAAATCTCAAGGAGCTAACGAAGCACAAATGATCAAGCTCAAATTATCCTACTTTGGGCACATTACGCAAACAACTTGCTCACTAGAGAAGGCTTTGATGCTGGAAAAGGTGGAAGGAAAGAGAAGAGGATGACCAGTAGAAGGTGGATTAATTCAGTTACAGCAGGAGTTCATTCAAAGCAGAAGAGTTTGGATTAGCTTTTAATCTTATTTAACTTGGCCTTTGAGTGAGATTTTTATAAATATTCTTAAACATACTAATTTTGTTCTCATCTTACCAACGCCCCTGCTACAATTTAAAGGGACTATTGTGGAAGTTATTTTTCCATTAAATAGGAAAAGAAATCCAAAACATTTTAAAAAAAATTGAAATGCGCTTTGTACAGAAGGAGAAAACCTTCAGTTTTAGAAAAATTCAAAGCAAGTTTGTCATATAAATCTTGGAAAGAATCTTTAAGTACTAACAAACTGCAGTCATTCCTTTTCTCTTTCTAGGAGAATCATGGTCATGTTTATTAATATTAAAGGGAAAATTAATAAAACACTAGTTTACCAAATCTCTAATATTATTAAATTTTGAACTAATATCTTCCTTCAGTATGGTTGGAACTCTAAAAAGCTGCCCAAAAAACTGAGCTGCAGTTCAGTAATTGACAGAGTAGCATTTGTAGATATTTTAAAATGTAAAGTATCAACTGAAATGGCTCTTGGTAGCATGAAGAACTACTCTCCGCAGCTGCTTTCATATGCCGTGAAAGGTTAGCAAATTGATCATTATAGATTTGTTTACTGTAGTTTTTCCAAAAGCTAGAAAAGCTATTTGTGTGAGTTCCTTCTCCTTCATGGGCCACAGTACCATGGCTGTTCTTCCATGGCTACATCCTGTCCCTGCTACTAGTTAAATTAACAGGAACTGAAGCTCATTCTCCCTGTGAAACTTGAAAATTGCTCTCTTGGTCCTCAGATGTGATGGTACATCCTATCATTTCCTGTACTGGCTACCTCATGGGTAGAACATGAATTTCATTCGTCTGCCTTCAGTACTGTTTTCTCCAAAATATCAGTATCACTGTTGCAGTGGTCTCATCTGTAGTTTGTGCAGATTTCAGTCCATATTTCCACATGGTTCTTTTTTAACAGAACTTTTCCCCAAATGATATAGAATAAGAGAGAGGCAGGGAGGGAGTTGTATTGGCTAAGGTGATAGGGTGGAAGAGAGCCAGGTTCAACCCAGCCTCAGCTACAGAAATTTTCTGGGCAACCTGATCCAGTCAACTCTCAGTCAAATCTGAATCTGAATCTGAATCTGAATCTGAATCAGAACAGAGCTGGAAGGGGCCTTGGAGTTTCTAGTCCAGTCCCCTGCTCAAGCAGGAGACCCTATATCATTTCAGACAAGTGGCTGTCCAGTCTCTTCTTAAAAATCTCAAGTGATGAAGCACCACAACGTCTGAAGGCAAGCTGTTCCACTGGTTGATTGTCCTCACTGTTAGGAAGTTTCTCCTTAATTCCAGGTTGCTTCTCTCCTTGATTAGTTTCCATCAAAGCTAGTTGTTATGTGGATATAACGAACGGAGAACCCCACATAAGCTGCCTGGAGAAAAATCTGGATCACTACCTGAAAAGTATAAGTAACAGTAACAGCAATGACATCAAACTGGCTTCTTAATTTAATTTTCTTCTGGAATTTTTCTTCTTTGTTCTCCGATTGCTTTAGAATGTCTTTAGAATCCCTTTTGATTATGTTTTTATGTTGACTTTATTTTTCAACCAACCTCATCACTGCAGATTGTTGAATTCTGTTTTATTATTATGCATTTGCTGCATTCTTAGAATTTCTCAAGTTGCAATCCTTAACTTCAGTCATTAAAACCAGAAAGGATACTGACCACTGAAGATCTAATAAATATAATGAAAAACATGACATGACATAATGTAACAATATAGTAATGTAATGAAGAATATATTACTTATTGATCATCTTGCATTTAAGATAAGTTCACAAGGCTCAAAAGTCATGCTTATCTTCTTTAAAGAAATTTATTTTCCATCTCATTGCAAGAGAATGGTAGAAAAAGTTCTCTGAATGAATACTTGTTAAACTAACAATACTTGTTAAACTAACAATCTTCAAAGTAGCTAATTTAAAAGTAATAATTTGGCTCTTTCTTATAATCTGATGTTTCTGGAAACCAGAAACTAGAAGTCATCAAGCTGGCAGAGTTTGGTCTAGACTCTGGTGATTAAGACACCAGGCTAGAAACCAGGAGACTTGTGAGTTCTAGTCACATCTTAGGCATGAATGCCGGGTGGGTGACTTTGGGCCAGTCAGTCTCTCTCATCCCAATTCGACTCACAGGATTGTTATTGTGGAGAAAATAGGAGGAAGGTGTGTTGGATATGTTTGCTATCTTGAATTATTTGTAAAAAATAAAGGTAGGATACAATGAATAAAAATAAAGATGGGACAAATGCATTGCTGCTGGATATGAGCCATGATTTATGGAGAGCTCTTCTTATTCTGTTTCTCACAAATAATATAACACTCTTCAGACATTTGCAAAGTCTGTAAGCTTGACAAAGAGAGGAAAGACCAACATGATACCTCCATTTTCTTTTCACTGCCTTACAAGGGGAGGTGGCAATTCTGCAGAGGGAGTGTATGCATACACATGCACAATTCTATGCTCCTACGTATGAACGCTGGTTCTGAGATTTAGAATGCTAGGCATGAAAAGCCCATGCTCTGTCATAAACTCTCTCCCAGAATCTGAAATCTCAGAGTGAAGACACAGTTTTATTTCACGTCAACTGATTCTGTAAACTAGATCCAGATTTATCTTATTTGTGAACATTCTGTCAGAGACCAAGTCCATCTGAAAACATACAACCACACTTCCTTCCTGTAAAATTGGAACAAATAAGAACTTGGGGCAGAAGAAGGAGGGGTATGTGAATATGCTTGGGAAGGAGTTAAATCCTGTCATGTGGTTAAAGATGCATCTACTTTGAACTATAGTTCAAACTATATCACTACACCAGGCTCCACTACCATAATTTCCTCCAGGTTCTTGTTCTCAACTGTCTTCTCCTTACCTTTTGTTCTACTGTCATTTCTTTGCCTTGCTGGTGAAACATCTGGACTTAATCACCTCACTGATCATACCAAATTGTCACTTCTCAAACCACTGTGGAGCAAATTTCCATGCAGTAATACAGTATCAGAGAAGAACACATAATACAGTTGTTCTGGATGCAAAAATGACTTTGTTACCAGGCTGTTATATTCTACATTATTTCTGGAAATAGCTAAAGAGTTTATTCCTCTATGACATGGGTGGAGCTGGAGTGGGCGTGGCCTCCGTATGATGCAACCCGCCCGTGGGCCGGCAGTTTGACACCCCTGCTCTATGATCAGGCGAGAAGGGAGCTGTTCTATATTAAAAAGTAAATTTTAAACTTCATGTTTGTTCTTTGTATTTCTCTGAAGAATTAAAGCTGAAAACCAAAGCATTATGGGTAATACCAACATATATACTTAGCTTTCTTTGGACTCTGAATTATGATAGGTTTCATCAAATTGATAGTGCATTTTTAGTGTATTTTTTCCCCAGGAGTAGTTTTTCTTTTATCAAAGCTCTGTGTCTATGGAATATTCACACACACACACCCACAACACATACAGACACATCAAATATTCAACAGCTCTTTTGGAGCTAAATTAGATTCATCAAAAAATATACACCATTAATCATATTCTATGGCCCTTTGGGTCTCTCTATCAGGTGAACATCAAAGCATCTATTTAATGCCTTTTGCAACATTATATTTACTTGCTTACTTTTGTTTATCTTGATGATTCACAAATTGAGCAAATATGATCTAAGCTTTCTTCTAAAGTGTGTCTCTGAAATGGAGTTATTTTTTTAAAGTCACATAAAACAAAAATTTTATTAGGTAATAGAAAAGCCCATAATCGTAATGTACTTTCAGTTAGGTGTCTTTTTTAAAGTTCTAAAAAAATCATGATCCTTGATCATTCTCTGAAAAGTAACTCAGCAATTGTTAACATGCTTTCATCTAGGTCAGCTCATACAATTACAGAGAAAAAAATGTTTGTTATTAGCAGAACAAATTGGTTGATTTGAACCAATTGGTCCAAAAATGTGTACTTTCTCAGGGAAAATAAGGGCCAAAAATTAGAAAGAATTCAACTTAACTTAAATTTGTGTCTAATCTCTATATAGCAATCCATCTCTGAAAAAGACCCTTCCCCAAGTTTCAGAATCACCACGCTGGAGGAATCCATTTAGGACTGAATCCAACCTCTTTTGAATGCATAGTTCTGAATAACAGATTCTGTTTTCTCAGAGACATTGTTCAAATAAATCAACATACAACCCAATGGAAGCTGAAGCCTTCCATTTGCGGATTTCAAAATTATGATAACTCTTCCAGTTATTATCTGTGATCCAAGGACTCTAGCCCAAGGACTTGAGCACATGTTTCACATGCATGAGACCCAATTCTTATCTTCTTCTGAGAGCACTGGAAAAAACTGCAGCCTAAACCTTGGAGAACTGCTCCTTACCAATATAAACAATATTGGGCTATATCCACCAGCGGATATAAGAGTTGTTCCTAAACTTCTGAACAGGTAGGAGGTATAAAAGCTAATAGAACTCAAAAAGCCCTGAACAAACTTGTCTTTCAATTTTGAATGACCTCTGTGATGTGCTTGGGAGAAAGATGTGTGCATATGTTGAGAGACAGACAAAGAAACCTTTTATTAAAATTCTTCCATCACTGAAGAGAGGATATGGGGATTTCCCCATATTTAGTGGCATCTCTTTATCCCTGGAAATAGTTCAGTCATGCCTGTTAGTGTAACACCTTATCCTAAAGGCATTAAAAGCCCATCTTTTTTCTATTCTTTCAAGATAATTTTTTTTCTCCTGGACTCCATTATGACAGAGGTTCTATTGTTGGTATAATATTCATGCAGAAGAAGAATTACCACCCAATTTTTCAGTCTATTATGGAAGGAGAGGTGAAGGCTTCAGAGGCTTGCATATAAATTCTTGCCTAAGAATTTTCCTTCTGATTTCCAGCAGGATTGTTTCAGTTCCGTCGTCTTTCTCGGGGAAAAAATATCCTTAGATAAAGAATGAGGACAAAGAAGACAAACAGAGCTGTCATGTTTGATCCCAACATTTTATAATCTAGACAATATTGTTTCTGACTCTGGATGTTCAAATCTGAGCTAGCAAGATGAATAGCTATTGATTGACTTACCTTCCTTTAGGCAGAGGCTAAAATAATTGGAAACAATATATTTGTATATAAAGTTTAGATGTAAGTTGTGATGCATGCACATATGCAAGCTCGCACACACATTATTAATCTCATTGTTAAATCAGCACATATCCCAATGCCTATAAGTGGGAAAAATATGTCTCCTGATCAAACAAGGATTAAAGACTTGCTGCTTCCCTGCTGCTTTCTTACTTTGGGATTTTGTTTTGTTAATTTATAAACTGGATTTGAAAAAGCTGAAGTACAGCAGCTGTTCAGATTGCTTTTCCACAGACAAAAACCCTGTTCTAGAGAATGGTTTGTGCCAGTTTCCCTTGAAAATATTAGCAACATGTTCCTGCAACAATGTGCTCCCATTGCCATTAAAATGTGGGATGGGGAATTCCCATTACTGTTTGCCTGATGCAGATTTCCTTCCTCCTATTGCTTTCAGTTGGAAAAAAAACAGATGACTAATGGAAAACATCTTCTCCAGAAAATATTATAATACATACGAATGTACTCCATATGATCCGTACACATATAAGTGTCATACAAGTAATCCTTGATTTACAACTGTAACTGGGACCAGAACTTATGTTACTAAGCAAGGAAGTTGTTAAGTGAATTGCATCCAATTTTATGACTGCTTTTGCCATGGTTGTTAAGCAAATCACAGCAGTTGTTAAATAAATCATATGGTCATTAAGTGGATCTGGCTTGCCTCCATTGACTTTGCTTGTTGGAAGCCAGCTGGGAAGGTCACAAATGGTCATTATATAACCCTGGAATGTTGCAACCATCCTAAAAACATGCCAGTTGCCAATACCCAAATTTTGGTCATGTGACCATGAGGATATTGTGACAGCGGTAAATGCGAGGGCCAGTCATAAGTCACATTTTTCAATGCTATGGTAACTTTGAAGGTTTGCTAAACAAATGACTGTAAATCAAGGGCTACATAGCTATATATATTTGGAAGACCTCCAATCTTGCTCACATGTTATTCCTATGTATGCAAGTTGATTATCTATTCAGCAGTCTGTGGATGCATGTTTCATTTCTCACTTATAGCCGAGCAGTATCTGAATCACTGACTGCATCCCATCCCCTGCTTGAATATTTTGCTTATCATTGGAGTCCCCTGAATATGAGCTGGACAGTCAACCTGTAATTCAAATTAAATACTGAGTAAGGAGTTTAAATGATGTAGAAGTTTTCTTTCTTTTTTATCAGAAAAAAAAACAGCATGGGGAAAAAAGATAAAGACATTTTTGAAAGACTGGAAACCTTATATGGACTTTTTCTGGAAGGATAAAAGACTTAAGGATTTGGGGGTTAAAAAGGAATAAAAAGGGGAAGGAAAGAGTAAGATTGCAAATACTTGAGAGAAAGAAGGGTGGAAGTCATAATGCTCTATTTTCATTTTCTTTTAATTTTTATACTTTTATTGTACTCAAAAATTATAATAAAAATAAAGAAGAAAAAACCAGCATGCCTTGCTTCACTACAAGTGTGAAGAGGATTTCACTTTTTCCCTGTGTGTGGCTGTGGGTGTGTATGCATGTTTCCCTGACTTGCTACCTTTTTCCTAAACATATGTTTAGGAAAAATGGCAGAAAAACAAGGGAGTTGTTAAACATAGCTGGGAGTTGGATCCCATTCAACTACTTTTAAACTATTAGACCATTAAACTATGTATGTTTAACATGACAAGTAGTTGAAGCTCAAGCAACCCTCAGCATTAAAACCATCTTCCTAAATCTGGTGCCTTGGAAATATCTTGGAGCTACCGTTTCCAGAATTCTTAACCACATGAAATTCCAGCATTCCAAAAAATGGCTCATGGGGCTTTTCTGAAATGTGATCAAAAGAGAACCAAACTGACCATGATGACAGAAGAGCTTCTTTTGACTCACTTTATTATCAGTAGCACCAAGAAATATATTGATAATTTAATGAGGTTTCTAGGAAAGCGATGAAGCAGACTCCAGAATGGCATTGGCCTCTTAAACATGCAAACTTTATTAATAGAATGCAAACTGTTGACCCTGCATTATTATTATTAGAAGAAGAGAAAATACCTTCGATATATTCTCTCCTTCCAAGATTTTTCAGATGAATTGCAAAAAATGGTTGATCTTTGGAAATGGTAAAACTTCCTTACCTTTACAAGAACAATGTTTCCTTGTTCAACATTTTCTGTAACTAGAAGCGTGCCAGTATTTGAGCTTTTATTTTAAATAACTTATTTTTTAACATGTTATTAATAATCATAATTAATCATAAAAAGCACTTAATCTTTTATGGCAACCTCCACAACATAGTCTCCTTGCAGGCACAGGTGACTTGTTTCCTTACAATTAGGCTAATCTTTATCAGTCGACTTAAGCCTTTCCTCGTGAATTTAAAAATCTTGTCCAAATAGAATAACTAAACTGATGATGAAAGCAAGGGCATGCACAGCTTTTCTAAACACAGTCATGATGGAAAGATATACAGGAGAAAAATGTCAACACCAACGTGTATAACATGTATATATAAGGTATGTGAACTAGATGGGGAGAGGGAGACCAAGATTGATGAAAGTAGCATTGCAATGTTGTAATGCAAGTTCTCCTCTTTTGCATGCCCCCAAAGGATGGAGTATTCAGTGGATGCACAATGCTGCTTTCCTCATTTGGATAAAAATAGTGTGTGGATAGTGCCCCTGAACTAGTAGAGCTTCCCTTGTTTGATGCTAGAGTTACATTCCCCAAAAACTTTATATAAAGTAAATTGACATAAAGTGAGACTCTGAAGAAATGGGGAAAGGGGGTTGCAGTAAATGGTGTCCGATTTTGTCACTCAAATGCTTTGACAAATGTGCTCCTAAATGTTTGGAGGATTATTCTTTTTTTTTTTTTAAAATAATTTTTATTGAATACAAAAAAAAGGGAAAAAAAGATTAAAAAACATTGAACATAGTGTATCATCTTTGACATACATCTTTGTCTAGACATTCCGTATTATACATATACTTTATACATTTCAGATATTCTTCCTCTATTTACATCCCTTCTAATGACCTTCCTTCTTTTTTTCCCTTCCATTTGTAAAATTTATTCCAGCTTAAATAGTATTCTGTTTCCTCCTGATTTTTTAATTCTTTAGTCATCTTATCCAATTCTGCGCAATACAAAATTTTCCTTATTAACGCATCTCCACTAGGCACTTCAGTTGCTTTCCAATTTTGGGCAAACAAAATTCTTGCCGCTGTTATCACATGAATAATTAGGTATATATCATCTTTGTTTATATTTTTTTCTAATATGCCAAGTAGTAGCATCTCTGGTTTATATTGAGTTTTTTGACCCGTCATTTCTGTTATCCAATTCCAAACCCTCTGCCAATAAACCTGTACCTCTTTGCAAGCCCACCAAACATGAAAAAAAGTACCCTTTTCCCTTTTACACTTCCAACAAAGTGGTGAGTAGCCACTATACATTTTTGCGAGCCTAGCCGGTGGCAGGTGCCATCTAAAGAGCATCTTATAGAGATTTTCCTTATAAGTTGTTGCCAATGTAATTTTGTAATTACGTTCCCAGATTTGCTGCCATTGGTCCAGGTTTATAGCGTGCCCCAAATCTATTGCCCAGCTAACCATCATTTCTTTAACTTGTTCTTCAAATAATTTATATTCTAACATATATTTATATATTTTTTTTATTTGTTTTTTCTCCGAGAATTATTCTTAAACATCTTTGGAAATGTATTGTTTCTCTTTTGTGTGTGTGTGTGTGAGAGAGAGAGGGGGGGGGAAGAGAGAGGGAAAGAGAGAGAGATGACAGTAGAATCTGTGACTTTGGTCATATGCAATATTTTAAACATCAAAGCAAATGTTGAGTTTTATCATGAATAATATAGACTAGTCAAGAGGACAGTTTATTTTTAGTAGCAAAGCTCTCATTTATTTCATCTAACAACACTAGCCCTTCTAAATATGATGTCTTTAATCTTATTTATTTTAATAGCTCTATTGTAAGCGTGTCAAGATCTAGCCCTTTCATTCTTCCTTTAAAAGAGATATGATTGTCAGCAGCAACAACAACAAAAAGATATTCAAAGCAACTAAAATACTAAATGACATTTAACTACAAGATTTCTGAGGTTCATCTAATAGTTATAGTTGAAACCATGATCAAAGCAGTAGTGATTTCAGACTAATTTATTGAAGGCAAAAACAATCTGAAAGTCAGTCTGATTAGGCAGCTATGTAATAATTAGGGATAGTAATTTATTTTTTTGAATTACAAGGAAAAAATATCCTGCGTATATGGTGTAAAGAGTTCTTAATTTAAAATATTTTATTTATTGTTTAGATAAAAGGGTCACAACATTTTATCTCAAATTTGTGCACTAAAGCTATTATTGCACATGAGGAAGGAACGAAGGTGCTGGGAAGAAAAAAATAAGCATTGATTTTGAAAAGTTCTTACAATGTTCAGCTGAAAATGGTTAAGAGAAAATAGAAAACTGTTAAGAACTATAGGGTTTATTGTGTGTGTGTGTGTGTGTGTGTGTGTGTGTGTGTGTTATAAGAACTCATAGAATGACCTTGCCTCTTATCAGCTTGCTGCAGCCTGATGGAATAGCTGCTGCTTAGTGACAGCTGGAGGTGGAGACTCGGGAATTGAAATTTCAGAAGAGATGGTAGTACAAGATTAAATCGATGATTTTTTGTGATTTTTGTGACCTGGTTCTGATACTAAAATAAAGCTCCAAGCTTTCCACAATGAGAGGAGGACATGTAGGATAGTCAAAACAATTTGTAATGTTTTGGCTAGCAATGAAGTTATTCCTTACAGTGACCTAGACAGCAGTATGATCCTACCTGGGCTGGATAGCAAATATTTGTATGCGTCATTGTTTCTGCGCAGAATTTCTAAATATGATAGCAGTAGTACTATTGCTTTTATTGCAAACATTATTGATAGTCAGTTTTAAGGGAGCTCATATGCAAGTTTAAGAAGGATGTGATATTTCTTTCTGATCTATTCCCTATGGTTGGGTTGCTTATAGTTAAAGATCATCCTCTGTCCATCCACACCATACCTTTCTTAGCTTCGTTCTTTTACTTTGGGGATAGATTAATATTCTTCACTCTCTCACAAATTGACTCTGAATACTAAAACCAGTTTTTCAAATATAAAGGAAATGCATGCAAGACTATGAACTGCCTGACTTTTATAAACTAAGTTACCCAACCATGTCAACAAAGACTCTAACCATGGTTTTCTTTTTCAAAATGTTGAATTTCTAGGCTTATTTATATCTACAAAGAAAAAGAGGACATTTGGAAGTTAATCCTCTGTGACAAAACTACTGATATTATGCTTAATGCATATGAAAATGTGTACCATGGATATCTCTATATCAAAACATGCATGTTTGAAGAGACTGATAGATTTAGCAAATGAGTTGTTCATAGTTCATGTGCTTTCCTGGTTTTTAATCTTTCTAACGTCTCAAACTCCTTTTCAAAATTTCTTCCCATGCCATTACAATAAATTCAGTTATATCCTGGTCTAAATGCCAAATTTCCTTTGGGGAGGGTTCTACAGTATAACAAGGAGCAAAGAAAAGTGTTTGTTTAATTCATTGTTACAGCTTTTTTCCATGGTCCTTTTTTATATTACCTGATTGTCCCATCAATAGAATAGACAGGCATCTCATTATTGGAAGGCAGAAATGGATGATATTTGCCATGGGGTTAGATAAATCTATCTATCTATCTATCTATCTATCTATCTATCTATCTATCTATCTATCTATCTATCTATCTATCTATCTATCTATCTATCTATCTATCTATCTATCTATCTATCTATCTATCTATCTATCTATCTATCTATCTATCTATCTATCTATCTATCTATCTATCTATCTATCTATCTATCTATCTATCTATCTATCTATCTATCTATCTATCTATCTATCTATCTATCTATCTATTTCTCCAGGAAGTCCTTCTGCTGGAATACAAATGATTGGCAAAGAAAGGTGGGAGAGCACAAGCAGCAGAAGAATTATCCAATCCTATTTGCAACATACTCAGGACTGCAGGCTGCCACATCTTGCAGTCCTATAAATTAAACATGGAACCTCTGTTCCAAAGCTCTGTTATTAGAAAATGGAATGTGTTTGAGTACATTTTCCACCCTTTTGGTCTCTCTTAGAACCTCATCAAATTCTTACAGAATGCAAGTGTTCCATAGAACACACTTTGAAAAACTTTGCCATAAAGCAATGATGATCAAGAAGATCTTCATACTGCCATGAGGTCGCTTCTAGATGAGAGGGGCAGCATACAAATTTAATAAACAAAATAAATAAGATCTATTGTATGTCAGTCCAGTAACTTGAATTGTCCTAGAATCTAAAAGCCAGGTAATGACATTTTCCTAATGCAGTTTCTAATGCTTGTCAATTTTGGACAATAAATGACTCCTGCATTCTGCATAACAATACAAATTTTAGAATAATTTTTAGAGATAGCCTCCACGTAGAGTGGTCTGTTTATGGACTGATGTAGTTTAACTTCATCACACTTTATCCTCATCACTGGACCTAGTGGCTAGAGCATATAGGAGGTGGAGCAGATTGCTCAGCTCTATATTATAATCCTATAGAATTAGAAAAAAGAGGAGGATGTTAATTGCTAGTATTAAGTCCCTATATTTCCCTATATTTAAATCCCTATATTTATTGTCAAATGTATTATTGGGTTTAACTGCCCCTTTGATTTTACAGCTGAAAACAAAACTCTCCCTTTCTGATCCTGTGCCTCTTGCTGAACCAAAAATACCCACACACACACACAGTCACATCTGTTGGTGCGCAGCACTTTGTTTGTTAAGAACTAAAAGCTATGCCAAAATGACACATCTTGAATGCACTTGTAGATGCAGCAAGTTAATGTCTTCATATTTTTGGAAATTCACAGGAATGTGGTTAGCAATTATATGGTGAGTACTTCACTAATAATAACTCTGCTTCCTTGGTGCTTATCCATCTGTTATACTGCAAGAGCTTTTCATGTAAAAAAAAGGCTCAAAGGAGACATCACAGAAGATAAAATCAGAGGGTTGTGTTGTTCTGAAAGACCTTCCAGACTAACATCATAGAGTTTAACTGTTCGGGTGCGTGTCATTGGCAGCTTGTGTCCTGGGTTATATTTTGCTAAAAGGTTAAAGCTTTTCCTGATATGTCAAGCTGTAAAAATCTTCTCCTTTCTAAATTACTCTGTGTAAATGCTGTATTTCTTACATTTGGCTTTTTGCAGACTATGGAGATGAACCTAAATGTCCATCCAGATGGTTCTTACAGAAGTAGTTTACCTTTTCCAGTAAGAATGGCACATTATAAGAATGTGCACTTGAAGAGACCTTTTGGCTTTGTGCCTATATGGCTTGTCTGAAAGCCATCAAATGGACCCAATGTTAAGATAAAAGCTGTTAGAGACTGGAGCCTTGGTACATCTCTCGTCTGGGTCAGATTTACGTGCCTTGATGATCATCTGCATTTTTTAAAACGAAAATCTATTAGAAAACTTGCATTTTAATATATATTGAAATATACAAAGTCAAATGTATTTCTAAATACGTTTTCTTTCCAAGTACACATTTCTAAATATACGGGTGCATTTCAAAGTGCACATGTTCTTAGTTGAACTGAAAACTGCTTCACATCACTCGGAGAAGTCCAAACTGTGAAGGATAAATGTTCAGTCTTAACATTTTCTTAGAATAGCTTCCATATATCCACATCTAGATCAGCCCTACAGTTAGGACCTATATAGGAGGAGAATTGAAGATGAATATCAAAATTCAGTGGATGATCTAGAAGTGGTACTGCAATTTTTGGTGCCAAGGCAGGAACCATTCAATGACAAACTTGCTCATTCTATTCTCTGCATTATTAGGGCAGTAATTTGGTTCACTTGAGTTTTGAAACAGATTATTTAAAGTTCTACCTAAAATATATATCTTACTTTTATTAGCAATTTTGCTAGGTTGCTAGCTTTTCAGAAAATGTAGTATAGGGAGCAGAAACAAGTGAACACAAGTGTGTTATCAGAGAGTGAGTGAACGTGGTGGATAGGTGCATTTGGTACTGGATGGTGGAGCAAATAAGCTAATGTGAGGGTAATGAAGGGGAACAAGCATGTATGATAGCTAGGTGGGCAAAGAGAATAAGCATAATGAATGACTGAGTAAATGAAAAGCATGCATAGTGAGAGGACCAAAGGCATCAGAAAGCCAGGAATAGGTCAGTGAGAGGACTAAAATTTGGAGGAAGCAATAGAGTATCCAGAAATGTACTTCTTTCCCCAGAAAGGCTCCCCTTTGCTTTGGTGTCCTGCCATAAAATGATGATGATGATGATGATGATGATGATGATGATGATGATGATGATGATGATGATGACCTATCAAGTTGATGTTTAGAGACCTCATACAGTAGATTGAATAAAAGTACACCTTTTTTAAAAAAAAAGTTGCTGTCTTTGTGTGCACATTTATGACAAACAAATGGAGGTTGGTGCATATTAGTGGACTGTTTATGCTATGGGTGAAGTCTGTTTTGATGAATCCAGTCCTGTCTCATTGTGGTCTACATAGACTGGGGCAGATAGCAGAGTGCAGGAGAGAAGACTTTGGAAATGAAGCCAGAACAGTTCCATAGCCACCAATATATTGCCAAGAGTTGAGCAATGAACAGATTGAGCATCAGAACTGGTGCTTAAATGTAGAGTAACAGCAAAATCCATAATCATCTAAAATGAGCATCATTATGAAGCACAGCCAGGAGAAGAAAGCTTGAAGGGTTAATAGCTAATTAGAAATAAATATCATGCAAGGACAACCCTTTATAGGGATAAATTAGCCCTCCCCTGTCCAGCATGACAAAGAGACTATGACAATTTAAATCTGAATTTCATTGGAATTATGAAATCAAATCATGTTTCCTTCCTTCCTTCCTTCCTTCCTCCCTCCCTCCCTCCCTCCCTCCCTCCCTCCCTCCCTTCCTTCCTTCCTTCCTTCCTTCCTTCCTTCCTTCCTTCCTTCCTTCCTTCCTTCCAACAAAATTATTATTATGCCATTCTTTTCCCAAACCATAAAAATCTAGAAATAAAAGTGCCAATTTATCTTTATTGCTAGATATTAAGCACAAATGAAGGAAAGAAATTCTACATTTTTGCTCCTGGAACAGTGCCAACCTTAGACTCAAATGTGCTTGCTTTAATATCAGGACTATCATGCAGCTTCTTTTAAATAGCTGTACCCTCAATATAACTATCAGATATCTAGCCAACCATCAGATGCTTCAGCAAGTCATTCTGCTCTATTTAACCCTATAAGTCAAGAGCAAAGCAAAATAAATGGTAATTGCATTTAAACTCCCTGCATCCTGTTTCCATAGCAGTAATTGATCTTGAGTGCAAGTACAGTATACACTTTACTGTCTGGCATATTATCTGCAGTAAACAAAAAAGGACAGTTCAATATTGTCATATTGTATAAATCTAAAAATATTGATTGGAGGATATTTTAAGTATAGGTTGTTGCAATGCTGCTTTGGTGACAGAAGTGATTGCATCTGAGTTCTTTGGCAGATAACTCAAGATTATTCAGCTAATGCAATCAGCTTTGGGATAGAGATAACCTACTGGGATAGGCCAAGATGATACAGTTAATTTGAAACTGCTTTTATATGTGGTTTAGAAGTAGCCTGAAAGATACAGAAAACAGTTCCATGCCATATTGATATCTGTACAACTTTGGTATAAAAAATCAATCATATATATCTCTCGGAGGGAATACAATATATTTCTCTTTTGAAGATTGCCTCGTTCATGTTCAGTTTCATATACCAACATTTGCAGATTTCTCCAGAATGTATGATAGTTTGGAATGGCACTCATACATAGCATTTGCGGCCAAGCTGCAGTTTTATATGAACAGGTCCTGTCTCTCGGTGTTTCTGTTGGCTGCACTTTATAATCCCCATTTTTCTATAAATTCTTGAGAGAACTAGAAGGGAGAATCAAGAATTTCTCCTCAAAGAAATTCTTGCATGCTGTAGCTCTACTTGCAGATGGACAAAAGCAGAATTAGATATCTAGTCTCCTGCATCTTTGTGTCTAGCTATCGGCCTCATGCCTACACAGAGACATGATCCTGTTTCCTTGACTGTTTCTTTTTTCAATATGTCTCTCGGATGCATTTGTTTTTAATTTTTCCAAGAATTGGAAAAGATGCGAAGTAACATTTTAAAATTTATCGTGATTATGTTTTAGTCAAGGTATTCATACCATGAAATATATCAGGAAGACTGGTACAATTGTATTAGTCTGGATTATTTTAAATCCTATACTGATTTAATTCCTTTGTTTGTTTTATTTTGCATTTTTGCTTCCAGGTACACTTCGCAAGAGAGAGAAAGAAAAACTGAGTGCTTTTTTTGTTTGAAGGCTCTTTATAAAAGTTGATAGATCTGTTCCTATCCCAACTGATCTTCAGAACACTGGAAGTAGTGTGGACAGCAGTGAGTTAAAGGTAGTCCTTGATTTATGTCTGTAATTGAGCATGAAACTAGGGTTCGTGCTGGTGGTTAAGCTGGTCACCATGTGATAGTGCCTTATTTTGAGACTATTGTTGCAGTGGTCATTAACTGTTCTCATTTAGTGAATACTGTGGTCATTAACCAAATCTATTGTTTGCAATGGGTAATTGGAAGTAAATGCTATTTCCCAACAAAAATTATAATAAAGCGTGATTATATAAGTGCAGATTATAATAAATCGTGATCATATAACTGCAAACAGCTGTAAATGTGAGCCAGTTGCCGAGCACATGAAATGTGATTACATGACCGCAGAGTGTGTGTGTAACTGTGGGAACTTCAAATATGAATTGTAAGTAACCTTGGGGTGGTCTGTCATAATGCCTTTAACACCCTTCACACACATACATGCACATGTCCCCTGGCACCAACACATGCCCACCATTCCTCACCTGGGATTCCCACTTCTTCCTGCTTAACGATCTGCATGGTCCTGGGGTGGCAACAGTAACTGGGACTGCCATTGCTAAGCAGTCACATGACATCCTGCTTTATGTCCTCATCACTTAGTGATGGAAATTCCAGCCCCTATTTCCATTGTAACTTGAGGATCACCTGTATTTGGCTATAATTGCCTACAAACAGAAAACGGAGAATTATATTTTTTCAAAAATGCAAAGATTTGTAAAATAAAGTGTTTTTTCCCCAATAATAACCCTATTCTAGTGATAATGGCTATGCTTTACAATCCTCCTCATAAAGCAAGAAACGTTGAACTCAAAGGGTTGGATCAATATGGAACTAAATCAATTAGAATAAAAGGATGGCAAGGGGGGGGAAGAGATGGTAAAAAAATCAATATAATCCCAAAGGTCCTGAATTTCTTTTTTCTTTTCTATAGATGATATAGATATATTTACAAAATAAAGTGGTTACCTTACCCCAAAACAAAGCAAAATAATTTATTCCAGCTGCATGAGTCTTTTCCGTTTTCTTCTGATCTGATGGGTTCTGGCTAGGTCTTGTGCCCTAATACAGGGGTTCTTAACCTGGAATGCATAGACCCCTTGAAGGTCTGTGCATAGATTTCAGAGGAATCATGAACTTGGATAGGAAAATATTACAATTTATTTTCACTAATCTCTTCCTAAAATATAGATTTTCATTTAATAATGAATGTAAGGAACAAACTAAATAGATTCCAGAAATATTTATTAACATCAATAAATGTCCCTTTATTGAAAATGGTGAAAATGGAATACATTTGATCATGTGAAATGTTTTTAATGCAATTTAACAGAGGGATAGAATCAAGATCACGTTAAGCGTTAATACCACTTTATAATGCCTTGGTAAGGTCACACTTGGAATACTGCATCCAGTTTTGGTCACCACAATGTAAAAAAGATGTTGAGACTCTAGAAAGAGTGCAGAGAAGAGCAACAAAGATGATTAGGGGACTGGAGGCTAAAACATATAAAGAAAGGTTGCTGGAATTGGGTATGTCTAGTTCAATGAAGAGAAGGACGAGGGGTGACATGATAGCAGTGTTCCAATATCTCAGGGACTGCCACAAAGAAGAGGGAGTCAAGTTATTCTCCAAAGCAGGACAAGAAGCAACGGATGGAAACTAATCAAAGAGAGAAGCAACCTAGAAGTAAGGAGAAATTTCCTGACAGTTAGAACAATGAATCAGTGGAACAACCTGCCTCCAGAAGTTGTGAATGCTCCAACACTGGAAATTTTAAAGAAGAGACTGGACAACCATTTGTCTGAAATGGTATAGGTTTTCCTACCTGAGCAGGGGGATGGGCTAGAAGACTTCCAAGATCCCTTCCACCTCTGTTGTTGTTATTATTTAAATATATTTATATGGCTGCCCAACTCATATACAGTGACTCCACGCAGCTGACAAAATTAAAAATGCACAATACAGAAATCCATAACCCCCCTCCCCATTCATCCCACAGCTGCAATAAACACAATCAAACTAATCATTTGATTGGTTCCATGTCTTCCTGGGATCCCCAGGCCCACTGACACAGTGTTCCAGAAAAGTATCAAAGTGGAGGCTAATCTTATCTCTGTTTGAATAATATTCCATAGGGAGGGAGCCGCCATCACAGAGAAGGCCTTTTTTCTTGATCCCACTAGATGTACTTCTCTGATAAATGGTACTCACAACATACCCTGCCTTCCCACTCTGCTGGGCTGGATGGGTGAAAGCAGTTTTTCAGATAACCTGGTCCCACTAACTTATAAGGGTCGATATACAGTACTTTGCATTTCAGAGGTTGTTTTGTACTTTAATATCTATATAAACCATTAATTCTTGATTGCAGATTTGAGATTTGAGATAAGATATGCCCATTCCTAAATCTTATATACTGTATCTATAGCCTAAGAAGGAAGGTTTTGTGACAATTTGATTCCAATATTCAGTTAAAAATGATTCTGTCAAACTGCTCTTTAGGTTGCCAGATCAGTCCACACTTCAAATCAAGTACTTTCAATCCAACTGGAAAATTCTATGTTTTTTTTTAATGTGTGCACAGCTTTTTATTATATCAGATCAAATCTATTATTTCACTGAAATAAATGCTTAACTTGAACTGAACTGCAAATTTAAATCAGAGCTTTAGTATACGGAAGCAGGAATAGCCAAAATAGTAAATAATTTGTTAAGAGGCTGGCCAGGCAACATACTTCATCTGACTCCTTAAAGTTTCTTTTAATCAAAAAAATTATAATGAAAAGTGCAAACAAAGTGTTGGCCTTTGAGTATCTCTGGCTCTGCAAAGACCTCACAAGCTCTTTTAGTAAATAAACTGCAGTTGAGTGCTTTAATCTGAAACGTGCTTACATGACCTGAAAAAGTTCAAAAGATGGGAGTCATGTGGAAGCTTTTGGACTAGAAGATATAGAGGATATAATATTTGTCTTCAAGTAAAAGGGGTGATTTGGAGCTGACTGTGCCTACATCTGCACCCAGAGATCACCATGGAGGGGTGCAAATGACACAAACAGCTTTGGATTGTCATGATGCAAGCTTTGCCCTTTTTGTACATGCATTATAATATACCAAAATAAGAAATGGATGACACTTGCATCATATGGGCACAATGCTTAGTTTGTCATTTTGATCTAAATTGTTAGACTTTGTCAAAACCTTTGAAGGCCTTTGTTTTATGAATGAGAAAGCCTTTCAGCTGATCAACTCCCAATATTCAAGATGTGCCTGTTGCAGTAGACCAGTGTTTCTCAACCTTGGCAAGTTTAAGATGTGGGGGATGGGAAATGCAGGCTGGCTGGGGAATTCTGGGAGTTGAAGTTCTTCTATCTTATCTTGTTACAGTACTTTAGATCAGCCCTTCTTAATTTGTTTACCCTGGAGAAACCTTTAAAATGACTTTCAGGTCTCAGGGTACTGCTAACACATACATCAGTGTCTGTGTGTGCATGTATGTATATACAGACACACATTCAAAAATGTTGCTAATAATTTCATTTTAGTATAAAACTCATCAGGTCTGCTCTGAGGGAGAAAATAAAGGCCATTTTACTACAAAGGCACTTATACAGATGAATCTGAACTCTTCCATGCTTTGATTCTTTCATCTGGAAACCAGCTTCTTTGGGGGGGGAAAATGGCACAATGTGCTTTGCTTCTGCATGGCGCTTTTTCTCCTCTGTTGATGGTGGGAGTGTTTGTTAGTACATGTTGAAATAAGACATGCTATCTCAAAGAATCAATAAACAGATAGCCCTGAGATTCCATTACTTGTTTTTGCTGCAGGTGGGGAAATCCCACTTGGGTAATAAAGAACAAACAATACATGTTGTGGATGTGAGACTTGTTATAGGAAATGATACAATCAGGGGAAATATGGCTTTGGGATATCTGTTGTGGAATATCTTTTTTTTTTCCTTTTTGCTAAGATGGGGATGAAGTGTCCCTTGTTTCAATTCCATATGTGTAGTTTCAAGAGTTGTGAAATGTCATAACCCAACAAAATCGATTAGATGCTAACTTCCTGCTGTTTGAGTTTCTTTTGCAAATAACAGTTCCTGTCAGGTTTTCCCTGCAACTCATCATTACATGAGAGATGCACGGACTGAATTAGATCTATGTTTGCGGTATCCCAACATGACACTAAAAATAGATAAATGTGTAGCAGGATTCATTTTTACCAAAATTAAATACATAATTTTAATTCATATTCATTTGGGCCTCCTGTTAGATAAAAAAAATTGACATTTCAACCCATTTGGGTTTAACCCTCAGGGTCTCTAATAATAGCAGCCCATGTGCTAGGAAATAAAATGTGCATTGTCGTGATGAGGAATGTTTAAACTCCATCACAGTCTCCTAAAAATGCAATAGATCCTCGTGAGTTCTCTGTTGAATAAATGTAGTTTGTTGCTGTTTCAAAGGACAATAGGCTATCTGGATGTATTCCATTTATAAAGTCAATCCCATTTTATCTTTCAAGTGCTTTTTGAGTTACTGATTAACATTGAAGGGCATTGTAGTTCATTCAGCCATTGGTTTGAAAATAATTGACCAACTGTGTAAAGGTCTCATCCACATTATCTTTCTCTTTGCGTGTATGTGAATAGTTATGAAATGAGGTATCTAGCATTCACAAATGGGCAAACAGATCCAGAAATCAAAAGAATGTTGCTATTAAAAGAGTGTTGCAAAACCAAATTAAAAGGTTTCCGGCTAAAATCAGGTTCCTGCCAAGTAAAAACATTATAGACATCTTTATAAACATGTGGGGACTTGTTTGAAAACTCTTTGTCTCAAGAGAGAATGAAATGTTCTGTGCTGCTGAACAAAGGAAAATATATCACTAAAGAATAGGATTTAAACAATATTCCAGTAGAGGGACATTTTTAATTTCCCAGAGGGAAGTTGATAATCTGAAACCTAATTGCTGCTAATTTTCTCTTACTTTCTCTTTATCCTTAGAACAAAATCCTGATACTTCCTCTTTAGTTTCAGGTTTTGGGAACAGTACACCTTCCTCTCAATGCTAAGGAAAATTAATGGATCACAGTGATGTTTCCAACAGTCTTTTGTTTTTGTTGAGTGAAAGTACCCTTTACCAATGTATCTCCTCCACATGTTTGAGACTACAGCTTATGTTCTGTTTCAGCCGAAAAGACATCGAGGCGAGGCAGGAGTAACAAACACAACTCTTTATTGAGATCACGAACAGAACAGCACACAAAATGGCACCAAGGCCTTTTATACTCCCTTGCAAGGGACAGCATCAGCCAATCAATGCAAGGCTAGTCTCCCGCCTTGCGCATGCGCACGAAGCTGGAGACAGCCTGTCTGGTCCCGGGCAACCACGTGGATTGCCCGGGCCTCCTGCAGCCTGCTGAGTCATTCAGCAGTCCCAGGACATAACACCCCTCCCCTCTTGGATAAAACAATAAGTGAATACTTACAGTTTTAGAGCAACCTACATATACATGTGTGTCATTATCCTGATATTATTTCTAACACAGTTATGCCTGCACACTGGCAGGCCCCTTCATTCCATTTCTTGTATTTACAAGAATACCTCATAGTGTTGCAGGCTATCAATAGAACACTCTTCTGTGAGTGTGTCCTGAGTTCTAGAGAACTATTAAGCCTCCCCAATACATGACAGGAACCTCACATAATCCTTTAGGTGTTTGGGTGGACCCTTGGCCCGCTCTGACCTTCTTGGAGCCAGCGTTTGTGCCTGGCATGCCATCTCGCCTGTTGGGCTAGGCCACGGGTCGGCAACCCGCGGCTCCGGAGCCGCATGCGGCTCTTTGAGCCATCACCTGCGGCTCCGGAGCCTCCTCCGCCATTTGGGGGAGCGCATGCATGCATGCGCGGGCACGCATGCGCGGGCAGGTGCGCGGGCGGGGGCATGTGCGCGGGCAGGGTGCACCTGCGCATGCGCAGGCGGGGTGCGTGTGCACGGACGGGTGCACGTGCGCATGTGTGGACGGGTGTGCATGTGCGGCCGGGTGCGCGTGCGCAGATGGGTGCGCGTGCGCATGCGCGGACTGGTACGCGTGCGCATGCGCGGACGGGTGCGTGTGCGCGGACGGGTGCGGCTCCCAGGGGTTTTTTTTTTTAGGGAAACGGGTCCATGCGGCTCGTTCAATGTTTCAGGTGGCCGACCCCTGGGCTAGGCAAACCAGGACTTTGAAGCCCACGAGACTCAGGCAACCCTCCAAACTGCTGACTGGCTGGATCCGCTAAACCCAAACCAGAGTTCCTTGGTGGGGTGGAGTTCCCCAAGTCCAGTGGTGGGGTTGAGTTCCCCAAATCCACAATGGACCCCTCTTGGGAACACTGTCCTTCGAGCCCAAGACCAGCAGCTGGAGTGGCCTGAGTAGCCAATTGACAGCAATGTCCCATAGATCCGGTGCCTGTGACAGAGTCAGGAGCCGCTACGTGCTAGCGCCTTCATCCGGACTATTCCCGGATGTCCCTCATGCAGAGAGAACAAGACTCTAGTCCTCAATGAGGCCGGGATGACTACCCTGCTACCCCACAGGAGGCACCCTTTGAAAGTAGAAAGCTCGTGCTTCCTTTGCCAGAAACTCTGGAATTCTGCACCCGGGCACGTGTCAGGCCATCCTGACAACACCCATGTCAGCATGCGTGTAAGCGTGTGATCAGTGGCAGTTTCTGCAGCCACGTCCCTAGCATTGAGGGGAGATTCAGGCAATTCCTGAATGGAGAGAATGTGAAGAGCAGGAGCAGGATCTGCCTCTATCCGTTGTAAAGGTAATCTGCTGAGACCATCTGCATGGCCCATTTCTTTACCCGGTTTGTGAACCAGAGTGTAGTCGTATGCTGACAAGAAAATTGACCATCTCAGCATTCTAGGAGATATAATGTGTGGGGTTTGTTTTGTTGTTGTAAACAAACCCAGCAAAGGTTTATGGTCTGTGTAAACCGTGAAATGGCGGCCACACAAGAAATCATGGAATTTCTTTATTCCAGCCACTATTGCCAAGGCTTCTCTGTCAATCTGCGCATAATTACGCTCTGCAGATGAGAGAGTCCTGGAGTAGTAGGCCACAGGGACTTGTGTCCCATCATCCTTGAGATGGCTCAGCACAGCCCCAACCCCATAAGGATATGCATCACAGACTATGCACACAGGCAATTGCTCATTGAAATGGGCTAAAACTGCATTTGAAGAGAGCAAGGCCTTGACCTCTGTGAAACTCCTTTCATGGGCCTTAGTCCATTTCCATGGAGCCTGTTTGTCCAAGAGCCGGTGTAATGGCTCAGCCACTGCAGCCTTGTGGGGAAGGAATGAATGGTAAAGATTTAACAGCCCCAGGAAGGCTTGAAGCTCACTCTTCGACTGGGGGCTTGGGGCCTGCTGAATCGCTTGAAGCTTGGATTCCGAAGGATGGATGCCTTCAGCATTGATACAGAATCCCAAGAACTCAGTGGAGGTGACTCCAATTTTACACTTATTTTGCTTCAGCTTCAGCCCTGCTTGGCGGAAACTCAGCAAGACAGCCCTCAGCCTCTCAACTAAGTTCACAGATGACTCCCCAGCGATGAGGACGTCATCAAAATAGGGACAGACCCCCGGAATACCCCGGAGCGTTCGCTCCATCACGCTCTGGAATATGCCAGGGGCTACATTAACCCCAAACATTAGTAACATAAGTGACTGTTGCTGTCAACCATCTGTATATTTTTCATATGCTGAAGAAACACAACATAGAAGCTAAAGGAAACAGAAAAGGCCCATCTCAATGGGATGAAAATTGCTTTGGATCATAATAAGGGCTGGTTTCCTCTCTCTGCTCCTTCAACCCCAATTCGCACTGCATGAACAACAAGAGACATATGAACAATTAAAGCATTTAAAAAGCAACAGATTTCTTGTGAGAGCAAGCCATGTGGATTGTATTAGGCTGGGGGGGGGAATCAACATTTGTTTATGTTGTTAAAGGAAGTGGAGTCTTGAGATAGTTAAGCTATAAATGGAAATGCATATTGTAAGAGTGGAATTAAAGAGACTTCTGAGGAATCCATTCCACTCATAATTCTAGTTGAAAGGGGACAAAACAAGCACCATTAGCAATACACTTAAGGTCTGATCTTTGTTTTATTTGTGTCTTTATTTTTTCAGTAAGAAAATATGTTATTGGTTAATACATGTGCACAAGGACCAGAGGGGAAAAGCTAGACCAGCCTTCAGTGTTTTACTGCTATAGGCAAATCAAATGCTGCACTGCATCCCATTCAAAATTATTCTGAATTCCATGAGATGGGTTTTCTTTCCCTAAAGATTTTCCAGCTTCTGGCATGGAACCCACCCAAGTGCTTCAGTGATCTCTAAATGGCTCTCCCCAAATGTAGGATCAAACTCTCTTGTTCTAAAATATTTATAAAGCTGAAGCAGATCTTTCCTAGAATTTTGGCAGCCTTAAATGGTTGACTTGCTGCATCTCAAAGAAGTGCTAAATGCTGAATTTGTTTCTCACCTTTTTCCTTCTGAGAGTTTCTCTCCTTTGCCAGAATTCTTTTATCTGGCCATGCTCTGTTTGGTTAAATCTTGCTCAAAATAAAATATACACTCTCAAATCTTGTTGACATCTGAGCTCTAAAAAGGCCAGCTGTGAGGGACTGTCATTGTTTGGTTTCAATGCTTGTTCAAAGCGCATAGAAATGGATTTCCTCTTGGCTCAGGTTGAAGGATATGCCAGATGACAAGGCTTCCCTGCTCCCCCTCCCCCTCCCCATCCTGCCCCATCAGCTGCACTGATTTCTTGTGTTCTTCCAGAGTAGCTCTGCATTTGTATGTGAAAGGAAAGGAAGCAGGAATTCCATTAGAAAGAGTGACGATAATCGTAGCCATCCCAATACTGGTACAAACTGCTCTAGTGCCACTTTAATTTCATAGCTTCCAGAAATCAAGTTTACTTTTGTTTTGACTCTTCCAGCACTGATTTCACTTGAGAAAAGAAAAGATTCTTGTACACAAAGACCACACGAGAAACACTATATGTGCCAAGAATGAATCAAATGGGCAGGCTTAGCCTTGAAAAGCAGGATCTTGCAACAGCAGAATAACATGACAAACTGTAACAGACATTCTGATACAGGCTTCATGGAATAAGCAGGAGAAGTCCTTATGGTGTGGACACTGGACACCTGGTTTGCCTATAGGACAAACAAAAACCTTGGCTGGAGAAAATTTGGGATAGGATTCTGCAATCTCAAAAATGAGGAGCAGAGTCTGACTGATTTAATTATATATTCAGCCATAGTTTCATTCCATACAGCATTAACCTTGTGAACTCTCAAGCTTCCTCCTTCCATTATATATTCAAGATGGACAGTATTTAATTTATTTGTTATGTATATGTAGGGGTGTTGGTCTATACATATGTTGTATATAGTATGTTTTAGGTGTGTGTCATATATGTGTTTCACTTTGAGAGCGGGCAACTAAATTTCATTTTTTATGTGTGCTGTTGTGCCCACAGTAAAAAAATGACAATAAAGGTTATCTTATCTATCTTTATCTTATATTTAATTAATTCAAAGCATTTTTCCAGAGAAAAAAGTTACTTCTGAAATCTTGCCAGGAAAACTGCATAGACATGTCCAGGCAGTTACCAGGGATCAAAAACTGAGTCAAAGGTACCCCTCCCCCCCAAAAAATGTTACTGAAAATTACCAAGAGATCCAGCAATGCTAATAGAGGTGCACTCCCCCAAAAAACTTCTGGCATAGATCAGCCCCCAGTCTTGCCTTGGTGAAACAAGAGGGATTCCCGATCAGTTTAAAATCCATGACTTAAGGATGTGGAGGAAGGAACTTGCCTAGACTTGTCCAATGAGTTCTTACAGGGGAAAAAATGCCTTGGAAGAAAGAGAAAGGAAAATGCTGGACAATGTAAATATTCTAAGGAGAAAGAACTTTGGAAAAAGAAAGGGGGGGGGAAATGAGTTTACACTATGTATTGTTTTTAACTAGCCAAATTCAATGGTTAACTAGCTCACTGAATTGGTTTTTTCACCCAGAGGGGCCTGCAGAACTTAGAGCAAGAAAGCTGGACACATCTCATAAACATGATTGCCAATAGATAGCAATATGGTTGCCACAAAGAAGAGGGAGTCAAGCTATTCTCCAAGGTGCCTGAGGGCAGGACAAGAAGTAATGGATGGAAACTAGTCAAGGAGAGAAGCAACCTGGAACTGAGGAGAAACTTCCTGACAGTTAGAACAATTAACCAGTGGAACAACCTGCCTCCAGAAGTGGTGAATGCTCCAACACTGGAAGTTTTTAAGAAGAGACTGGACAGCCATTTGTCCGAAATTGTATAGGGTTTCCTGCCTGAGCAGGGGGTTGGACTGATGACCTCCAAGGTCCCTTCCAACTTTTTTTTTTTTTATTATTATTATTATTATTATTATTATTATTATTATTATTATTATTATTATTATTATTATTATTATTATTATTATTATTATTATTATTATTATTATTATTATTATTATTATTATTATTATGCAGCTTGCTTTTTAAAAAAAACTTTTCCTGGGAAGCTTTACCTGTTTGACAAATGGCAGTCTTAAAACCGTCCTCACCTCTATCAAGCCCTAATCACATCATCTTCCCCTCTTCCTCCCAGAAATCCTGAAGTGGTAACACTACTGCTACTCAGGTGGTCTGAGGAGATCCTTAGTAAGACCCAGATTCCATCATTTAGGAAAGAAATGGTAGGATTGCAACCTTAATGTTCTGTTAGATCAAAGGCATTCAGTTTGTTTTGGGCCAAGGACCACACAGGATCCTCTGGAATGTATCAGAAGCACATGGTGGGGCAAAGAGAAAATTGGAGGCAATCAAAATAAATGAGTGGGTCTACAATAAAAACCATATTTTTCTGCAGTGCATACATTGATAAGCTTGTTTCCCCCTCTCCTTTCATCACTGACCTTCGCATATCTTATCCAGTCTTCAACCCACTGAATTTAATTTGGAGGGGCAACTGGCTAGCTAAGAAGTCATTTATATCTGAGTATGTGAAATTCATCTAGCCACAGGATGGTTCAGATTTCAGTAAACAGCATACTGTAGTAATAATTTCCTCAGAAGCATTCTGCAGCTCACTTACTGAGTGCATAGTGTGTGTTTTGATGTGTTACCAAAAGTACCATCTTTTTTTAATCATCACAGTTCTCTTAAATGAAATATGTCATTGACACTGTGGTTCTTCAGAGGAAGACCATGTACTATCTGAATTTCTATAGAAATTGATAAAAAGTGTTTCGTATAGCCTATTGAAAATGTAAATGGGTCAAAGGCCAGGAGGTTCATGCTATGAAAGGCAGACACATGCACACACAACAGAGATTCATAACTTCATGGAAGATTTAAAAAACAACAACTAGAATGGTAAAATAGAGGTCATCTAAGCATGTTTGTTAAGTGAAAGTGTGAGCGCAGATGATGAAAGGAAGTGGTTTTGAGACCCAGGCGAACGAGAGCCTTGCCAAATCACAACACAGAGGCCAAGGTGATCAGGAAACAGACTTTGAGAGTGACGCAGAGGAAATTTGATGGAATTGCTAACAAACAAATTAAATCCAGAAACCTTGCTGGATATGACTGGTAATCTTTTTTTTTTTTAATCATTTCTGCTCTGACATCTGTAAGTGGGTGGCTGCTGCTATGGTGGGCCAGGCAAATTCCACATCAAATCATAGCTATTGATAACCATAGATCACAGATAGTTAAAAAGTCAGATATAACCCTGGAATTTAATATAACTTTTAACAGAAACAGCCATTAAATCCTTGATCAGGAGTGATACTTAAATAAATCTCCCTGCTAAAATAGACTGGATTGACCTGGCTCCTAAATTTTTGGGAGGATAAGCTTGTTCTCCCTCTGAAGATAAACAAAATATCAACATCAAGTAGAATCTGCCATGGCATTCTACCCAAATAGTGATTTGCCAATCTTGTGGGAGATCTCCCAAATCTTCTAATCCAGTGTTTCTCAATCTTGGCCAGATTTAGATGTGTGGCTGAGGAATTCTGGGAACTGAAGTCCACACATCTTCAAGTGACATGGTTGAGCAACACTGTTTTAATGCCTTCTCTGATCAAGGCCAAATCTGAGAAACACTGTTCTTATCCCTCCTTAATCATTGCTGCATCTACCCAGTAGTGATGATCAAATTCAAACCATATGTAGCTTTTCTCCTACATATTTCAAAATGGAAATACAACCCAGCATGTGATCACAATCTAACAATATATAAACACTCAATATGATAGCCAAGAAGATATGGATACCTCTCCATTCTTGCTGAAATACTATACAGCTCCCCCACTTGAAAACTGATTTTGTATCATTTGAATTCCCCTGTTTTGCTTTTAATGATGAAACTACATTGAGTGTTAAATGATTGCTTATTGAGAGCCAGCTTTCTCTTTCAGAAGATTTCATTGACCAAAGAAAGACCAAGTGTAATGTTGCTGAGTTCAAGTCACTATGTTCTCCAGCACTTTTTTTCTACCATTCCAAATATCTACCAATTTATTTGCTTGAGAAATCCTCTCAAAAATGAGATTTTTTCTGGAATTCAAACAATATGGTGGAAATTTTAAAAAATGGGACCTAGTATGACTTTGAATAGTTTAGAAAGAATTGAACCGGTGTTGGTTAGGATAAATTTCAATCAGAATAGAGCTGGAAGGGACCTTCGAGGTCTTCTAGTCCAACCCCCTCCTCAACCAGGATACCCTATACCATTTCAGAAAGGTGGCTGTCTAGTCTTTTCTCAGAAACCTCCAGTGATGAAGCACCCACAACTTCTGAAGGCAAGCTGTTCCACTGGTTAATTGTCCTCACTGTTAGAAAGTTTCTCCTTAATTCCAGGTTGCTTCGCTCCTTGATTAGTTTCCATCCATTGTTTCTTGTCTTGCCTTCTGGTGCTTTGGAAAATAAGTTGATCCCCTCTTCTTTGTAACAGCCCCTCAAATACTGGAATACTGTTATCATGTCACCCCTACCCCTCCTAGATCAGCCATACCCAATTCCTGCAACCGTTCTTCATATGTTTTTGTTTCCAGGCCTTTAATCATCTTAGTTGCTCTTCTTTGTACTTTTTCCAAAGTCTCAAGTTTGAGCAACTGCTTATAGGAGATCTCAGCTTAAACCTGTTCAGATGTTAACAGCAGAAGCAGCCTTCTTAATGATCTCCTCACTTTCCAAAGTCTGTTTGTCAGACACATAGAAGAGTCACAAGATGTCATTATTACGAATGCTGGATATGAATGTTGAAAGATAAATATGTTGCCTTTACTCATCAAAATTTGCTGGCTTTCTTAAGAAAAGGTCCTTTGTTATTCTGGGCTAATAAGTAAGAAAGCACCGATTTTGTAAAATCCCCTTGTGTACTGAAACCACACTTAAAACAATGTCAGGAGTACTTCGGTTTCTATTTGTTACTCATTTCTTATTATGCCTTTCTTCCTCCCTCCCCCTCCCCACCCACTTAAATATATCTCAAATAATTCTATTTCTATGGAAACACACTTAATGTGCTATAAGAATTTGAATGGCAAATTTTGCTCCCTCCCAATTTCATGGCTAATTTTTTTTCCGGAAAAGGGTTGGAGGACAGCAGATTATGGTTTGTCATAAATGGACATGAGCTGAAGAAGCTTCTTGGATGAGAAGCGAAACGTCTTCAGAGAAAAACAAGAAAGTCCAGTTGCCTCTTGAAAAGCACCTTTGGGACAACCATGACCTGGATGACTGAGAATCTCCATAGACATTCATAAATGGACACTGGCAGTGCCATTGCATTATTGCACCTTCAGGGTTTGCCAGAATACTGTACAGATATGAAATGCAATTTCCATTCTGGACAATTTTTAAGCCAAGGAACTTTCCCTCAACCCGGTATTTGTTCTTGGACCTCTTATACCCATTTTCCTAATGTATGGGAAAAGATACCAACAGACACCCAGACTTGCTATGGAATAAGATAGCCTTACAAATGTGCTAAATATATAAATGATTCTTTAGAAAAGGGATAAAAATACAATACATACCTCATCCTGCCCTCCTGATTATAGCTGAAAAATGGGGGAAAAAAGAAAGGCAAATACAGGAAAAAATAAAGAAGATAAGGATAAGTTTCTGTATCAACAAATCTTATTATACATCTCGCAGAGAATAATAGCTTAAGATGCAAAAATGTAATTTCACAATATTTTTTCTGAGGGGTGAAATAAAAGAAATATTTAGTTATTTGTTCTCAGATGAAATATCAAAATGATACCCATTCTTTGAAGTAAAATTCATTAAAAATGATTTATAGAAGTTCAATGCAGATATTTTACAAATGGGAACATACCTAGAGGCATTCCAGTTTCTCAAGAAGGTCTCTGTGGTCTCACAGAAGAATCCCAGTTGCAAAAATTGCTGGCCACAAGTAGCTGGAATAAAGTTTATTGATTGATAGCTTCAGGGTCCATGAAGACTCAGATTCTTCTCATTTTTTCCATTTTAGGATGCTTCTGGGCATGCCCATTTGATACCTATTTTATCAAAGGAAAGTTTATGTTTCCCCCTTTTTTTTGAAAAATAAAAAAATGATGCCTTGCTGGAAGAATCTTGAACTGCAAGAAAAATACACCAGTCAATAGTGCATGAAGTCACTGAAGGCAGTAATTATGAGCCCAAATGTTAAGTATTTTGAATCCATAATGTGAAGGCAGGAGACCCTGATGAAAAAACTGATGAAAAATCAGAGGTAATTTTAAAAAAGATACTGAAAGAAGACAAAATACCTTGATACTTTCAGTGAGGGCACAACAAATATGTTTCATTTAGTTGGTGCAATATGAAAAGTTTTCTCATGCCTCATGCTTAAACTGTGGTTTACCAGGATGCCCAGATACATTTTGCAAGTACTATTGCTAAGCCAGGTGCCATCTATCTTGTATCTGTGTACCTGTTTTTTTCCTGCATAAATGTAGAATCTTACATTTCTTATCATTGAACAGTATGTTATTAAAAAGAGCCCAATGTTTAAGTCTATCAAGATTCTTCTGAATCTTGAGCCTCGCTTATGGATGTCAATAATCCATTCCCACTGCTTTGTGCCATCCACAAATTTTATGAGCATTTCCTCATCTACTTATTCATGAAAATGTTGAAGGCTACTGGAGCCAGGACAAAATCCTAAGGATCACCACTGCATACTTCTCTCTAGGTGGCCATAGGACCAGGAGTTGACTATAGTTGTTTAGCCAACTGCAAACCCATGCAGTATTGGGATGATCCATACTACATAATTTCTATTTATCAAGAAGAATTATTTAGTTTATTTAACTATTTAATTTATTTTATTTAATTATTTAGAATTATTTAATCTATTAGAGATGCCAAGCAGTTACTTTTGTATGCAAATTATGTATTCCATTGATCACTATGTCAAAGGAAGAAAAAAACTGGAGAGAACTTTATTCAACTGACATTTATGACTCTCACCAATATATATGCAGCACTCAACACTGTAGTTCTTAATGACTCTCAGATGAAAATGTGTAAATTAATTCCACTGAGAAGAATTTATTTGTGAGCTAATGGGAATGGAGTTGTCTTATTCAGACATGAAGATCGGTTCAAATAATGATTGATCTTTTTTATAGCTAAATATCTAGAAATCAGCAATGAAAATCTCAATACAAGTGATCTATCTGTCTGTTTGTCTATCTATTGTATGCCTGTCTGTCTATTCATATCATTATCCAGGCATGCACACATCCAAATCCTACAGAATGATACTTGACACTTCTTGTGTTGAAATTTTGTTTTTAATTTTGTCAGAGGTGTGTGAGGTTTTATTTAGCCACATAATATTGTTTTTACTTCTGACTATATTAGATTTTTCCCCTCATGCTAGTTCAGCATTTTTGGGATCTTTGGAATTTAGATTGTATGACATACGGTTGATGTTTTTAATGTTATTTTAAATTTGCTATCTCCATAGAACTATGTTAGAGAACAATGTTGAAATAATAAATAAATACTTCCTTGCCAGAACAGTAACCCCAAACCAGAAACAAATCAGGAGAATTTAGCAGGAAGGAAAAGGGAAATGACCAAGAAAAACAGATACCCAACATAATTTGACAACATGAAGGGGAACTTTAATGCCTCCTTTAGAAAACCACAAAAGTATTTTGAAACAGTAATATAAGTTTGGGGTTTTGGAAAGTATATTTTTATTGTTGGAACATTAACAGTAACCTCAGGAGAATATTCAAGACTTAGTGTGGCTAATACAGATTTTCATTGAAAACTGTACCTCTTTGCTTTGTATTTTATTATACAGTTTTTGTTTCTGAGCCAGCAATATAGCATTTATGGATACCAAAGGCCTGTGGCACCTATAGATAGTATCAGCAACACCTCAATATTCAGGATTCTTGCATAAAGTCTTGTGAAAATCACCAGAGTTTGATGAGCAATATTTTGTTTTCTATTGCTCTAGGACAGGGTTTCTCAAAGTGGTCAGTAATAAACCCTAAGGAGTCAATGGGACTATCCATTCTTGTTGTTATTATTATTCATAGTACCATTAGTTAAGGTATTCATTAAATTATGTTGATACAATAAATTCTTGGGGGTCAATGAATAATCTGAAACTTCATGAAGGGGTTGATGAAGGAAAGAATTCGGATACCCCTGCTCTAGGATCATTTTAACTACCTGGCTATCAATTTACATGTCAGCTCACATTCAACTTTATCTGTTTATTTTGGATTGGGAAGATGTTTGGAGGGTTTTTGTCTTCTGAAAAAAAAAAAGAATTTCCATGGATTCTCTATATCATGATTTGCAGCACAAGAGTGATGCTTACACACTGCCTCAGTCTATGAAATGGTCCAAATAGAATATCACATACAAAAGGCATTTGAATATGTGGTAGAATTTTTCAAGAATAAGGACATGTCAAGGACAAAAATAAAAATAAGTTGTATGCAATGGCCTTGCCAGTGATAATATATACTATAAAAGTGGGAGACAATGAATATCAACACACTTAGATTATAATTTGTATATGGTTACGAAGACTACCACATATTCCAGGAAGAAACAACTAGTCAGTCCTGAATCATATGAAGACTGGTTATTTCCCTGAGGTGATGGTCAGTAAGTAGAAGCTTACATTCTTTTGCCCTGTGATGAGAGCAGAATGTGGCCTAATAAAAAAAAAAAAGGGGGGGAAGAAGGTGGCTAAAGTGGAACAGCAGAATCAAAATAATTACAGTTTGGTCTAGTGGTGAAGGTGTTGGCCAGGAGACCCCGAGTTCTAGTCCTGCCTTAGACATGAAAGTCGGCTGGGTGACCTTGGGCCAGTCACTTTTGCTCAGCCCTACTCACCTTACAGGGTTGTTGTTATTATTATTATTTAGCATATGGCATATCATACATGGACTAGCAATATAAATTAACATTTCAACTAGATTAGTAGAACACAATAAAATATAAATGTGAAAAAGAACTATGTTCAAATATCAATATCTAGCCCATTTAACCATTGAAGCGCAACATTGTTTATATTAAAAAAAATCAGATACTGGACTGGTATATGCCCTCAGTTTATAGCCAATCATGTTGTGATCTACAGTTTGACATAGTCACACGGAGGGGAGGATACTATGCCCCATTTATATAGAGTCCCAACAGATGCCAAGTGAGGTGCGAATCCTGTTCAGGATTGTCCATTGCTGGCACCATTTTTGTGGGGTCATTTATATGTCTTCCTATATCTGGGTGTTCAGCAACCCATTTGGCTTTCCATTGGGAATTGAGGTTAAAGTTGTTGGGCAGATATTGTGCAAGCGAGGGTGGCTGTTACGTTTTTTAAGTTAGTAACATGGTTGTTAAGTGAATATGGCTTCCCCATTGCCTTTATTTGTCAGAAGGTTGCAAAAGGTGATGATGTGACCTTGGGACATTGAAACTGTCATAAATATGAGTCAGTTGCCAAGCATCTGAATTTTGATCATGTGACCATGGGGATGCTGCAACAGTTGTAAGAGTGAAAAGTGTCAGTGCCACTGTAACTTCTAAACAAGCTGTTGTAAATCGAGGACTACTTGTAGTTATTATAAAAGCTAAGGAGCATTTCTCCATATAGAAGTCATACCCAACTTGATGCCATCTAGCTCACCCAGATGTGCCATTCTCTCCTTCAATATCCCTCCTCCATCAATACTCTTCTCTCCGTTTGATTTCATTTGATGACCAGTGTTGAAGCAGGCCCTTTAACTCTTTGGGGAGATTATTTCCATTACCAATCTGAGCCAACATTAATAATGAGGGATGCAGCTATACACAGTTTATTCTACTTCTTAAAATATTGAGAAGAGCCAAAATATTACTGCTCAGTCACATTTTGATCAAAGTTTAGGTTTTGCTTTCCAATGAAGGGAAAACCAGTCATTTTGGCTCTAGCAGACCCACCCAAGGCATCTCTTGGTTAGTTAATGTTTTCTTGAGATGCTTTTGGATCAAAGGAAAAATTCAGAGCAAAACAATTATATGGTAAAAGTAAATGTTTGTCTTTGGGTTTCCTTTAGTCAGTAGTAGTTAATTATGAACACATGAATTAGCAAGCCCGCTTAAAGTTTCACTCACTGGCATGAACTGTGTTCAGCTGTCCAGTCAATTCTTTTATATGGGCCTTTCACCAAAAGCAGACATAGAAATCACCTTGTTTCTATCACTGGTCTTTTGGGTCCAGCATCTTCTTCTTCTCATTGGTCAACCAGATATTTATGGGATGCTAATAAGCTCAATATGGTATAATTACAGCACTTTAAAAGTGATCATCTGTCCAAACAGTGCACTGTTCTCTATTCAAAGCTTTTTCATGAAGAATCTTCTTAAACTGAAAACATCATTTAGTTGAAGGAAGACTGTTCTAGCCAAACCTGGCTTAAACAAAACAAAGCACAGCCTTGAATAGTTAGCAGACAGGTGATTTTTCTTCTTTCCTGCAGTAAAATTTCTTATTATAGTAAGTTACTTTGTATTTGTTGATTTGTAATTTCTGCTCTATTTTAAGAAGAAATTCTTTCTTTTGACAATGTATTATGCGGCTCTCTTGAATTGTCTCCCTCTACTGTTCCTGAGTAACTGCCATGAAGGGGCAGGCCAGCTCATCTTGGAAGCAATGTATTATCAGCAGGAATAGCTAGTCAACTGAGAAATAAGATATGAATCAGAAAATGCATCAGGTTGTTTCTATGTGTGTGTGTATATGTATTTTCAAATTCATGAGAAAAGAATCAGGGGAGAAAAGAGAATAAGAATCCATAAGTATTATTTCATATCAAAGCTTTTTTAAAAAACAACAACAACGTGAAAACAAAAATAAGGATCTAGATTCAATAGGGGAAAATAGGCCTTCAAGCTTTTACATCTCAGATAATGGGGAGATACTCTTCAAGGGTCTATTGCTTCAAGAGTAGGAAGCTCTCACATGTGACGGAAATAATGAGTAAATTGAAGTACAATGGAACACTTCTTTCAGCTCATCAAAGTGCAGCAACATTCTTGTACATCTCTACTAGAAAGTATCCCAGCAAGGGATGAGAAAAGCAAAAAGCAATCTTATCAAGAAAACGTTCTTGTACAGTAGAACTAAAGAGGTTTCTCATGCTCCAAAGTGCACATAGATGGTTTTGTTGGCATAGGAAAGAGGGAGAGTAGACAGGAGGTTTGCAAAACTAGTTTATGGTCTTAAGTGAGGATATAGGAAATACAGTTTTATTCTAATTTACAAGGTAAGAATCTTATGCTGCTAGAAAGAAGGAATGAAGATTGCTTCCTCAAGAAAAATTGACATATTCACTTGCATTCAGTTTCTCATTTTCTGAACATCAGGTGGGTCAAAGGGGAGGGGAAGGATGAAAGCAGCACTTCACTATCATGACACAAGCTCCACTCATTTGGCACGTGAGGTATTATATAAGCATATAAAAGGGGAGTTTGAATTGCTATGGTCAAATAATGTTTGACAAATTCTCTGATTTGGCTAATATCTTTGCCCTCAATTCATTCTGTCCAGTTTCCACCTTGCTTTGCAAATTTCTTTTAAAAATCTTAGGGAAAATATGTGATTTCAGTTAATGTTCATCTCTTTAAGTAGTAGATCTTCAAAAGTATTATAGAAATGGTTGAACTGCTATCAGCTAATCTTAAAAAGGCTGATCCAGGTTTAAATATTTGATATTGCTTCTTAATGTTGCCAGCCTTTAGCTCTAAGTGCATAAACAAGTTGTTTGCCACTGACTAGGAGGAAAGATCAATATGATGCAAAATCAAATGACAAGGACCAAATCCTGTAGTTTCTGAAAGGATCTCCTAGAGCAGGGATCCCCAACCCCCGGTCCGTGGACCAGTACCGGGCCGCGGCATACCAGCAACCAGTCCGCGCAAACAAGCAAAGCCCCATCTGTGGGATGCAGGCAGCACACAAAACCTTGCCCCCTCCGGTCCGCAGAAAAATCTCTCTCCATGGAACCAGTCCCTGGTGCCCAAAAGGTTGGGGACCTCTGTCCTAGAGACAGTGGGATTATTCAGAAGTCCCCACGTCCACAAGATGAAGAAAAGCCCAACTTTGGAATAGAAGACCCAGCCTCACAAACATTTCCCAGTTGCTATAGAAACGTTTATGGCTCTTGCCTTTCTGACACTTGGGCTCCGCATTTGCAGGCTGGCTCAGGGCAAAGTTGGATTGCTTGACATAAAGTCAGAGTTTGGGTTAAATGCCATAGCTTCCTTTATAATTTCAAATAAGGTAATTTCCTCCATTTAATGCTTTATGAAAAAGCATTATTCCAAAATACTGTAGCAAAAGCATGATTGTAGCCAAGAGTCAATCTGAAAGGGAAAGAAGCATACTTTGTTGTAGTAATGACCCCATAGAATGCATCAGGAGAAAAGCTGTAATTTGCAGAATGACGAAGATCATTTTGCTAAAAATATATGACCTACAAAAGTCACTTCTGGACCATTAGTTTTCCTTCTGCTGCCTCTCAAGTGGGAGGGGATTTTTTTTTTTTAAATGATACCATGGCAACATACAGTTTATCATGATATACTAATGATAATATTCTGGCTTTATTATACTGATACATGGTTCATTAATGAATGTGGTTGTATATGGTAATTTAGAACAGTGGCAAGGGGCTTCTAAACAGTCATTGACTACAAAACATAAGAGCAGTGGGATCTGTGGGTGAGGGTGATTCAAAAACAAAAAAATCAAGAGGGATTCCCTAAATTGTACAATTAAAGTTGCCATCTCAATTTTTTTTACCACCCTCTTCCCTCCAAAGATGGCCCTGTATAAGAGGGGGAAATTGGCCCCAAACTTACATAATGATATTCCATAATTTGAAACTTCCATTTCCCAAGAAAACTGTGCCTGTCTTGAACTCATTTTAAAAAATGAATGCCCCAAATTAGCACCTTGCCTAATCTTTTAGCACTGAAATTTAGTAAAGAAAAAAGAGGCCATGTTGAAGCATAAGGGTGTACAAAGAATAAAAAGAGAAATTAATGCAAACCACATGAGCAACTAAACCACATTATCATAACTTGAGAAGACTTCAAATCACAACCACAGCCAGCTTTTAACTTTGCTAGAAAGCATGCTTTGTTTAGAAGGAAAAACAAGGGATTTATTTTGCCAAACATGTGTTCTTCTAGAATAGGATGGTGTTTAAGGATGGTTAAAAAAATGCCACTATTGATTTATGTGTGAAAAAAATAGGATCCCTAATTGCCACATGAAAGATCTTGCAGTTTGGCTTTCTTACCCAAGTACAATGGAATAGAAACCCTTTTCTTATAGAGTAATGCAATACTGTAGGAACAGATATGCACATCCTGAAGTTGTGTAGACTTCAACAGCATATTTTAAGCAAGACTGGCTGGGGAATTCTGGGAGTTGAAGTCAACAAAGCTTAAAGTTGCCCAGGTTGAGAAACACAGCTGTAGTCAGATGAGTTGAATTAATAAAATATATGGGTGCTCCTGACCCAAACAACCAGCTGTTAGTATGAAAGAGACTTTGAAGGACCTAAAAAAAAAAACAAGCCGAGAGCAAAAATTATGCATTGTATGGTCATTCTAGGAAACTAGACTGCACATAGCCTAACACTGCTGCTAGACAGCCATATTAATTAAAAGTTCAAACATTCTAGTAGAGATCCTTGGAATACTTCGTGTATTCTTTTTAAAACATTCAATACCCATCTGACTTGATTTTGAGTATAAATTTAAAAAAATACCCTCTCAAAGTAGACCATTTAAAAAATGAGGTTTTGATTGCAATATCTACATGCAGATCCTAAGCGACAAGTCTGAAAAGATTTGTTTGAGGACTTGTTCTTTTAGAGGGAAACGTTTCTAGCATTATATATAGTTATTTATTTATTTCTATCCCACCTTGATTATTTTTACATAAGGAGGTGAACATATCCAACACACCTTTCTCCTCCTATTTTCCTCACAACAAACCTGTGAGGTGAGTTGGGCTGAAAGAAAGTGACCAGCCCCAAGTCACCCAAATGGCTTTCATGGTTAAGGTGGGATTAGAACTCACCCACTTTCTAGCCTGGTGTCTTAACCACTAGACAAAATTGGCTCTCATTATATATATCTCTATCTGTGCTACCAGTTGCAATATATGACAACTCACCCTTAGGAAGAGCACCCTTATGACCAAAAAGGAGAATAAATGTGTCACCAAGAAGAAGGATAGGAGGAAGGATAAAAGAAAGCTAGCAATAACAATAGAGACCAGATTTCTTCCTTTACAGCCAAACTGAGTTCCCTCTTCCTGTCTAATTATCAGCCAATGATCAAATAGACATACAAGGCTACTTTGTATGTTCATGTATATTTAATATTAAAATAAGATAATTTCAGCTTTGAGGTATTTCTCAGTCATCACAATAATTTCACAAGTATTGGAACAAAACAAGTGATTTTCAAGGCAAGGAGTATAAGTTGTACACAAAGCAGCACAGTGACAATGACACTTTTCTTGAATAACATTGTGGGATACATAATAAAGGAAACAGTCTATGGGAAGGAAATGTTCATGGGAACAAATCAGCTCAAGAAAGAGTTTGGGAACTCCTGTCGATGTACATGCATTTCCTCTGTGAGCAGAAATGATCACTGTTGAGTGGTTCCTGCAAGAAGCATTGTATTGTTGGACGTCCTAAAGGGACTGTCAAATAAATATGGGTAATTCTGCAGATTTGGCTCCATGCAGCTGACACAGCAGACAATCCTCAACAGGAAACATTGAAGATATCCTTGAGAAGACTTTGTGAGAGAAAAGCAGGATATAACATTTAAAATAAATGTTACTTCATCTAAAATGATTTCTGTAATTTATCATTTAAATATAAGCTGTACACTGTTTGGTCTTCTTAGCACTATAAATCTCTGTAATCCTTATATATATAGCCAAGAGATGATTAATATAGTTAAGAGATTACTGTTTTCATTTCATTTCTTTATTGCTTAGATGCTGAGGAGATCATGGCAAGGGCTCAAATCAATCTTTAAAATTGTTTAAAACATGCACACATGCCCCTAACCTTTTTGCAGGAAAATCCCTTGTTGTTTAACACTGTAACAGTATAAACTCTTCATTTTAGTTTGCTCTTTGTCAATCACATAATACTATCTTGATCTCTTGATCAGCTATGCTTTGTTATCAGCTAAATGGCACATTATAGTCTCTTACATCATTTCAGGAGGTTCTAAAAATGGCAGCCAAAGGGAGGGGGGTGCTAAAATTGTTATCTCTTAGCTATCAGTTATTCTGTTATATATTCAAGAGCTCCTACACTGGATAAACGTATCCCGAGGGTTTCTACTGGAGATGCGTCTTGCATGGAAATGAATCTAACAGAGACATGTGAGTTATATATGATGTCATGAACATCTAGACTAGTAAAATATATCTAGCATATTTTTTAAATTTTATATCAGCCAACAGAATAATGTTTTCTCTGGATTTCATTCATTCAAAATTGTACACATTTCCCCCCCAATAGTTCTGCTTGGTCTTTTTTTCATTAACAGCATTCAGCACAGCATATCATGCCTTATCATCAAGCTCTGAATTTATACTTTCTTATGCAGATACCATCTTAAAAAACCAATTTGTGCTTATTTTCTGTTAACATCTTGGCCTTTTAATCAATAAATAATCCTAAATTTTCACTTTCCTGCATATTGATATATTCATAATTCCACCCCATAAGATCAGACCATTTTCATTCATTGCTTCATCCCCCATTCATTTAATTTCTGACAGATAACGTATTTATTTTATTTTCATTTTATTTGTTGGTTCATGTCTTTATTATTTATTCTTTTATGCTTCTTTATTATTGAACTTTTTCTATCTTCTGTCCATTATTGCTTTAATCAATTAGGGCATTCATGTAAGTTCACCTATATCTGTGCCACAGGTAACATTCTCTGCCTGTGGAAAGGATGGTACCAATTTTGGCCAGTATGCCACAAGTTGTGCTATTCAAGGCAAGCTAGTAGGATCCAGACTATTTTGCAAGCCTTGTTTCACACCAACCAAGAGGTACTCACAATACACATTTTTAAGATGTTGTTTTAGTGGAGAGTCTGCTTTTTATTGTATGGATATAGTTGGAATTTGACTATCTCCCCAGTTCATTCCACCCTTTGGCATTTTACAGCTGTTTTCCATTTGCAATATATTATTATCAAAATGTCTATGCTGCAATCTAAATTGGCTTTTGTACATGTATTTCAGACACAATAGGGGAAGATATATATTTGTGGGGAAAATACAGGGTTAGTGTCATGCCAAACATTTTATTTTATCATTTGAAAGCAATGCAAAGCAAGCTCAGTGTTTATCCTTAACCTGGACTGATGGTTAGTGTGCATATTTTCTTTCCAAACAGAAACTTGGAGATCATCCAGCATCAGCGGAAGCTGCTCATTGTAACCAGAAAGGTTGGGACAATAATAAAAAAGAGATTATGCTAAATGATTCATGATTGTTTGCAGGCCATAAATATTTCTCTGCAGCAAGCAGAAATGCAAATGCGTGATTAAGCAAACTATTGATGTTTTCTCCCGCTTTAAAAAATTGAGTTTCAATACTGAATGTTAAACAAACTAGCAAGAAGCTCAAAATTCTTCTTTTGGGAAGCTTTTTTTTTCTTATTTTAACTAACATAAGGCAGGTATACCGACCTTGAGGAAGAGACAACACGCATGTTGTTTCTGTCAGATCTTTGTATGGAGTGAAAATGGGAACAGAGGCAGATTCACCTAATTTGTTTGCAACTCAACGTCATCATGTCAAAAAATCTCTTTGAAAGGTAATTTTAAGAGAGGCAGCTATCTTCTTTTGGAAGAAACAAAAGTGTGGATAGCGATATATTAAACATGAAATGTGAATTGTTCTCCTTCCTGAACCAAGGGCATTACAGTACAGAGAAAAGAAAGAGATACATTCATTCATATACAGACATACACACCTGTCAAGCAACGATAGTGTTTAGTACTTCTAGTAATCTATGAAAGCTTCAACAATACTGCAGGAAATCATTAAGCTGCTACATTTTTTGCCATGCAAAATGTAGGAACTTCCCAACACTTCCTACACACAAGGAATGAGATAGCTGCCTCAGGTGACAGATGCTGCAACCCTGTGATCAAAGCACTGTCCCTTTTTTATGTGGCATAGCACACATTAAAAAGGAGTGGGACTTTGATCACATTACTATGACTGTCATCTTGATTTTTTTATACACTCCCCCCCCCCCCATCCCACATGCTCTTGAAGAAATTTCCTCTCTGAAAGAACAGCTCAGAAATGATATGTATCCAAACTGGCCTGCCACCTCATCCGGTATAATGGATGATATTGGTGTTCCACCATTGCTGAAGTAAGATTCAACTGACAGTCCACTTATCTCCTAGGGCAGCTTTCTTGTCTTTTACATCAGGTGGCAAAGCACTTTGGGGTGGAACACAGGTCTCAAAACTACTTCTACTTTTTAATTTGGTCTAAAACAGAGGTCCCCAACCCCTGGTCCGCAAACCAGTACCGGTCCATGGCCCATTGGGATCCAGGTCCCGCCTGCCCGCCACCACCGCTGCCGGTCCATGGAGTCAGAAAGGTTGGGGATCGCTGGTCTAAAGTTCTGAAAATGTATTTATAAGAATGATATCCTAAGTAATGGCAACACAGGCAGATGCAAAGATGGTTTTAATTAAATAACAAACTGTATTGGCAGCAGAAAAGCACTAAAAGTTATTTTAGATTGTTGTGTAACTAATTTGAGGGATTTTCCTCAAATGAAAAAACTTGATTGAGTTCATTTCTCAGAGCAGTTTTCAGTATTTCACTCACTGTTTACATTTGGATATATATAAATGTGCAGACCAATGAAAATAATGCTTCTGAGTTAAAAAAACAAACAAACACATATATACTGTTTTTTAGATGATTCTTGGTTGATGTAATAGTGGGCATCTGTTTATTAACAAGCACCCAGAAGTTAGTCTAAGAAATATCAGCATTGTAAGGTTAAATCCAGTGTAATGGATGGACTTTGTTCAAGGGAATTGACCAACCTTTCTTCCTCTCTGCAAATCCCCACATTCCTATCAAAATTACTTTAGGGGGTCCTGATCTGTATCTGTTTTGGCAGCTTACAGATAACTATAAGAAGAAGGAGGACTTTGAACCACCAGGGTGTGTGATTACAGAGAAAAGGAAACAGTAGATATAACCCCTAATTAAGAGTCATGTAGCAAGAACTTGGTATTAAGAATGTATAATGCTGTTTATGCTTACTGTATTTTCAAAGGTTATTTCTGTAAATTTCACTCAAGATAACAAAGCAGGGTATCAAAGATGCTTCCATTCTTATGAACATCTAAATGTTTGCTTTGCTTTCTGACTATATGCTGTGTGTGTGTGTGTGTATGCTAATCACAATTCTCAGTCAAAGATCATAAAATATTGTCATATAGCAAGAAGGTCAATCAATGTGTTACAAAATTAACTGCAATAAGATACTAGATCCCTCCTCACCTAGAAGATATTCGGGGGAGAAGGGAGCCTAAAATAAACACAATACTGAAGAAATATTTTGTTTCTTGTGTTTTTCAAAAAGAAAACAGAATAAAACAGTTGTTCTTTAAAAATGAAAAAATAGTTGAATGAAAAACAATTTGTAATTGAAAAACAATTGGCTTTAGCAATTCCAAATGTATAAAATTGTAAACTAAGGTCCAAATAACTATTCTGATTTTCTTAAATGAGGCAGATTTGCAACATGGATAATCTGGACTTTTTTCATTCTGGGTTCAGACCAGGATGTAGCACTGAGACAACATTGGCCAACCACCTTTTGAGGGCTCAGGATGCGGGTGGTGCAACTGTCTTGGCTCTCCTAGGTCTTTCATCAGCTTTCAGTACTATTGACCATGATATCCTTCTGAACTGGCTCTGACTTGGGAGTGGGAAGCACCATTTTAGAGTGGTTCTCTTCCTTTCTCCATGTCCAGGTCCAGTTGATATTAGTGGATGAGGAGAGATTGAGCCCTAGACATCTCCATGTGGGATGCCTCAGGGTTCAGGTCTCTCCTGTCTCCTCTTTAACATCTACATGAAACCACTGGATGAGGTCAGCATAGGCCAGCTACATATCTCTACCTCTGGTCAGATAGATGATGCCATCATGCTGTCCAAGTAACTGGAGGCTATAAGAATCTGGCTGGGATTAACCAATTTCAACTCAATCCTGGCAAGATGGAATGGCTCTGAATTTTGAGCTCTAGGATCTGATAAGATGTCATCTTTTACTCTGGTTTACTCAGTAAACCTGGTTTACTCAGGTTTGGGGGTCCTTCTTAATTCACAGCTCCTGCTTAATTAAGTAGCAGCTGTAGCTAGGGTGGCCTTTGAACTGATCTCTCTTGTGACCTATTATGCCCTTTCCTTAACTGTGAGGTCTTGTTCACAATCACTCATACCTTGGTCATTTCCCATTTGGATTACTGCAATGTACTTTACATGGGGCTGTCCTTGAAGACCATTTGGAAGTTACAGTTGGTCCACAATGCAGGGATGTGACCGGTATTGAGGGTTCATAGGTTTTGGTCATGTAACATGTCTATTTGTACAAAGCTGCAAGCTTTGTTCCGAGTGCAATTGACAGTACTGGTTATCACCTTTAAAGCCATCAAGATCTGGTATTTTTTTACTGAGGTGTTCAAATAGGATAGCACAGAATACAAAGGACAGAATGAGGGATATTGGAGTTTGCTGTGGGCATCCTAGAGGGATGATTCAAGAACAGGGTTTTTGGATTTGTTTAATTGTTTTATGATTGGTTTATAGTTACACATTTTACAACTGCTATGAGCCAAGTCCAGAGTTGTTTGACCACCAATCCTGTAAATTTTACAAGTAAATAAATAAATAAATAAATGTCAAGATTTTTCAAAATTCTTCTTGCTTTCTATTTTTTTAATATATTTTATTAATTTTTTACAATAATAATATTTAGTGCTTAGTGAACAATGTGTTGTCTGGGTTCATATATTTAAAAACAATCAATATTAATTAATTTCTGTAATTGATCAATATGTTAGTTGATAATATATTTCCTTGATCCTCTCTTCTTCCAGTAATATTCTCCTTTTATCTACATTAAACAAATATAATTCTTAATTCTTTCAATACATACAGAGTTGGATATAAACATTTTTTTAGTATTTGTATATATAACAATAACATCAACATATAACATCTTTTCTAATCAGCTTGTTTCAATTGTATTTACAGAAGTCATCTTATTACGTCATTATATGTCCTGTTTTCAAGATTCTTATTTAAGCTTAATTTCCGCTCAGTTTTGAAACCACTCTTATCAGTCATAATTTTCTCAAAATTCATTATCTTTGAATATCCAAACTTTTCATTCAAATACACTGTCTCAATATTTTTACATTTCATATGTTATAAAAGTATTATACTACTTACAGTATATATCTTATCCCTCTTACTATAGGGCCCCTTTATGTCCAAGCTTTGTCTATTCTTTTAACCATGTTCAAACAAGTATTTAATCATATAGTATACCATCTAGCAATCTTACTATAGGGCCTCTTTATATCCAAACTTTATATTTTTTAACCGTATTCAAACAGGTGTTTAGTCATATAGTATTCCATCTGGTAAGTTGAATCTCATCTTTTAAATCTAATTCTAATCTTCTTCTTTTGCCAGATTGCTTTCCAAATAATAATAATAATAATCATAGGTTTAGCTTGCCAGGTTGTATTTTTGTAGATATTGTTGGGGATAAAAAAGACAAATTAAGTAGAATATTCTTTTTTTGTCTCCCACGCTTTAATGATTCTCTTGACAGCTCTTTAATCCATTTTATTAAATCTTCTTTTTTGTCCTCAAGTTTGTTTTGAAGTCCTGGAAAGTAAAGCATCTTTTTTATTTTTTTTGTTGTAACAAAATTTTGCGGATTTTCTTTTGTTTGTATTAAGTGGTAGTTCTCTTCATTTGTAGCTTCCATATTTAAGTGATTTTCCTCTGATTTGTATTCTATTGTCTGATTTATTTTTTCATTCTTTATCATCATTTTTTGAGCATTGTTTAATTGTGAGTTTAGGTTAGAGATATCTTCATTTATGTTATCAAAGTTGTTTTTAATCTCATCATGAATTAAGATAATTGTCATTTGAATCTGTTGCAGCATTGCATATATTTTCTCCTGGAATGTATTTGCTTTGTCTTGAGTCATTGTTCCTGCAGATCTCCGATGTTCCACGCTGGGGTCTTCAGCAGGAGGTGTTAGGTGTGGTTTTCTGTCACTTTTAGATAAATATACAACATCCATCTTGTCTCCCTCCTCTTAGTTTTCACCGGTACCATAGTCTCTTTAATTAGCTTTATCAAACCAGCCCATCTTAAAAATCAAACAACCAAATCTTGTGTAGTTCTTATCTTTATATATGGTTTTTGTAATCCAATATGTTTCCAATTATCAAAGCACCACTGAAAACAGTATTTTATAACAGTTCTTCTTTTCAGAAGTCTTATTATTATCAGCCAGCCAAGATTTCAGTCCAAAGTGTTTAACCACTTGAAAGCTTTTCAGTAACTTCCCCTTTAGAAGATTAACCAAAGGCCAAGGTTTTTCTTTCTCTGCAAACCGTTCTTAAATTTAAAAATGCAGCTTAGTGTGTTTATAATCCCAGAAGGTCAGCAGTTTCTAAACATATATAATTTCACTCTGTAGTAGAAAGCCCAATGCTTTGTTCCCAGCTGTTTTTTGCTATTTCTGGGCGTCTTGCCAAATTCTGAGTCAATGCAGCTATAGTTTTTTCTAATCCTCCACTAGGTGTCAATAGCTGTTCATTTTCCAGCTTTTAAAGTAAAGAATTGTTGTTGTTGTTGTTGTTGTTTTATAATTTCATCAATACTTTTTCAGGTATGGAATTTTAACAGTTTTCTTAGTTTTCAAATTTATCCAGACTGTAGTATTTTTAACCTCATTTCAATATATTTTTGTTCCCCATAAGAGTTTAATTCACCGCTTCGATCTATGGGAGGGGGGGTGTAGTCCCCTCTCTTCTCACTTTGGGAGGATTTTTACTTCTTGAGAATCTTTTCCAGGAAATCAGATATAAAATAAGAGAGAGAAGATTTAATTCCTCCCCCACGCTGTTCACCATTGTTCTGGTTAGTGCCTTTGGTCTTCGGCTGCAAGTAGCTTGGGCTGGTCACCGAGGTGTGGCCAGCCTTTCTCCTGTCGGGTTAGAGGGCTTCCCCCAGATTGAGTGGGATGACTGCTGTTGTCCCGCGATTATCAGGGCACCCCTCTTTCTTTGTCGCCTCTCCAGGGCGACTTTAGACCCATTTAGGGTCCCCTGACAGGGTGAAACTAGCCATGGGGTGCGGAGCTCCACAATCCTGGGGCTTAACGCTACGGCACAGAATTGGAAGTCTAAATTCTTCTTGCTTTCTAAATGTTCAAAAGTTTAATGTTTCTGAGCGTGAAATGCAAATCTAGCAGCCACAAGGCATCTTGAAGTATATTTACTCTTTTAACCTTAAATCTCTTATGCAAGGAAAGAAGAGGCCATAAGATAAACTAAGGAAACAAAGCATATTCCAAAACAGAAAACAGGGCACATGCAAAGGATTTGGAATAAGAGGCTTGGATGGGGAATTAGATTGGGGACATTGGTCAGCTATCTATGAAATAGCAGAAAGAAATAGTACAAGGAGCTCAATCCTGACTGGTAAGTTCAGTTTAATTTTTTTTAAAAAGCGAAAACAACCACTTCTGTTATTCTTCAGAAAAAGAGGGCAATATTAATGGCTCTACAAGGAAAACTGAGCTGGAACAGATTTTTAGGTTGTCAGGATGTGTATATGGATGACCAGGTCTACTGTGTGTGCTTTTATTTTCTGAAATGGAAAGGATTAAATCATATACAGGGATTGTATTGTTATAAATGCAATGACCACATGCACACACAAAAAATATATAGTAGACTTCTGAGGTAGAAGAAATCAGGAATCTTTCTGCCATCCATGATTGTCAATGTGGGTTAGGGAATGCATGAACGAACAAGCAGAAAGCAGTAAAGTCCCATCAAGTAGCTGCAAAGAATTCTCTGTATTTTATGTAACCATGTATATTGGGATATAGCTATATGTATGTGTGTGTGTATAAATGTATGAGCCTGTCTGTCTGTGCGTCTGTGTGTCTGTGTGTCTGTCTGTCTGTCTGTCTGTCTGTCTGTCTGTCTGTCTGTCTGTCTGTCTGTCTGTCTATCTATCTATCTATCTAAAGACAGGAATGTGGAAAAGAAAGCAAAATACATATACCCAGGTTTGCCATATTTAATGCCTTTATTGGAAACACAATGTTGTAAACTATTTCCAAGTTTTCCAATCTTCCAGAAGTTTTCATCAGATGGGATAGGGCGCAAAGCAGGCAACAGAAAAAAGCAGAAAAGTCCCACATTAGTGCAAGTTGAAGCAGTGAGTCATTTATCTGATTGCAGTTATTGGTTTATACTAAGCATTCTGCAATAAAGAAATAATGTTCCCCACACCACCCCCAAAAGTTTGGGAAACAATTTTTTATTGCTTTGTCAAGATAGGCGAGTCAATATATTTAGATTAGTTGTCAAAAATTAGTTGCCTTTTCATTAAACGAATAAAGTACTTTAAAGGAAAGATAAAGAAAAAAAAGGAAATATCACAGCAGGTCATTATTATGATTTATATCCTGTTATATTTTATTATCCTAACAAGGTCTGAAATATGAAATCTCTTGTATAGCAAATATAAATTCAGAGTACAGAAAAATATGTAGCACTGAAAAATGTAGAGTACAGAGAAATTATAACACCTTGGAGAGGGGAACTGAGAAAAGATCGCATTTGCAAACTTTGTCTTCTTATGCAACAAACACACCCGCAACATGTAAAACTGAAATATCTGATTGTTTCTCATTTTTTGTATGAAAATAGCCTGATTTAATCTCTAGGGTTCAAAATCAAGTTTGTTTCTGTTTTGTACTGAATACAATACATATAACTGTAATCAATGTTTGACAAAGAGCAGGACACATTAGGCCACTCTAACTGGAAGTATATAAACAGGAGACTTTTCACATTAGCAAATAATAATAATAATAATAATAATAATAATAATAATAATAATAATAATAATAATAATAATAATAATAATAATAATAATAATAATAATAATAATAATAATAATAATAATAATAATAATAATAATAATAATAGTAATAATAGTAATAATAGTAATAGTAATAGTAATAATAATAAAAGTTGGAAGGGACCTTGGAGGTCATCTAGTCCAACCCCCTGCCTCAGGCAGGAAACCCTATACCATTTCGGATTTATGATTTATCCAGCATCATCTGCTTATCACAGAGCTTTCCCTTTAGCCCATCTTAATGTTTTGCCCTTGTATTATAGGAGGAAAGATATAATATTATTCTTTTTGCAAACTGAACTTGGTCCTGTGCCCAGGAAGAACCTGAGACTTTAGCCCATGTGCTCCTTTGATGCTGTTTTTATGGTAACTTATGCTCCACTCTCATCAGTCAACATAAGCCCCTTTTGCCTTGATGACAATCGCCTTTTTTCCTTACTGTTTGACCAAAACCTTAATACCACCAGGAGAATTTTTTAATTTGATGACCATTCATCCATAAGGCCAAAAAACAAAAAACAAACAAAAAACCAAAACCCCACCTTTAACATGAAGCATAACAGCAGGAGAGTATGTCTTCAAACTATGGACCCCCCCCAAAAAAAGTTGAGGGAAAGATCTAAAAACCTAAGCATTACAATACAGTGCAATATAAGAAAGAAGGAGATTTATTTATTCATTCATGTAGTAAGATAATTCTATACATCTTTCAATTTTGCAGATACAGAGGCAACGGTTCTGCCAAAGCAAAACAGGCATTCAGTGATCAACCTTAGATATGACGTACATTGAAACCCTAGTAACAGGAATCTTTATCTAACCACACTAAAATGGGATTAATTAAAACCCACAATGATAAGACTTACATGGATCTTAATCAGATACCATCAAGATAGGCCTGACACCTGCCACAGGCAAAAGTTCACCATCTTTTTCTGTTGCCAAAAATAACCGGTAGCTCTTTCAATATCATTTGTGTCATCCTTTTCTTCTACTTCCCTTGCCAAACATGATATTTTTCTCCAATCCTTCCACAGCCCACTTTTATGCTCAAAAGATGCAAGGTTTACCTTGTTGACCATTACTCCAAGAAAAAAGCTAGCTTTGCATGATCCTGAGGCCTTTGTCGCTGAGGATATGTTCTGGTCTTTGTTTCTTTCTTAGCTTTTTTATTATCTCTGGTAAATGGTGTGTAAATATGGGTTATCTCTGTGTCTATTGATAGCTGATATGTCTGAATTCCAAGCTTCTAGGAATTTCCTGGCATTTTTGCTTTTAGTTTGGTCTAGGATGCTCGCAGTTTTCCAGTTGAAACTTTGAGTTTGTCCATGTGTTGTGAGAGTATGGAGTTTTCATCATGTCTTCTGACTGCTAGTTGGTGTTTATGGATGCTCTTTGCTAGTTTTCTGTCATACAATGTTGCCCAGAGTCACTTTGGATAGTGAGATGGGCAGTATATACGTTTAATGAATAAATAATAGCTGTTGTTATAGTCCTTACATTATGCCTTACACTGTACTATTTATTATATCTTTTGTAGCCCTTATTTCTCCAGAGAAAATTTTCAATTATTCACTGAATATTGAAAATACAATCCTGTGTGACTTTGAGGAGTACAAAAACGGTTTGACTTGGGTTGCCCATTCCCATCTTAGATTTTTCAGGGAACCACAATGACTCTTGGAATGATGTGAACATAAACCCTGCATCACTTGTGGAACTTTAACAGATATCTAGAGTAATAGTTGTATAAAAACAAAAGCAAATGCAGCTAAGCTCTGCTTCATGCATGCCAATGAACCTTTTCAATGGTGATAAGAATAGCAAAGCAGAAGTATTCAGAATATAGAACAATAGAGTTAAAAGATACCTCAAAGGTCTTCTAGTCCAACCCTCTACTTGAGCAGGAGATCCTATATCATTTCAGACAAATGGTTGTACAGACTCTTTTTGAAAGCCTTCAGTGAAAGAGCACCCACAACTTCTGAAAGCAATTATTCCATTGGTTAATTTCTCTCACCATTAGGAAATTCTTCCTTAGTTCTAGGTTGCTTCTCTCCTTGATTAGTTTTCAACCATTGTTTCTTGTCTTGCCTATTGGTGCTTTAGAAAATAGTTTGACAACCCCCCTCGTCTTTGTAGGAGCCCCTTCAATGTTAAAACAGTGCTATCATGTCCCCACTAGTCCTTTTTTTCCTTAGACTAGACATACCCAATTCCAATTTGGGGCCTTGTTTAGGGTGACCCAGACCATAAAAGGAAAGGGGGAGCATGAACGAGCATGCAATTCATCTGGATTATTATTTTTTTCTAGGAGATAAAGTCACTCCTATTTCCCTTGGTTTGGATGCTAGTTGTGTGAGGCCAAATGCAGCTAGCAGGACAGCGTCTCAAGTTATAATCTGGAATACTTCTGAGTTGTGCAGTCTGAGGAAATGGATAGGCTTCTTCATAAATGAGCTCTTAAGCAAACCTATGTTGTTTTTGGCTTCTGAAGGGTGTTGGATGAAGAATGTATAGTTGGATCCAAAAGGTTGTTTTGCTTCTTGAAGAGAGGGATTTATGCTATCACCTCTGAAAGAAGTTGTGGTTTGATTTTTCCTGAACAAGGCATCTCTCTCTCTCTCTCTTCCCCTCTCTCTCTGGTTCAATCTGAAAACTTTCATTCTAACTCTAACCTTCAATTTTTGAAGATGCTTGTTGAAATGTTTGTGAGAAATTCATTACAAAGACTCTCAAAGAAAATAGATTATACATTTCAATTAAGAACCAAACTCAGTCATGGGATACTAACAGCACTGGTCATGCTAACAATAACCTCCATAAGGACCTGGATGGGAGACTGTACCACTTCTGATTCTGTTACATTTTTAGATAGCATTCAATGCCATCAGTCACTATGTTCTTTTGGAATACCTGCAAGACTGTGAATTTTATAATAATCCCAGTCCTACACAAGTGGGTAGTTTAATTTGGTACTCATGGAAGATGTGCAGTTGAACCCCTGGCTGCTTCAATAGAAGTGCTTCTCTCCTTATATGAACATCTATATAAAACCTCTGGAAGATATAATTCATCAGATCACAAACATACTGATGATACTCCATTATATATCACCAACCTGAGCCCAGGTGGAAATGCTGTGGAAGTCTACAAGGGAGAAACAAGCCCAGATTAAATCCTATCAAGGAAGAGTGGCTGTTCAATAGGAGGAATCTGGGTTCTCCTGGAATATTGCTTGCTTGCTCTTGACACAATGGTGGTCCCTTTAAAGAACTGCTCCATTGTCTGGTGATTCTGCTTGAGGCTCATGCAGAAATGCCAGGAGGAGAGGAACACATTTCCGCAGGTTCAGACAGCATTCAGAAAATGATCCTACTTGGGCAAGGAAGTCTTTGCAACAGTAACTTATACCCTGATCACTCCTTGATTGGACTGTTATATTTTGGGAGAGGCTGCCTTTGGAGACTGTGCTATTTCAGCAGGACTTTGTATTAGACTGTGACAATTGACTTATTTTAAAAAAAATTAAGTTATAAGGAGAAATCCAATGTCCTATTGTATTTTCTTTGTTGTGCAACGGTTTTTTGATTGGTATGGGATACAATAATTGCAAATTAAATAAGTAGTTAAATAAATAAAGTAGGAATGGAAATAATGAGGGGAAACTGGAAAAATAGTAATATTTTAGTGTGAATAATCATTTGAACATGAGTCATAGTCAGCTAGATTCATACATGTATTTCACTATTCTAAATTTGATTTGAATAGTTTGTAATTTAGTTTGTTATGAGTAATTTTATTGTAATAGAACATTACATGAGTTAGGCTATTAAGTGCATTAAACCATAATGAGTTGGCACAGTAATTGTGCTTTATTAACCTGCATTTAATGTTATGTTTTGTGAATGCAGTGTAAATGCAGTTTGCCCCAAGTTATTTAACAAAGAGATGAACTTGAATGAGTCACTGGCTCTCATCCTCACAACCTCTCCTCAACCATACTTTATCTAGCAGGGAAACCATGTTGCCTTATGCTTCTTGGAAGGGCAGACATGATAAACTTAATATCTAAACAAACAATAAAACAAATAAAATATGCCCCTAATATTATCATGACTACAGCTTAAAGCCTGATACACAGTATAAAAGAAAATAATGCTTGTATTGCATATACAGTAATGGGATTTCTCCTGTTCCTAGTTGTCTGCATATTCAAAGCATCTTTCTTTGGAGGGCAATTATATCATTCCTGCTGGTAAACCAACCTGGAGCAGTAAAGCAACTGTTACTCAGTAGCAATGTTTTGTTCTTTCACACCACCATCTGTTTCAATCATATTCAACCCAGCGGTCCTGCAAATTTTCTCAGCTTCCTATTAGTATGTGACTCCCATTCATATTTAAGTTTTTTCCCCAAGCTGTGCTGTGAAACCTAAGCTGAGAGGTAGAGTTTAGTGGCAGATAGGCTCCTACACAAAAGGATCTTTCACTGGAAGTCGCATTCAGTTTGACCCTGGGGGTGTGGGTAGCAAGCAGTTTCTTTGGCAGTGTCCAGGGACTGCATCTTTTGCTGATTACAGCATACCAACACTGCTTTGTGGTCTGCATCATACGATGACTAGAGGATCCCTACAGCAGAGATAGGGGTGTTGTTTCTTGTGGTAGAGCCCACATGGTCTCCTATCTCTGTGCTGGTCACTGATCATAGTTCACAGTGCATAGCTTTTTCCTGAATGGGGTTTTCTAGAGCCAACAAGATATCTCTGTGATGGCTCTGAGCCTCCCTCTGTATTTGCTATGGCTAGTATTTGAAAAGCCATGTGACGAGGGAAGAGAACCAGCAATTTCAGAAGGCTTCAAAATGATGCTGAATGATTGTTGGAAGGTTTCCCTGGAAACAGATTCTTTAGGCAGTTCTTGGTCTCCTAGAGATTCTTCAGGGGCTCCTGTGGGAATGAGGTTTCTGAAGAATCCCCACAGAAGCTGACTCTTGAGAGCCTGATCCTGACAATAATTTTCCCAAACATAGTCATTCTGAAACTGGTTTTTTTTTTTTTGTGAACACACACACAACAGTACATTCTGTTTCTAGATTTGTTTCTGTCATACTGTGGAGAAACCTGGTAGGGAAAGGAGATGAGAAAACATTTGAGCACACCTTCTGCTCACTTTTTTCTAGTCTATCAGAATAATGATTTGGAAGCTAAGCAGCTTGTATAATGTGAGATGAATGATGCAATGTTAGGAATGACTCAGCAGGAGTCTGTATCCCTTTAAGAGCCTGAGTATAAAAGGGAAGGCCTTGCTGGAGTCTTTCTCTCTTGTCCATTTCCTGCTGTAATTGCTGTATATTGGAGTTTGCTGAATGACCACGTGTATGTATTTTGTTTCTAGTGTATATTTCTAGATAGTGTAATATAAACCACCATTTAATACAAACCACTGTTTACTGTATTTACTCCTGGGTTACCTCATGCTCTGACATAGTCATATCCTTTTCTCAAAGCTGCTTAGGTCTTGGTGATCAGGGTTTCCAATCCTGATGTTACTGCTCAATATTAGTCAAGACTTGTGCCTGTACATTTTGCTTATAATTTGCCCTTTTATGATCATTGTAGAGTAATTAAACAATACCAATATGAAAAAGAAAAACATGACTGTCAATCAACTTTGAGGGGCAAATAAAGATTGCTGCATTCTGCCTGCATTTATCATGTCCTTTTATGAAATAATACCATGCCTTTGACTGAATCTCTCTTTTAAGTTTTAATGATCTGGATTATTGGGCCATTCACTATATGATCAATTAATTCTTTTTCTGTTATGGAATCTGCCACATAAGAACTGGGGAAAGTTTTGATGTTCTACTTCTTTCTTCCTCCTTTCCCTGTCATGATAAGGGAAGACCATGCTCACCCCATCCACAGGCTAATGAATCTTGGTTGTTTATGTCTTCCCCATTTTGTTCTTTCTCTCAACCCAGGCTTCTGTATTCTGTTGATTGAATCATGAACCTTGGCAGAGACTGTCCATTTTGTGACATCAATTATAATTTAGAAATTATAGGCAGTTTATACATGTTCAGTAGCAAGACTCTGATAAGCAGTGCTTTTTTTGTAAAAAAAAAAAAAGGTGCCGGAACTCACACATGTCATACAACCCACCTTGCCTACCCTACAAGGTTCCATCCAAAAAAGGTGCCGGAACTCCGTTCTGAGCGTTCTATGAGAAAAAAAGCCCCGCTGATAAGCACAATAAACACATTTTCCCTAAAATTATAGTGTTCTGCATTTTGCAAAGATTTCTTCTTAGCAGAAGCTGCTAAGGTCATTTCTGGCATATGTTAATATTTAATATGTGCAAAACTAACATTTTTCCCCTAGTACTTTCTGGCATTTGTGCACTGAAATACAGATGTCTTTATACTGTTGATAAGCATCATCTAGAGATAAAATTTTGAGAATTCTTTGCTGGAATTTCTTAATTTAAATCTGAGCACAGTTTGGAACAAGCAGTTCTATTGTAATGTTTCTTTTTTAAAAAAGAAAATAGTTATTTACCTCTTGTGAACATAGGAAACAACTATAATACCAAATGTACATATTAAAAGCAGGCCACATCAGCTACCTGGCTCAGGGCTGGAATAATTTCCAATGCTGCTTTTGTTATTCTGTCATCCCTTGTCTTCCTGAGGAACCACCCTAATAGAAGCAATGTGCCTGCTTATACTGTACTTTGCTCATCACCTTTGTCAATTGGAGGGGTATTTTCCTCCCAATGATCCACTGAGCCTCTTACTTTAAGAGGTTTGCAGTTTTCAATGCATTCTGGCTGAGATTGTCCTGGGTTGATTTTGTTCTCCACTGGAGATGGGTCTCCAACTGATTGCTCTGTGATAGGGTCATTCTCTTTAGGACAGAGTCAGAATTTGATGCTGATCATTATAATGTGACAAACAGGCCAAGAAGAAAGTGTGCATTTTATCTTGCAAGCTTTTCAAAAATATACTTGATACAGCAAACAAACACTGAAAAAATGAGAAAATGGATGAAATAAAAGTGATAATGTTGTTTATTTGTGCTCTGGAACCTAGGGGGGGAAATGGTAAATGTAAACATTCTGGTTTTTACTTTTGGAAGAAAGGCTTTAGCTTCTATGAGTGAGAATGATCGTATTTTAAATATGGAAGCGTATTTAAAAAAGGGTCAGAGAAGCAACTACTGTAGCTTGTTACAGTAGTCAGATGATTTATATTCCCTATTTCGTCTCTGTTTGAACACTCAGCACAGCAATCTCCCAAGTAAAAGATGTGAACCTGAGATAGCAACTGGACAAGGAAAATTGCCGAGCGGAAGAAAGAATCTTAAGGACAGTGGTCCAAAGGAAGAGGTGCCAGCAGGGAGAAAGAAGCAACAGCTACATAAATTATGAATGCAAGGCCCTAGTCATCATGAAAAGTACATATATTTATTTTGTAATGTATTAATATGATTGACACATTCATACCATGGAATCATCTATTTTTTAGGGGGGAAACCCCATTATTGGTTTTATTATAACACCTTTTTTTTTTTTTACTACTTTCATTTGTGAGAGAATTTTCTACATCTTATAAAATCTGTCTTTTTTACCTCTTCTTTTTCTTTTTTTAAAAAAACACATTGGGCTTTTAATACTCTGAATTATACAAATTGTACAACAAAAATCAAATCTTGGATATGATGGAATATCATCTGTCAGGAAGGGAATTTTTGACAAAAGCCCAAGTAGCGCTGTGTTCTGTCCCTCCTTTTAGGCTAAACAAAATCCTGCTGTTTCTGGTATGCATATTCTGATCCAGTTTGGAGCTCAGGCAGTGAATTTTCTTTGGGCTTCTAGGGAGAATTGCATTTTTACTTTAATGTTCCACTCCCCTTTTCTAAGCCACACAGGCAGCGTAGGAGACACCATTCATCATAAAATCCTTTGAAGCTGCCCATAGTGAACGTTAGTTCACTGGAGCAACTGCTGATAGGCATTCATACACCAAAGAGCAATGCCTGATTTTATCAGTAGTACATTTCTTTTTTTAAATTTCACCAAAGCTTATGCTACTGGCAGAAATTCATTACAGCAAAATTAAGGTTTGCAGGATTGATTACAGTCACTCAAGTTTTGGCATTTCCAGAGGAAGGACAAATATTCTCTCCTTTGGCGTGGCATTTCAGGGTTCAGTGGTGAGATTTACATGGCTTTGAGCCAACTTCATAGGAAAAGACCCATTTTTAGATCTACTTAAGGTAGATCCTTTAAAAAAAAATGCAGTTATCAGGCCTGAGGAATATATTGTATATGATGCACACCCTCGTTTTTGCAATATCTAGTGTTAAAATTGTAGATTTTCTTTAAAAGCCAATCCATGTTATTAGGAACTCTTTTTTTATTTTGCATATAGGGTGATATTTTTATCTTTTGGAGTAAATATATGAGAGAGAGAGAGAGAGAGAGAGAGAGAGAGAGAGAGAGAGAGAGAGAGAGAGAGAGAGAGAGAGAGATTAAAAAAACCATTGCACCTAGGCGTAAGGATGTTGTTGGAGGAATTGGGAATAGATTGGAATAGAGGAACTTCAAAGGCCAGCTTGCAGGGGAACATGAGAATTTGCATAGCAATATCATGCATTTCATTTGAAACTGATTAAAATTTGGGAACCAATACCGAAAAAGCTTCAGGGCCAAGTTCTAGCCTAAACTTTTAAATAATAATAATAAAGTTGGAAGGGATCTTGGAGGTCGTCTAGTCCAACCCCCTGCTCAGGCAGGAAACCCTATACCATTTCGGACAAATGGCTGTCCAGTCTCTTCTTAAAAACTTCCAGTGTTGGAGCATTCACCGCTTCTGGAGGCAAGTTGTTCCACTGGTTAATTGTTCTAACTGTCAGGAAGTTTCTCCTTAGTTCTAGGTTGCTTCTCTCCTTGATTAGTTTCCATCCGTTGCTTCTTGTCCTGCCTTCAGGCACTTTGGAGAATAGCTTGACTCCCTCTTCTATGTGGCAGCCCCTGAGATATTGGAACACTGCTATCATGTCCCCCCTCGTCCTTCTCTTCATTAAACTAGACATACCCAATTCCAGCAACCATTCCTTATATGTTTTAGCCTCCAGACCTCTAATCATCTTTGTTGCTCTTCTCTGTACTCTTTCTAGAGTCTCAGCATCTTTTTTATATCGTGGTGACCAAAACTGGATGCAATATTCCAAGTGTGGCCTTACCAAGGCATTGTAAAGTGGTATTAATAGTTCACGTGATCTTGATTCTATCCCTCTGTTAATGAAGCCTAACACTGTGTTGGCTTTTTTGGCAGCTGCAGCACACTGCTGGCTCATATTTAAGTGATTGTCCACTAGGACTCTGAGATCCCTCTCACAGTTACTACTGTTGAGCAAGGTACCCCCTATACTATACCTGTACATTTGGTTTTTCTTGCCTAAATGTAGAACCTTATTTTTTTCACCATTGAATTTCATTTTGTCGGATAGCGCCCAGTTTTCAAGTCTGTCCAAATCCTCCTGTATCTTAAGCCTATCTTCTGGATTGTTGGCTATTCCTGCCAGCTTTTATTTTTTCAGTTGATAGCTTTGCAGTGAATTGATTGCTCCTCTATTATTACCATTTTACAGATAAGAAAACTGAGTTTGATATTTTTGGCTTTGCTTGAGGTTATCAGTCATTCCAATGCTCTGGTGGGTTTTAAAACCAATATTTAAGAGATCAAAAAAAGGCTCTAGATGCAGAGCTAGGCTGGATTTTTATTTTCCCAATCAAGAGTTTTGCTACGCCTATTGGCACCTCACTTTTGCATGTCAGTTTGTTTGTTTTGTAACTGTTTATTTCCTTCAGTGAGTTAACTATAAATTGCAGACGGAATTAATTCAGTTACAGCTATAATAATGTCCCATTTGCACTTATGCTTGGTTTGTTTCTCGTATAATTGTACTGATATTTCAGAAACACGTTTAATTCATCCAAGCAGTAATCGGTGGTGCATTGCTGCAACAGAATAGAGTAAAATTATCATTTAAATTTTTGAATGCTTTTCCCCACTTTTGATAGTACCAGCAGCTTTAATGTATGGAAATCTGCAAACATTTGCATTGCAAATTAGCCTGGAAAATTGCCTGTGCCTGAGCCATCAGTGGAAGCCACTTTGAGGCATTTTCTGCAGTATCTTACTGTCTGCAGCCATGTGAAAACATTTCCAGATTTATTTAGGCTTTTGGCAGTGCGCCTCAATTTTTCTTGAAAAAGAGGAGTTAGTGCTTCTTCTCTCAGCTCTCTTATTTTCTTGTTTCTCTCAAGGAATGCTGCTAATTATTTTTCTTCCAAAGTAACTATAATTGTGCAAGTAAGAGATTCAGGATTGCGCTCTTTTCAATGAATTATTGGGGAGGGGAAGATCTATTTTAAAATCAAAGGGAGGGCTTACCAAGAATTATTCAATCCTTTATCTTGCCACACAAATTTGGCTCCACAATTCTATTTGCATTGGGAAGACAATGCTAATTGTGCTCCCTACCTATTTGGTTCAGGACTGTGACAAGATTATTTTATCACTTCCTCCAGATCTGTTAGCCACACGTAGGTATATCAGACATGAAAATCAACTCCAGATGAAGACCAGAACATTATTAAAACTGGCTATAATAACAAAACCTTGCAAGTCTTGATTCATCACTTTCTCAGTGAAGTAGGGAGGTACTATAACTTTGCAGCAGGGAAAGGCCCTAAGATTGAAAGAGACTCCCCGCCACTTCTGTTTATTTACCAAAGCAACAACAATAAACAGTCACACAACATCATATGACCAAGGCAGTCTCATCCAAGAGGCTCTATTCCAGATATGTTGAGTTTGCAACTCCCAGAATTCCAAGCCAGCATAATAAATGTAATTTTAGAAATTCCAGCCCCAATATTTCTTGAAGATGTCATGTTTTAAAATGGTGATCCAGGCTTTTTTCTGGGAGGAAATGTAACTTGATTGATCATTCATGACACCTTAAGTAAACTGTTTCAATTTTATGGATGCTTTTTGTACTTATTTTTCTGTAATATACATATTTTGGGATTTACTTTTTTCTCTGTATTTTCATTTCTTTCAAATATAAATGCAGTATTCTTGGGCATATTTTTGAGTTCTGTATTTTGTTGTAAAGTTGGTGATCAGCAAACTTTCTGAATTTTACTATATCTGGTAGGACCTGATATAGGATCTTTAAAGTTATGTCTAAAAACGTTGATGGACTGAATTATTATCTATCCTTAGAAAAGAGGAATCCAGAGGAAAACTAGTTTCTGGGCAGAGTTATCATCCTACCTTTATTTAGAGCCTCTTTTGATTTAGTAGAAAATTCAGAACTGGATATTTGCTTAGTAAGAGCCATGAATGGCATTCTATCAGTTGGTAACAGGGAAAGGAAACTAAGCCATTGTCCCTGTGTGCTTCCATTGGTTGAAATTCACGACACTAGGTACACAAGAAGCTGCCTGATAGAGAGATGGACCATTCCACCGTCTAGAATTTAAAAAATGACATTTTTTTCCAGTCCTTTTCAAAAACCCTTAATATGAAGCTTAGAGATCTTCTACAGCTGCTATATTACTTATTCTGACTTTTGCAGAAAAGAATGAAAAGAAAGCAAAGGGAAATGATGTCCAAATTTGGGTGGAATCTGATTTTTTTTTCTTTCCAAAGATCACACACCTGCAAATCATCAAAACCATTATACTTCCCACACTGATTCCATGGAGATCAATTGTAGTGGATTGCCAGCCTTCAATTTATCCTCAACATTCTTTCTTCTGTGAGCAGAACATTCTTTAAGCCAAAGAAGGATCCCATTAATTAGAATGCTATTGAGCCCAAGAGTCACATGTAGTTCAGGAATTCTTAAATACTGAGAAGTGTTTTTGGTCTTGCTTTGAAGTGTTCTTCTGCCAAGAGAAAGCCTGCTTCTTATCAGTTACAGGTTGATTAGTGTTTCTGGCTCTATGATTATCTGGCTTTTGGCATACTTGGCATGTAACATATCTTTGAATTCTTAAGGGCTGTTATTTCGATGAAATTAGCTAATATTTCATGATTGACCTAAAAGAACAGAAAGTCACTAAAGCCGTCCTTCCATTTTCCAACAATTCAAGAACCTCCAGTGTATGGAAGGAACACTTTGTGATGATATGGTGCATAAACCTGTTACACTTGAGCAACAGAGTGCTAAAAGTTGAACCATGGCTCCATGTGAAGCCAAAGTTACCTAAAGGTCAATCAAGAGTTGTTATTGTTGTAGCAGTAGTTCTCCAATAGCCAACATTTAAACAGAAACTTTGCTTATTGGAAAATTACAAAAATATTTGAAATTTAAAAGAAAATGCAATAAAACTGAGCTACTGTGCAGTACATAAAATGTGCAGTATGTATTAAAATGCTATCTTGGAAAAATGCAGCATTTAAAACCAGGCGATTTTTGGTTTAAAATCCCTAAAAAAAATGGAGTATACCCATGTAGGTATAAACGGTAGAGGTGTGTGTATGTATGTACATGTGCATTCATACATACACCTTCAGGTCAGCTGCCTAGACAAATCTCTGCAGTTTTCTTGGCAAGATTTTGGAAGTAATTTGCCATTGCCTGTTTCTAGGGGTGAGAGAGAGTGACTGTCCCAAAATCACCCAACTGACTTTGTGCTTAAAGTGGGATTAGAAGTCACAATCTTCTGGTTTCTACCCTCCTGCTTTAATCAATACATCAGACTCATTCTCTGTGTAAATTATTAGTACCCTGAAAATCAAATCCATTGAGTTGAGCCTAGAAATGTCAAGGCCAGACTTCTGGAAGAGGGAGGGGCCACAAAAATTATGTTCTGTATGAAGAATTTTAATTAAGATTCCCTTGGCAGTTTAGCTAAGAAGCCTATGAAGAGTCGGGAATTGACTCTGTTTGCTACAGACTCAACAGCTGGGATATAATTACATAATTGGCACAAATTGTGTGGCCAAAATCCCACTATTGTGGAAGTTTCTGGTCTACTTGGCACATCCATGTTTTGTGATATGCCAAAACTATTATATGCTGTAATCAATAAAGTTCCAGCCAATTTTAACCTGAAATACAACTTTATTCCAAATTTCAGATTGGTTCTGTATGGTTTATTTCAGTTCCCTATATCCTCATTTGTTAATTCCAGCTGCATTAAATGGGGCCAGCTCAAGTTAATTTTACAGCAAAGTATGATCCAATTCCATGTAATCTTTAACAGATTCTTTAAATAGTTTTGGAACAATTTTATTCTTGAAGCATTAAATGTACAAGTGCTTATCCAAATAGCACCACTTCCTTTCATAAATGCTTATACAGAGTAGAAATAATTCAGATTAAATGCCTCTATTATTATAAGGAAAGAACAAAACTAAAGAAAACTGAAGCATGGATATAACTATTATATCAAATTATAGAAAAGAGCAAAAATATTCCTGCAAATTTCAGTTTCAAAATACCATATATTTACTCATATACAGTATGCCACAGTAAGCTGGAGGACAGAACATCACTGGCAATCTTACTCTTAAATAATAATGGAAAAGTAGACAGCAGAGGAAAAGAAAGATCATATTACAAAATCTGTACTGTATTAGGTTTCCAAATACTGTTATTACACCCCTATGCTATAGTTCTCAGCTACAGTTGCAGCTAAGATTAGACAGAACCAGCTTGATGTAGTGGTTAAGATACTAACCAAGAAACTAGGAGACTGTAAGCACTATGGTAGTTCTGCCTTAGGCATCAAAACTGACTGTGACTTAGGGCCAGTTATAGGTTGTGGAAAAATACGAGACAGGAATATTAGGTATCTTTGCTGCCTTGAGTTAATACACACACACACATGATATTATGTTAAAAATATAATAATAATGATTCTGCAACAATACCCTTAATATTATTGAACAGCAACATCTTCCTATCTGAGGTCCTTGGAAAAAATAGATAGAAATGCCAAATCCACTCTAAACATTTGGCAGACTGTGTGACTAACCTGCTTTTCTACAGTGGCCAATCAAAATGAAGAGGCTTGGCTAGGATAACAAAGGTCAAATTGTGATCTGGGGACCCCTGAGATCCTTTCAGATCCACAAAGTGAAATAAATAAATATTTAACATTTGTCAGTTTTCATTTCTAATACAGTACATATTGATAGATATAACCCACATAAACCATGCGGACAATGGTGGGATTCAAATATATGAACAACCGGTTCTCTGTGTGGATGCAATTTTCGGAAGTTCATTCTGGGCCTGGGCAACAAAAAATTAGCTATCGGTTCTGCCGAAGTGGTGCGAACCGGCTGAATCCCACCACTGCATGTGGGTGATTTCATAAAATGAGACATCTGGACAACCACATTGTCTTATAAGGTCAAAATGAGATCAGTCTGCAAGTTTTCAGAACTTCACCCATACAAATTCTGATTGGCAGAGAGATCTGTTTGAATCTAATAGAAATTTTTGTTATAGTCAGCAAAAATATTAGCTGAACTGTCACTCAAGAAGACACTTTGCACTGAACAACCCATCTTTTCAATTAATGAAAATGCCCTGCTTCATAAACTCTAATCTGAATAATTACTAAGAAATATCAAACCATCACACAAGAATAGCAACAAAAGAGCCACTCTATCCCCATGTCCATTTGAATTAAGTAAAAATAAATTGGACAAATAAATAAAATTCTGCCCTGCTAGCTAAAAGACCAGATGATAGATGATAAGTATGTACACAGAAACCACTCTTGGTAAGAATTCAAGCTTGATTAAAAGTAGAAATTATCAGCCACTGCAAATTTCAGAACTAATTCTGGCACCTTCAGGAGCACTCCCTAGCCCCAAAAAAGTAAGAATCATTAGTCCAAGTTCTCATTAATAATAAAAGTGACTAAAGCCCTGCCTGGCTAATATAATAGATCAGCAATTTCTGAAGAATTACAAGTGCTCAATTTTTCTTTTTACAAGTTTCATTTTTAAATGAGCCGTGGTGGCACAGTAGTTAGAATGCAGTACTGCAGGCTACTTCTGCTGACTGCCAGTGGACTGCAGTTTGGCAGTTCGATTCGCACCAGCTCACCGTTGACTCAGCCTTCCATCCTTCCGAGGTCAGTAAAATGAGGACCCAGATTGTTGGGGGCAATATGCTGACTCTTTAAACCACTTAGAGAGGGTTGTAAAGCACTGTGAAACGGTATATAAGTCTAAGTGCTATTGCTATTGCTATTTTTTCCCCTTTCTATTGTGCTTTTATCATATTATTCTCTGTGTATGTGTGTGTGTAAAAATTGTATAAGTGCATATAAATTTTTACATTGCTTTCAGAGCCCCAGTGGAGATACAAGCAATCTATAAATAAAGAAACTCATGTGAACATGTTGGTTGAATTTCCTCTCGTGAATTCCATGTAGATGCACCATTATGACAATGTTGAAAAAAGGCTAGGAATGATCCCAAGCATATTTCATTTAATTGGATAGTACCTTTAGCTCAGATCTGACCCATGATTTCTAAGATAAATATCAGGGGCAAACAATTCTAAGTGCACTCAAATAAAGTGGGAATGACATTAGATTTTTGTTGTGACTCTTTCTGACCCCATGAACACATTTCCCAATATAACATCTCAGGTTTCTCTCTCATCTCTTAAAACAAAAGCTGTGGCAGCTTTATTGTCAACTTTCAGCCTTCTTTTTACCCAATATTTGTGTGTGTGTATGTATAGTTATACATAAATAGTAAATTTATGTAAATAAAATTTATTTAACTTTATATAAATAAAAAATGTATATGTGTGTATCTTTATGTGTGTACACATACATGCGTACACACACATATATATAACAAGTCTGTGCAGTTTTCTCATCTCATATATTTACATCCTGTTTCATTTATCTCTTGCTTTTCTTTAGGAGTGTGGTGCAGCATATGTCATTCTTTATCTCCCATTTTTCTTATCACAACATTCTTCCAGAGCTTGACCGACAGATTATGATTGGTCCAATCACAGCTATATTAGATTTGAACCTGCTGTGCCCCGCTTTATCCATGACACCAAGCATTCTTGGACATTTTGCATTGTCTTTCATGCAGTCTAATGTCATTGTTTTCAAGAGCATATTCTGAAAGAGAAAAATAAATATAAACAGCTACTGAAAGTGTCCTGGGATTGGCAAAAGGGACTCAAGGCCACCTGGCTTATTTGGCAGCAGTCCTATGTTTTTATTTTCACATCGAGTTTCCAAACTTTTTTATAATTCTAGTAAACAAAATAAAGTAAGGATAAAAGTGCCCTTTCCAGCGTGACATTGACATTCATTTGTGGCTGAAATTTAATGGCAAAATGGCTATTTTAAAACTTGTAATGCAAGTGTATTGCATTTTTCTTTTTTAATGGAACTTTCTGTAGATTTCTTTTACATTTTATTTTTTATTTATTACCCATATATTTAATGTTATGGGTTGTTGTAGTTTTACATTATGGTGTAAGAGTCCTACATGCCATCTGAATGTGTTCTTGGACAGAAAAAAAGAGCAATTTTTTAACCTCTCAAAAAAGACCATTCATCGTGAATTTAAACTACTGTATGGTACAACTTTTGTTTCTGGGCTATTATCCCTCTATACAGAAAATTCATTTAATCTACTTGAAGGTCTGGGATACCCAGTTACTCAAATGCCTGAACTGCCCAATTTGGACCTCCAGTCCAAGGTTCACTATGAAAAAAATGTAGCTCTGTATCTCAATTATGGCTCTAGACTTTTTGTTTGTAATAGAATGAGGTTGATATTTTTAAGAAAGTGGATGAAATGCAACAATTTTCACAGTATGTAAGATATTCTGTACTAAAATACCCCCCTTAGAATTTTTTTTTTTTTTTTTTAAATATCTCATACATGATTTCTTTAGGGACTGAAAATGAAGAATTTTGCAGGAAAGCTAAAGTGTAGCTTGGTCTCCATGCATCTCAGGCAAGGTGATTGGGATGATCATTTGAAATCTAAATGACAAATCACTCTGATCTGAGCAAATCTCATGGTGATTGAGCCCAATATTTTCCTTTTACTTTAAATCATGATGCTTTATATAAAGATGTAAAACATGGGGAGTTTCATCCAACTTTTTCTTTTTTTTTCTTTGAAGGCCCTCTAATACACTGTTTAATGTCACTTAATGTAGCAGTAGTGATAGCAAATAAATGATGGTAGCTACATCATTATTTGAAGCAACACTTGAAGCATTGTATCTACCAATTGGTGATTGTTTTGACTCAAGGTTTTGTGCTCTGCATATCATAAAATGGGTCATCTCCAATATGGATCCAGATCTAATTTATTCAGATCTAGGCTACTTTAAATTCATCTGGAGAAGGACAAATATTACTTCCTTGTGACTTCTTCCCATACTCATGGACCACATTAGTCAACAGGGTGGTTTCCCCCCATTCAAAACAACATCTCCTAGGAAAGTGAACATTAATTTAACAAGGAATTAATATAATGTTGAAATCAGTATTCCAGTTTTCTCCCCCAGACCCCATTTTAGGATGATTCATAATTTCTTTGATGTTTTCAATTTATTTTTTTCCCTCTACACCACAGTGACACAGAGCAAAACTGATTGAAAGAATGACATTTTTTATTAATTAAGTAATACAGGATCAGATCAAGCCAGTATCCACACACTCCACAAAGTTAAAAGAGAAGGCAGCCACCACAATCTCCTGAGGGCAAATTCACTATGATGCCAAAAATAGATTGATTCTGTAGCTGAATCCTTCCTAACTTTTAAAAAAAATATAAATGAATTCTTGTTTGCTCCACATCACTGTGATAGACAGTTTTTACCAGGGAAGATAAGGTAAGATGGAAATTCTCAGAAATTTACTAACCTACATTACCTTAAGACTGTCAGCCATGAAATGCAGGTGTGCTGAGTCTCTGGGGCCTCTGGGTTCTGTTAAATGCTAACTAATTGTTGAAATAAAAATCTGGTCCAGTTCCAAGCTGGGAATAAAATGGAGGCTGCTTTTGAAAGAAGGTCTGTTTATTGATGAACAGAACCAGCAACAGCATGCAGTTCTGGGACAGCTGACCAATAGATTTGATAAGTACAAGCCTCCCTACACTAGTAGGGTAGCATCCTATTAGATGTAACATGAAGTTTACTTGAACTGAACCAAACTAAAAACCAGCTCATTAAAAGCAATAATGAGGAAGCGGGGGTCCATATTTGCCATTTTGCCAGTTATTATTCATAAAGGATGACTGACATTCCATTACTGCCATGAAGGGAATCGGAAACATAGCAAGCAGTGCAGAAACAGGCCAAGGAAAGCTCACATTGCCTGTATAGCTTGATGAATGATTAGATTCCTAATAGTAAGAGATAAATTGAGAGTCAGCAGTTCTCAGGCCAGTGATAAGAAGGCCCAGAAGGACAAGGCAAAGAATCCATTAAAAAGTGGGAAGCAGCAGCAATAGGTTTGGCTTACTCAGAGTATAAGAGGAGAAATGTACTCTTGTAATAGCTGAAGACACTGAAGTTTCCAGTATGGTGTCACTCAAGTTTATAATAAAGGTTTTTTTACTGCAACATGAGAAGCATTTGAGAAATTTTAGTTCCGTTTGAGTCTATTTACCAAGTGAAGCCATGTGCAGTTGCTGGGAGCTGGAATTTATTGCCATTTGGGAGAAACTTGATATTACTGGGGATATATTCTTATGTAAGTGTGAGCCTCCACAAGGAAAAAAAGGTAAATTTGTCCCAATCATAAAATCAGGAGTGTCAATGTTGCTTTGTGTTTTCCTTTATATTTGTTAGCCATCATTCTGCAGTCTCTCTCTGACTCACTTATCCTTGTTCTGAAAAAGATCCCTGGGAAATTATTTATGGTGCCTTCCCATGGGATTTAATTGAAGTGTGAAATATTAGGGAGGCTGAGTGCCGATGACTTAGTGAAAGACAGGCTATTCACATGTGCCATTCAACCTTCTTATAAGTAAAGTGGCTACAAGAATGTCTATGGAGGTTCTCAATCATCCACATCATGGATGTCCCAAAGGTGCTTTTTCCAAAATGCAACTGGATTTTCTTGGTTTTTTTTCTTTGAAAATGTTTGCTTCTCATCCAAGAAACTTCTTTGGTTCTGGGACAGCTACAAGAATCTTGCCTCACACTCACTGAGAACATCACAAGGAAAAGAAGAAAGGGGTAGGAGAATAAGAATAGATGAAAATGGATTTTAAAACGCAGACATAACCTTCCAATTGAATATCTATAGCACAGAACTGAACTGTGAAGTTCTTGTTACTCTCTGAACAGTTGATTGTTTGCAGATGTTTCATTACCCGACTAGGTAACATCATCAGTGCTCAGCAGATCATGAGCACTGATGATAAGCACTGCTGATGCTGCCTAGATAGGCAATGAAATGTGTGCAAGCAAACAACCAAACTCAGAGAGCAACAAGGACTCCACAGACAAAGTAAGGCATGAAATCATCCAATGGGCCACAAAAGGCATGAATGGACCTGAGTGTTTAGAAGTTATCCTGGCTTTCTGACAAATACAATTCAGACCTTAGGGATCTGGCAAGTGTTTTTAGGTCAAATGTTTTCAAAAACAATGAATAAAAAGAGAGCTCTGTGAAATAAGAGTTCCTTCACAAGGATTTCAGGATAGGTTTTCCTTTGAGAAGGCCTAAGGCATACATGAGGAGATAGAAGGCATCTTGGTGCCTTTCAGGAATGCAAGTGAATTGCAAAATTACCATCCCATTTTGAAGTTTCTGTACAGGAGACAGTCAGGGCTGGAATAAATAGGGTGTGGTGGAATAGGATTTAGCTTTGTGGTAACACTGAATAACTAAGATCGGTGCTTCCTTGTACATACATCATTTTACGTTGTATTTTAACTGGTGAAAACTTTACCTTTAAGACAATTTAAAGTTTTTTAATTAAATATTTAAAAGGATAAACTTATATACTTGATTTTTATCTTCCCTTCGGCAGCCAAGCAACCGAAAACAGTTCCATTTAATGCCCGTCTAGACCAGGTTTTGCAAGCCTGCAGGTTAATTGCAAAAAGAGCTGCCTAAGAGCAATTAAAGTTGAAATCCTACCAGATGAATAACTTGTCCTATTCATAAACATATGGCTGATTCTGGAAAAACAACTTGATTTCATTTCATTTGAAAAGTAGGTCTCCTTAGTTCCCACACATTGTAAATAATGAAACCTTCCTGCAAGCATGTGCAAAGAACATTCCTACCTTTTTGTTCAGATATGTATATGTTGCAATCAAAGCCAGGAAGCTAATTTCTTCCTAATAGTAATCAGATATTTAACCCCTGAATCTTCAGGGAGGGAAAGCAGAACAAATAAACCACAATGCTCCATGAGGTGACTCTACGTTGCATTCTCATAGATTTTTCAGTTTCACAAAGTGTGCTGCAACATCACCACCACCACCAGTTACTTTTGGCTCAAGAAAGATAGCTTGAGAGAATAGTAGTCATCTGTATGTCTCTGCAATATCTACTCATTTGTTGGAGATAATACAAGGGTTGCTTTTAGGGTTAATTGCAGAGTCATAGGAGGTATCCTATCAGAATAGAATAGAATAGAATAGAATAGAATAGAATAGAATAGAATAGAATAGAATAGAATAGAATAGAATAGAATAGAATCAGAACAGAACAGAACAGAACAGAACAGAACAGAACAGAACAGAACAGAATAGAATAGAATAGAATAGAATAGAATAGAATAGAATAGAATAGAATAGAATAGAATAGAATAACAACAGAGTTGGAAGGGATTTTGGAGGTCATCTAGTCCAACCCCCTGCTCAGGCAGAAAACCCCATACCATTTCAGACAAATGGTTATCCAATCTCTTTTTAAAAACTTCCAGTGTTGGAGCATTCACAACTTCTCGAGGTAAGTTGTTCCAGTAAATGATCAAATGGTTTTTAAAAAGCAGCCACTGTCTAATTGTTATTATTATCATTAAAAGATGAACATCGCCTGATTCCCAAAGACTCTGGGTAGTTTGCAAGTAAAAACATAGGGGGGGGGGGAATAAAACAGAGTAAAAGCAAAAACAACAAAAGATGGCAAAAACTGGGCAACAAATAAGACATTTGGAGCTCAGAGGATGGCAGAATGTTAAAAAGTGTGGAAGAGGGCAGAGCTATAGCTATAGCTATCAATACTAGTATAGTACTCTTGAAATGTAAATAGCTTTTGGCCCACCACCACAAACTGCAACATCTGTCAGTGTGCCCCTCCATTTCTTTGTGGCCTGGGGAAAAAAAGCTTCTGGTAACTTAGCAAAAATATAAGCTGCTGCAATTTCATACATGATAAATGCATACAAGATTCCTTGTATTCATTATGCTATGTACGTATATATTATACATTACATATTATATGATGTATATATTATGCAAGTTCTGCAAAACCTGTGCAAGTTTCTATAACGGGTCCCCAACCTGTGGGCTACAGCCCTCTATCGGGCCGCGGCCTATTAGCCACTGGGCTGGGTGAGTAGCTGGCCGGTGCATGTGTGTGTGTGCGCATAGCCCCACTTGCACAAGCGCTCGTGCGAACAACAGGTGTTTGTGTGCACATGCGCATGAATTTACCCCTCCCACAAAACTATCCCTTCTTTTGCCCCCTCCCCGGTCCACCAACCCCGAAAGATTGGGAACTCTGTTCTATGAGATATTCAACCCCTGAATCTTTAGGGGGGAAAAGCAGAACAAATAAACAACAATGTTCCATTAGATGCCTAATCCTGAGATGGGTCATAGCTGTTGGTCTATCAAGGCTAGGACCACTTACTTAGTATCACTTAGGCTAGTGATACTTCTGCAGCATCTGGACCAAAGTTCTTATTCTCCTTTCAAGCTGCAATCAACCTATCAGAAATGTAAGGAATGAAGATTGGATCTACAAATATAAAACATGCTCCACTTATATATTAAGAATACTTCCCAAAGAATTTAATTATTTTTCTCCCCTTTTGGTTATCTTGTATTCAAGCTCATCTTTGAAACCCATAACTTTAGGCATTTCTGTTTTAATATGAAGTTTGACCATCTTCTTCATTGTCCTATTGTGGTAAATAAAACCTGGCTACTCTGTTTATATGAAGCATGAGCAACCTATTAAAAGAGCCTGAGGAGGGAGGCTCAGATGAGTCAATCCTTTTTAGTGTCCTGCTCATACTGAGATTAAAACTTCAATAGTATCATTCTATAATGCCTGAGTACTGTTCATACTGTTCAGACCATTGCAAATCCAGTTTCTGCAGATTATTTTATTTTCACTTAAGCACTCGGAGATAAAGGCTACTCCTGAAAGAAAAATGGAATGCCAGGCCTGACTGATAGAACTTTAAGAAAGGAGGAGGGCTTCATTGAGGATATGACAGCTTTTAGGACGACCTCTGATCCAGCGTGTGAATGGATATCTTCAGTTAGAAGATCCCTATCGCTCTTGAAAAACCTACAGTTTTCTTCTCATTTTATTTTAGAAGAAATTCTTAGGATTACCCTAGATATAAACTGCACTTCATCCATTGAGCTATTACGTTACTTGCAAGTTACAGTTCTATAAAATTCATTACATATTATAACATCCCCATTTATCAGAAAAATCTTTTTGGGTTTCAGGGAAAATTCTCAGCATGAGCTTTTGAATGCTATTTTTTTCATTTAATACATATACACATACACTATACACACACACGCGCACACACACACACGCACACACATTGTTTTAAACTTTAGACAAGAAGATAACACATACTAGTCAAAAATAGGAAAGAAAAAAGAAATCAACAAAAAAAGCAAAAAGTGACAGAAAAGAAAAAAGTTTAAGAAAAATAGAAAGGAAAGAAAAAAATATATAAAGTGGCTTCTGATATTCTTCACAGCAATTATAATAATGCCATTTTTTTCCATGGGCAACTTGAACTTTGGAATCCAATGGACTGAATGCAGATGCACTCAGTGGAATATTGAAATCACATTTTTAATATTTTTCAGTGGGTCATATATAAGTACTCTCAATCTAGACTCAAACCAATGATTTTATTTTCTTTTGTGATATTTAAAAAGTAATATTATTTGCCATTCCATGGCATGCTCAAGCACCTATGAAAGATGATAGTGAAGACCTGTTTTTATACATTAATTATTATTATTATTATTATTATTATAACCATGAGTGTAATTCCTTTAGAGTTGGATATTGGGTAGAGTCAGAAGTGTGGATGACCAGGAGGAAAGCAGGAAAAAAAATGAGATTTATCACCTGATTTTGCAAATAGTATAGGAATTATTTCAAAATAGCTTTCATTTGTTTTGCAACAATGGAAAGAGTTAGGTCAGAAGTATTAATGTTCCTCAAATTAGGTCGTTTCTGTTCTATGACTAACCAAGTGGATGCCCATTAAAATCCATTTGGGGTTGGAGTTTCACTTGAATGTGTTCTATATTTTTACAATGTTTTTTTTTTAAAAAAAAATCAAGAGATGTAACAAAGGTGAAATCCAGTGCAGTATGATTCTTACCCAATGCCATAACAAGACTGGGTTAGAGAATGTGCTTGGCATTTAGAAATCCTCAGGATTAAAACCAGAATCTCCAATCAGAGCTGAGATGGGGGGAACCTTTTTGAAAGCTTGGAGAGATGCTGATAGTTAATGCAGACCAAATATGAGTAAGCTATTGTATATAGCATTTCCAACTCTATAAATGTTTCCTTCTGCCCCTGATTTGCCGCTGGGAGAAACAATCCTATGCCAAAATGAGATGTGCTGCAGTCAGTGGTGACATCACTGTGGCCACTTCCACACGAGACTGACAATCTCTGCTAAGAAATATCCTTTCCTAACCTGGAGCTTCTAAATGTCTTAAACTTCCATTCCTATTATTTCCAGATGATAGGAGCAAAGCATTGGGGAAAATATCGAATTGAATGAATTCATTGCCAACTGAATCAGTTCTGTTCCTATGTTTCTAAATAAAAATGGCATTCCACGTTCAGAAACAAATAATAAATATATTGAGGTGTTATTTTAAAAAACAGAAACATTTTTACATTTAGGTTGCAATTCTATAACCCATTTGCCTAGGAATGAGTCTTACTGAACTCAGTGATACTTTATATTTACTTATAAGATTATGTGGTACATTACCCTGGGCTTCAAAGGTTTCTTGCCCATACCATGGTAATACGTTATTCTGTCCTCTAACATAATATTTATCTTGCAAGATTTTAACCCTAAAGCATGAAGTAGTTTCTTTTGCCCTGATAGGTCTAGGAAAGTAATGATGTGGTATGACTATAAATAAATCACACTGACATGAAGTCATTTGGGGTGTTTTCCTGAAGCGAGCAAGAACTAACTGCTTATGCAACTGGAAGATTCCACAAACTATGATGTGTTTCTTAGAACTGGGAGAGAGAAAAAATGTATCTGCTTGAAAGCATCCAGGATCTTTATTTGAGTCACCAACAGTCAATGTTTAAGAAGACTTAAGACCACAACAGCTATGATGCACTGCAACTGTGAGTTAATCATTCAAGTGTAATACCACCCAAGGCATCTAACCAAATGGAAGTAGTGAGGAATAACACATTTAATGGAGCTGAGTTTGAATGGATGGATGGCTTTTGTACAGAAGGTCACAACTTGTATGGGGAAACAAATCTGAGAGTAGAGCTCCTGCCGCTTATACGAAATGCTTATGTTTGGAATGGGAGATTATTCATAGAGCATTTCTTAAGCTGTTACATGATTACAACAAGGAAGTATAAGTTGGCTATAGCTTTTTGTTAAATTTAAAGATGGAAGATGAACAAGTTAAAGAAACAATGATAATATGGGCAAAAAACTTTGGGCACAATGTAGAGTTAGAAAAATGGCAAAATTTGTGGGAAAGAAACTATAAAATAACAAGGGCAGCTACTTATAAACAACATTCTAATTCACTGTTCAACCTCCTTGTTTTTTAACCAGGATACAACCAGTGCAAGGAAAAATGTTCAGTCTTTCATCTCAGTTCTTTGCTTGTTCATTTAGAACAACTAACTATAATTGGAAGAATTTTAAAAACGCCTTTGCATGTTGCAAAACATAATCAAAGTTTGTATTATTTGATTTTTCCCTCTGGGACAAGCATGAAGAGACTTTTAGATGTTGCAAAACATATTGTGGATTGTGGATTCTCTAAGGCCCGACAATCTAAAAAGCTGGCTGTTCCCTCATATAAGGGGTGGGCATGAGCATTTTGGAGAGGAGCATTTGCCACTTTAAAAGAAAACTTTCCATGATTCTAGTTTGTCTTATAGCAGTAAGTTTGGCACAAGGTCATTTGTCATTTGGATATTGTCCAGAAATTAAACCATTATTTAATTTAGTCTCAAGCTAATGGCTAGGTACAATGCACTTGCCAACTTTCTACAGTTACATGCAAAATAACAATTCTTTATTATAGTTTCTGTTTGCGTTTCCTGCTTCTGGAGTTACAATAGAGAGGCAGAACTAGTAATGTTTCTAAGGGGCATTGTGTGCCCCTAAACAAGAACATTTGAGAAGCCTTACACACCCAATGAAACTCTAATTCTATGCTGCCTTATATAAGAGTTATTATACAATACACATCCCTCAGTTTAGTTACAGCACATCCCTCAGCTGGTTTATACTACTGTACAGGTTTGTGCGTAACAACTGACCTATTCTGAATTATATCAGTTAATTTTATACTACCAGAAAGAATACAGGTAGTCCTCGACTTACAATAGTTCATTTAGTGACTGTTCAAAGTTACAACGGCCGTGAAAAAAGTGAGTTCTGACCATTTTCCACACTTATGAGCGTTGCAGCCTCCCCATGGTCACGTGATTTACATTCGAACACTTGACAAGTTGCTCATATTTATGACGTTGCAGTGTCCAAGAGTCATGTGATCCCCTTTTGTATCCTTCTGACAAACAAGGTCACTGTGGAAGTCAGATTCACTTAACAACCGTGTTACTAATTTAACAACTGCAATGATTCACTTAACAAACATGGCAAGAAAAGTCGTAAAATGGGACAAAACTCACAAGAAATTTCTCACTTAGCAACATACCTTCTGGGCTCAATTGTGGTCGTACGTTGAGGACGACCTGTACTGTAGGTCACTCGGAATCTCAGTACTGGAAGGGGCAATTTTGACCATTAAAGCCAACCCCCTGCTAACTGAAGGAATCCCAGCATCAGACAGTAATCTCTGACAGAGAGATGGGTAGCCTTGGCTTGAATGTATCATCCTTCTGAGCCTGTGGTTATAATGTAATATAACAATATGAGTTACATGCATAGTCTGAATACATATTCAGATCTCATCCTAAATCCATGCTCTAAAATAGAATTGCTCAATAGAAACAGAGAAAATTGACAGTAGAGGAAGACTTAAAGGTCTTCAAGTCTCCCCTTTGCTTTCTTTTTAATTTATGTATTTATTACTTTTATTTTGTCAATCTTTTTAGCTTTCAGAGCTGTACCCTCTGAAGCCTCACAACTTTTATTGCTCAGTGTAATTGCAGGGCAGAGTGTATGGCAGGCATCTGACTCTGGCTTGTTCAAAAGCAGATTTCCCCAACCGATTGGGGACTTAGAATGGTCGCCCAAACACATCTTTAGAGTACCAGGTTGCAAAAAGCTCAAGTGAGTTTAAAAGAAGAAATGAAAATCAAGGGGAAATAAATGAAAAATGACTTCATTTCATTACTGCCACTACATTAACCAAAGAAGGAATACAGATAATCCTCAACTTATAGCCATAATTGAATCTGCAATTTCGGTCGTAAGTTGTGACAGTCATAAAGTGGGTCATCATGTGACCATGCCCAATTTTACAACCTTTTTTGTAGTGGTTATTCAGCAAATTCCACAGTCATCAAGCAGACTGATTGTGAGCTATGGGGCTTTTTTTGCGGGGGTAAGTGCTGGCTTCCAGGAAAAATGCTGTAAATTGCAAATGGCCACATGGCCACAGGGGGCTGCACATTGCAACCTTAAATCTGGGCTTCTAGTCCCTTTTTTGGAGTTCATTGTAACTTCTAACGGTTGCTAAGCAACCGGTTATAAGTTGAGGACTACCTGTAAGTGGCTTACAAATAGCAACAGTTCTGCTGCTACATCTCAATGACACCCAGCATTCATTGAGGGCAATTTGCCAAAAGTTCTACAGGATCTGGAGCCAGGCCTGCATTTCAAACATAGCTGTTTAGTACAAGCCACAGTGACACATGCACATCATGACATATTGTGCAAATGATTCAAATTAAATAATTTGCATGCTGACATTGTGACACACGTCTCCCAATATTTCAAAGTTTAACAGAGTGAAGACAGAGGTTTTAACTCTCTGGCTTCATTTGAAAAGCAGGGACAATTGTTGCTATGCAGTCTAACTAGATCTGCTAGCTTTAACCTTTTGAGGGACATATGGCCATTCTGAGCTAGTTTAATATGGCCTGAAATGAAATCAGAAAGTCAGAACTGAAGAAGCATCTTGAATGAGAAGCAAAATGTCTTCAAGGAAAAACAAAGTCCAGTTGCCTTTTGAAAAAGCACCTTTGGGACAATCATGACCTGGATGACTGAGAATCTCCATAGACACTCTGAAATAAAAGTTATGACTTTCAATTTTCCCACTGGGGATTCTTGAATAGCCACTCAAAATCAAAATGTTTCTTGATTTCTGAAGTTAAAAGCTGCAAATCATATGTTTGGATCAATTAGGATAAAATACTTGTCAACCTCTCATGTGTAACTTCCTTACTAGAAACGTTGAGCTCCTATCATATGTGATGAATTCTTACAGATTTCATTTAGGACTTGTATTACAGCTTTCATGTCTTTCCCACATCAATTTTAGCAGAAGGAAAAGGTGTCACCAATTTTCAGCAATGGCAGCAGAAAGGGCACTGGGGGCAATGCCATTCCTAAATGGAATTCTCACAAGGAAAATTTGCCCACTAATTCAGTTGCCTCAGTTGAGTCTCCTGCACCTCGCTTGCCCATGCAAATGATAAAACCTCTCACACATTTAAGTATAGAGCTCTGCGTGTCTGTGTCTGGAGAAGTTCTGTCAATGACTATGAATGAGAACAGTATTTGGACAGGAGCTGCTATCAACACATCAGAATTCCCACATGCAAGGCTGTAATTAATTAAATGAACCAGGAATTAAAAATAATAATCCAAAAGAGTAACACTTTCCCAAGATCCAGACTCATTTAAAATAGAACAACAACATAATATTTCATAATTTGTATTCTGGTCCCAAACACTGTACAGGTAGTCGTTGACTTACGACCACAATTGAGCCCAAGATTTCTATTGTTAAGTGAGACATTTGCTAAGTGAGTTTTGCCCCACTTTATGACCTTTCTTGCCACAGTGGTTAAGTGACTCACTGCAGTTGTTAAGTTAGTGACACAGTTGTTAAATGAATCTGGCTTCCCCATTGATTTTGCTTGTCAAAAGGTCGCAACCGGTGATCACATGACCTTGGGACACAGCATGGGTCATAAGTATGAACCAGTTGCCAAGCATCTGAATTTTGAGCACATGAACATGGGGATGCTACAAAGGTTGTAAGTGTGAAAAATGGTCATAAGTCACTTTTTTCAGTGCCATTGTAACTTTGAACAGTCACTAAATGAACTATTGTAAGTTGAGGACTACCTGTATTGTATTCAATATTTATTTTAAAGAATGTATACCTATCCAGCACTTTATAATTTAAAGTCCTAAATCTTTGTTAAGCTAAAAGAAATGCCTCTGAGTTCTTATGTCTAAGATATTCTGCAGGCTTCTAAGATCTGGAAAACATCCTGAACAGCATGTAAATCAAGGAGATGATAGTCAGTATTCCTGACTTTTAAAGCCTCTTTGGTGATATATTTAATTCATTCATTTTCTCTGCTTCTGTCTGTCCCTACATAATGTTAGTTAATTGTTTCATCTATCTAATGCACAAGTGTTTGGTGAAATTTAATTAACTGGTATTTATACAGCATGCCTTGACCTTTGTCAGTATGAAAATATATAACTTGCTCTGTTAAAACAAATATGGCAAAATCTTGAACCCAAAGAAACCAGAATATAAAGCAGACCCCTTTTAGTTAAACAGTGTCAGCATAATTCCCCAGTTACAGAAATCAAAGGCAAATGCTTGTAGACTTTAGTCCTGCACCAACAGATCTGAAAATAAAGATAACTTTATTTTTTATCCCATCTTGCTTTTGAATGCACAGCTCCCTGCTTAGCCCTAGCTTGAGAGGATGGGGATAAATCTGCTACTGAGGTTCATAGAAAAAGTAGATTATCTAGTCTCTTTCAGCTGTGTTTCAAACCCAGGCATCGGAGGGAAATAACATGTGTCATTTAAATGGAGACTTTCATTGGAGCTTGGATGGGGGGAGTGCACCCATGTTCATTGCATCTGATGTTTTTGGAAGTGTTTGGTACTGTCAAACATGGTCATCTTCTACACAAGGGGTTCCCAACCCCTGGGCCATAGACTGGTACTGGTCCATAGTCCATTAGGAACTGGGCTACACAAGCGAGCAAAATTTCATCTGCGCATGTGCAGAATCTAGGTAGCTCGTGAAACCACACCCTGGTGCCCAAAAGGTTGAGGACTGCTAACTTGAAAGAGTTAGGAGTACTATTCTCTGGCAGTTTGCTCCTACCTGAGAAGACTGCTCTAGTTGGTATTAGCAGAGGAGAAAAAGAAAAGCCCAGGCCTACCTCAGTGTGGGCCTAGTCTCTTCCCACATATTACTTAGTGCCTCTGTGAAATTACTATGTGAGAACACCCATCAATTTGGAGATATCATCAGAATAATTGGGACACTGAATTATGCATCATTATCCCAGGTTCAGCTGGGGATACAGTGGAAGTCTTGAATTTGCCTAGAGGCCGTCTGAATGGGGAAGAACAAGCTCAGATTAAATCAGCAAAGTGGAGTTGCTGGTTGTCAATAAACACCTCACTCTATTTAATTTCAGTCCTTGTAGCTGCTTTTAACTGAAGTGCTCTATCTCAGAAGGAGCTGATCTATGACTTTGGATCTTGGATCTTTCTACAAGCTGGCTCTGCTTTAGCTAATATGTCAATTGTTGTTCTACCTGGACTGGAAGATCTTAGTAGCAATGATTGATTGATTGATTGATTGATTGATTGATTGATTGATTGATTGATTGATTGATTGATTATCTGCTATCAGGTTCTCCAGGATGATTTGTGCCCAAACTGATCCTTTGGGTCTTGGCAAGTTGCATCTATATCCCTGTAATTAAATCTATTCATTGTGCTGCTCGGCTTTTTCTCTTTCCTTCCACGATAACAGTAAATGGGGATCTTATCACCACACATTTGGATAACTTCATTGCACACTATATGGGACTGTCTTTGAATACAACATTGAGCTATGACTGGTACAGAATGTATCAGCCAGACTTCAAGCAGGAAAGAAACTACTGAGCCCAATTCAAAGTGCTAGCTATTACTCTAAAGCAGGGCAGCTCCGGGATAGAGTGTATTTTATTGTTATATATTAAAATGATTGGCATGCTTCCTTTACATCGCTTTTAGTATTGTGTTCCAGCTTTCTGTGGTAGTGATATTAGATGATAGATAGATAGATAGATAGATAGATAGATAGATAGATAGATAGATAGATAGATAGATAGATAGATAGATAGATAGATAGATAGATAGATAGATAGATAGATAGAATGAATGAATGAATGAATGAATGAATGAATGAATGAATGAATGAATGAATGAATGAATGAATAAATAAATAAATAAATAAATAAATAAATAAATAAATAAATAAATAAATAAATAAATAAATAAATAAATAAAGCAGTTTATCTGTGTACAACTAATTGAGGGTTTCACCCCCAAAAAAACTTTTATCATATTCAACACAGGTATATACAGGACTTGGAGATGAAAGAAAAGTTTCAGGGTGGAGTTGCAGTATCTGCTTGTTAGATTACTTTCACCTATGACAGTAGATATTGTTGTTATAAGGGAAAAATTGAAAGACAAAATAATCTTGAAAACCAAACTAATTTTAACACCAAATAATCTTCTTCAGTTATGCTAACCAAGAAAAAGGAAATAGCGCAATTTCATTACAGGAGATGTGCTAAAACCCTGCTACCAGGTGGAAAATTGACAAATGGAGTAGGTCAAACAAGGAAATTGTGTATGAGATGTTGATACTGTAAAGATACCAAGATCTGTACAAGTAACTTCCATTTTAGCATTTGCTTTAACTGGGCAGCACTATTTTGTCTTTTTTGAAACCTTTTTTTTTTTTTTTTTTTTTTACAAAATCTGTAAAAAAAAATTAAAAGATCAACTGCCAAGCCTATTTACAAGGTGGTGCTTATTTTATGACAATGTCAAGGTGGCTGAGGGCCCACATTTCTTGGCAGAAGCAACTCTCTCTCCTTGTTATAAGTTTCCTCTTCAGCTCTTTCTCAAATGCCATACGATCTGCCACTTTGTGTGGACACACTTGAGAAGTTTTTACACATTAACATTTCACTACCTTCTAAATGGCATAAGATAAGTGCAACTTACCTGTCTCTCTGGCCCCACCTCGCTACAGATGTTTCTTTTGGACTTTACTTTCTTCTGAAGTAAAGAGAGTAGGGACAAAAGTCCCAAATTCATTCCCACCAGCCTTGATGGCAGAATTCTTTTATGTTTTGACAAAGAAGAATTAAATATTTCATCCAAACATTTTCTTAAACATTTTCTTCAACTGTGCAACTTTATATTAAATCCAGACTGGTACATACACCAGGAGGAGGAGGAGGAGGAGGAGGAGGATTGGTACACTGGAAGCCACTATTCATTCTTAGCATATTTCCACCAGCATGTAAATCTGATAGATTTAATTCAGATACTTGGAACGGGGTCTATAGCTCAGACTGTATATCTTTGGAGCTTACAGTAAAGAAATCCTTTTGATGAGGAATGGGGACATCATGGAAAAGGGAGGATTTCTTATTTTCAGCCTGGCCTTATCATAAAGAAAGGATTCTCAGTACATTTCTAGCATTCCTCTGTTTTGACAACTACCTCATAATTGTGAGGCATGCTGCACCATTTGGAGCCAAATTACTACACTCTAGCCAAAGAAAAGGTTGTTTGCTGTTGATTTATGCATGTCTAATGTTCCCCACAGTACTTTGACATTTGGAACTGGCTTGCTGAAGAATAAACCATCAGCACTTAAATTGAAATCATTTTATTTACTACAGTTAATGTCATTTCCTCTCCCTCCATCTGAGCTAGGATGACATCATCTTTAGAGTGCCAGCTACTGGAATCAGAGGTTGGCATTTTCAAAGGTGTAGGCTGGGAAGCAATTCTGCAAGCAGAACACCACTTACTTGTTATTTCTAGAGGCACTTCAGAAAGCAGCTGTTAAAAAAATAAAATCCATCCTGAAGGGGGTGGATGAAAAGAGTCTCAGTCAGAGGTTTGCACTGAAATTAGGTGTCACTTCTGAGATTTGCTCGACATTCAGCAGCTCTATGCTCCAGTGGACTTTATAACCCAGTCTGTCCATCTATTTTTTTATAGGCATAGTATGTTAGTTATCAACTAGAGATCAAATAAGGCCCTTGTTTCCTGGTTGTGATAACATTTATGAATTGTAACGTTTTTCTCAGCTGCTTATACATATTTAATTTTTAGTACTATGATGTAATTTGATTGTTGATTGATTTTATGATCGTTTGCAGCCCAGGGTCACTTGTTTGACAAGGGTAACCATTCAAATTGAATAAATGAATGAATAAATGAATGAATAAATTGAATGAATGAATGAATGAATGAATGAATGAATGAATGAATGAATGAATGAATAAATAAATAAATAAATAAATGAATGAATGAATAAATAAATAAATAAATAGCCATTTTCCTGCAACAAATAAAGGAATGAACTCGATTGAATCTCGTTGTCTCATCTCTCGTCAGGCTCAAAGTACCAAGAATGACACATCGAGTTACTTATGAGCAGTTCTTTATTACTATTTGCCTATGGACAGAACATTGCTATACTGAAGCAACTATCTGCAAAACAGTTAGATATACTCTGTGAACTGCTGGTGGGGTGGTCCGCCTTGATCCTCTTCTGGCCTATCAAAGATTCCAAGCTACACTATCTCTTTACTCTCCCAGGACTCCTGCAGACTGCATTCCACTACATCTCTGGGCTTGGGCTTGACAGACAATTACATAAATAAATATAATTCCAAGGTGCCCACAACCAGTGGTTTCAGGACCTGATTGATGGCTAATGTGATTAATCATGTATACATCTTTTCACTGATTACAGAGATCTCTGAACTTGGCCCAAGCCAAGCTGCATAGCTATTAGAGATAGCAGCTGAAAAACCATCAGCATAGTAAAATGATATGTGTTTCCATCTAAACTTCCTGCCCCACAGAGAATGAAAAATAAGATAATGTCTGAATAGCCACAAGCAACTGGCATTTGGTGATATTGGCTAGATTATGAAGAGATGGATCAAAATCAACAGATTCAGATGATCATGAATAATTTATCAAGTAACTAGGCAGAGCAATTTTAGAGCATTCAAATTAATCTCAAATGCAGCAATATTCTACAGATGCATGAATTACATGTCCTATTTCAATGGAACATTAATCTAACTAAAAGTATTTTTCCCCTAATGAACACTTATATTATTTCACTCAACAGTGGACCTTTTCCAGAGATATAGAAGTGGTATAGGAATTTTTTATCTACATTAATGATAAAAAAACTGCCTAACCTGCAACAATAATCTGCAATCATTTACTTACCTACATTTCTTGCCTAAGATGTAAAATTCATGGCTTAGTAATACAATTAATTTTCTTATTAACCATCCTAGATATGTTTTCAGAAGAATGTGTCATTTTCATATACGGAAATAAATAAGTTAATTATACACTCAGGAATGTCAGTTACAAATCATGGTTGGACATGTTATTTCATACTACTAAGCCATTGGAATGGGGAATTTGTTCAAAATTTACACCCAAGTGATGTGCAACTTCGTGGACCTTACAGAAGGAGCCTATAGCAATTTAGGAAACCAGAACAAAAGAAATTGAGACATAGCTGAGTATGCTGGCATAGGAACATAAACCAGTCAAAATCTGTTGCCTTTCCCACATTTTGGAAATACATGTTTCTGAGAACAAGCCCAGAGTCCTTTTTTTCTGACAAGCCAATCCTGAATAGTGCTATTTATTTTTAACACAGTTAAAAATATGGCTGTATTCTCAGCCTTCTGGTGTTAAGGCTGTTAATCCTTCCCATACAATGAGTGAATCAGAACTTCAAAAGGAACAGCACCACCTATTGGTCAAAGTCAGCTATGAGTCCCCTGTAGGGCCTAGATAAGTTTTTAAATGAAGCAAATTATCCGAAAATCCTTAAAATATTGTATATTCCTCTATGAACCAATATTGCTCCTCTGATGTTTACTTATGCTCAGCATAGACAGTTTTTAGAAAGGGATGAACCATTAATGGAAGCTCTCAGTTAGCACAGTGAGAAGTCACCTGTGGATCTGTCAAAATCTTTGGGATGAAACTGAGATTCTACTAATGAGTCTTCAACAGTGGGAAGAGCTTATACACAGAATGCTGAGTGTTATGTCCTGGGACTGCTGAATGACTCAGCAGGCTCAGGAGGCTGTAGAAGGCCCGGGCAATTCACGTGGTTGCCCGGGACCAGACAGGCTATCTCCAGCCTTGTGCGCATGCAAGGCGGGAGACTAGCCTTGCATTGATTGGTTGATGCTGTCCCTTGCAAGGGGCTATAAAAGGCCATGGCGCTATTTTGTCTTCTGTTCTGTTCGTGATCTCAATAAAGACTTGTGTTTGTTACTCCTGCCTCGCCTCGATGTCTCTTCGGCTGAAACAGAACATTGGCGACGAAGGTGAGATCTGCTGCAAGAAGAAACAGGAGAAGCTAGGCTGACTTACCAAAGGAGGCCTGAAGCACTGAGAAGTTCGGTGTCCAGTGGAAGCGATTGCCTCCCAGTACGAAGACGCTGGAGGTGAGCTCGGCTTCAAGGGACCCCTTCTCATTCCTTGCAGCGAGAGGCATCGAAGAGGTTACAGGCTGTAAAGATGTCAAAGCTGGGCCATTTGTCAGATTTTGACATGTCTCACCCTGAGCGCTGGAGTTCTTACGTGGCTCAGGTGGAGAATTACTTTAGAGTTAATAAGATCCAGAAAGACGGCCTCAAAGCTGCTACATTGCTGTGTGTCTGTGGGCAAGAGACTTTTGACATTGCAGAAAATCTTGTAGCCCCAGCACCATTGGAATCAATTGTATACACCGATTTGAAGAGGATGCTGCGTGGGCATTTTGAACCCAAGCTATCAGTAATTGCTTGGAGGCATGCATTTGAGCAGAGAGATCAAAGGCCTGGTGAGTCTGCCGCGGACTTTGTTGCTGCCTTAAGACAAGCAGCTAGGCAGTGTGCTTTCACGGATCTGGAAGAGAGACTCCGGGATCGTTTGGTTTGCGGGCTGCGAAGTCGTGAGCTACAACAGAAACTTTTTGCAAAGGAAGATGTATTGTTCCAAGATGCGCTGAGAGAGATTGCAGCTGAAGAAGCAGCAGGCAGCACTGTGAAGGCCCTGCGGCTCGGCCAGAACCCCCCAGCAGCGGTCTCCATCCATCAAGATGTTGCTCGAGAGGCATCCGAATCAGATCCGGAAGAAGAGGTGGACAGGCTTCAACAGGCCGAAGTGAAGAAGCCTCAAGGGCACAGAGAAAGAGCAGCAGCATCCCTTCGGTGTTTCAGCTGTGGAGGACGCCACAAGCGAACTGATTGCCGGTTTCGCTCCGCTACCTGCCGGGCATGTGGCAGGCAAGGCAAATTGCATCCATCTGTTTGGGTCACCAGAAGGAACGGTCTACAGTAGAATTGCCTCTGAAAGGTATCAAGGTCCCCAGCCAAAATAGGGTGGGCTTCTGTGCATCCCGTAGGGGCATTTTCAAAACTGGGGTTCACAGGCCTCTAAAAAAGAAACTTCGCCTTGACGTGAAGTTGCAAGGGGTTCCCTTGTCGATGGAGCTGGACACTGGGTCCACTCTATCAATCATCTCCTTAGATACCTTTAATAAGGTTTGCCACAGAAGTGGCCTTCGAGTCAAACTCAGGCCTTCAAATTTAATCCTTACTGACTTTCAAAATTTGAGGGTCAGCGTGAAGGGGGAGGCCACAGTCAGAGTGCAGCGTAAGAGTTTCCAAGGACTGCTAGACGTGGTGGTAGTTGGGGGTGATCACACGAGTCTTACAGGACTTGATTGGTTCGAGGCCCTTGGGATCCAAGTGACTGGGCTGCACAATCTGCAAATGTCAGGCCTTGCAGATGTTTGCAAGGAGTTTGCGGATGTGTTCAGTGCAGAGCTTGGTTCATACAAGGGGCCTCCCATTGCCTTACGTTTGGACCCAGCCATCACACCCATTAGAATCAAGCCCAGAAGGGTACCTTTTGCCTTGAAAAGCAAAATAGATACAGAGCTGGACAAGCTGATCCAGCAAGGCATTTTAGAGCCTGTGGACTCTAGTCCATGGGAAACCCCTATAGTCACGCCACTGAAAGCCAATGGAGAGGTCCGGATTTGTGCGGACTATAAATGTACACTTAATAGAGCATTGCAGCAGCATGCCTATCCGGTGCCAGTGGTGAGCCACATTTTGGCCTCCCTCAAGGGGGGGCGGATCTTTGCAAAGCTGGATTTGGCTCAGGCCTATCAACAGTTACCTGTTGATGAGGCAACGGCTGAGGCCCAAACAATTGTGACGCACCGGGGAGCCTTTAAGGTAAAAAGGCTGCAGTTTGGGGTTAATGTAGCCCCTGGCATATTCCAAAGTGTGATGGAGCGAATGCTCCATGGTATTCTGGGGGTCTGTCCCTATTTTGATGATGTCCTCATCGCTGGGGAGTCATCTGTGAACTTAGCTGAAAGGCTGAGAGCTGTTTTGCTGCGTTTCCGCCAAGCAGGGCTGAAGCTGAAGCAAAACAAGTGTAAAATTGGAGTCACCTCCACTGAGTTCTTGGGATTCCGTATCGATGCTGAAGGCATCCATCCTTTGGAATCCAAGCTTCAAGCGATTCAGCAGGCCCCAAGCCCCCAGTCGAAGAGTGAGCTTCAAGCCTTCCTGGGGCTGTTAAATTTTTACCATTCATTCCTTCCCCACAAGGCTGCAGTGGCTGAGCCGTTACACTGGCTCTTGGACAAACAGGCTCCATGGAAATGGACGGAGGTCTATGAAAGGAGTTTCACAGAGGTCAAGGCCTTGCTCTCTTCAAATGCGGTATTAGCCCATTTTAATGAGCAATTGCCTGTGTGCATAGCCTGTGAAGCATACCCTTATGGGGTTGGGGCTGTACTGAGCCACCTCAAGGCTGATGGGACACAAGTCCCTGTGGCCTACTACTCTAGGACTCTCTCATCTGCAGAGCGTAATTATGCACAGATTGATAGAGAAGCTTTGGAAATAGTGGCTGGAATAAAGAAATTCCATGATTTCTTGTATGGCCGCCATTTCACGGTTTACACAGACCGTAAAACTTTGCTGGGTTTGTTTACAACAACAAAACAAACCCCACACATTATATTTCCTAGAATGCTGAGATGGTCAATTTTCTTGTCAGCATATGACTACACCCTGGTTCACAAATCAGGTAAAGAAATGGGCCATGCAGATGGTCTCAGCAGATTATCTCTACAGCAGATAGAAGCAGATCCTGCTCCTGCTCTTCACATTCTTTCCATTCAGGAATTGCCTGAATCTCCCCTCAATGCTAGGGACGTGCTGCAGAAACTGCCACTGATCACATGCTTACACACGTGCTGACATGGGTGTTGTCAGGATGGCCTGACACGTGTCCTGGTGCAGAATTCCAAGGATTCTGGCAAAGGAAGCACGAGCTTTCTACTTTCAAGGGGTGTCTCCTGTGGGGTAGCCGGGTAGCCATCCCGGCCTCATTGAGGACTAGAGTCTTGCTCTCTCTGCATGAGGGACATCCGGGAATAGTCCGGAGGAAGGCACTAGCACGTAGCCACCTCTGGTGGCCTGGGCTCAATAAAGAGATCGAGGCCCAGGTGCATGGGTGCCAAGTCTGCCAACAGTCAAGGCCAGAAATGCCCCAGGGAGGAGACACATACACCATGGTCGAGGGTACACATCGACTACGCTGGGCCCTTTCAGGGGCAATTCTTCCTTCTCCTCATGGACAGTCATTCCAAGTGGCTAGAGGTTGTTCCTGTTTCCTCCACTACTACTGCCAGGGCCACCCAGGTGCTGAGAGGCATCTTCGCCTCACATGGTCTTCCAGATGTCCTTGTCTCAGACAACGGACCCCAATTCACATCTTCTGAGTTTCAGGGTTTCCTTCAAGCCAACATGATCCGGCATGCCACATCTGCACCGTTTCATCCAGCTTCCAACAGTCAAGCTGAGCGTATGGTGCGTACTACCAAAGATGCTTTAAAGGGAATCATTCATGGAAACTGGCATCACAGGTTAGCTGACTTTCTTCTTTGTCACCGCACTACACCTTGCACTGCCATTGGGAAAAGCCCAGCTGAACTCTGCTGGGGTGCAGACTCATCACTAAGCTGGGCAGGTTGCACCCTGACCGGGTGGCTTCACAAGTGTCACAACCGCGGGCACCTAGGAGACTACAGGTGGGCGATCTGGTCTGGGCAGGGAACTATGGACCTGGACATCTCTTGGTGACAGCAGTGGTATGCAAGGTCTCTGGGCCACTGTCATACGAAGTGGCATTGGATGATGGTCGTGTGATCAGACGTCACATTGACCAACTGCGCTGGAGATTGTCCAGCCACTCTTCCGCCCCTGGTTCTGCTCTGGGGGGGGAGGAGGACCACAATTACGATTGTGGACCACAGTCTCTCCGCCCAGGGGGACCTTCAAATGTTCCTGCACATGTTCCTGAAGGGGGTTTTGCCATGGAGGCGGCTCCTGACTCTGGCACAGGCACCGGGTCATTGGGACATGGCAGTCAATCAGTTCCTCAGGCCACTCCAGCTGCTGGTCTTGGGCTCGAAGGGCAGTGTTCCCAGGAGGGGTCCATTGTGGATTTGGGGAATTCCACCCCACCACTGGACCTGGGGAATCCCACCCCACCAAGGAACTCTGGTTTGGGTTTAGCAGATCCAGCCAGTCAGCAATCTGGAGGGTTGCCTGGGTCTTGGGGGCATCAAAGTCCTGGCTTGCCTAGCCCAACAGGCGAGGTGGCACGCCAGGCACCAACGCTGGCTCCAAGAAGGTCAGAGAGGGCAAAGTTTCACCCAAGCATCTAAAGGACTATGTGAGGTTCCTGTCAAGTATTAGGGAGGCTTACTAGTTGTCTAGAACTCTGGACACTCATTAATGGGTGTTCTATTGATACCCTGAAACAATATGAGGTATAAGGGTCTGCCTGTGTGCAGGCATAATTGTGTTAGAATTAATAACATGATAATTGAACAAAAAACATGTATATGTAGGTTGCTTTAAAACTATAAGTATTCACTTATTGTTTTCTCCAAGGGGGGAGGGGTGTTATGTCCTGGGACTGCTGAATGACTCAGCAGGCTCAGGAGGCTGCAGAAGGCCTGGGCAATCCATGTGGTTGCCCGGGACCAGACAGGCTGTCTCCAGCCTTGTGCGCATGCACAAGGCGGGAGACTAGCCTTGCATTGATTGGTTGATGCTGTCCCTTGCAAAGGGCTATAAAAGGCCATGGAGCCATTTTGTCTTCTGTTCTGTTCGTGATCTCAATAAAGACTTGTGTTTGTTACTCCTGCCTCGCCTCGATGTCTCTTCGGCTAAAACAGAACACTGAGGGAAACCTCAGAGTCACCATTTACACCATTTACAGATATGTCTCCAAATCAATTTCAGATATTTACCTTTCCAAAAGTGAGGAGAAATGTTTAAACATCTTATACTGTGCACTTTGGGAATTGGGGAGTTTTGCAGTAATGTCTGATAATTGATTAAACCAGTTCCCCCTACACACATACGGGTACTACAGAGTTTTGTAGTACAATCTATATGTAAAGTCCATTCTGTAAAAGCTATTATTACTTTTGAAACGTTCAACAAGGTTTTGGTTCCAAAAGGCATGAAGCTTGAGGGTTTTGGATATGTTTGGAACCAGGTCTAGACCATGATCTCTCTCTCTCTCTCTCTCTCTCTCTCTCTCTCTCTCTCTCTCTCTCTCTCTCTCTCTCTCTCTCTCTCTCTCTCTCTCATTGAAAACTCTAGGATCTAAGATCACTTAGAGAAAAACCTAGTGAGTAATGCTGCTTGTTTGCACATTCTTGTTGGTCGGCTGGAGGGAGCACTGATGTTCCCTCTTTTCTCTGTGTTTCAAGGTTGGCAGAAATGATGGTGAAAACTGGAAGCAGTGATGTTACAAGTATTTGCAGAGAGTACATACATACAGTTTAGTGCAGCCTTTACTTTCTTTTATTCCCTCGCTCACTCGCTCTTTGCCCCATGATACAGATAGTCCTATGCTCAATATGTTGCTATCACTTATTCATCATCAGCCAAACATATTTGCGCTGCTGCCAACCTGCTTGCCTTACATAAGCAGAATACTCCAAAAATCTCTCATCCAGTTTCACGAAAGTGTTATTCTCTTATGATGAAAGTGTCTGTTTTTCTACCTTTGCTTTAAAGTTTCTTCAACATTTATCTAGGTGGCATTTAAAACTTCATTTTTATTGTTACAAGGTGCCAAAGTGTACTGGTGTTTTTGTTTTGTTTCTTTTCACTTATACAGCGCTCTACAAGCTTCCTGGCTGCCCAGATCTGAGAAAGCCTCACCAGAAAAAAAAAATCCTCACTGGTGGAAGCATGGGAAGCCAAGGAGGCTACAACTTGCCAGAGATCATACAAAAAAAAAATATCTCACACACAAATACACATACACACACCCCTACCTGAGTTACTTTGGAATAAAGCCAACATCAAGGACCCTGCACCATGTCCACAAGATTTTAAACATAATCATCCATAGCAATTTAATTAATCTTCTTTCTCAAAAATGAAAGCCATTTCTTTCCCATCAAATTGATTAAAAAGGCACCAAAACTGTTCAGCACAGCATTATTCTTCATTATGCATAGCTTGGTCTGACCATTGCTGCGGCCTGCTGATTCAAGTCAGGTACTTTTCCAAGTCCACTAATTGTGATTAAGTGACATAATCTGCCAATCCAGCCAAGGAAGAATCAGTCATTGCTACTGGTCGGAGCTCCAGCTCAAGCGGATCAAAATAGCAGGGGCTCAGGAGGAATGGCCAGGGAAAGTTGCCGTTACTTCACCCTTGGCTGCCTAAAGGGGTACATCTGGGCCTGTATGAGCTGATTGTCCTTATTGTAATGGTCTGAGTGGAATAATTATCCCGTCTACACTGCATCTGCTTTTGGAGGTATGGGCTCCAGCTAGCTGAATCCTTTCTCCAGAATGACCTATCCCAAATTGCCATTCCAGGAGCTGTAAGCAAAAGAAAACTTCTTTCTCATATAGAAAGAATGCCATAACCATCCAGATAATTGAGGTACTTTGTATTCAGCATGAGACATACTTCTACAAAGGGTTTGGAATGGCAAGGGTAGCAAAGAGGATGCCACATAAATTTTTAGAAAGGTTCTTCAAAGATATTTTCATTTAGTTCTGTCATTTAATGTTTTCAGTCAAGTTCTTAATTGAGAGTTCTGACTCTGTAACTAATACAAGGCAGAGAACTGGAGCCAAGAGCTGCTCTGTAATAAACAGACCAGGCATGATGCTCTGAGTAATAAGGCACTCTTGCCAATGGGCTGTTTTCTTTTTTCTGTCATACAGATACATCCACGGGCTAGCTAAGGCCAGGGACAATCCATCTTTCAGGCTACTCTGCTGAAGTTTGACCACCCATAGATCTGGGTTTCTGTAAGGCTCCATTTTTGTACAACAGTGAATAAGATCGGAAATTAAATATCCAAACCAATGCAACAATTAATCTGATATCTATCTATCATCTGTCCGTCCATCCATCTGTCCATCCATCCATCCATCCATCCATCTATCTATCTATCTATCTATCTATCTATCTATCTATCTATCTATCTATCTATCTATCTATCTATCTATCTATCTATCTATCTATCTATCTATCTATCTATCTATCTATCTATCTATCTATCTATCTATCTATCTATCTATCTATCTATCTATCTATCTATCTAATTTATTGGCTGCCCATCTTACCACAGGGTGCCTCTGGGAAGCTTACAATATTAAAAAATAAATAAACTAAATAAATAGAATGGTACAAAATTTAAAATATGATAGTTAAGAGATGGGAATGGAAGGAATAGGATGAGCAGGAGGAGGGAGATGGGATCTGATATTAATCTATAAGCCACCTCCAACACAAAGCCCCTCCTTAGGAGCTCCAATCCAACTGGCAGAGCCAGGTCATTAGGCTCTTATAGAAGATCAGGAGGGTTGGAGTGGACCTCACTCCAGGGGCAAGAAGAGGACAGGCACAACAGCAGAGAAGGCCTTTCTGCTGGACCCCACCAGCCGGAATTCCCTGGCTGATGGGGCCTACAGAATGCCTCCTCTGCCAGCACAGTTGGGGGCAGGCCAATCCCAATCAATAAATGAATAGAATTCTCACCTGTTTGAAGAGATTGAAGGTCTCCTGCTCTCCTTATCCTAAGGCTAAATCTTATTTTGGCTCATCCTTAAAGATATAAAAATACAATCAGCACTTGCTAGCAAATAGGGTGGCATGATATTGAGGGAGCCCTAAGGCCACTGAAATAAAGTTGTGGAGGTAAATTGCCTTTGTCTGTTGGAAAAGAAGTCTTCTTCTCCTGGGAAAAAGAGCATTAGTTACTGTAATGCAGACTCAGGTTCCTTGACATCTATCATGATCTTAAATACCTTAGGATGCAAATATAATATATTAACAAAGTAATAAATGGAGATGAAGAATAAAAAAAATAAACTTGCAGGAAAACATGCAACAAAGTAGTGTTTTTTTAACCTCAGCAATTTGAAGATGTGTGAACTTCACCTCTCAGATTTTCCAAAGCTGGCTGAGGAATTCCTTCCATGAGTTGAAGTCCACAGATTTTCAAGATGCTCAGGTTGAAAAACACTGCAACATAGATTCCAAATGTTGACCTTGGAAATCTTGAAAATATAGATTTCTGGGCAGGACAACAAAATGACACCAAGGTAAGGTCAGGAGAACATCTTTGTCAGTGTATTCTACCACCATAGTCTATTACTATGGAGATGATCTTGTTTCCAAACACTTACAGCAATTTGCCTGATGGGGACTGCTAAAAAAATAAAGGAGCCTCTGGAGAAAATATCACATTCTAGATTTAGAAGTGGGCTTTTTGTCTTGGTTTGGCACTGCTTGTTCTTTAAACAATTGAAGGACCACAGGTAAAATCACAAGGAGAGGTGACCACATTTCATGGCCATTTTTTACATTTCTTGTTATTGTTTTACAGAGGAAATGGAAACACAGATTGCTTCTACTTTCATCTATCAGTATCAAACCTTCAAAATAGCCTGATATTATGCATCTAAAAATCAGAGGCAAAATAACTTTGGTCATAGAGTTACCAAGAGTGTCATAACCCCTCAGTTGGTGTTTGATCTAGCTCTCCCAGTAGAGCAGGGTAAATTAGGTCACCAACACTGGCAACATATAAATAGGAAGCTTTTTCACACTAGCAAATTTTCTGTTTACTATTACCTGTCTAACGCACTGCACAGCTTTTTCTTAACCCAATTTTTGAGGAACAGTAATAATATCATTTTTGCAGAGGAAACCTTCCCCTGCGATCTGGAAGATCCTGAAATTCTTCTAGCCCTTACATGTCTTAGATGAACTTTCTATCTATAGCACCTAGTGCCCAATTTTTATAACTCCACTAACTAATAGTAGTCTTTTAGGATTCCACTAATGTACAATTCATTTTTGATGTATTGTATATTATATATTAGTTTTTGGTTATATTTCATCATTTATGTTATATTTTATATATCAAGAATTATATACATATACACATTACAGACTTGCTTAGAAGCTTGGTATTTTAGTTTTTTTCATTCACAAACTAGTAGTCCTGCTAATTAGTTTTAATATATATATTTCTTAGTATTTTGTTACCTGCATTTATTGTGCTACAGTGAATTATTCCATTTACTTGAATTAAATTTAACAATGTTGAATGATTTTTAATTTGAAAGCCTCTTACAATTACTACAAAAAAAAACTGGTCAGTGAATGTAAAATAATGAAAAATAAACAGATAAATAAACAGATAACCCATCCAATTTTAATAGCGTGATTTCGGGTTGATTTCAGTACTGTGAATTATAAATGTGAAAATTATGGCAATTGTCTCCAAAATTTTTCCCACTTTCATGGTTCCAATTATCTCACAACTGGGAATTTGCCCAACTCAAGGTGCTGGTACCAGATGTTTTCTTATGAGTTGTATACAACTCTGTCAGAAATGATGTAGGGTCTTCTGCTTGGGTGGGGGGTTGAACTAGATCTACAAGGTCCCTTCCAACTCTGTTATTCTAATTCTTCTAGAAAGAGTTATGGGATCAGCCAATCTAGTCAGAAATTCACAGAACAGAATCAATGTACTAGCAATCAATCATAATGATGTGGTTGTAATTTTGATGTAATATTAATTTTGAAATACTGCCAAACTCTTTTTCCAGGAAGTGTTAGAGATGTTCACATCTGCTTCCTAGGTGGGCATTTAATTTAGATGGAGGTTTAGGAAAAATGATGAGTGTATTGTGGTACAGGAAGGATGTGGGAATGCTTTTATAAAACTATGAGTGATGTGGGAAGACAGAAACATTCTCAATTGCTCATTATACTAAATGGAGTTCCAATAAAATAACTATCAAGTCACATCTGCATCAATTTAATTAATCTGAAGAACTGACTGATTCATTACACTTATTATGGAGGATGTATATATTAATGTTATTCACCACGATAGCTAAATAGCAGCTTAGCAGATAGTGGTCCATCTCCCATAACTGAACGTGAAGGTTAAAGAATGAGAATGAGCCCATCCTTTCATGCCACATTCTTGGAAAGACTTAGAAGTATCTGCCAGTTTGCTGTTTGAGGGATTCTTAGAATAATTCGGGAAGGCTGACTTTTTTTAATACTGCCAGATGTAGAAACCTAGTAACAATTAACTGGATTGTTAAAAAATAACCATCAGTCAACAGGGAGATCTTGAAGAATTCTCTACACAATAAGCTGTCAAAAAAAACCCACAGCATTTTTCATTGTGATAAGAATAATGTTGCATCTACTTTGATCAGTCTTGAAATGACATTTCACAATGTAAAACAATGTCAACAAAACTGCTTTGGCATTTCAAAAACTTCTCCATTGCCAAGACAATATACCATAGGTAGATCTGCATGTTTTTCCTAAGTACATTCAGAGCCATTTCCAGATTTATCTTTCTTTTTTTAATCCACATAGTTTAGGCATATTTTGTATGCATTTTGGTGCATTAAAAAACTGTCATTTAGGAATTATACATCCTTTATGTTACAGGTGTTTATAAAGCTTCTGCCTGAGTCCTTTTTATACAGATAAAAGGCTGTAAACTGATAGAGGCTACCATCTAACTCAGACTTAATTTTTTATAAGATCACTGAAAGCATAATACTTTGGCTTATTTGCAGCCACTGTAGTGTGCTGCATAACATGAATTTGTGTCAAGGTGACTTTGCTACATGGGAGTTGGGTGGCTAATAAATTTAAATAAATAAATAATATAGGGCATTGTGCAATGTGTCTTAATTTATAGTTTCCCCCTCGCTTTTTTTCAATAATTGTAAAAACTGCTATTTAAACATTTGAAAAGTTGTTAGGAGATAATATAGATTTATTTTTACATCTGTTAAAAATTCAGAGAGCAAAAAGAAGTCTAAAGCTATGCTAATTCTCATTTAATCCTTTGATATTATGCTGTGCTCTTTCCCTCTTGAGCAAAGCTTTTCCAGTTTTTCTTTTCTTTGTCATAAGATAGAAATATTGAAGAGAATATATCATATGAGAGTAGAAACCAGATCATTGAAATTGCCTCAGAATACTTTTATCATTTATAAAAAGGAAAATTTCCAGGATCATGGAAATAAATATTAAAATTATTTATGCTTCATTTAGATATGTCTTTCAACATTTTTGAAACTGGAATTTACAATCGTATAACTTCTCAGCAATACTAGTTTCTATGGAGTTAAAAAAATAAATTTGCATAATCTCCTGAGACTTTGATTATTCATTCTACCCCACGCCTAAGTGTTTTATATACAAAAAGATTATTCAAAATAGTATCCAAATGAAAATATGTTACAAAGAGTCCATCCTTGTAATAGTCAGAAAACATGACTGTAAACTATTTTTCTTGGCCTTTTTTATGAGAATTGCTTGGTGGAGCTCAGAAGTAATTAAATTTGACAGGTGTTGAGGAGTACTGGCTGGTATATAGAAATTCAAATTCATACTTAATGATTTTTGCGAACTCTTTTCCTCATAAGTTCATAAGAGCACTAAACATTCAGTGCATAACAGGATCATCTGCAGTACTCTATAAAATATTAAAATTCTGCATATATGATGCAAGCAAAATTCTGTGTCAAGGAAACTGAATCCTATTATCTATACATGTCTGAACGTATGTGTTCAAATAGATATATTGAGATCAAATATAATGTTTAATTTTATCTGATTTGCTTTGGTTTTGCTACTTATGGGGGAAAGAAAAAGATTAGATTTCTGAATCTAATTCAATGGTCCTGTTGGCGTCTAAAGTTTTAGGAGATAATGTTCATGGTTTTTCAAGCATATAACACCTAGAAAAGATCAGAAACCTGTTGGGGGTTCATTTCAGAATTGAAAGCTGAAGTTCTGTTTTGCTAGATGTACAATTCTGCACTTCTCTTTCATGGGCTGGTGCCCCAAATTATATTCTGGTAATAAGTTTATCATCTTCTGTAACATTTATCCTATTTGCTTGTGATACCATGACTCGGAGCATGTTCTCAATTTTGTTCTATTTATTATTTGCTTCCAGCAGTACACAATACAGTAGACAATATCTTGGAACTGACAGAGCAAGGGTTCCTAGCATGATAGAAAGCAAAACAGCTGTGTTGCTATTGTACTTGTTCTTAAACAAATGTTTGGGTGTTGGTTTCTTTTCTCTCTATTAGATCATTGGCAACCTAGCTATGTACTAGATCCAAAATATGCTGCTTGAGGGCAAAATGATTTTGGTGTTTCTGATCTCTAGGTTATTACTAGTTACATGCTTTCAAACCTTATGCTTTATAAAATTTGGCCTACTAAAAGTGTGCATATGGCCCCAATATATCGATTTTAGGCACAGGATCATCCCCAGAGTACCATGGAGTCTTTTTCTTTGTTTAAGGTAGAGGGAATTGGGAGATTTTGCAATATATTTGAATGCTCTTCTGGAATGAAAGATCTTATGCAGTACTGGGTTTCTGAAGACACTGAAGATGAATTGAAACTTGGAGAATGGATGGATGGTATTCAAAGCAAAGAGTATATTCTGAGTCACTAAAAATTAATAGGTAAAATCCAATATTTTTTTTTACATGATGCATTCTTCCTCACAATTGTCATGAAATACATTCACTAATTCTCGACAGATGTGAGAACTACCTAGCAGTGATACCTGTCACCTAACACTGGAGTAGATTTGGTTAGTTTTTGACCCACTAGAAAAGTATGATGACACAAAAATTTGCTGTCCCAATCACTTAGCCCTATTCTGCCTTGGTGATGAGGTCTCAGACAAAGAAGGCTCTGTCTTACACTTGTTAATGTGGAAAGAGTTAACAAAACAAATATCTGGGTTTCATTTCTCCTCACCCTAAAACCAGCCAGCAGGAAAACATCCACCAATCACTCTCCTTAATGTAGGATGGGAATGGGGTTTGAGATGAGGAGAAGGTGAGTTCTAATGAATGGGTAGAGTGGCAAATTTAGTCAATTGTCAAAAATCTGGTTTAAATGAGTACTTTCAAAAGATTATCACCTGATATTGAAATACTTACTTCCTACTACAGGAAAAAAAAAAAGTAAAGGTTTCCCTGTCAGTCATGTCTGATTCTAGAGCATGGTGCTCATTTCTGTTTCTTGGCTGTGTTCTCCAAAGACAATTTCCATGGTCTATACACCAAAGGTGCATGGAATGCTGTTACCTTCCCACTGAAGTGGTATCTATTAATCTATTTGCTTTGCATGCTTTCAAATTGCTAAGTGGACAGGAGCTGGGGCAAGGAACGGGAGCTCACCCCATTGTGCCAAGCTCAGGTCTCAAACTCAATCTGTCAGCTCTTCAGCTGACAAGCTCAGGATTTTTAACCACTGAGCCATCATACCCCACTACAGTACTAAATGCATTTAAAACTGACAGGCAGATAAGAAGGGATTGCAAAGTGAAGAAGAAAGAAGTTCCTCTACTACAATGAGCAAATTTTGGGACATTTGCATGCCCATTCTACTGCTGTCACTCCCTAACCTTGGCATCCTATGGCAAAATAATCCGGAAGGTGGACAAATGGAGGGGAGAGCAGGGAAGCCTAGTCTTTTCCCACCAAATCCTGCATCCCACAAAAAGAATAGAATAGAATAGAATAGAATAGAATAGAATAGAATAGAATAGAATAGAATAGAATAGAATAGAATAGAATAGAATAGAATAGAATAGAATAGAATAATAACTTTATTGTCACTTTAAATGTACACTAATTAACATACATTAAAATGAGATTTCATTGCATACAGCTTTCAAAGGGTAACCACCTCCAATATACACTGTATAAACATGACAAAAAATAAAATAAGTTATGCATATACCCACATATACACACATATGTGGCCCAGAGAAACAACACAGTCTTCTTCAGATGTATACATATACATCTCCTAGATCTCCTAGATGCTTCAAGAACAGAACTAATGAAATTTTATATATATACTTGCTATCAGGTAAACACATAGACCCTTAGTATTCAAATAAATCTGTAGGTCATCTCAACTATAAATGCTAGTGTATAATAAATGCTTCTGCTTAATTCAAAAATAGAACTCAGAATGTTAGGAACCACATGATATGCATTTGCTAAAAACACTCATTTATATTCTCTGGATTCCTCATGGATGCTTGTGTAATAAGACCTATTAAACACCACTGGGCATTAAAAAAATAAAGTCTTGTTTCAGTAGACTTTGTTTTCTGGTGATTTTATGAACAATTTTATTTTCTTGGCAATAGTTTAGAAGTGATTTGCCAGAATAAGTAGTCTTTTGAAAATGGCATCTTCATGCCATGGTTAGTGGGACAGGAAGATAACCCAATAAATCATTTGGGAAAAAGATATAAACTTCTTTAAGTTCTTCAGCAGGATGTGAACATAATAAATAAATCAGGATTTGTTTTGTCAAGTCTAATTAGGAGTGTCATCCATGTAAAGAAATCTTAGGTCAATTAATTAAACAATTTTGTAGCAATTAATTGATTAGTGCCTGAAACAACATATATTCTCATTTAACTAAATACTTATTTGAAGAAAAAAATCTGTTGAAGGTGACATATTGGAAGAAGCATTCCTCCTTGTGTGAGTGAAGAATGTTTATTCTGATTCCAAATGACATTTAAATTTGTCCTTACCATCTGGAGTTCTAAAAAAAAAAAAAAAGTAAGGGTTTTTCCTCTAAAAATATCCTACTCAGTAAATCGTTATGTATATGGGAGCATATATCCTATTATAAATATTTTAATCAGCTACTATAACCTATTAATTAGTTAGATTGTAGGCTGAAACCATCTTTTCTGGAATTAGAAATATAAATGTATCAATACATCTTGGAATATGTTTTCAGTTGTATTAAAGACTGAAAAAATCATATTTGTAAGAGATAAACTGTTAACTATAAACATATCAGTATGTCTTAAAGCAGGAATTATAGATGGGTTGAGAATTGACAAAATATGATTTCATAACTGACATAACATGACTTTATAATTCCAACTTCACCAGAAGAAAAATCTATGGATGCGAGCAGTGCATCAGACTTACAAATTACAAGAAAAGTTGATCTGAAAGGAATAAATGGGAAACTGCTTAGACCAAGCATACTTGCCGGGTGGAGATTAAAAATGAAGAAATGTTCAGTGTTCTGAAATGACATTTTAATGCCAATAGATCATAAATATTAATGTCATCAAAACCAGCAACCAGGTGTAGAGAACTGATGAAAACCAGATCATTCCGTTAAAATGTCATCAAAGATCATTGCTATTTTCTGATTTGATGGTTGGATCTAGTATATCATTGATGAAGCATTGTTCTCGATTCAGCAAAGAAACAATCAGTTTAATGGTGGCTGACTTTCAGTAAAACTCTAGATGAGTGCTGAGAAGGAATAAACAAGAGGAGGAGATCAACCTCTCTTCAACCATCTGAATGAAGGTGGTATTACTTGGAAGGTTTTTTCCCCCCACTCTTTCCACTTTCCAAGGTCTGAGTTGTCATTAATCCTTAATGGCTCATACAGTCCTTCAAGCTTATGTCCACACTCCTTCATAACAAAAGTATTTTTTGTGACAACTATCTCCTTAATAAAGTATCCAAATTTGAATGTCCTACTATGATGTGAAAGAAGTTTTCAGGAAGGAATCCATGGGGCTCTCAACATAGAATTTTCAGTGGCATTTTATACTAACACAAATCCTCTCCTCTTCTTTACACTTGCCTAATTGTGAGGGAGAGTATTTCAGCTTTCTCAAAGAGAACTTTGGTGTCCATTTTCCAGAAGCACTGGTCAATCTCTTCGCAACATTGGTCAGGATTCAGAGAATCAGGTTAGTGGCATCAACAGCAGAGGAAGCCCTTAGCAACTGCTCATCCCTAATACTACTCATGTAAAACAGATGGGGGGAAGAGATAATTTAGGATTTGGTAACCCACAGCCCAAGAATCACTGATTGCTCTTGAATAATTTCAAATCAAAGCTGCAGCTTTGCACCACTGTTTGGTAGAAACAACAACAAAAGGAAGGAATCTTTTAGACATAGCACACAAAGAAAATGAAGTAAAAATAATCTCAGCCCCTTCAAAACACTGCTCCAGTAATACTGCCCCATCTATTTTGGTTAGATCAAGTGAAGCCCTTGCTGATCTCCCATCCCATTTTTAAATAATTTTACTTCCAGCCACATTTTCTTTGTTCCTCACTGAAAGGTTTAGTTACACGATGCCCCTTCCATTTGGAAAAAGTGTTTACCAATGAAAGAAGGAGACATTTATTACCAATTCCCATGCAGGGCATCACTCAAGTATTCTAGAGTCTAGAACAGGCATGTCAAACTGCCGGCCCGTGGGCCATATGTGTCACGCCGAAACCGCACCCACCCCATTACCAGCAATGGGGAAAAAGTCGTGATACGACATGCGACGTCACGTGATGTCACGAGTTTGACATGCCTGGCCTAGAAGAATGTTCTATACTCATGAATGGTCTTTGGGGCACAAAAGGAGTTATTTGGGTGAAGGAGGAACTGGAGGAAATAATTCCATCATCCTTACTCTCCCCCCCCCACACACACACACACACCAAACATAAGCATCTCATGTGTGGAATTCGAGCCTCCCAGATTCTAGGTCCAAATTATGATCTGTTCAATTTGCATTCTCCTTTCACTTCTGTTAGAAGCACTAATCCTCATCTGGAATGGCAAATGTCTTGCGGTTCCTCTGGTTACTTCATATTTTCTATAGACGCAATAACATTGACACTGAATGGCACTGCAGGAATTCCACAGCACTCAAGCACTCAATTCAAGTGCCACGAATTAACATTAGTCAGGTGACCCTGCTAACAGAGATGTACACATCCAAAATGATTGACCATAACTGAACAGGAGAGATGAATGTAGTATTAGAAGTAGCACTTATTTTAAGTACAGCACATTTTAAGTACAGAAATCTTAAAAGTGGACTTGCTGCAACCTTACTTTGGCTCCTTTGTAGCCTGATTTTCTCTCTGTCTTTCTTCCTGTCTTTCTCAGAACATGTTTAACCATGTATTGCCATTATTTCAAGGTAACCTTTTTCTCCCCTTCCAGTTCTCTCCTTAAGCACCATTATATTAAAGAGCTGGCTTTGATGAACTATTCATTTCACCTCAGAGTTTCAATGACAATTTTCAGAACAAAATTCGTTAGACATCATTGCAGGTAATGGAATCGAAATAGGCGGAATATTATTTCCATATAAATATCTACAGCACTTGTCAGGTTAGCATAAGAATGAAGACTCAACCTGCAGAGTAGCAAAAATATACTGTGAGCTGTTACCAATGCAACATAATTCCTATGGAAGAATGTTAAGGAGTGTTTTGAGAGAGATAAATTGCAGATTGAAGATGAATTGAAAAGGCAGTCTGAGATGCCTTATTTCTGCACAAAAAAAGGACTTTTAAATCATAAAACAGATTCAGAGCTGATCCTTCTAAGATCAGAGGTAAAATGAGTCAGTTGCTCAGGCAGAACAGTTTGAGGTGGACTCCTTCAGTCTCCTGGTGAGCATTTGCACCCAGCACAGAAGGAATGTCTATGGAGATTCTCAGTCATCCAGGTCATATTTTCCAAAGATGGTCATTAGCACTCTTTCTGAGAATCATTGAGGCTACTTGGAGATTTATCTGTGCCCTCAGCATCACCTGAATAGTGCATGCACCCATTTGACTATTTAGGTGACCCTGAGGGCATAGATAAATCTCCAAGTGGCCTCAACAACTCTCAGAAGAGTGCTATTGACCAGATGACTACAGGGAATATAAATCCTTCCATTCTTCACCATCATTCAGAACTGAAGAAATTTCTTGGATGAGAAGCAAAATGTCTTCAAGCAAAAAATAAAGTTCAGTTGCCTTTTGAAAAACAACATTTTGCCCATCCTGGGCAGTAAAACCTCTTGAATCAACCCTTGTGATCTCATAAATTCTGCCTTTAATCCATGAATTTACTTTCTAATCACTTAAGAAATTTGTTGCCATTGAAGTAATCTATTAGGAACCATCTATCATCTCTCTTTCTGCATCCTTTTTCCCATTTTTAATCAACCCTTTCACTCTTTTCTTTTACCTTTTTGAAATAATTTTTTCTCATTCTTCTACCTCATACAGCAGACTGACAGGGAAAGGAGAGAGAGCTGGTGCCAATGTCTGGAATTAATTAATCTCAAAGGGGTTATAAAATTTGACTGATAGTAGCAAGAATATAGACTGTGGATAATTTCTAACATCAAGGTATTCATTTGGAAAATATTTGGTGACTTTTACTCAACTCCTATTGTGATCATTGCAATATTAAATTTCTCAATACAAGTGTGTAAATCAATCCAAGCCACACAGTTTGAAGTGTGGCATCTGTGTAAGGAAAATCATAAGAATGGAAGATCGTCTTGTTTTAATAGAATTGCTTTAATAGAATTGCACAAGTGATGTCATCAAGTAGTTTTGTGTTTAACTCACATGTAGTATTAGTAAATCAATAACTTACCATTTTGTGGAATGAAATCACTGCTTTATAAACTATAGGATCAAGTAACTATATTTGATTCAAGGGCTAGTTAGATAAGGCTACTTTGTGAGATTTCATGCAAGAGAATTTTGTCCTCATGGATCCATACTTGTTTTTCTCCATCTATTAGAATGTCCAAAGGTTCTTCAGATGTACTGTATGTTGGAAATATAAACAACATGTTGCAACATTTTATGTTTAATGGACATATAAAAGGTTAAACAATAATACTTTGATACAGAGGATCTTAAAGATTAATATTCAATTGAATCCAGAACTTTTTCTCTTAGGATTAATGAACAAATAGAAAAAAGCCATGAAAATTATTTCAATATATGACCACAGCAGCAAGATTACTGTATGCACAGAGATGGAAACATTTGACAGTACCAACTGGAAGAATGGCTGGTGAAGTTAACAGATTTTGCTGTCAGTTTCTTTGTTTAGAGAAAAGACATCTATACTTATTAGTCACTGGAAGCCTCTTATGGACTTTTTGTGTAAAATTGGAAAAAAATGAAATTGTGACTTCATATATACTTATAATTGCTGTGAAGAATATTGGAATCTACTTCATTATGCTTTTTTTCTTTTCTATTTTTCTTTAATTTGTTTCCTTTTCTTGCATCCTTTGCTTTTTCTCTGATTTCCTTTTCTTTCTTTCTTTTCTATTAGCTTGTGTTAGCTTTTATCTTAATTTGGACTAAACAAGTTCTAATGGTGCAAAGTTGGAGAAGGGGCCCAGCTGGGCACCATAATGAAGTGGTGCTATTGGGTTGGTTTCAGTAGTTTGAATGCTACAAGTATGTAGTGATCACCTTTTGTCTTGAGGAATTTAACGATGGCAGATGAGTTCCTCTGTGCATTTTCAGTGACATAGTCCCCATGGGGTTTCCTACTGTTGGTAGGTACAGTGTAGTAGAACTACTCCCAGATACTTGAAACAGGAGACCTGTTGTCCAGCACTTTAAACATTACTCTATATTGACCCTTTTTTAGGATTGATCACCTACAGTAATGTATGGTGTAATGTATTGGCCACAACTGTTTTAAATCACTTGCTTAATGTCTGACCTACATTGCTGTATTGTTTAACAGTTGCTGTTACTGAAAGCCAGACTGGCTGTCTCCAAGCTGATAATGAGGTTTGGGGCGGGAAACTGTTACTTTAAATCTATTGGTTGCCACCTAGAGGCTAACTGTATAAATAGCTATGCAGCAGCCTTTAGGGCTGCTTCTGTTCTGAGTTAATAAACTTGTGTTGTTTGAACACTCTGCCTCATTCAATGCCTAAAGAACCGAAGATATAACAGTGGCGACGAAGATGGGATGTGCTGCTTCATTGAGAAAGCTTGAAGTCACTAGGGGGTGAGGTCAGCACAGAGCCTGACAGGAACTACATTCCCCCCCCCCTCGGTCTGCCAGCAAGCCACGCTGGAGACCACCATGCCCTAAGGATCCGTCCTAGGGCCTACACAGAAGCCAGCAGCGCAAGGCATTGAACGAAGATACAAATGACCATGGTGAAGGTCGGGAAGCTCGAAGAATTCGACATAACTCACCTGGAGAGATGGGCGTCCTACATCTCCCGCGTTGAAAATTACCTCCGTGCCAACCAGGTTGCCGAAGATGGATTGAAGGCCGTGACACTCCTCTGCATGTGCGGCCTCGCCACCTTCGACATTGCAGAGAACCTGGTTGCCCCAGCGTCGCTCGAGTCAGTCACCTATGTGGACTTGAAAAAAAAGCTCCGAGACCACTTCGAGCCCAAGTTATCCATGATAATGTGGAGGCACGCTTTTGAGCAGTAGGAGCAACAACCCGGCGAGTCTGCAACAGAATTCATTGCCGCTCTTCATCAAGCGTCCCGACTCTGCAATTTCGCAGATTTAGAGGAGAGACTACGAGACCGCTTAGTCTGCGGACTCCGGAATCGAGAGCTCCAACAAAAACTGTTCACTAAGGAGACTCTCTCACTACAAGAGGCCTTGAAGGAGGTCATGGTGGACCAAGCCTCCGGAGGGGCCGTTAAAGCTCTGCGGCCCTCCAAAAGCGTGCCAAGCACTGAAGCCGTCCACCACGAGGACGCCAAGTGGATGGAAGACACCGACTCAGACTACGAAGTCGACCAGCTACGAAAGTACCCGGAGAAAGGACCGCAGCCAGCTGGGAAGGCAGTTCCGTTCCTTAAATGCATGGGCTGCGGAGGCCGCCATCAACACACGGATTGCCGATTCCAAACTGCAACGTGCCAGGCCTGTGGCAAGCCAGGCCACATTGCCGCCATCTGCTGAGGTCGTCAGAGGGACCGCCCAAAAGAAGACGTGTTCAGGAAAGGTACCGGGGGCCCGGATCAACACTGAGTAGGGTTCTGCTCCAGCCGAAGGAGTGTATTCCGCACTGGTGCCCATCACCCCCTAAAGCAGAAGCTTAGACTACAGGTCAAGCTTCAGGGAGTTCCATGCAAGATGGAACTGGACATGGGCTCAGCCATGTCCATCATTTCACAAGGAACATTCAGGCACCTATGCCATCGTAGCAACAGATGGGCCAAGCTCCGACCGTCTAATCTACTACTCACAGACTTCCAAATCTCCCGAGTGGTGGTCAAAGGTGAAGCCACAATTCTGGTGGAATTCAAGGGGTTCAAGGGGCCATTAGATGTCATAGTGGTGGAAGGCCAATGCACGAGCCTCATAGGGCTCAATTGGTTTGATGCATTGGGCATTCAAGTAACCGGCATTCACCGAACACAAGCGGCAGATCTTCCTGCAGTCTGCCAAGAGTTCACAGATGTTTTCAGTTCTAGTCTAGGGGAGTACAAGGGTCCTCCAATCGCCCTCAAGCTTGATCCTATGGTAACTCCAATACGGATCAAGCCTCGTAGAGTGCTTTTCGCATTGAAACCCAAAATTGATGCAGAGCTGGATAAGCTAGTGGAACAAGGGGTATTGCAGCCCGTAGACAGTGGGAGACCCCCATAGTAATGCCATTAAAGGCCAACGGGGAAGTGCGAATATGCGCTGACTATAAGTGCACCCTCAACAGGGCACTTCAACAGCACGCGTAACCTGTGCCAGTTGTCAGCCATATTTTGGCATCATTGCAAGGAGGCCGCGTGTTTGCCAAATTAGATTTGGCACAGGCCTATCAACAACTGCCCATGGACGAGGCCACGGTGGTAGCCCAGACCATTGTCACCCATAGGGGGGCTTTTAAGGTTAAGCGCCTACAGTTCGGGGTGAGTGTAGCCTCAGGGCTATTCCAGGGAGTGGTGGAGCGCACGCTCAAGGGAATTCCAGGGGTTTGCCCCTACTTCGATGATGTCCTCATTGCTGGGGAATCGGTTGAGATTCTGGCTGAACGGCTTAAGGCGTCCTTCATCAGTTCCGTGATGCGGGACTTAAACTAAAAAAAGAAAAGTGCAAGATTGGGGTAGAGTCAACCGAGTTCCTTGGTTTCCACATCGATGCCAAAGACATTCATCTGGCGGAATCCAAATTAAAAGCAATCCAGCAAGCCCCAAGGCCTAAGTCAAAGGGAGAGGTTCAGGCTTTCCTAGGCCTTTTGAATTTTTACCATGCCTTCCTCCCAAACAAGGCCGCAGTGGCAAAGCCGTTACACCGGCTCTTGGATAGACAAGTTCAGTGGCAGTGGACCAGTGTCCACGAGAGTAGCTTCCAAGCAGTCAAATCATTGCTGTCGTCGAACTCAGTTCTCACTCATTTCAGTGAGCAGCTGCCTGTCTGCATTGCGTGTGATGCATCCCTGTATGGGGTTGGGGCTGTGTTAAGCCACTTAATGGCTGATGGGAGGCAGAAGCCCATCACGTATTACTCCAGGACCCTATCGTATGCAGAGCGCAACTACGCACAAATTGACAAGGAGGCTCTGGCCATTGTGGCCGAGTTAAAAAGTTCCATGACTACTTGTATGGCCACCAGTTCCCGGTCTTCACGGACCACAAGCCACGCCTAGGGTTTTTCACCACAAACAAACAGACACCTCAGATTCTGTCTCCTCGAATGCTGAGGTGGTCTATCTTCCTGTCAGCCTACAGCTACAGGATGATTCACAAACCGGGCAAGGAAATGGGCCATGCAGACGGCCTGAGCAGGTTGCCCCTGCCACATGTGGAGCCAGATCCAGCTCCAGCTGCACGCATCCTGGCTATCCAGGATTTGCCGGAATCTCCCCTTCACACTGGGGACATAGCTGCTGAGACAGCAACTGACAAAAGGCTGAGTCATGTGCTAAACTGGGTACACACAGGATGGCTGGACAAATGTCCAGGGCCAGAATTTCAGAGTTTCTTCATGAGAAAAGTTGAGCTTTCAGCTCATAAGGGGTGCATCCTTTGGGGAAGTAGGGTCATAGTCCTGAGCTCTTTAAGGCCCAGGGTCCTAGAGTCTCTGCACGAGGGTCATCCAGGAATAGTCCAGATGAAGGCACTTGCGAGGAGCTACCTTTGGTGGCCAGGGCTAGATAAAGTCATCGAGGCCCAAGTACATGGTTGCTACATGTGCCAGCAATCCAGACCGGAGATGCCGCAAGCCCCTGTCCACCGATGGGAGGACACATACACACTGTGGTCAAGAATCCACATCAATTTTGCCGGGCCCTTTCAGGGACAGCTGTTTTTAATAGTGGTAGATAGCCATTCTAAATGGTTAGAGGTCACACCAGTCCCTACTATGACTACTGCCAGGACCATCCAGGAACTGCGCAGAATCTTTGCAACACACGGACTTCCAGACGTGTTGGTCTCTGACAATGGGGCTCAGTTTACCACTTCTGAATTCGTCTTTCCTCAGGGCAAATCTAATACGGCATGCCATGTCGGCTCCCTTTCACCCAGCCTCAAATGGCCAAGCGGAACGCATGGTCCGCACAACCAAGGAATCATTAAAACAGATTGTCACAGGGAATTGGCACCACAGACTGGCAGATTTTCTACTCTGCCAATGCACAACTCCCTGTACCACCATGGGCAGAAGCCCTGCCGAACTTAGATGGGGCCAACGTTTGATCACCAAGCTGGACAGGCTGCACCCCCGACCGGGTTGCCTCGGACTCTGCTCAGCCAAAGGCACCTCGGAATTTGCAAGTGGGTGACCGGGTTTGGACCCAGAATTACGGGCAAGGGGCTTTGTGGGTGGCAGCCATGGTTGTTAAGGTGTCAGGACCACTCTCTTATGAGGTGGTCCTGGAAGATGGGCGAGTCATTTCCCGGCACATTGACCAGCTGCGTCGGAGGGTAGCGAACCAGTCACTGGCTCAGGCCTCTCAAGAGGGCCGCATGCAAGGGCCATGCGACAGCGGCCCAACTGAGGAGCTTGCATGCTCCAACAGAACTCTTACTCAAGGAGACGGGGAAAAGGCCGTAGGAGAGCTTCCCCCGGACAGACAGACAGTATCTGCTGAACAGGACCGGCAAACTGCGCTGAGGGACAGCCCTGCGGACTTTGCTGAACAATTGGACTTTGGTTTGGGCCAACCGGGACTGGCCAACCAAAGGGACCCGAGTCAATCTGACTTCACTGGACCTCAGAGTTCTGGCCTACCCAGCCGGGCAGGTGAGTGGGTAGACCAGGAGACCCCTGCAACCCCTAGACGTTCAGAACGGTCAAGAAGGCCGCCTAAATATCTGCAGGACTATGTCCAACAATTGAGAGTTTGAGCCATCTAGGGGGAAGGGGTGTAATGTATTGGCCACAACTGTTTTAAATCACTTGCTTAATGTCTGACCTACATTGCTGTATTGTTTAACAGTTGCTGTTACTGAAAGCCAGACTGGCTGTCTCCAAGCTGATAATGAGGCTTGGGGCAGGAAACTGTTACTTTAAATCTATTGGTTGCCACCTAGAGGCTAACTGTATAAATAGCTGTGCAGCAGCCTTTAGGGCTGCTTCTGTTCTGAGTTAATAAACTTGTGTTGTTTGAACACTCTGCCTCATTCAATGCCTAAAGAACCGAAGATATAATATACAGTATATACAATACTATTCCAAGCTTATTCTCTCTGTTGTTTACTTGATGGTATTAGAGGTTTAGCTATTTTACTTTCAGCCAGTTCCTAATTGCTCCAAGCATGGAATGTTTATAGCAGCCACCTACTATGTTGGCATTTTCACTGAGCTGTCTGTTGAGACCTGATTCCTTTCTTCTTCAATCACTACCACTATATCCCATTACTGTTTACAGAAGCATGTTGTGCCAATGGGCTCCGCTATCCACATGCTTACATTGAACTGCATTTACCATTTTGCTCATAAATCACTTTCTTGTCCTTTTGGAATTCATGATGGTTGTCTTGATCTTAAGCATACGGTATATTCTAACCAGGCAGTTATTGATGTAGATTTCAGTAAGCTTCAGGCATCCTGGAAAGATTATATTTTATATTTTATATTTATATTATATTTCAACTTTTGACTCTCATTTTTTTTTGGGGGGGGGGATTTTCTCTTTTGAATTCTAACAAAATTCCATTGGATTATATCTATTGTCCAAGAGTGGTTTTGGGGTATTTTGGCAAAATCCATGCTTTTGGTTTTTTGATAGTTGATAGCTGATAGTTTTTTGATAGCTCAGGGGTCCCCAACCCCTGGGCCATGGCCCACTACTGAGCCATGGCCTATTTGCAACTGGGCCATGGGCCGGTACACATGCGCACACAGCTTGACTTTCACAAGTGGCATGCCGGTGCACATGCATGTGTGTGCAACTTGACTTGCACGAGTGGCGGGCCAGCGTGCACACGCAGCTCGATTTTGAGGCTTGACAGCTTGGTTCCCCTCTTCCCCTAGTTTGGCTGCTAAGCCGCAAAGGTTGGGGACCGCTCTTCTAGCTGGTCTTCCTTGCAATACTGTGCTGCTCTCAGTGCTCTTTCAAGGCCAATAGGTGTTCTTGAGAGTATTGCTGCATAATCTGCACAGAGTAAAACAGAGATGTGTCTTCCAGTTAGTTGAGGAGATGGCCCACTAAGGAGTTGACACAGAAGTTGAATAGGAGTGGGGCCAATATGCAGTTTTGCTTTACACCTTTTTCAGTTCCAATGGCACTGGTGAGATGGCCCTGGGAGTTGCTTCTTACTTTGAGTGAGATCCCTTCATGAAGCATATATATTAGATCATGGGTCGGCCATCCGAAACGTCGGATGAGCCGCACGGACCCGTTTGGCCTAAAAAAAAAAAACCCTGGGAGCCGCGCGTTCGCGCATGCGCGCGCACCCGCGCATGCGCACCCGTTCGCGCATGCGCGCGCGCCCGTTCGCGCACGCGCACCCCCCGCACGCGCACCCCCCGCACCCGCCCGCGCATGCGCGCATGCGCTCGCCAAAATGGCGGAGGAGGCTCCGGAGCCGCAGGTAAGGCCTCAAAGAGCCGCATGCGGCTCCGGAGCCGCGGGTTGCCGACCCGTGTATTAGATGTTGGTCAATCAAGTATGCCTGCAGTTTTTCCCAAAGTTTGGCTCATGTTATGGAATAAAAAGCTGCTTTAAAAATCTATGAAGGTGGCATAAAATGTTCTGGGAAGAATATTTTTTCAATGAGATGTTGGAACATTAAGCACTGGTTGTACATTAAGCACCTTTCCTAAACCCGGCTTACTCTTTTGCAGGTATGTTTTCTTGTTCCAGCCAGTCCTTGAATGGGGATGGGGAAGAATTGTTATGCTCTTCTTTCTGTAGACAAGGTGCTCTGGGAGTTGTTGTTGCAGCCCATTTTGAAGGGACATGGATAATAAATGTCTGATTAGCAATGGCAATTAACACTTTTTGCACTTAATATACTATTACTATATGATAATTGAAGCAACTAGTTATTAAACTAACTATTAAGCAACTAATTATTAAAAATAATTAGACCAAAACAGTCTCCATTGCACAAGACTAGATCCTGTGGGTGTTCATAAAGCTTTCAACCTGCCTCAATCAACAGCAGAGGAATGAAAGGAAGTGGGATGTAATAATAAACTCTATACCTTTTGCAGAATCTTGTTTCTAAGCCATTTGGATAAAAATGGAAGTACTTCTATTTTTTTTTTCTAATTGTTGCCTTAGCAACTTCAAGTCATGTTGACAAGTTGGGGACTTGTAATTGGTATGCAGTAGAAATCGTCATCCACCTGCTAGTATCTCTATGGCAACATGGCTGTCTCTTCCTAGTGATAACATAGAGACACCCTATTTATACTCTTTTTACACTCTTCCCCCCATTAAATATATTTCATCTTCTGAAAGGGACTATAAAATTAACTGCATAGCAATATACACATATAAAGTCTCCTTCATGGATCATTAGCTTGCAATGATGAAGGACTTGTTCTCTGGAAACCGTAATAATGAAACTAAAGCTTAAATATTTTGGACACATAATGCAAAGGAAAAATTTTTGGAGAAGACCCTGATTGTGGAAAAGCTAAAAGCAATAGACAAAGAGGCTATCAGGAATCAAGCTCATATTCTCACTGATATCAAAAGCATGCATTTATAAGAACTCAAAGAAACATTTGCTAACAGACAAATTATTCATCAGATAACAGAGTTGGAAGTATCTGAACAATTGAACCACCACAAAATAGTCTACAAAAAGCTGGACGTGGGATCTTTTTTAACTGTATCCCAATGTAAAATGAAAAGACCTAATCAAATAATAATCTTAGAAGATGGAATTAACGTTTTTTAATTCTGAGCAAAAGAGTTTCAGATAAGCTTTTCCTTTGCTCTCCACTGGCTCCCTAGGTTTCTGTGAGAGTGGATTTTCAAGATCTACCAACACAGACTTTTTCATGGCATGTTTTACAATCTAGAATGAAATCTGCTAACAACTTTTCTGGTTAAAAAAACCCCACAGTGATGAAGATTCACCTTAAAAAGAATGTTTTTGAAAGCTGCATAATTTGAAACTGTGAACCTAAGATCATGGGATAGTCACCAATTTGCAGCTGAGACCATATTTTAAAATTATTTTTGGAATGGCTACAAGGGAAGTGGCAAGATCAGGAGGAGGAGGAGGCAGAATATTTGGCCTCCTTTGTAATAATAATAATAATAATAATAATAATAATAATAATAATAATAATAATAATAATAATAATAATAATAATAATAATAATAATAATAATAATAATAATAATAATAATAATAATAATAATAAAAAAGTTGGAAGGGACCTTGGAGGTCATCTAGTCCAACCCCCTGCTCAGGCAGGAAACCCTATACCATTTCAGACAAATGGCTGTCCGGTCTCTTCTTAAAAACTTCCAGTGTTGGAGCATTCACAAATTCTGGAGGCAGGTTGTTCCACTGGTTAATTGTTCTAACTGTCAGGAAGTTCCTCCTTAGTTCTAGGTTGCTTCTCTCCTTGATTAGTTTCCATCCATTGCTTCTTGTCCTGCCTTCAGGCGCCTTGGAAAATAACTTCACTCCCTCTTCTTTGTGGCAGCCCCTGAGATATTGGAACACTGCTATCATGTCCCCCTTTGTCCATGGATATGGTTTGTCTAATGAAGACAAATGAAGTCTAATTAACACATCTATTTTAGAAGAGAATATTTGTAATCTAGGATTGAACTGTGGAGTTCCTGGTGCTCTCTGAGTTTGGTTGTTGTTTTGAAGACATTTTATTACCAAACTAGGTGTTATGTCCTGGGCCTTGCTGAGTGATTCAACAAGGCTCAGGACAGCTGCAGGAAGGCTGCAGAGACCTGGACAGACCACGTGTCTGCCTGGGACCCAGACAGGCTGTCTCCGGCCTTGCGCGCATGCGCAAGGCGGAAGAACGGTCTGCAATGATTGGATGTGCATCACCTTGCAAGGGGATATAAAAGGCCAGTGGCCATTGTTGTTCTTGCTTCTGTTCTGTGAATGTGCTTCAATAAAGAGATCCTTGTTGTGAACCAGCCTCGTCTCGATGTCTTCATTAGAAGAACAGAACATTGGCGACGAGGGTGGGATTCGCCGCAAAGGAAGCCAAAGAAGAAGAAGCTAGGGCCAACTCACCTGAAGGCCTGAAGCGAAGAGAAGCATGGCGTCCAGAAGAAGCAACCGCCTGCCAGTACGAAGACGCTGGAGGTGGGCTTGTCTTCGTGGGACCCCTTCTCCTTCCTTGCGGCGAGAAAGGTCAAAGAGGCTATCGGTCACAATGATGTCCAAGCTGGGCCGTCTTGTCGAGTTCGATACTTCGCACCCAGAACGATGGAGCTCTTAGGCAGCTCACGTCGAGAATTACTTCAGGGTGAACAAGGTCCAAGAAGATGGATTGAAAGCTGCTACCTTGCTATGTGTCTGCGGGCAAGAGACTTTTGACATTGCTGAGAACCTCGTAGCCCCAGCACCACTGGAGTCGATCGCCTATCCAGATTTGAAGAAAATGCTGTGCGAGCATTTTGAGCCCAAGCTTTCCATAATAGCTTGGAGGCACCAATTCGAGCAGCGGGATCAGCGGCCGGGAGAATCAGCTGCGGACTTCGTCGCAGCTCTGAGGCAGGTTGCTAGGCCATGTGAGTTCCAAGACTTGGAAGAGAGGCTCCGAGATCGGCTCGTTTGTGGATTACGAAGCCATGAGATGCAACAAAAGTTATTTGCTAGAGCTAATGTTTCCTTCCAAGATGCCCTGAGAGAAGTTGCAGCTGAAGAAGCAGCCGGCGGCACGGTGAAGGCTTTACGGTCGACCAAGAACCCTCCAGCAGCAGTTCCCGTCCATCAGAAAGTCGTGCAAGAGGCATCCGAAGAAGAATCCGAGGAAGAAGAGGTGGACAGACTTCAACAGTCAGCGGAGAGAAGACTGCAAGAACACAGAGGAAAGACGCCTGCATCCTTCGGTGTTTCGGCTGTGGGGGTCGCCACAGGAAAGCCGACTGCCGTTTTCATTCTGCTGTTTGCCGGGCATGTGGCAGGCAAGGCCACATCGCATCAGTCTGCTTGGGTTGCCAGAAAAATAGGTCCCCCGAAGAGTTGCCTCTGAAAGGTACCAAGGTCCCCAGCCAACACAGGGTGGGTTTCTGCGTGTCCCGTAGGGGGTATTCAAAACTGGGGTTCACCGACCCCTTAAGAAAAAGTTTCACATTGATGTAAAGTTGCAGGGAGTTCCCCTGGCCACGGAGTTGGACACAGGGTCCGCTCTTTCTATTATTTCTGCTGACACTTTAAAAAAGGTTTGTTCCAGGAGTGGCTCACGAGTCATACTCAGGCCCTCCAATCTCATCCTCACTGACTTCCAGAATTCCCGAGTCAGTGTGAAGGGGGAGGCCACACTCAGAGTACAGTGTAAGGAATTTGATGGGTTGTTAGATGTGTTGATAGTTGGGGGTGATCGCACGAGTCTTATCGGACTTATTTGGTTTGAGGCACTTGGGATCCAAGTGACTGGGCTTAACCATCTACAAACTGCCAGCCTTGCAGGAGTCTGTAAGGAGTTTGCTGATGTTTTCAGCCCAGAGCTTGGCTCATACAAGGGGCCTCCCATTGCTTTAAGGTTAGATCCAGCCATCACACTCATCAGGGTTAAACCAAGGAGGGTGCCTTTTGCCTTCAAAAGTAAAATAGATGCGGAGTTGGACAAACTGCTCCAACAAGGCATTCTAGAATCTGTGGATTCTAGTCCATGGGAAACCCCCATAGTGACACCATTGAAAGCCAATGGTGAAGTCCGAATTTGTGCAGACTATAAATGCACACTAAACAAAGCCTTGCAGCAGCATGCATATCCAGTGCCTGTGGTGAGCCACATTCTGGCCTCACTGAAAGGCGGAAAAGTCTTTGCTAAGCTTGACTTAGCTCAGGCCTACCAACAGTTACCTGTTGATGAGGCAACAGCTGAGGCCCAAAATATAGTTACTCACAGAGGGGCTTTTAAGATAAAAAGGCTGCAGTTTGGGGTCAATGTAGCCCCTGGCATTTTCCAAGGGGTGATGGAGCAAATGCTCCGTGGTATTCCTGGGGTTTGCCCCTATTTCGATGACATCCTCATTGCAGGAGAGTCACCTGGGAATTTGGCTGAAAGGCTGAGAGCTGTCTTGCTGCGTTTCCGCCAAGCTGGGCTGAAGTTACAGCGAGACAAATGTAAGATTGGTGTAACATCCACCGAATTTCTAGGCTTTTGTATTGATGCTGAAGGCATCCACCCTGCAGAGTCTAAATTTCAGGCCATTCAACTGGCCCCAAGCCCCCAGTTAAAAGCTGAACTCCAGGCTTTTCTGGGCCTGCTAAATTTCTATCATTCATTTCTCCCCCACAAGGCTGCAGTGGCTGAGCCATTACACCGGCTCTTGGACAAGCAGACTCCATGGAAATGGACAAAGGTCCATGAAAGGGCTTTCAAAGAAGTCAAGACCTTGCTATCTTCAAATGCGGTACTGGCACATTTCAATGAGCAATTGCCTGTGTGCATCACATGTGATGCATCCCCTTATGGGGTAGGAGCAGTGTTGAGTCATCTCAAGGCTGATGGGACTCAGGTCCCTGTGGCCTATTACTCCAGAACTCTCTCATCTGCAGAGCGTAATTATGCGCAGATTGACAGAGAAGCCTTGGCAATAATCTCAGGCATCAAGAAATTTCATGATTTCTTGTATGGCCGCCATTTTACGGTCTACACTGACCACAAGCCCTTGCTGGGTTTGTTTACAACAAGCAAACAAACTCCACACATCATCTCCCCCAGAATGCTGAGATGGTCAATTTTCTTGTCAGCTTATGACTACACCCTGGTTCACAAACCAGGGACAGAGATGGGCCACGCTGATGGCCTTAGTAGGTTACCTCTGAAGCAAATAGAGGCAGACCCTGCTCCTGCTGTACACATTCTCTCCATTCAAGAATTGCCTGAATTTCCCCTCAATGTTAGGGATGTGGCTGCTGAAACTGCCACTGATCACACACTTACACGCGTGCTGACATGGGTGTTGTCAGGATGGCCTGACACGTGTCCTGGTGCAGAATTCCAAGGGTTCTGGCAAAGGAAGCATGAGCTTTCTACTTTCAAGGGGTGTATCCTGTGGGGTAGCCGGGTAGTCATCCCGGCCTCATTGAGAACTAGAGTCTTGCTCTCTCTGCATGAGGGACATCCGGGAATTGTGAGGATGAAGGCGCTTGCGCGTAGCCATCTTTGGTGGCCTGGACTCGATAAGGACATCGAGGCCCAGGTTCAGGGGTGCCAAGTGTGCCAACAGTCACGGCCTGAGATGCCCCAGGCCCCTGTACATAGGTGGGAGGAGACACACACTCCATGGTCACGCATACACATTGACTATGCTGGGCCCTTTCAGGGGCAATTCTTTCTTCTCCTCGTGGACAGCCATTCCAAGTGGCTAGAGGTTGTTCCTGTATCCTCCACTACTACTGCCAGGACCATCCAGGTGCTCAGAGGAATCTTCGCTTCCCATGGTCTTCCTGATGTCCTTGTCTCAGACAATGGTCCCCAATTTACCTCTTCTGAGTTTCAGGCTTTTCTTCAAGCCAACATGATCCGGCATGCTACGTCTGCCCCATTTCACCCTGCCACCAACGGTCAGGCTGAACGCATGGTGCGTATCACCAAGGAGGCATTAAAGAGAATCACTCGAGGACTCTGGCATCACAGGTTAGCCGATTTTCTCCTTGCACACTGCACCACACCTTGCACAGCTACAGGAAAGAGCCCAGCTGAACTACGCTGGGGTCGCAGACTCATCACGAAACTGGACAGGCTGCACCCAGGTGTCACAGCCACGGGCACCTAGGAGACTCAAAGTGGGTGATCCGGTATGGGCCAGAAACTATGGGCATGGACATCTCTGGGTAGCTGCTGGGCTCTGGGCCGCTGTCCTACGAAGTGGCCTTGGAGGATGGTCGTGTGCTTAGATGCCACATTGACCAATTGCGCTGAAGGCTTCCTGGCCATGTGTCTGCTCCTGGCTCTGCTCTCGGGGGGGAGGGGGACCCCAATTACGATTGTGGACCACAGTCTCTCCATGAGGGCGCTTATCCAAATGTTCCTCCACATGTTTCTGGTGGGGGTCTTGCCATGGAGGTGGCTCCTGACTCTGGCAGAGGTCCCTGGCTAGGGGCAAATGGCCATAAATCAGCTAACCAGGCTACTCCGGCTGCTGGTCTTGGGCTCGAGGGACAGTGCTCCCAAGAGGAATCCAATGGAATTTGGGGGAACTCCACCCCACCAATGGACTCGGGGAACTCAACCCCACCAATTCAGCAGTCAGGGGGAAACCCTGAGTCTTCTGGGCGACAAAGTCCTGGTTTGTTTTGCGCAACACGGAAGCACCTATTCCTAATTCAACACCTACAACTACACCTGCACCTAATCTGGCTCCACGGAGATCAGAGCGGGTTAAGGGTCCTCCTAAGCATTTAAAGGACTATGTAAGGTCCCTGTTTACTATACAGGAGGTTTACTAGTCCTCGCCATCTGAGGAAAACACTTGTAGTGCTGCAATGTTAATATTGTCAAAAGGTGAAGGTCCGTGTGTATAGCAGAGAACTGAAGGTAATGGGTTGCAAGAGTAAAGGTTGAATGTATAATTTGCCAACTGGCCTGCTATGAGTGTTTGTGTGTAAAGTGTTAAACAATATGTTTAATCCAAGAGGGGAGGGGTGTTATGTCCTGGGCCTTGCTGAGTGATTCAGCAAGGCTCAGGATGGCTGCAGGAAGGCTACAGAGACCCGGACAGACCACGTGTCTGCCCGGGACCCAGACCGGCTGTCTCCGGCCTTGCGCGCATGCGCAAGGTGGGAGAACGGCCTGCAATGATTGGATGTGCATCCCCTTGCAAGGGGATATAAAAGGCCAGTGGCCATTGTTGTTCTTGCTTCTGTTCTGTGAATGTGCTTCAATAAAGAGATCCTTGTTGTGAACCAGCCTCGTCTCGATGTCTTCATTAGAAGAACAGAACACTAGGTAACTTCATCAGCACAACACCTAGTCTGGTAATGAAACATCTACAAGAAAACAACCAAGTTCAGAAAGCAGCAAGGACTTCACATCTATTTTGCTTTTAGTTGCCTCATATTTCAACATTAGCCTTTGGGGGCTCTAGCAGCTGAAAAAATAGGATTGGGGGCCCTCACACTCTTGGTGGTCCATGGTTGTGAAAAATTGTATTAAAAACCTCACATCTAATTTTCTGCATTTTAAAAAAGCAGGTGCAAAATTTTAATATGAATTTTAAAAAGACAATGTATTGCCTTACTTAAAACATTATTTCAGACAGTTTCCCCAATCTGAGTTCAGAATGGCTCCCTTTCTAAATTGTTTATTTGTCAGTTTCCTGCAGTTTCCTTACAGTCAGGCTACAGTTGAGCTATAAGTCTAATTCCAAAGTGATTTTCTTTTCTGGACAAGAGTAATAAAAAACCCTGTGTGCTTTTCTCATAATGGAAATTGTTGCTTGTCACGGTAAATTGCTGACTCTGCCTGAAAATATTATTCCAATTATCCTCAACAAAAATCATAGCCACCTGGAGTTCACATACTCTTATGGAGACAGCACATCTGTCAAACATTTTTTTTTTAAAAAGAGGAAAATCTTAAATGACATTTTATATTCCCAATTCATATGTTACCATCTGCTTCCCAATAAAAATAACACTCCTTCCTCCTTCACTTTGTCTTTTGAGCTTTGATTTATCTGCAGCTGTCCTGTTTGGGTAGCAATCTGGATTACAGATATGCAAATAAATTAAATAAAATATGTTGAGTATTAGTATTTTTGCAGGATTATTGCCATGTAAAATCAGTCCCTGGATGAAGAACCTTGTTCAAGGACATCATCATCTCTAAATCTTGTGTAGCTCAATCATTTCTTTTTCGGCTAGGGAGTTTTACTGTTGGGAACAGCTCTAAGCATCTATTTGGGATGAAAGGTAGTAGAAAAAAGAATAACATGAAATATATAGCTGCTCATTCTACTACTTCATCAGATCTACTCTGTTGGCTTATTTTCAAAAGATAGGAACAGATTGTGAAAGGATATATCAAAATTAATGCAGTCTTGACATCTTGACAAATATTGTCATTCAGTTTGATGGATAAGAAACAAGGACAACAGAAGCAGTATTAGCACTGCTAATCACTGTTTCAAAATGCTAAGATCATCTCCAAATGAAATGCTAAATGAATGCTAAAGCACTCGGGGAATGAATGTTGCAGGCAAAGAAAACTGGAAGAGGGAAGGCAAACTGATGTCTGGGAAGGGAGTCAATGTGATGGTCCCAACTATGTGAGCAGAATCACCATCTTGACTTTATTGCTTCTCTGTACTGCAGATACCCCTGGGGTGAAGAAATGCATTAGTAGTGCTACACATTTGAATGAAATAAACAAAGTGGTCAATCTTCAGTAGAGCTGCCTCTGAGATGAAACTGAGCTGCAGTGTATAACTATTCAATCTGATATTTGAAATTAATTTGATCATGCAAAGATGAAATATACTAATAAATCACCTAAATCCAAGACTTGATGGATCAGTAAAAATGGAAGAATCATATTGTCCTAGAGCTGGCTTGTTACTACCTCCAAATGCTCCAGCAAATGCAGCCTAACCTGGGCTGAGCAAGAAATATTCTACTGTGGGTAACAAGGAAGAATCTACCGAATTAAGCTCAGCTTTTGGTGACTCCATGCACATATGTTTTCTTGGCAACAAGAAAAACATTTGGGTTGTTATTACCTTACCCAACTGTAAGGTAATAACTTTATCTAAATGTCTTATATTCTAATACATAGGTAGTTCTAAACTTACAACCATTCATTTAGCAATCATTTCAAGTTACAATGGTACTGAAAAAAATGACTTACAACTGGTCCTCACACTTACACCCATTGTAGCATTCCCATAAACATTTGATTAAAATTTGAGTGCTTGGCAATCCAGCATGTATTTATGACAGTTGTACCATCCCGAGGTCATGTGATCACCATTTATAACCTTTCCACCGGGCTTCTGGCAAGCAAAGTTAATGGGAAAAGCCAGATTTACTTATCAACTACACAATTCACTTAATAACTGCAAGTGATTTGCTTAAAAACCGTGACAAAAAAGGTTGCAAAATCAGGCATAACTTACTTAACAACCACTTGCTTACCAATGGAAATTCTGATCCCAATTCATGTTGAAAACTACCTATAATGTTTACATTCTGAAGAGTATGTTTTATTTTTATGGTCTAATAAAATTATGTCCTTAAAGTTGCACTCTCTTCTATTACATTTTTAACTTAAAAGTGGATTTTGGGTCTTCTTTGACAAATGTCCCAAAGGTGCTTTTTCAGGCGGCAACTGGGCTTTCTTGTTTTTCTTTGAAGATGTTTCGCTTCCCATCCAAGAAGCTTCTTCAGCTCTGTTGCATAGCTAAATGTCTACGGAGATTCTCAGTCACCCAAGTCATGGTTGTCCCAAAGATGCTTTTTCAAGAGGCAACTGGACTTTCCTGTTTTTCTTTGAAGACATTTTGCTTCTCATCCAAGAAGCTTCTTCAGTTCTGATTGCAAGGAATATAAATCCTTCCATTTCCCACCATCCAATCAGAGCTGAAGAAGCTCCTTGGATGAGAAGCAAAACATCTTCAAAGAAAAACAAGAAAGTCCAGTTGCCTCTTGAAAAAGCACCTTTGGGACAACCATGATCTGGATGACTGAGAATCTCCATAGACATTCTTTGACAAATGTTTTATCATCTTCCCGGGGATTATCTACAGAGTGTGGTCCAAAAGATAAGAGCTCTGACAATGCAATTTAGTTTATGTCAGCAACTCAAATAAAATCTGGATGGAGCTTGGTTCTTATCCTGGGCAACCTCAATTTATGTGGGTCAATTCCCAGAATCCTCATCAATAACCCTGCTGGTGGTGGAATTCTGGGATTTAAAGTGTAAACACCTGGAAACTGCCAAAGTTGAAAACATTGACTTGGTGAAATATTTAGCAAAATTGTATCTGGAATATTTGTAACTTTGATAACATACCAAGATTGTTGACCAAAACAGCAAGCTAATGCACCTTTATGCTGACCTCTGAACAACATAGATTGTCTAAGTTGTGAAACAGTGCTATGCCCAGAAACTTCAACACAGATGGGAGTTTGGCCTGAAAATCTTTTATGGGTGTTTGTTTAAAGGCTGTTATGTCACCTCAGGCAGTTTAACTTCTCACCTACACCAAACATATGCCTCAGTTTTTATTTTCAAGCTAAACTATCTGAGTAAAATAACTTCAAGCAAAAGGAATGTAATTGGATACTAGCTCAAATGCTGTTATCTGCTGTGTTCTCTGTTCTGTTGACAGGTGAATTCTTGGCTCCCCAAACTCGCACCTTCGTTGCACAACAAACACCCTTCCAGCCAGATGTTTAACAGCCATACAGCCTAGTTATAAATCTTGCTGTACATTTGTTGTCAAGGAGGGATGGAAAATGTGTGAAGATCCTGTTTCTAGGAAGATGAACTGTGGGAAGATGAACACTGGATCCCTATAAATAAAGCTGGATTATTTACTTTCATCTCTCCAGCCCCTCCCCCTTCCTTTCATGGAACATTCATTTTTCTGAAAAACTTATAAGTAGTATTTGGATAGGGCAAATTCAAAGAATTTTCACAAGAGAATCGACTTTCCTTTCAAAGTAGGAAAGTGTGTGTGTGTGGGGGGGTTTCTTTAGTTTATTTTTACTAGCCACAGCCTGGCTGATCTAGGCTGTGTTCATGGGAGACAGTCAGGAATGCTTTGAAGGAGTTAACAAAAATCAAAATGGCAGCCATGTCCATATGATCAAAGCTGGCAGTCATCCCTCACTGGCCCCATAGACATTTCTGGAAAGACTATTTCATGGAAATTGGGCTACATCCAGGTGAAGTCTCTCTCAGATGAAGTTATTAACTTAAAACAAAGAAAGACTATGTTCTCTATTTTTTTTAGCATCCAATAAAGGCAGTTTCTATTTCTCCTGAACACATCTCTGGGAAACAATGTATTTGAGGGGCTGCCACAAAGAAGAGGGGGTCACCTTATTTTCCAAAGTACCAAAGGGCAGGACGAGAAACAATGGATGGAAATTAATCACAGAGAGAAGCAATCTGGAATTAAGGAGAAACTTCCTAACAGTGAGGACAATTAACCAGTGGAACAGCTTGCCTTCAGAAGTTGTGGGTGTTTCATCACTGGCGGTTTTTAAGAAGAGACTGGACAGCCACTTACTCAGATTGTATAGGGTCTCTTGCTTGAGCAGGGGGTTGGATTAGAAGACCTCCAAGGTCCCTTCCAACTCTATTCTGAATTGAATAGAAAATTGAATTGATATTCCATAACATAATTTTTGTCTAATTGCAGAAATAGCCACCAAGTTGCTGAGCTGATACAGAAACTAAGTCTCCACTTAAGCAGTCATGGATCTCTCCTTTTTCCTCAATTTTGTAAAATGCAAAAAGGAACACACACATACCGGGGGGGGGGACCCAACTTCTGATTACTTTGCCTTCAGTGTTAAATTGGCTTATTATAAGAGGCTTTAAGTTTACTTTTTGTTTGAACAGATATAGTTAAATTGCTCAGCTCTCTACTGGTGCACGTGAACTCTCTACATACCATCCTTTGAGTATCAATACCAGCTTTCTGAAAGGACAATCTTCACAATTATTAACTGAAATGGTTGTAGTTGCTTGTAATGACTTTTAACATCTTGATATTCTCTCTATATCCATTTACCTATCATAAAATGCCCTGAAAACCTAATTTCCACTAAAAGCTCTACATTCATCTTTTTTGGTTTGTTTTATCCAAGTAGCCAGAACTCCATATCTTACTCCTAACTGTCCATTATAAGGATTCATGAGTATTGCATAATTAATAAGATCCTGGGACTTCTAACAATGGATAAGCCTGAAAGTCTGAGGAACAGGTACAGACCTGTCTGAAAACTCTTTGAGCCTTTCCAAGGCATTATTCAATAAATTTGGGGACAATGCATTTTTTTCATTTCCATACAGAATTTTAATGTACACCAAATTAGAAAAAAGGAATGTGATTCCAAGGATAACACTCAGCATGGAGTTTTTCCAGCCCAAATGGCTGCTTCAGTATGAACCACAAGAGAGATTTCAGCCAGGATTGAAGGAAATCCAGTCTCTTCATGTACACATAATTGCACACACTGGCAAAAGTAAAGTAAAGGAGGAAATCAGGAAAGCATTGTCCCACTGTAGAGTATTTGAATTTTACATTCCCAGAGGAATTAGTAAAGTTTTCCCTTTCACACACACACACACACACACACACACACACACACACACATATATATATATATATATATATATACACACACACACACACAAACACACACACACACACACACACCACACTCCACAAAATAAACAAACTTTTCCAAAACAGTTGAGGAATTGTACTTTTATTGATTTATTGATCTGTTTGTTTTATCTATTTGGTCTTTAAATAAACTTTCCAATTTTAATATTTTAAAAACTTGGTACTCATACTGCAGTATTGAATTCTGCAGAGCATTTCATTCTCTTCTCCAGCACTTCCTGGAATGATCACTACTCTGTTCAGAAGTAATTATATTTAAAGAGCACAGCATGTGAACATTTCAAGTATGCTTTACCTTTCACTGGCATCATCAAATGATGTCATTCTCTCACAGACACAATTTATTCAGCACGAGCCCCTCCAGGAAAAAAATATTTTGAAAATATAATTGCACATGAATTGGCATCTGTATGAATCATGCACAGTCCTGGTTCATATGAAAATCTACATGTGACTGCTTGAAATCATCTGAATGATGTCAGATGGAGGGAGGTTCTTATCTGGGGTAAGTGTTCTGAGTTGAATAATACCCATATAGTTTTAGAGCTTCCGACTAAGTCCCCTTTTGAAATTCTGAGATAGTTCTCCTTTCTGCTTTTTAGAGGGCTTTGAGGTCAGATTGATTCTCCTTAAGAACAATAGGCTTTGAACTGGACAAGAAGAACCAGCAAGCAACTGCCAAGCCATTGGTCTTGGAGCAAGGATGAACAATGTCCTTTGCTCAAGGACTATACCAGGCTTCACCTGGGTAGGCTTATACTTCAAAAGGAGGAATGCCAGGATCCCAAATAAGCCTTATTTTGGTGGGGGGGGGGGGGGAGAGAGAGAGAGAGAGAGAGAGAGAGAGAGAGAGAGAGAGAGAGAGAGTTGATTTCCTTGTTTTTATTCTTGCAGAGGTGCTCTAGTAACCATCAAAGGATGCTGATGGATCTCATGTTGCCTCTTGACCACAATCTTTGCATTCCTGGGTCAGATGAAAGTACTGACCCAGATCACAACAGAGATCTCTGGAATCCATAGAATCTATAACTTTCCCACACAAAGAACTCATCTCCTTGCTCCTCAACATCAGAAGTTCACATGTCAATGACTATTCAGAGAAAACACCTAGACAGTAGATGAACAGACCAGGAGCAAAGCAGGTCTTACCCTCAACAAGGGAAGCATGATTTGGCCATGAAGACATAGAAGTTCTAGAGATTATTGAAGCAATTTGTTTTTCATTTGCAGCTTTCCAAGATGTTGACCTACCTTGCTGTATTGGGGTTAATGAGCTTTGTCAAGTTCAGTACAAGATGTTTTAGATAAGGAATAATTATAATGAGACTATAATAATTAGATAATGAGACTAATGAATCACAGGCAACATAAAAGAAAGGTCAAGTTGCTAAATGTCACAGTGTGGCATTACTAACACTATAGTTCAGTGTAGATGAAAATTTCTAAGAAAGAAGAAACAATATGCTGACAATATTTTTATGTTTTATTTTTCTTTTAGATATCATATACAGGTCTACTTGCACTGGAATGAAAATATAGAAGGGTTTCCAATGCTCAAACATAGCCTCAACCATGTAATAATGTGGACGTGATTGATTTTGTTACCTGGAAATTGGCTATTGCTTCCCCCCATCTCTCTCTCATACATACACATATATTCCATCATTTATGGATATGCTAGTTCTTTTCATATATATTTTTACCTGTTGAATTTTACTCCTTCATAACTTTCATCTACAATTCAGCATATAGAATCATAGGTGTATACTCTGAATTCCTCATAAGATTGCTGAACTGATGAATAGTATTAAAGTACCAGACTAGTTCCACCTACAAATTAGCTGCATTTTGTTTCTGATCTGCTTGGTTACTTACCACCTACTGAGACACAAAATGTGCTTTGGCACATTGGTATGAAATGGTTATACTTCTGACATCATTGCAAAAATCAATGATTTAAACTACATTGGGAAAAACTGGAACTTAATTTAGGTCAAAGATAAGAAACTCCAGGTACCAAAACAGCCTTGCAGTCACCTCCCTCCAGTATCCAGGCAGGATGAAGCTGCTCAAAGGTGATACTCAACAAAACCTGAAAAACTATCTATCTTTTAGGGAGAACAGACAACTGGAAAAGGGAACATGGATGAAAGATAAAAGAGATATAATGCATTATAAAATTATGCACAAAGTCAGGAGATTGTTCATCGAACAATTTTATGCAATGATGTGAGAATATAAATACATGCATGTGTGAGTAAAATGTATGCATAATAAAATGAGATCTCATATAAGAATATGGAAATCTTGGGACATTTGCCTATTTTGAAAGATTTGCCTTTTTCTTTTTATAATTTGGAGGGGTGACAAGTGTTACCCGGGCAGCATCATGATGCCAACTTCTGCCATTGATGAGAAAGTACATCCAGAAATGTTTCTTCTTTTACAGTAGTAGAATTTGGGCCATTCAGCAAAGCTGACTGGTAAGAGATTCAGGAATAAGCGGACAAAAAAAAGAAAGAAAAGAACTTGTGTGCCTCATCATAAATATAAGACAGAGTTGTCTTTAAAAGTTTTAAAAGGTCATTAAACTCATAAAGGATAAGTCTATCACTATCTCATTAGCTACAAGCACTTGTCATGTGCAAAAAGAATAGTACTATAGCAGCTTTCCCCAGTATGACCATCTCGAGGAATATGGACATCAGCTCCTTGAATTCTTTGCAAAGAGCATGCTGGCTAGAGAATTCCAGAAGTTGCTTCACACCTCTAGTGTTTTACCAAGAAGTCTATAAAACATCAAAGGCTGAGGAGGAGAAAGCTATTACACCCATGCCAGTGCTACCATATGAGGAAATATTTGATGGGCAAATAGTTTGACCCAGAAAATTCTTATGATCAGTCTAATCTAGAATCTAACAACAGAGTTCTTTTTTATTCCCTGAGCTATAGAGTATCAGAGCTGCTCCCAATGTAATATCAAGCATCGAATTTGTTATTTATGGGTACCATTCTCATGAGGTAATGTGAATGTCTGCTTTTTAAAGAAGGATTATTTGGAAGTCTGATGCAATGATCTACTGCCCAGGAGCCTCTTCAGACACATATTGGCTGTGCATAACCTCTGCTGATCTTTATTGAAGTTCAAGCAGGAGGTTTTAAATAAGCAACTTGGGTGGCCCATTTCAGTTCAAACAAAGGTTATGCAACCTTGTTAATTTATTCCTTCCCACATTTCCATTTCAAGATTAAGAGCCAATTTACAAATGCAAATAGACATCTAGGTGCTATCTGTATGGGAATAATCAATGGTGTGGAGACAACTCTACATGGCACATTGTTTGTTTTCAAATTGACTCCTGATCATCTACATCTTTGTTGTGTCAAGAATGTTTCAAAAACCACAGAATCCCTAGTTCTGCTTTTAGAAAAGGGTGACAAAGTTGTTGGGTTTACAGTATGAGTAATCAGTTAAAATATAACCTTGAATTTTTTTAAAATTTCTCCATCTATGTCCATTTGCTAGACCACCCTTTTCATACATCAAAGACATGGGAGGGCAAATTACTTTGCTATATGAAGCAGGGAGAAGAAGATGGGAGGGGGCTCAAATTCATTGTAAATGCAAATGGTTTATATAATTTTTTCTCAGGAGCTGAATACCTTTAGTTTATGAAGACCGCATAAGACCTTGTAAAGAAAATGTGAGCAAGTGTTCAGAAGAGAGGCCAGCATAGAAGGTGTCATCATGGTGATAATAGCACTACTGCCACAAAAAAGAAAGCCTAATGGGAAAAGTGATCTATCTCCTTGGAGTTGCTTTGAAACAAATATAGAAATCAAGTAAATTGCAACCACTGGGGTTGTTGATAATGGTACAATTGAATACAGATTTTCACACACATCCCTTGGTGGTTTTGTAGCTATGTGAGTATGTGAGCATCATAACCCATCCGTGAAAATTTCAATAAGTTTCTCTTCTCCTTGGAAAGATGTGTTTTTAACAGATTCAGTGAGTTACAGTAAAAACTATGCAGGAGCTTTTCTCCCTTCGGCACTTTTATGGAACCATTCACATACAATCAGGTGGAGGAATTTAATCCCATGAAGCAGTCTTTCATGGAATTAGACTAAGTCACTGCTGTGGCTTCAGAAAATGCAAAATATTATTATTGCTTGCAGTTCATTACAGGTAGTCCTTAACTTACAAAAATTGAGACCAAAATTTCTGTTGCTAAGTGAGAGAATTGTTAAGTGAGTTTTGCCCCATTTTATGACCTTTTGTGCCATAGTTGTTAAGTTAGTAACATGGTTGTTAATGGCTTCCCCATTGACTTTGCTTGTCCGAAGGTCTCAAAAGATGATCACATGACCCCAGGACATTACAACTGTCATAAATATGAATCAGTTGCCAAGTGTCTGAATTTTGATCACATGACCATGGGAATGCTGCAATGGGCATAAGCATGAAAAATGATCATAGGTCACTTTTTTCAGTGCTGTTGTAACTTCAAAAGATGACTAAATAAAGTGTTGAGGACTACCTGTACAGGTTTTGCTACATGGAGAAAAACTGTTGAGACAAATACTGATGGTTTTTATGAGGGTAAAAACTCTTTGGCCTCACATTTTTACAAGAAGGAAACTTGATTCCTTTTGTTCTATTTCCAGAGAACATAAGGACCATCCATTTCTTTGTATACCACATGTATGCATGTGTGCATACCTGTGGGTGTGCCTATGCAATTATAATACTCAATGGAAAGCTCCCTTTTGCTGTTTCAGAAGATTTGGTTTCCTTTCCTGTTTTTTTCATTTAACTACTGTGCAGAAGTCCATATAATTCTCTCTGCCTTCCCTCCCCACTCACTTTTATGTACAAGCACAGAGAGGGAGAGATCTTCTGGTCTAGCAGTTTCCTAAAACATGGGGAAAGTATCTTGGTTCTGTCATTATCTGTGACAGAACTAACCCAGCTGGGTCTATGACAACACACCAAGGCCAACTCGCCACAGGACAACTCACCACGGCCAATTTGCCATGGAACTATTCGTCACAGGGCAAGAGTTACACTAATATTGAAGAAGTAGTCAAACAGAATCATTAAACAAAGGATGCCAAAGGAGGGACAAAATAAAATGTGAATAACAAAAATTAAAATAATTTTTTAAATAATTTTAAATCATGAACTTGAATTGTTGAATTGTCCCACAAGAAGTTGTCCCATGGCAAGTTGGCCATGAAATTTGTTCCACAGTGAGGTGGCCATGGCGAGTTGTCTGCAGTGAATTGGCTGTGGTAAGTTGACCATGGTAAGTTGGCTATGGCGAGTTGGCTGAGGCGAGTTGGCCCATTCCAAACCCAGCTTAGCCCATGATTTTTTTGACTGCAAGTATTTGGTAGCTACTACACTCTTATGTTGGGCAGACAGGAGAAAACAGGAAAGGATGTGGAGTATTTTAGTCAATCATGGGGAAACATTTTCTTACCTAGAAAATTACAGCAAAGCTTTTCTCTCCTACTTTACAAGTGAGTCTAGAATAGAGTCATTGTCTCAACTTCTCAGCAGCCCCAGCAAGGATTTTCTTCTGCTTGTACAACACACTGACAATTTCCAAAATAAATAAATAAAATACAAACTAACATAAAGAGGGAGGAGATAAAAGGGAAAAGTTAATATGACAAAAAATTACATAATGGAAACATACAAAAAGTGATCAACTTTTTTCAGTACATAAGCAATGATAAAATATAACAACCTTTAAAATATTAATAACCAATATTTTAAAAAATCAATATTCATATATTCATAGAAACCTATTATAGAATATAATATATAGAAACCTATTAACTATAAATAAATCATAGCCATATACTTGAGAATCCACACTGTTTCTCTAGTCACATCAAATCTAATCCTCAAAACCCAAAGTCAGAACTTCATTTTTCTCCTTATCGAAAGTGAATGAAAATTGTTTAACATAATCAAATGTAATGATAGCTTTTTGAGAATGGGGCTCACCACTGCCTCCTTAAGGAATGGTAGAAACACCCCTCTCTCAAAAAAAGAATATACAATTGCCAAACCCAATTACATGATGGTTACCATAAACTAGGTTGCCAGATAACTATCCACATACACAATAAAGATGGAGAATTACTCCCTCTGGCAAGATGCAGCATCAGAAAATTCCAAGACCAGCAAAAAGATCAGATGTATCATATTATCACTGTCATGCATCAGGCCCTCACTGATCCAGGTCAGATCCATGGCTGTCAGAGAGGGTTGGCCTCCATCCTCTGGGAACTCCATGTCTGACCCAGCCGTAGAATACAACAGAATACATACAACCTCAGATAAGGAGATTGTTATGAGGCAGGGAGGCAAATACAATAGCAACAGTCCCTGCTGATCTGACAAACAGGGTCTTGCATGCAATTATCTGTGAGGCAGTGCCTCTGAATGCCACCAATATATCTCAGATAAACATAACCACTCCTCTGCTCCTGCTCTGGTTATTTGGTTAGTACTACTGTATAGCTATATATTAATATTATAATAAATATAATAGGAATTTTCTGCTCTGGGAGCCATTTTGAATGGACTGTAGTTAAAAACAGTTTTATATTCAGTAAGACGCAATGCTCAAGTTAAAGTTGATTGAACTTTGGTGAAAAACAAGCACTGGCAAATGATGACATTTCCCCAAACCACAATTAAAAAGCAAATAAGCACCTCAAACAATAGAGAGATATCAGAGATTCCATTCTCCATCTAACAAAAGTTAATCCTTTGTGTACACTTATCATTTTCCATTATGAACTTGGGGACAATTTAAGAAATACATACTTTTAGTTATTATTAATTCAACCAGCAGTTAAAAAAGAAAGAAACTTTCAGCCTGATTAACTACCAGGTAAATCCATTCACAAAGTGCATTCCTTTGGCATGCCAATATTCAATGTTCCTTATACAATATTCCTCTGAATGAAACTGGTTCACTCAAAAAATGAATACTTTTATATTAGTCATATGTCTGCAGTTGATTGTTCACAAAAATAGTGTACAATTACTGATTCTCTAGGTGCATAGCTTTACCGCCACCCTTTGTACTGCAACATAGATGCTGAGAATTGTGTAGACATTCTAAGAATCTCCTTCACAGCTCTACCATCTAGAGGTTTCTGGCTAAATTGCTCAGCAAATTAACTCACTTCAGGCTTCTTTGGAGCTCCTCAAAATAAACTGTTAGCACTTATTGATTTATACAGAGATTTAGGACTATTTTTTTCCTCTGGGAATAAATGAATTTTAGTTCAACAACCACTACAGAGAATACTTTTGTCATTATGCTACCATCACCAGGGCACATGATGGTTGCTGCCTATAGGTAGTCCTCAACTTATGACAAGTCGTTTAGTGACCATTTGAAATTATGATAAACCTCCCTGAGGGTACCTGTGATCTTGATTTGAAGTTCTGATGGCCAGGCCCCTCCTGCAATTGCATGACTGCACTGTGGGTGCTCAGCAATCGGATCGCATTTACGTCCACTTGCCGCATCACACAGTCAGATGACCATGTTTTTTGCCAAAAAATAGCCTTTTTACTTCTGGGTTTTGGCAAAATCCTCCATAACAAGCCATTGGTTTGCTTAATGACTGTGGCATTTGCTCAATGACGGACACAAAAAAGGTCATAAAATTGAATCAGTCATATAGGGCAGGCTCCATTACAGTCATAACTAGGGAACTAACCGTACAAGTAATATACGACCAGATCAATGCTACTCTCCAAATATGGACATTCTATATCCTGACTTGACAATTCCCATTCTTTCACCTGGAATAGACCTGCATTCTATGTACTATAACTATGTTACTATTGTTGCATATCAAATTCTGTTATGCCTTCACTTACCATAATACATGCATGTTAGTTATAGCATTCAAAATTCTCTAATAAAAACCTTCATTTATTATTCCAGGCTACCATGCAGTCTCACAGTGTGTGAGAATATAACCTTGGAGAAGAAATATGAAGAAATAAAACTAGAGCCATTCTAGTCTATGGAAACAGTTCTATTGATTATGTATTAAGTATTGATTGTTATGGTAACTTTTGGGGCTATCACCTGATTGGTCCCAGTGAGTGCACATTATTCTTACAAGGGTAGTAGAAAATGAATACCTGAACAAGTCTTCAAATGAAATAATTTCCTCCTGTGTATTCATTCTTTATGGGATTATTCTGTTACAAATTAGCCAGGTTGGTGGGTTTTTACTCTCTTTTTTTATAATTCGTTTTATATTCATATGGCATTGTAAACCATCCAGAGTCACTTTCAATAGCAAGATGGGTGGCATAATATAAATAAATAAATAAATAAATAAATAAATAAATAAATAAATAAATAAATAATGAATGAATGAATGAATGAATGAATGAATGAATGAATGAATGAATGAATGAATGAATGAATAAATAAATAAATAAATAAATAAATAAATAAATAAATAAATAATCATTGAATTTTTATTTATTTGTTTACGGTTATTTCTGAAAAAATATGAAGCATATGTATGTGCATGTCTGGAAAAAAAAGATAATTTTATTATGTCTCTGAATTTAAGTCTGATAAAATCAGTTAAAACGAAATAATCTAAACAATCTTCTCAAACTAGGTACCCTCCAGATATGTTTGACTGCAGCTTCCATAATTCCCCAATCCCACTGGTTAAGAAAGATGGGCTTTGTAGTCATCTGTAGTATTCTTGAGGATGACTTGTTTATGAAGGGTGAGTTGGGGAGCCTGAATTTCAAAGGTGTGTATAACTTTCTGATTCTACAGTATAGTAAACTAATTTGTCACACTAACTCACAGCATACTAGGTTACTTCATAAATTACATAAGAATAAAAACAGAGATGGCAGAGCTGCTTCATGGAGTTTTTAATCTGTAACCACAAAGTGGCTGCCAGTTAGCAGATGCTGAAATTGGTGGATAGTTTAGGATTTTTCTGTTGGGTTTATTATTTAATTGATCCTACTGAATAATATTGTAAACTATCTGGAGTCTTTTTGGGCATTCGGCAACTTGTAGGTAACATAAATAAAACAAACAAACTGACCTGTCTCTTTCAGAATTCCATTTCCAATTGTAGCCAGACAGGTGCACATGGAAAAATTATTTAGCAACCCCTGTTGTCTCCCAGCACCTAATATTCAGACATGCATTGCTGTTTCATCTATGCCTCAGGTTATGTTCTGAAGGCACATGATGCTTTACACCAGCCTTTAATTAAAACCTGAACATATTGGCTAGGAAAAGTGGATGTGCTACTGTGAAAATTCTGTGGATAATATATAGTCTATAAATAAATACATTTTGTTATTCTTTCCAATATGTATTGATAGGTCTAGTATCCATTCATTTAGCTAACCTCCTATTAATTTAATACAACAGAAGTTAGATTTGAGGGGATCCATACACTCAGGGGGATGGGGAAAAAATCATGTCTTTGTGCATGTGCATACATGTGTGTGTGTATATACACACATACATGGGTGTATACATGTGTGTGCACATGCATGTATTTTAATTTGACTGTGTTTGACAAGTTTGACATCACTTCTCATGGATGGGTAGACAGATAAATAAATCTGAGAGCAAATTCCACTCCCTTCTAGCACTGATGATGTTACCTAGTTTGCTAATGAAAAGTCTGCCAGGAAACAACCAAGCTGAGAGAGCACCAAGGATTCCACTGTAAAAAAATAATTACCTACACTCAGTTTTTCCAGTGTAAATATGCCAAGATTGGAATCTGCAAAGAAACAGGTTCTTTTCTTAATTGATAAACCACTGTATTTTTTGAAAGTATGCCACAAAGTACTTGAAGAAACTCTTTGTACAAGCTGGAATTTTTTGCTTCAGCAGGTGTTGCAAGGGATATAGAAGGTAATCTGCCATAACCACCTTTGATATTTCTTTAGGAGATTCACATGAGAAAGCAACCTCTATATTAGAGCCATGTATCCTTACAATGTCATTCAGTAGTCTCCTGATATAATGGAAACTGAGTGTCCAGTATCCATTTCTGACACATTTTGAGGTACAATTTGTGCAAAGAGTGTGTCTTTCATCCTTCAATAAGGTCAGATCTGAAATAGAAAGGGGAAAAAATTACCTCTCACAAGCAGTCGAGATAAAGTTAGCATAATATCAACACACCCATCATTGTACGTGACAAAGCTGGTGTCAAAAGGAAATGCAGGAGCCAAAAATAGAATGGAAAACATGAGATATATTTTAAAGGGACAGTATCCAACAATCTGAAGCCTAAAAAGTTTGGGCTTCTGCTTGTACATAATTTTTCCCATGAAATAGTCCCTTTAGTTTCTAAAAGTAGGTGAACTTCAAAACGTGCATAATTAGGAACTCAATGAGACTCTTGCTTCATATGAAATGGGTAAGTCTGTACCATGTTATGTATTATGATCACGTACCAAAGAAGAAAGTACAGGAGGTTGCCTAATAATACATCAAGTCTTTGTTTGTGAAGCCCAGCTTTATTTCTTCTGGCTGAGAGGGGCTCTCTAGGGTTGCCAAACTCTTCCCCAGCTCTTTCTGCCTCCGCCTGAGCCTTTTCACCTAAGGATGGCATTCTGCAGTCATCAATAGAAATGGACTTTCTTTACAACATGTATTGCAATGAATGTATCCATCCAGATGACCCAAGTTTGCTTTAGACTACATGCAAAGCAGTAATTGCTCCAATTTTTATGAAATTGGCCTTGTAGTTTAAGGAGAAAAACTTTCATGGAATGGATTTTTCTGTTTTGTTAGCAGAACCATGTCACTGATTCTTTGGGGTGTTTTTTGTGAGTGCCTTCAAGTCAGTGTTGGCTCCTGCTGACTGCCTGGACAAGTCTCTGTGGTGGTTTTTTATTTTCTCTATAGTGAATAGACTATAATAAGGAGTCTTATTACTGAACCCCATAATGCTGGAATAACTCTTGTGATTATATTTTAACAGATAGTTTTGCTGTCTTGAATTTTAATTTAATTTAAGATGTCACTGTTGAGGCCACCCACTTTCACAACTCTGGGCAGCTTACAATTTAAAAGAATCTAAAAGAAAGGAGTATATATCAAAGAACTGAATGGAAGTTGTTGGTACAGCTGATCATTTCAATTTACTGAACTGTACTTTGAATGGCGTCCCCTCCATGTTTGGGTCCCAAGGTCATTTTAAAAAGGAATTCATGACATACAGAAATTTTGAAAAAAGTCTTTTCTGCAGCATAAATAGATGCCATTAATTGTATTTGCTTGGTATTCTACTATTCTTGCTCTGTTGCATGCATTGTGCAGCTCCATAGTGACTAGGGTGGGAAAGAAGAGCATCCAAAGGATTCCTTGGAGACTAAAGACCAAGAGGGGACAGAGATATATTCTATTTCTTCATATTAGCAGATGATTGGCCATCATATTTCATAGTTGAAGAGCATTTTCTCACCTGGAAGTTTCATATCAAGTGAAAAAGGGGGCCTTCAGGCAGAGATCTATATATGCACATAAAGACACCAACATGAAGTTTCAGAAAAAGAAAAACAGGTTCAGAAAAAATGAAGGTCTGGAAACTGTTCCACAAAAAGAGTTTGACAAGATTGAAGTTATGTTTAGTTTTGAGAAGAGGAAGTTGAGGCTAGAGATTATAGCAATGAACATATGACAAGTGATCACCTAATTCTCAGTCATTCCATTGTACAGAACATGGAGGGCAAAGCATAACCACTGGTCTACTACTATTCCGATGCTTTTGAAGTAAAACTGAAAAGAAGCAAGTACTAGGTATCCTGTGGTTCACCCATGAACAGATAATATTTACTTACCAATTTCATTAATCTCAAGGTTAAGGGTTCCTTTTTGTTAAGTGTGTCTTTTGCTAAGCATTTATCATCTCCTGCAGCACTTGAAACACATTGATTAGTTACCCTGTATATTAATAGCAGTGTTTCCAAAAGCAAATGCAAATGGCAGAAATAATGTTTTAATATCCACGAGGAAGCAATGATGCACTCTGGGACCTTAGTGCAAAAGCTATCCTTTATCTTGTAAATTGGCTATTATAATACTGATGCTTTGTTTTCTTCCTGAGCTTCCTCCCATCACCATACGCATAGTTCACACAATAATTCCCAACTAAAATTGGCTCTTCTAGACTTCCTCATCCTGAACCTAGCCATTGGCCTCTTACACACTGCATTCATAAATAGCCTGAGAATATTCACATCTCTGAGGTCATAGCATTTCACAGCATTGTTCTTGATAGTGATAATGAAGGTTAGTGCTTTCAGAGGGAATGGAATAGGTTTAAGTCTTTCTCAGCATTGAAGGACTATCTCTGTGACTATGATCGTTACAAAATGATTTAGACTTGCCTTGGCAAAAAATTGAGGTGCAAAAAGGTTTTTCCTTCTTCCTAGCATTATTCTGCATTATTCTCTTCTTCCTAGCATTATTCAATTCTGGATATGAATTGTTGAGTAGAAACCCAAGTCAAGGATACAGTATATAACATCACAATATCTAAATATTATTAATAGTACTGACTAAATGGTACATATTACTGAGATTTTATTAATGTTTAGTCATCATCATTACCATCATGAAATGATTCTTATCCAATAAATGTTTTTAGATCCAGATTGTGTTCTTCTTCTAGTATGTCCTTCAACAGACATCTTAAATGCAGCTAATTTTTTTTTCCCATAAAGGGATCAAAAAATGAACTAATTCCATCCCCTCTCCCATAAAATAGCATAGCAGACAAAGATTAAATTGTGTTGCCTGAACTGAGACTTTGTAAAAAGGCTATGACAAAATGCAGGAGTCTTTCCTAAGACCAAATCATTTCTGATAAAGCAAGGAGCCATAGGATGAGCCAAGGCCAGAGAGCAACCAGGACTGAAAAGGGCAAGCTAGAAAGCAAAACTAGAAATTCAAATTCTCAGGTAGATTTTTTTTTGTCATTCAAGCAAGGCCAACTGGTAATGGAAGCTTTTGTGAGTCCTGCTCACCAAGGACTACACTTACCAGCAAGCAAAGAAAAGTGATTGCCTTAGGAGTCAACAGTGGAAATCTGGTCTCCTGATCTGAGCTAGTCATTTCTGTCATGAAGGATAGCAGGGTGTTTGTCAGATGGCCTGTTCATGACTGAAACTAACCCATTATCCTTCAATGTATGAAGGATGCTATCCTTTCCTAGTGTTAAAGTAAGACTGAGCTAACAGTTCATATTGGAATACGGACTAGAGGAAGGCTGGGCTGTCCAAGTACTCATTTGGATTGAAGGCAGGGAGTGCTGAAAAAAATCCTAGATAAGATTTGTTTACTGTGGGCACAATGGCACACATCAAAAATGAAATTTAGTTGCCCGCTCTCAAAGTGAAACACATACATGACACATACCTAAACATACTATACACAACATCCTTACATATACATAACAAATAAATATTAAATACTGTCCATCTTGAATATATAACGGAAGGAGGAAGCTTGAGAGTTCACAAGGTTAATGCTGTATGGAATGAAACTATGGCTGAATCTGGATGTTCTGCTACGGATACCACGAAGCCTCCTCCCAGAAGGTAACAAGGAAAACAGGTCGTGAAGAGGATGTGTAGTGTTCCAGATAATCTTACGGACCCTGCTCATGCAACGCTTCTGTGCTATGTCCTGGATGGGAGGGAGGGAACTGCCAATTATCTTTTCAGCCATTCTCACCACTCTCTGCACCGCCTTCCTGTCTGAAGCAGTGATGCCTCCAAACCAGACTGTGATGCTGTATGACAGGATGCTCTCGATCGTCCCCCTGTAGAAAGTGGTCAGGACAGAGGAAGGAAGATGTGCTTTTCTCATGCGGCGCAGAAAATGCAGGCGCTGCTGTGCCCGCTTCACCAGTTTCTCACTGTTGAGCGACCAAGTCAGCCTACTCGTTAGCTGCACACCCAGGAATTTGATGCTGGTAACCATCTCCACAGGTGAATCATTAATGCACAGAGAAGTGTGGCTGTGCCTGCCTTTTCTGAAATCAACAATGATCTCTTTGGTTTTTCCTGTATTTAAAACTAGGCTGTTTTCCTTACACCAGTTCACCAACCCCTCAACCTCCTTGCGGTAAGCTTCCACATTGTCTCATGAATAAGGCCCACTACTGTTGTATCATCTGCGAACTTCACAATATGGTTGGTGGCAAACCTAGCACAACAGTCATGGGCCAACAGGGTGAACAGCAGTGAACTTAGGACGCAGCCCTGAGGAGAACCTGTGCTCAAGAAAATGGTATTAGAGGTATTTGTTCCAACTCGCACATATTGGAGCCTCTTGGTAAGAAAATCAAGAATCCAGTTGCACAAAGGAGTGTTTAAGCCTAAAAGGCCCAGTTTGTCTACCAAATGCTGAGGAATGATTGTGTTAAACGCCGAACTGAAGTCAACAAACAACAAATGCACATGAGTATTTTTTTTTCCTCTAAGTGCTTCAAGCTCAGATGGAGAACAGAAGAAATAGCATCCTCCGTAGAGCGATTTGGTCGGTAAGCAAACTAAAGTGGGTCTAATGCTGGTGGGAGGATAGATACAATAATGTCCTTTATCAGCTTCTCAAAGCATTTCATAATGGTGGATGTCAGTGCAACCGGACAGTAATCATTGAGGCCTGTAATTGTGGACTTTTTTGGCACTGGCAAGATGACGGCCGTCTTAAAACACGATGGGACCACTGCCTGCTGAAATGAGAGATTGAAAATATCTGTGAGAACACAAGCCAGCTCATCTGTGCATTCCCTAAGGAAACGTCCAGGGATGTTATTTGGGCCTGCTGCTTTCCGAATGTTAACTTTCTGCAGTGTTTTCCGGACAGAGGTGACATCAAAGCTTAGCACTTGCTCGTCAGAATGGGGAACAGCTTTCCTAGCAGGAGTGCTATTTGATGCCTCAAATCTACCAAAAAATGTATTCAGTTTGTTTAAGAGGTCTGTGTAGTCCTTGCATCTCGATGGAGTCTCCTTGTAATCTGTAATGGCCTGGATTCCTTTCCACATTCGCCTGGTGTTTGTTGGGTCCTGAAAAAAGTTCTGAATTTTCTGGCAATGGGCTTGCTTTGCACCTCTTATGGCACTTTTCAGATTTGCTCTGGCTGTTCTAAGTGCCAGCATGTCACCAGATTTAAAAGCCACATTCCGTGCTTTCAGCATTTTGCGGACCTCATAAGTCAGCCACGGTTTTTCATTCACCCTCACAACAATGCTTTTCAGGACACAGACATCTTCTATGCACTTTTGGATATATGCAGACACCGTGGTGGCATACTCCTCAACATTTGTATGTTGGTTATCAGTAGCTATTTCCTTAAACATGCCCCAATCTGTGCACTCAAAGCAGTCTTGTAATGCTTCTATAGCTCCCTCTGTCCAAACCCTCACCTGCTTTACTGTAGGTTTCACTCTGACTAATAAAGGTTTATATGCTGGAATAAGCAGCACTGAGAGATGGTCAGAGGAGCCCAGCTGAGGGCGGGGGATAGCTTTGAAAGCCTTCTTGATGTTGGAATAAGCAAGATCCAGTGTATTGTCCCCTCTGGTTGCAAAGTCCACATATTGATGGAAATGTGGCAGGGTAGCTTTCAAATCCACTTGGTTAAAATCTCCCACTGCAATAAATGCACCCTCTGGGTGAGTAGTTTGTAAGTCACTGATGGTATGGTGGAGAACCTTCAGGGCTTCTTCTCTGTTTGCATCAGGGGGGATATAATGGTAACAGAGAATTCTCTAGGCAGATAGAAGGGTCTGCATTTGATGGTCAGAAACTCCACATCTGGGGAGCACAGACTTGAAACCACCTTGGCATTATTACACCATCTGTCATTTATATAAAAACAGACACCCCCTCCCCTGGATTTGCCACTAAGAGTAAAACTCTGGTCCAGCCGAAATGTTGAAAATCCCATCAAGCTAACAGCACTATCTGAGACAGAGGGCTTTAACCAAGTTTCTGTTACAATGATGACACAGTAATTTTTCACCTCCCAGTTTGTTGTTAAATCCAACCTCAAGTAATCCATTTTTGGTTCTAAGGAGTGAGCATTTGCAAACAAAATAGATGGAAGAGACACTCTGTAAGGTCTAGCTTTTAGCCTAGATGTTAGGCCTCCGCGTTTGCCACGCTTCCTCTTTCAGTCACACCTCCTCCTTTTCTTCCGAAGATGGTCAGCAACGGAGGGAAACTTCCCAGCTGCAATGGCTGCTCCTCCATTCTGCCTCTGCAGCCCGAAATGCTGCCTTCGCTGCTCAAAACACTGAGCACGATGCTGTTTCCACCTCCAGCAATTTCCTTTCTTCCTCCCCGCTCCTCCAGACATTGCAGCTGATCTCTCACCCTCCGTGTCAACTGCCGGCATCTCCATCATTGATTTTATCTCCGTAGTAATCCGAGGCCATGCAGACTCTCCCGAACAATTTTCTCCACCATTCCTCTCACGCTGAATTTCATATGAATTTCATATGAAAGTTTAGCAATCCAACTCTGCTTACTTGTCCCTATTTCTAAAACGTGCTTCAGTCCAGATCGTTCATTTCCCTCCCTAACCCCCATACTTTTGAGAGCTGAAGCAGTCGCAGCCAAGCAAGGCACCGCCATCTTAATGCCTGATCTTTTTTCTAGAAAAATCATGGTTCACGTGGCTTGCCTTGAAAATGCTTTTTGTTTCTTTTTGTAGAAAAGTTGCTAAGTAAATATCAAGCAAATACTGTAGGTCAGGGATGTCAAACTGCCGGCCCACAGGCCAGATGCATCATAGCGAAACTGCGCCCACCCCATTGCCGGCAATGGCAAAAAAGTTGCGATACGTTGAGACACGTCACGTGACATTGCAAGTTTGACACCCCTGCTTTAGGTGATAGGCTGCTTCATTTCAAATACTTTCAAATACTTAATCTAAACTTTATACAATTAAATGGGACTATTATGACCTAACACTAGAGCACTCTGTGGTGATGATAAATGATTGTGTATTTTAACTATTTATTTGAAACCATTGTACCTTGCCCAATCTTCCTGCAAATCAAAGGTGGATAATTATATATTTTTAGTTCCTCATAAAGAGATGAAGCCTTCCAATGCCTGAAATAAAAAGATGCCCTTAAAAGTGCAAGGAAACATATCCCAGCATTCACCCATTCAACATTCATACAACATTTTGGAAAGGGTCAGCTTATGTCACCTGATTCTTTGGCCAGCCACATCTTCCTTTTCTGAACTTAGGTTTCAATTATCTGTCTTGTAATGTTTGCCCCAGTTTGAGAATTGTGTCCAAACCAAGCTGGCTCAGAGTTTGAGTGAGATCGGTTAATCTTCTTATCTCTAAATATCTGGATTCTAAAGTCATTTTGATACATGGAACTTGGACAGCCAGGATCAGGAACTATTTTCATAGAAAATCAGCTCTCACATGTGTTTAACACACACAAAAAGCTTTAAGCTATGTTCAAACATGACCTTAGTATTCTTGGGCACAAGCCTGGAATCTTCCAGTTATGTATTAATGTACAGAGTCTGGAGGAGGTGACCTTTCCTGAAATCATGAAGCACTGCTTTGGGGTTTGCTCATAAGCATTTATTTAACATTTACACATTGGACTCTTGTTTCTACATGCTCTTAGTCTCCCTTCTCTTCCCTCACTAATCTCTGACACAGTGTCCCATTCACTGATGATTGAAGATCATCATTAACAGTTATTCAAGTTTCTTTCATCCTGTTCCCTATTATTTGTTTTCTAATGTTTGCAGCTGTGCTAAAAAGTACAATGATTTTGTTTGTTTCTGCTTCGTTGGATCAGCACAAATCTATAGGATGACAATGGAAATTATTTTCTCAAATAAGCAAATAGGAAAATGCTGGCTGAGTGACAATAATCTATTAGAAATGTTCCAATTCATTATCTTCCCATATATACTTTCATTTTCATTATTTCATCCTCTCAATAGTCACATTAGGTATATGCCACTGAATGATGTTTTTTAATTAAATCACAAAAAGGTCCTTTAGGTATTTTTCAGATCATACACACACACATCCAAAAAAAGAAAGATTTAACTTTGGATAATTCCCAAATAATTGGAATTTTATCAGATTATCTTAGGCAAAATATGGAATCTGGAAGTCTATAGAAGAAAAGTTAGTAGAACTAATGCCTAATTTTGTATTGTGTAGCTTCAAGAGAGCTTGTTGACATTTGTAACTTCCAGAGGGTTAATCAGCTTAATCTATTGTAGCAATATCGACAGAAAGAGAAGCTCTCCCCAAATTGTCATTTTGCCAGCAAATGTGATGCGATCTTGGGATGTTTTGGGGGCCTTAAATGAGGCTTTATGTGAGTCATTGAACTATGGATTATCCAGTCCATCTGTAACAGTGTTTAATTTATTTCCTGATATAGAAATAGCAGACATAATTTTGTAGGATAAAGAAACACATCATAATGCTGTTTATTTTTCAGTGTGTTAAAAAATTGGTCACCCTCTTGCATTCAAAGCCTTGCTCATTTTTACACATGTCACATTTGGGACCCATATATAAAGCAGTCAGGGGTGAGTCAGTCTCATGGCTGTATCTGTTGTCTTGAATACAGCCATGACAGAAACTCACACACACTTGCAGCCAACTCTTTACTATTGTTTAAAGGGCAATGGATATTGATTTTAAAGAGCACTTTTTAAACCCACAAAGTGAGAGGGTTTTACCTTAATTTAACAGAAAAGCACTACATATTGAGGGATTTTTCTCTTGCTCTCTCTTTGTATCAGTTAGATTTCTAAAATAACTAACCTTTGCCAGTTGGATTTTGATTCCATAATAATATTCCTCACAGAAGTGATGCTATCATTTTAAAGGGCCATTACTGTAAAGACAAAGAACACATGGAAAATGTGGACAGAAATCCTTGGCAACTTGTACTTTATTTTGCAGCAAAGGAAAGACTTATCTTTCTTCAAATGGTCTTCAGAATTTAAATCATGTCCAAATATCCTGTCACTCTTTCAATGTTTGAAAGAGGCTGGATTGTTTTACTTTGGACTGTTCATCCAAGTTCTGCTTTGGGAAGAGAATAGATCAAACAGCTTGTGAGGTATTTGAATCGAGACATTCCTTCTTGTGAGGCATTTGAATGGAGTACTCATGATGCAGGTAAGTCTGTGACCAAGGAGAACCAACAACCAAAAGTTGTTAGTCCAGTGAAACTAGCAAAGGCAATGTTAGAAACTAGTGGATTGAGTTTCTGCACTTTCCAGCATAAAACAGAATATTATAGATTGAATGGCTGGGAAATTTTGGAAGCTGAAGTCCACACATCATAAAGTTGCTAAAGTTGAGAAATACTAGACTAAGTAACAAAAACAAAATGATTGAAATGAACTGCACTGATATGAATATCAAGACATTTGGAAATATAAAACACAAATGTAAAAGATCTGAAAATCCAGGAATTATACTGATGAAGAAAGACTTTTTCCCTCCATCTTCTGACAATTGTGTCATGATTTTTTCTCCAGAGTAAAGTTCTGGGCTGTTGACTGTTATTCCTTGCTGATTGAGAGGAGAAGAATATCAGTTAGAATCTCCATTTAAGTCTTCCTTGGTTTTTAAGCATATGGTACCTCTTTCTTTTGGGTTATTTCTGAAGGGAAACATATGCCTTTTCTCTTCCCAATGAATTAACATTCAGTGATGTATCTTGAGGTCTCAAAAAAATAGAACAAGATATGGCCTCTTTGTTTTTGCAGACCACCTATATGAAAAGATTGCTGATCTGGCAAATGTGGTGTCGAGTTTATTAAAAATTGAATCCTGGAAATTTGCCAGATTGGACCCAGGAGTTTTGCAGCACTTACATTAGAAGCATTACTGAGAGATGCTTTCAAAGATTTTTAAAAAAGAAAGAAAGAAAACCTGACAGACTTAAAGCAATACCACATTCTTTAAATAGTGAACACTTCCTGGAAAGACAGCATGAAGAGGCAATGTTGGATGGACATTCTGCCATTTGTGAAACTGTCCAAAAAGAATCCCTTAAGCCTTTAGTATTTCTGTACTTACATAGCAAAAACTCATGCACAGTAAGTAATCTCACACATAAATAGTACCCTAGTGCAATTTTAAGAATGCTCCAATGCTTCTACTCCATCCAACTATAATACAGTATTATATAACATATAAGTGTGATTAAAATAAACAGAAAAATCTTACCATGATCATTTTCCATACAAAATATAGAAAATGCACTTATTCTCACATTAGTTTGGAAGATCCAAATCAAGTAAGTTTTATCAGAATTTATCAGAATTCAACAAGATCAAATTCCTGAAACATCCATAAAATCTAATGAAGGGGAACCCCTCAACTTTTGGTGTTATTACTGGTAGCTAAATGTGGAATTGTTCTTACTGTTGGGAAATATTTTATAACCTTCAGTCGGACTGTGTAGGGCAGACGTGTCAAACTCAAGGCCCGCGAGCCAGATCTGACCCATGATATGTTTAGATCTGGCCCACGGGGCCACCCTGGAAACAGCAAGGGGCCAGGTCCCACTGCCTCAGCCCTTGCCCATCCCAGCCTGGCCAGGTGCGCATGGTGGCTGGCGGTGCCTAGCAGCAGCTGCAGCTCATTGGTTCCTCGGCCACTCATTGGCTGGCAGCGACAGCCAACTGGATGTGAGCCCGGGGCATCCAATAAGCCATGCTTGGCCCGCTCCACCTGTACCATACCTCAGAACCCCGCAGCCAGGTCACCCCTGCCCCCCACCTGCCTTGGCTCAGCCCCGCAGTGGCAGCACTGGCAGGAGCAGCAGCAGCACCATCCATCAAGAGCCCTGCTGCCCCTCTGCTCTCTTCCAGCCTGGGAAGCTTGCGAGACTGAAGGGGAAGCCGCCATCGCAGCCCGCCAGGCAAAGCAACCACCTCAGAGCCTCACCCCCCCTCCACCCTCCCACACCCTCCATGAGCAACCTAGCCAAGGAGAGCAAGCATAGCAATAACTGCCTTGAGGAGAAGATAAGATAGGCTGGACACCCCCTTGGGGAAGCGGGGCTTGGCTGGCTGCACCTACCTGGTGATGGCCACCCAGCCATGCCAACCTAGTCGTGATGACCTGGCTGTGATCACCCAGCCACACCTACCCAGCCATGCCCATCTGGCCCTTTGAGGAAAACCATAATGTTGATGTGGCCCTCAATGAAATTAAATTTGACACCCCTGGTGTAGGGTATAAGGAAAGTGACTTTGATGGAGATAAGCAGGATTCATTATCTAGGTAAAAGGGACTGAAGCATTTTTTAAATCCACAATAAGATAACATTTGGAAGTGACTCAAGCAAACACTTCCCTAATTCAAAGGAGGAAGGGGGAACAATGCTTCCTGAAAGTTAAATTCATTATTATAATGTTCTGCAGTCTAGAATGAGAGAGAACCTGTCTTCATATTCCTCCGTAGGACATTTTTTTCAAGTTTTGAAAAAAAAGCAGCTCTCACTGTTCAAAATTAACTATACCCAACTCCTTTAATCTTTCCTTATAAGATTTAATGTCTTGTCTCTGATTATTCTTGTTACCCTTCTTCGAACCTATTCCAACTTCTTCATAGTTTGTTATCCAGAAATGTACATAATATTCAGGGTAAGGTGTGAACAAAGCCATAAATTAATAGGTTAAAGTTTTAAGTTTACAAAAATAGATCAGAAAGTGAACCAGGTCCTAAAGTCTGGAAACAAATTTGGGGCACTGCTGGTTCATTTCCCATTAGTCAACATAATGAATTGCAACTGAAAGGTAAAATTTAGTTTAAAACAATTAACTTGATTTTTGGGCTATTCCTCCCAACAGGACTTGGTTAATAGCCAATCATTACTTAGATTCAAAAGCTTAATTGCTCATGCAAATTTTGGACATAGCTAAACAAATGGGGTCTCTTACAATCCTATCTCCTACTGAGAATTCCAATTAACATGAAAAAGTCCAGGAAATTGGAAGGGGACCCAATTTTTGGTCTCAGATGGAGATCAGGTGCAGGAAAACTTTTTAAAAATATGAATCTTTTCTATTTCAGTCCATCCTGGAGACCAAGGTTAAGGAAGATGAAGATTTGTTCCATAAATAAATAGAAATATACATACAAATCATTTAGCTGACATTCTTTCTGTAAGTGCCCCTTTTCTATCTTTCTATCAAGCAAAAAGAAGTCATATCTTAAATATCATCTTGTACCTAATACAGCATTCTAAGAAGTATATTTCCATCACATTTGTGATTAATTTAAGCAAAATCTTAGAATAACATGGACTTTCTCAGATAGAATAAGGAGTCTGCTGTTAGATGTTTCTTCACTTGATAGCTGAAGGCGCTGGTTCCATTGCTGCAACAATGGGTCTCTGCCAGCCTTGAAGAGTAAAACGTGTCATCTTCCAAAGGATGACTTCCAATATTCTCTTGTTTTGCAGCATTCACAGGACTGCTTGGTCAAGTAAATTACCAAGTTTTAAGACAATGATTTCTCAATATCCTAAATCTATATGCATACATGTATTCATGGATCACACTCAACTTTAAAAATACAATTTGTGATGATGTGGACAGTACTGCATATTTATTTCATGTTTATGTGTTACCCCTAAGAGATCTGAAATACCTTCATATTTCATGGGAAACTAGCACATTGCAGTTCAATTTCAGCCCCCATATGATCACCCAATACACTGAGCAGAGTCAATTTAAAGATTTAACAGCTGCCTTAGCACATGTCAAGCTTGTATAGAGTTAAAGTGGGGGGGGGGGTTTGCAAACAGTCTAAGTTTTTTTTATTCAATGTGTCATCAAACCTAGGAAATTGATTTTTTTTTCAAGTTAAGTATTTTGTAGAAATTCAGTTCATGTAAGATATTTCATTTTCTACTGCTTGATTAAGAAAATTAATTAAGGTTTGCCCTGCTATACAGTCTTTCTTGGGAATAAATTCTATTGAACTTAATAGAACCTCCTTTTATGTAGATATATAAAGCAATGCATTGATTACAAAGATAGATGAAGATAAAGTTCATTGGGAGAGAGTCTCGTCTTTGTAGTCTTAGGTCTAGCAAAATCTTTCATCTTTCTCTGGGAAAAAGACTTCTTTTATGAACTAAATTTTAGCCACTTCCTTGAGATTAAATCTGACAGCAGTTCCTATTGTGCATTTATCCACTCTACAGAATAATATAGGGTGTAAGGGATGTCCATCTTCTCTCTCCACCAACAACCCTGCTCTTTTCTGATTCTATAGGGACATAAAATTTGTACTCAGCCTATGAGTATAAAGGCTAAATGGCATGATCCCTGCTATGCAGTCAGTTCCAGGATATCACAAGGTAAATCAAGCTCATCGAAAAATTTCAGACACAATATTGAATATTATATGTGGATACAAGAAAGATTACGAACAACTCCAAGTGGAATACTGATAAATTATTTTTAGGAAACTGAATATAGGATGGTTCATGGCAAGATGGATGGTAGCTGGAACGAATCTTTGCAAGTTTATATTCTTCCTAGAAAGAAATTCAGCAGAGGGCAAACCAGAGCACCAGTAACAAAATGGTCAATGGGTCTCTTTTATTTTCCTTTAAATATTAAAAAAGATGTCATGTTTATAGCAGTGTCCAGTTCTTTAAAACATACATATATGTCTAATGGTTCTTGATATAGCCATGAGATTACACAATGGAAGGGCCATATGATCTCAGTCAACATAATCATTGTTCAACCCCAGTGCTGATTTGGCAAATATTTACTGATTTTTATTTTTTTTAAAAAGCAAATGCCAGATTAGAAACTTATCCAGATAGTGGAGTGAATGGAATGGATTGTGCTGTGATCCACTAAGCCCTAGTTGACAGCAAATATTCAAACATTATACTAGGATATTAAGGGATATTCAGGGATGGACAAGCATACTGCCTGTAAAGACAGGGCATAATGACAGATTTCAATAGACCTTATCTCATGTGACTTCTAGTTAAACTGGAATATAGGAAGAGTGGAATACAGAGCAATAAAAGAATAAGAAAAAGGAAAGGTTTGTGTCTGTGTGAAACCTATTCATTTTTCCCACAGATCTCTTTTAAAGTGTTACCATAGAAACACATGCTGCTGAGTTAAAGAGGGAAAGTCATTCATCCATTTACACTGTGCATATATTGCTTCGAAACATTTCAAGAAAATATATTTGGTATTTTTATATTTTGTGGATGACAACATGGGAAGCGTGTGTGAGATAATAAAAACCACTACAAAGTGTTTAATAGGCTAGGCCAGAGATCCACAGAAAATTTGAGAATAATGAAAAAGCTAAGGACCCACAGAACTTAAATATCCTATGCAATAAGGTGGATACAATGGATTATTGATTATGTTAAAATGAGTACTTTGTGATATTCAGTGTATGTAATTATTACCTGATTTCTGGTTCTTATTGATTCAATCTCCATTCTTTCTTCATTATGTCTGCATTGGATCCAGCTAAGTTAAGAATTCCAAATCAAATTGGGTTGCTTCACAATCCCTCTGTGATATCAGATAAGGCAGGATCTCTCAAAGATGATCAGAACTTAATCAGTATCATCAACAGGCTTTTTGCACAACTTGAAGCTATTGTGTCTTGCAATGTTTTTTTTTTAAATAAAACCTGCTTTTAATTTTCATTTCTCTGTATAATTGAGAGGAAAAGGCAGAAGAAAGACATGGACTTATTACCATATAAACACAATGGCTGTAAAATAGGAAGTCTTTTGTAATTATGTTTTGAAGTAGTGGTATTGCCTGAAAATGTAATACAATTCTGTCTTTATGAAAAAAATGTTTCCTTCAAGTAAAATCAGAAAGCGAAGAAATAAAACTTTGAACTTTGAAAGAGTTATCATCTTATAATTAGACATGTTCCTTATTAATAGGCAGCTCTATAAAATGTGGAGTCTGAAATTCACTGTCTCAAAGTTGCATGATTCTTACACCCATTCATACTGACTCAAATCTATAGAAATCCACTTTACACACAAAAAACCCCTACATTTTTCTGTCAAAAATCTGGCAGGGTTTATTCATCCAGAAGATCAACCTCATCATATAAGAATCACAGAATGTAGGACTTGGAAGAGATCTTGGGGATCACCCAATTTAGTATTATGCCTATTACAGAAATCCAGTTCTATAGCATCTTTACTACCAGCACTAGAGACATGGTGCAGTGGTTAGAATGCAATATTGCAGGCTAATTCTGCTAACTGCCAGCAGTTCGATCCTGACCTGCTCATCAAGGTTGACTCAGCCTTCCATCCTTCCGAGGTCGGTAAAATGAGGACCCATTTGGGGACAATATGCTGACTCTGTAAACCGCTCAGAGAGGGCCGTAAAGCATTATGAAGTGGTATATAAGTCTAAGTGCTATTGCTATCTTTAACAGGTATTACCCACCCTCCATTTATACAACTTCAGTGAAGAAGAATCTACCACCTCTGTTCCACTGTTAAACCATTGTTGAACCATTAGAAACTTTCACAATGTTTAAACTGCTTTCTCATCATTTAGATCCATTTTTTTTTTGTCCTGTCTTCTGGAACAACACTGAATAATTTGCCCCACTTTCCATGTGACAGACCTTCAGATATTTAAGGCAGATACCATATCTCCCTGCAAGTTTTCTGTTCTCCTGGTTAAACATTCTCAGCACTTTCAACCATCTACCTAAGGTGTTTTTTTTTTTCCAGGCTCCTTATCATTTTGATTGCTGTATTCAGACAATACTCCAGTTTCTCAATGCCATCCAAAAGAAAAGGGTGATAACTGGACACAGTATGCTAGATGTACTGTGGTTTAAGAGTTCACTGGCTTGAACTTCCCCATTCTGAGAAAGCAGAGTTTCTAATCCTGAACCTCAGATAGGAAATGGAAATGAAAGGAATGCACAACTTGTAGAACTACATGGCCTGAATTTCTCTTTCTGCTTATTTATTTGTTTTTATTAGATAAACTATTCTAATCATTTTTCAATTTCCTGTTTGTTTTGTCAGCCTCCAGCTCTCTTAGAACATCTTGTTGATTTGGTAAAAGTGGCAAGAGAGAAAAGCTGATAAAAGAGTTTAAGACAAAGTGTCACATGCATGCCAGAACGCCCAGGGCTCTCATGTATAAACATGGTGTGGATAAGACACTTGTTTACATAGTTGCTGATATATGTAAACAAATTTAATTGAAGGACAAGAAATGCCTTTCTTTGTCTGCCCACATTTATGGGATCCTTTTGCACCCAACTAAACATTTTTTTAAAAAAAACAAACAAACTTTAAAACAAACTTATTTTTACTAACCTAGTATCCTAAACATATAATGAGCACTTTTCTAGAAGCCTCTCAAAGGAGAGTTCTGCACTTCTTTATTCTGCAATGAAAAATGCACTTGTGAAGGTTGCATATGGTTGATAGAATTTTGTCTACATTTGCTGTACCTAGTCTGAATGCAGAAAAGGGTTTTCAGCTGATAGATAGGGTTAATGTGATGTCAGCAGAACTGATTATAATTTATTTGGCTTTAGAATGGCTGCTGGATTTGTGTTCTGGGAATTTTGTGACATTGTCAGATTCTTTCTGGATTTACAGGTTATGCAAGCAAGTGGATTTGGTAATCAAGTATTGTGGTAGACGAAATTTGGAGCTTGAATAATAGTCTTTCTTCCTGAAGTTTTCATGCTAGATTTCAGGGGATTCCATCCAATGTAGAAATTCTTGGGAATATATTAGTGGATGCAGTAGTTAAATAAGCATTGTATCATTCAGAGTGGACTGTAAAGTATCTTTTGGGTCAAGGAAATTGGGTTAGACATGAGGTGAGGAACAATCTGGGATTCTGGTATTAATGGCTGGAAAGTGTACTTCTTTTGTCAGAATATTTTTTATTTTTTGATCTTTCTGACAGAGCTTGTCAAGTGTCTCTCTCTTGATGGTACTGTCTGGACATTACGCTACTCAGGACAAGTTGCTTCTTATTGGAAAAATGATAATATTTGTCCCATTTGTGGTGTTAAAACTACTGATCACTTTTTGAGGGACAGTGTTCTTTCTGAACAAGAGTGCCTTTTTTGTCCTTTCACTCTATTGGTTCTTCTATTATTTTCTGCAGGATTTGTTTGGGAATCATTACTACTGGTCATTAGCTAGAACAGTGGTGGCGAACCTATGGCACGGGTGCCAGAGGCGGCACTCAGAGCCCTCTCTGTGGGCACACGTGCTGTCGCCCCAGTCCTAGGCCTTCAGCTGGGTTTTATAAAACCTTTTCGCTTTAGGCCTCCGCCGCCGTGTGCAAAAAAAAAAAAAGGGTTCAATCAGTCAATTTCAACTTCTTACGGAAAAAAAAAAGATCTTGCAAAGTTGGAATTGATTGATTGAACTTTTTAGTCCCACCCTGTCTGCCATTACCACCGCAGCCACGCCCACCCAATTGGCCATGCCCACCCAATTGGCCACACCCAACCAATGGGCCACACCCACCCGGCACTCGACGATGCATAAGTGGGTTTTGGGTTGCAGTTTGGGCACTCAGTCTCTAAAAGGTTCGCCATCACTGAGCTAGAAACTGGGGAAAATTCATCAATCATCCCTCCAAGGTTATAAGGTGAATTGATAATATTTTAGTGAATGAAAATCAATACCACTATCCTTTGTCTAAAGAAGCCCAGAGTCAATTCAACATGGAGATGGGCAGCATATCAGGAAGGAAGGAAGGAAGGAAGGAAGGAAGGAAGGAAGGAAGGAAGGAAGGAAGGAAGGAAGGAAGGAAGGAAGGAAGGAAGGAAGGAAGGAAGGAAGGAAGGAAGGAAGGAAGGAAGGAAGGAAGGAAGATCACTTGCTAATAAACTAAAGATCTATCTCTCTATCTCTCATATTCAAAAATGTATTCCTGTATGAAAAATAACCTTTATTTTTCTCCCTTAATATCAGCACTGGCCTTGTGCATCCCTTTTATTTGGGTTCCCTAAACTGAAGGATCATTTGCAGGCTAGCTGTGAGGATGCAAGAGGAAATAACAGGGTCTATTGTGAGGAACATAAAATATTTTTCCCATGGAGAAAGAAGATGGAAGACATTTTGCTGTTCCATTCATACCAGACTTTGTAGCGGAATGGTTGCTAGGAATAAAATCTGCTTAGCTTTCATCTTTCTCTGATAAAACCATCAGGAAACAAGTAATTATGAAAAGACCTGCTATTGCAAGGTATGCAGTAGTGGTGATTATGTTTAAGTTTATATTAGGGAAATTTTAACCAAAGAAATATTGGGTAAATAAATACTCTAAGGAATGAAAACAAAATATTCTTGCATGAAAATACATTCTTAAGCAATGTTGACAGATGATCTGATGACATTTTTAATGTTTATTTTGAAATCCTTAAAACAAACCTGCTAGACTGGAAACCCACTTTCCAATGGTACAAAGGGTAATGAAAGCTGGATTTTGACTTCATCCATTTATGAATATGTCCTTAGTTGTGGGTTCATAGCCTTTCAGGAAATGCTTATTGCTTTAAATTATTTTATGATTGTTTGCCACCCAGAGTCACTTGCTTAAGTTAATTAACTCAATTTCTACAGCTGCCCAACTTAATTAAGCAAGTAATTAATTAATGCTTGTGTCAGTCTTTTAAAACAAAATTAGAAGAAAAAAAGTGATTTTTTTTCTATTACATTTTTAAATAAGTCAGAATAAAAGTTTGCTGGGATTTGCAGGGATTTGTCCCCCCAAAACCACAATAATTTAGTGGAAGAAACCTAACTGATGAGTAATTTCTCACCAGAAGGCAAGGGCAATTAACAATGCAACATTCTCTGTTATCCTGCTTCCACATTATTTTTCGATGGTTTCCAATGTCATCCCAAGTGCAATTCCTATTATGAATTAAAGTGATTCCCTTCTTTCATTCTGATCCAGCTCACACTGTTGATCCAAAAATATTAGTCATTTTGCAAACATTATAAATGCAAATCCCTTAAATAAAAGCCTGCTGATTTTTTTAATCTTGTCCACCTTTGTCTTCTTTGTTCTGCTAATATTGCTTGGACTACATTCACATAAGCTGATGTCAAATGTTTTTCTTAGTATCCATAATTTTTAGGAATTCAAAATGCTTCCATAATCTGAGACAGATTTACTTACAGATTCATTTATCCAGATTTATTCTAACATTGAAATAATATAAAAAGCACAATTTCTCTTTAGCGTTTGCTTTGTGGAATACTTTTCTGAGCAACATTTAACTATATGCAGAATCTGTACAGGATCTTCCTATTTTTTAATGCAAATTAAATCTTGCCTCCAGAAGTTGTGGGCACTCTAACACTGGAAGTTTTTAAGAAGAGACTGGACAATCATTTGTCTGAAATGGTATAGGATTTCTCGCCTGAGCAGGGGGTTGGACTAAGGTCCTTTCCAACTCTGTTATTCTGTTATTCTGTTATATGTAATAATAATAATAATAATAATAATAATAATAATAATAATAATAATAATAATAATAATAATAATAATAATAATAATAATAATAATAATAATAATAATAATAATAATAATAATAATAATAATAATAATAATAAGCATTACCAACTAATGCCATGAAAGCGAAGATACAAAAATCCACTGACAATCCAAATTGCCGACTTTGCAATGACAAAGTTGAAACTGTTTCACACCTAATCTGTGAGTGCAGCAAAATCGCACAAACTGATTACAAATCTAGACATGATCGAGTTGCTAAATTAATCCACTGGGCATTGTGTAAAAAATATGACTTGCCTGTGTCTGAAAAGTCGTGGGAACACAGGGTGGAAAAAGTTGTTGAGAATGAGAGGGTGAAGATCTTGTGGGACTTTCGAATACAGACAGATCGCCATTTGGAACACAATACGCCGGATATCACAGTTGTAGAGAACCGAAGCGTACAGCTGATTGATATCGCTGTACCAGGAGATGCCAGAGTCGAAGAAAAAGAACTGGAAAAAATTACGAAATATCGCGACCTGGCCATCGAAACTGCGCGATTATGGATGAAACGTGTAACAGTGGTACCCATTGTCATCGGGGCACTGGGAACTATGTCCAAAAACTTTGCAAACTACATCAAGAAATTGCAGCTTCCTGCAATAACTCCAGCAATGTTACAAAAAACTGCGCTACTCGGAACATCTTATATTTTAAGAAGGTACCTGGTTGACACCTAGGATGCTGGTAGCAACCCGTGTCAACCATCAGCGCCAGCCAATTTGAATGTTCAGTTGACTGAGGTTCAAGGTAATTAAGATAATATAAAGATAATAATAATAATAATAATAATTATAAAATAATATAATAATAATAAAATATAATAATATTAATAATAATAAAGAAGAAGAGAAGAAGAAGAAGAAGAAGAAGAAGAAGAAGAAGAAAGAAGAAGAGAGAAGAGAAGAAGAAGAAGAAGAGAGAAGAAGAAGAAGAAGAAGAAGAAGAAGAAGAAGGAAGAAGAAGAAGAAGAAGAAGAAGAAGAAGAAGAAGAAGAAGAAGAAGAAGAAGAAGTAGTAGTAGTAGTAGTAGTAGTTGGAAGGGACCTTGGAGGTCTTCTAGTCCAACCTCCTGCTCAGGCAGGAAACCTATACCATTTCAGACAAATGGTTGTCCAGTCTCTTCTTTAAAAAACTTCCAGCGTTGGAGCATTCACAACTTCTGGAGGCAAGATCCCTAGGACTCCAAGATCCCTCTCACAGTTACTACTATTGAGCAAGGTATCCCTGGCCTATACTATACCTGTACATTTGGTTTGTCTTGCCTAAATGTAGAACCTTACTTTTTTCACCATTGAATTTCATTTTGTTAGATAGCACCCAGTCAGTCCAGTCAGTCCAGATCCTCCTGTATCTTAAGTCTATCTTCTGGAGTGTTGGCTATTCCTGCCAGCTTGGTGTCATCTGCAAATTTGATGAGTTCTCCATCTATCTCCTCATCAAATCATTGATGAAGATGTTGAAGAGTACTGGGTCCAGAACAGAGCCCTGGGGCACCCCACTGCACACTTCCCTCCATGTAGATGCAGTTCCATAGAGGACCACACACTGAGCTACGAATCCATCTGGTGGTGATGCTGTCTAACCCACATTTTTCTATCTTATCGAGTAGTAGGTTGTGGTCTACTTTATCAAATGCCTTACTGAAGTCCAAGTAAGTTATATCCACAGCATTCCTCTGGTCCACTAATTCTGTCACTTGGTCAAAGAATGCAATAAGATTTGTCTGGCATGATCTGCTTTTGACAAACCCATGTTGGCTTTTGGTTATGACTTTGTTTGCCTCTAGGTGTTTGCTGATTCGTTGTTTGATTATCTTTTCCAGAATCTTCCCAGGTATTGAGGTCAGGCTGATAGGTCTGTAGTTTCCTGGATCCATTTTTTTTCCTTTTTTGAAGATGGGAACTACATCAGCTCTTTTCCAGTCTTCTGGTAGTTCCCCAGTTCCCCGTGTAGAAAGATAGCACTCTAGGACTAGCAAAAGGGAGACCATTTATGAAACAAAGGGAGACCATTTAAATATAAGAAAGTCAGGCTAATTGATCCTGACTCATTCAGCTGAAAATATGTATTACTTGGGTGCAGAAGGTTGAGATAACAGCCATGATGGTATTATCAAACTCTACATGATGTTTTATGCATGTCATGCATATGAATCATTGCATGTTATACTTCTGTATTCCTCCTCTCTATTCTGTCTTGGTATTTTATTAAACCAGTTTCCTGTTATAACACAATCATGAAACTTTGGTTTCATCTCAGATTACACATACAGCTATATAAACAAGATATGATTTCATAAGCAGATTTGTAAACTGAGATTCAATTAATGTCATAGTGAGAGCTGCAGTAAGAAATAAGAAGGAATAAGAAACTATGCTTTAATAAATTCAGTAATTTTTAAATTGCAACTTATAGTTAAAAGAAAAGAGAAAAGACAAAGTTGCAACCCAATTTTCTGCTCTTCTGGCATCCTTAAAAGAGAAAATATTAAATAGCTGCACAAAAGGTAACAGCTTTTAGTGATTTATTACTTCAATGTAAAGTCCACTTTGCAACTTGTAGAACAGATAATTTTAAAACCGTTCAGAAATTTTTGGTGGGAAAAAAGCTAACCAGGACTAGATAGTGGGATTGTCTACCTTCTTTGCTGAAATCAGCGTGCTGTCTTCTTTATTTCTGGCATAGCAGGTTTCCTTCTGCTTTAACAGAAACATCAGGCAGGAGCTGGAGCCCAGCTGAAAAATAGATAAGGCTTGTACAGTATCTTGTATTTCATTCCAAATTAGTACTATACTTTTGCATACTAAAACACACTGCTTTTGTAGATTTATTATCTGTTGCATTGTGCTGAATTCCAATGGAGTATGTGTGTTTGTGCACATACATTTTTTTTGGAAATACAGATATTTAAAAGAATGAAATTACTTATTTTAGCTTTTAGTCCATTAAATTCAATTGAGGAAAGGCAGGGTGTCCTAAGATCTGTGCTAGCAGATATGTGGTTCGATACAATAAAGTGTTCTTAACTCATCTGCATTAAATATATTTTTGAATATATGACTTATTTAGTGTTCAGAGAGAAAAACTAACTTCAGTGCAACAGAGAAATTATCTCTTGCACATGCAAGCATCTCATTTTGACTTCCCCCATCTGTTTTATGCCTCTCTCCTCAAAAGTAACTCCCACTGAGTTCAGTAGGATTTGCTCCCACATACAATACATGTGAATAGCATTACAGTTTTAAGCTCTTTTTGAAGTTTCACTCTTTGGAGTCACTCACTAAGAAATCCCACACATTTTCCTGTGACTGTTACTCTCTCATGCCCATTTCAGTAATTTGTTTGTGTAGGAGTCATATGGCTCAGTCTAATAAACTCTGATTAACATTGCCAGTAAATGCCAATAGTGCTGAGGGCAGGCATTTTGAATTTGTACTGCAAAAATAGCAAAGGTTTCATGTTTCTTTTATAGGAAAAAATAGGTGTGCATGTGTCAGTCTTCAGTGCCCAACATGGCACCCAGTGTATACATGTCACTGGGATCATATCCTTTCTCAGGGCCTGTGAGGCTGCCTATCCTCCAATCTTTCATTTAAAGCAAAAAGAGAATTTGCCCTACTACAAAGCATGCAAAAGTAACAGGAAGTATCCTGTATGTGGAGAGATAGGATATGTTGTGATTGGAACCCTCCCAGCAGTCATTTCCTAATGTCAAGCTGATTGGTCTGTTGTTTCCTGGGGCCCCTTTTTTAAAGGGACGATGGGCTTTTTTCTATTCTTCTGGCAATACTGCTGTGCTCCAGGATTTCCCAAAGATTTCAGGCTGTGGTTCCAAGATGACATCTGCCGTTCTTTTGACACCATAGGATATAATCCATTTTCTCCAGGAACCTTGAGTTTGTTCAGAGGAATTAGGTGTTCTCTCATCACTTCCTTACCTATTCTTAGCTGCTTTCTCTTCTGTTCTCTACAGTGTTACTGTTATAAATCAGACTGCTTTTTCTTTTTCTAAAAAGACAGATACAAGGTAGAATTTAAGCACTTCAGCTTTCTCCTTATTGCCTGTGATCATCTTTCATCTTCTCCAATCAGGAGGAGAAACTGTTTCCTTGACTCCCTTCTTGTTCTACACATACCCAAAAACATTTTTATTATTTTTAGCATTCATAGCAAGCCTTAGCTCATGCTGAGCCTTAGCCTTCCTTGCTAAAGGTTCAGGCTATTTCCTGATATTACACTTTTGTTACATGCCCATCTTTCCATTTTTTAAAAATTGTCCTTTTCGTTTCTCAGAGAGCTCTTGGTGCAACCACACTAGTCTCATCAAATGTCTCTCCCACCCCTCATTCCTTCCTCCCCTTTCTCTTTCATATTGACTGTATTTGGGGCTTAATTATCTTATTTTTTGGAATATCCTAGTTCTCCTGAACTGTTTTTCTCTTCAGGATTTATATTCATGGAATACTTCCTACTTTTTCTCTTGACTATATTCTGGAAATGTGATTTACCCTAGTGAAGGAATATATACGTATTAGGATTATATACATTAGGAAACTCACTTCAGTTATAATAAAATTACTGCTTGTCCATCAGCCCCTTGGGGGGGGGAGCGCCTTTGGCTATTTATTTTCCCTGGGATTTTAATAGCATCTTAGGTGACTTTGCTTGAAATACATAAGACTCAATGGAGCATTACTAGCAGGTTAGTTTGCATGCCTAGTCATGACAAACCTGAGCTGGATTTATTCATCCATGGACCTGAATACAAAGAGTACCTTTTATAATTGGTATATATGCATGTCAAGCAATTCATTATTGGTGCAAAAAGCTGAACTATTGATTGACTGAAGACCTTCATTTTTAAAGAACTAAGTAGACATCAGCAAAGCTAAATGTACTCAGCTGAGTTGCAAAAGGGCATTCTGGATCTCATAGCACAAAATGTGAAATATTACTTTGGTAAACAGGTATTACATATACATGCCTACTTATATGAAGGTTATTGATTTTTATTGCATCTTTGGTACTAAAGAACTATAATCTGCTTTTTATTATGCAAAGGGTTTTTTCCTCTCTCAGCTATTCCTAGCCAAAATGTTTAGTAGTCAGGCTATAAATCATGAGTTGAAATTAACTAAATGACAAAAGGAGCTGTTAATGGCAAATAAGATGTGTTACTGATAATATGTCATATAAGTAAGCTATTATATGCAGGTAGGAAGCTAATGACCTGGTAATTTTTTCATAGATCCCTTGGTTTATATTTCCAACCATTCCATTCATAATCCTACTTTACTTTGTTCTTCTGCTTTCCACTATAAAGGGGTAAAGTTGAAGGATGCACAATCTGCAATGATGATATCCCATACTTAGAGAACTTCTAGTGACCTTGGAACTCCTACGCCTTGAGTCCCACCTGCCCCATAAACACCTCCCAAACGTCATGCCTTGTGAATTTTGTTTCCTGCTGAGGGAAGACCTGTGACCTTTGTCATTGCTTGTCTATGTCCCACTAAGGGACTGGGTGTAACTCCTAACTATTCAGCCTGGAGAATATCAAAAGCAGTAGCCCATCTGATGGCATAGCTTCAGGCAGGAAGGAAATACTAAGCAGGTTCTTTCACTAGAGATAATGCTTAATGAGCCCAGTAGCGGATATGAAAGCAAAGCGAATCTTCAGGAAATTAGAATCCTGTGACTGGGGTTACTGGTTTAAAGAGACAGACCATGAAAATTAAGACAGTAGAAGGCCAGCTTGTGCAGGAACGAGGTTTATATTGGGTTGTAGAATGATAAGAAAAATTGTAAAACTATTTTTATTCTAATATATTCATCGGTGAGCCACATTATCAGTGAGATGAGTGGCATATAAATTTAATAAATAAACAAATTAACAATATTGTAATGCATTTTAGGCTTAATCTAATAATCCTCCCCAACCTGGAATTTTCCACCTGTTACAGAGTCCAGTTCCCAGAAATCTCCACCATTATGACTGGAAGACTGGAATTTAGGGAGTAATAGCCCAAAACGTTTAGAAAGAACCAGGTTAAGGGAAGCTGAGATAAGGCCTACTGCAGTGGTTCTCAACCTTTTGTTCACAACGGACCCCCTTTAAATACCTTTTGTGGCCACTTGCCATGGCCACAGATCACCAACACTTAATTCAAGATTTAAATCATAACATTTCTTCAAACCTTCACGGACCCCCTGTGATGACATCGTGGATCCCCAGGGTCACGAACCACAGGTTCTATTACTGTATTACATGAAACATTTCCATAAACAAGGCCGAGATACCTGGATCAATCTATTTCCATGTTGCTATTGCATGTATTTATTCATATATTTGTTGCATTTACAATATAACCCTTTTTTCCACCCAGATATTCAAGGCACCATATGTAGCCTTTTATCCTCCATTTTCCCCCACAATAAGCTTGTGAGTTAGTTTGGTTTAAAGAAAATGACTAGCCCAAAGTCACCCAGTAAGCTCCTATGACTGAGACATGGCTGAGTCTGTGTCTTCCAGTCTAATACCTTAACCACTTTGTTCAATACCTTAACCATTATAAAACACTGGTTCTCATAAATCCATTCTATTCCCATATTCTTATTAATTTGTGATGTGTTTATTTTAAAAGATTGCAGTACTTTCCAACTTGAGGATCCACCAAATAGGATCCATACCCAACAGGGATTGGGACTACTTTGTAGTACAATAGTCTATAATGCATGTTTATGTGTTTTTTTTTAAATCAGAACATTGAAGCACACATTGCCTATTAGGTACAGTAATTTAGAGTTATGCATTAATTTAGGAGAACCTGATTTGAACAGCTAAGCTGGGTCAACTTTGATGAATGTTTAGATCAAAATCTATTTGGAAATACTAGATGCTATAAGCATAGAGAAAATTTATATCCAGGGCTGGCCTTCTCATTAAGCAAAATAAGAGGGCCATCATGAAAAAGGAGCCAATTGTTATTACAAGAAAGGAGAGCAAATATGTATTCACTAATTATTGCTCCATATTAGCAGTGCTGGCAGCAAGGCTTGCAATCTTTTCTGTTTTGTGAGATTTTATATTTGTGAGATGTGCTGCTTTGGGAGTAAAATGTCTAGGCAATTTGATCGTAGCTCAATAACTAAGAATATAACTTTTTTAGGAAACAAATGTGTGTTTAGTCTTCTGCATCTTTGACTTGGGCTGAGAAAGGTACCTTTCTGAAATCCTGAAGAGCTACTAATTGGGATCAACAAAAATCAGCAAAGTTGAGTATTGTCTGGACCAGGCATCCAGCGGTCTGATCTACAAGGTGACACTTACATTTCTCAGAAAATCACACCCAGACTGATAAAGCATTTTTTCAAGTCACCTTCACCTGCAGAGCATATTTTGAAACAGCAATGGGTTGTCCTGACTAGTAGAAAAATAAAACCTCCAGTATATGATTTTCTTTATATATAATCTTTTTCTCAGTGTGAGACCCCTCAGTACACCAGGAAAATGTACCAACATTTTTCTTCTCACCTAGCAGATGACTTTCATTTTGTCTATAGCACTTGATCTCACTACAAATTGATCTCTCCCATTTGGTGGGAGAAAAACTTAGTTTCATTCCAAAGGTTTACCCCATCCAATGGCTGCCAACCCAAAAGGCTTTGCTATCCTCCATGCATTGCCATTAGCCTTTCAACTAAATTAATGGGGCAGAAAGAGGGTAAGGGCAAGCATGTTTTTTCTAGTTTTGCATGATGCCCAGAGTCCACTGGAGTTGGGCAGCCAATAAATTTAAATAAATAATGTTGCCTTGTACCAATAACAGTTTCAGGAAGTAATATAATATTGTTCCTTGTTGGTTGTCCTACCAATACCATTTTGACCCTGGAATGAGGAGAGGAGATGGGAAAGGAAGATGAAGCCTAGGCTATTATTTCTCAAACAGAAACATCCAACTTCCTTAATAACCCCATTATGCTTAGCAACCAGTAATTCATATCTCATGAACTGTAAATGACATTTAATTGTTCTACTCTTTTATGAGTCTAGGTATGGAAAGAATTTCTATTTCCATTTTTTGCTGGAAGAGTAGAACTTCCTCCCAGAGAATAACAGGAATCCCCCTTGGTGAAATCAATATGCAAAAGGAAATCAGGGTGGTGGTAAAGGACAGTTATGCTATAACAATTTGGAGCAGAAGAAATGTCTGGGGACATGATGGAGTAGCAGCTTTCTAGAGAATTCTGGTTGCACTCTGCCACAAATGGATTGCACGAAGAATTCTTGAAGCCCTGTCAAGTTTCATCATTCTGGAAATTTTCATTGCTTATGTTTGCTTTTTACTACACCTTTGAAAATGTACCCCAAGGCTTCAATGATGATCAGGCCAGGAAGAATTGGATTTTTCAATTTCCACAAGGCTACTACTGTAGGGTTTTCCTGGGACAGCTGTTTTTCCAACAGAATGAGCTGGTCTACAATTTCCATAAATGTTTATGCTGGGTGAAAGCCATCAAGCTGGAGAAAAAAATATCTGGGATACTAGTAGATTAATTGTTTGGTTCTCAGATGCTTATGATCAATTAGATGATGCTATGTAATGCTGATGCCAGCTCAACCAAATGGAAGGGGAATATTTAAATCAGTGGAGGCATCAAAAAGATCTTTGCCATGAATCCCTCAGATCTGCAGACTGCCCTTTCCTGTATTATACTTGCTTGATCTTGTGGCATATAATGGCTTTACATTCAGTTTGACCTCTAAACAAAAGGTATCTCATTCTTAAAGAGTAGCTATGTTTGCAATAATGGCTATGTACTTATGTAACACCTGAAATATCAGGTTAGAGACTGCATGGAGAAGATCTATGTCGTTGTTAAAAGCTGATAAGGACTTGACACATAAGCAATCAACAATGTGGTTATATCACATGTGTGTTCCAGCCTTTCTCCAAGAAGATAATGGAAGGACACAATGTCTAAGAAAACCTAATATAGATTAGAATTACCAAAATTTACTCTCAAAGCCAACTCTTATTTTCTACCATTTTTTTAATTCCTTTTAGTGTTGGGCTTTTTTTTTGCATTTTCTTTAAAAGGAGTTGAAGAAAAAGAACATCTATCCATATTAAAAAAATGATTGTCAATTGTAGTTAATTAAAAATAATGCTTCATTAGGAAGCTACAAGCATCTAATCAGTAGGCAACTACTGATTCATGTGTTAGTGTAGATAGATGAAATGGAGGAGACACTACAGATGTTTGACCCCACAATATTGCTATGATTACTCTGGTTCCAGGCAGCTATTTACCCATCTGCTCTCGTCAATATGTTTAGAGGACTGTGTTCTGCATGTTTGTTTGTTTGTTTGTTTGTTTGTTTGTTTGTTTGTTTAAAGGGTTTGTTCCTTCCCAGTGCTCCAGAGTTTTTATAGTCAAGATAAGGAAGCTGACAAAATGTTTCTGGCAGTGTTCTCCATTTATCACATCTGCTGACAAACCACCCACCAAAACAGATTTCCTGAGTTGCAAGAGTTTAGGTGAGGCCTGTCACAGTAAAGGAAGTGTGCAAATGTAATGAAATGTGTCATAGCCAACACCTGCTTCCTTGCCAGGGATCAACATCAGATGTAAAGGAGCTGATTCTCGTCAACTGTGCAGCTTTAATCTTCACAAAACTGCTGTTAGGTGATGTAGGAGTTCAGCTGTGCTAGTCTATGGTGACAAAATATCAGGAGTCTGGTACACCTTTTCTAACAAACTATTAAGAGGCATAAGCTTTCCTGAGCTGCAGCCCACTTCATCAGATTAATGAAATAACTAGACTGATATAGGATTTCCTTTGAGATGATGGGGAGAAGAGGGAAAATATGGTTGTTTATACAGATGTAGATTACATGTGATGCATTGTAGTACCTTAACAATTAACAATTGTAATGTGTTAAAAACCCATTGGGTCAAGATGATGTATAAAATTTATACGGTTGGCCAGAAGAGAGAACCAAAAAGTCAAAGGGCCTCAACTACCGCCCAAGGCCTGAGAGTACAACTAGATCTTTAACAACTGCAGGAAGTCAAGAAAGTTAGGAGCAGTATAGATCTCTGGAGGGACATCGTCAAGAATGCATGTTTTCTGGGTACTTCAAATGACATAGTTTAATTGACAGAACCTGGAATGTGCCAAGTCCAGCTGACTTCATTGGACAGGCAGAAACATATATCTTTGGTGTTGATGAGGGAAGCAATCTAGCCCAAGACCAGACATGTCAAACTCGTGACGTCACGTGATGTCGCGCAACGTATTGGGCCGGTTTTGCCATTGCCGGCAATGGGGTGGGCGTGGCTTCCACGTGGCTTCCACGTGACGCATCTTCCACATTGACACCCCTGCCCAACATCCTTTTTGGTGGTGTCCCTTTGGGCTCTGTGCTTCTGTTCAACATCTATACATGAAGATGCTGTGTGAACTCATTTGCCAACAAGAGGTCATTTACCAACATAAGGACATCAGATGAAACTCAGTTATACATGACTATGCTGGGATGACCATGTGATGTTGCTGGAGTTCTTTCTCAGTGCCTGGAGGTTGTAAGGTCTGCATGAGGAAGAACAGCCTTCTGGGAAATTCTAGCAAGATCTGGGGTACACCAGATCCAGTGATATTCTCTTTTCATTCTCAGTTGGGTTGCATTGCTCCAAACAGAACTGATTGCAATTTGGAGAGTTTCCTGGATTTATGACTCCTGTTCAAAAAGGAAATGGCAGCTGTGTCCAGGAAAGTCAGATAAACTACTTGTTGTGACTGTATTCTTTTTAAGTATTTCATCATTACACAAATGGTATAAATTTTGATAGTAAACTGACCCAGCACACATGGAGTTTGTTACACTGAGATGCAGTACAAGGAGGTTTCACTGTGCTTTCATTGATACATATTAGTTGACTATAAGAGAAAAAACCTTGCATATTCCAGCAATTTCTAGCATTATTTTTAATTGTTTTCAAGCTCATTAGTTGTGTTCTGCTATGTCTTCCCATAGACTGTTAAAATATATTCTTCATTATGCTTATATTTGCTATGTAATTTTCTCAAACCCAATGAGCAAAATAGCACTAGCTGGTTTCAAAGAAGTGTATCCCACCATTTGATGATAAGATCTATACATGTGCAAAATCCAGAAGCAATGGCTGGGGAATTCTGGGAGTTGAAGTCTATCCATCTTAAAGCTGCTAAAATTGAGAACACAGCCCTAGATCCTGATTTAAGAAAACATATAATACAAAGAAGGAAGCCAGAAAATATCCTTTATATACCAGACATGTGGACGGCAAAAGCAAAATCCCCAAATGATCAAAGATAATTGAAATATTATGAGATGTCAAAATTTTGCATGAGACATTACAGGTCTTTGGTGTTCATACTAGAAATCTGTAAAGATCTTGCAGTGAGAGTGCTGAAAGCTCATAAGTTGTCTTATCACAAATTTTCAAACCTTATTATTGTATAAGATTGCAAGCTGATGTTCTGACAATGTTGTCTACCAGTGACTCCCATTAATGCTTTTGTAAAATAGCACTGTTATTGTCAGTTTTGCACGCACACACACACACAAATCTTAAAACATCTTCAATTTCCCACAGGTATATTTTCCACACATTAAGATACTTTAAAACAACATCGGCCATGCAGGCCATTATTTCTAGCTGAACAAATGATGACCAATTGTTGATGCTATTGTATGAATAGTGAATAGTTAAATTTACAATCATTCATAGATCAAGACACTGCCCAAATTCATTTCATTGTGACATATCTATGAAAAATTCATTCCCCTTTAGGGAAAATCTCATGGTTTGCAGTTACTGCTTTTCTGCTTTGGTTTCTATAATAAGATGCTGATCAATTAACCACAAATAGCAAAAGTATTTCTCAAGTTTGCTTTTATAAATATAATTTGCTCTTTCAAATTCTCATCCATCTTTTGCTCATAATCATCAATTCATTTAGCAACTGTTCAAAGTTACAACACTGAAAAAAGTGATCTACAAGTAGTTCTCGCACTTATGACTATCACAGCTTTGACAGAGTCATGTGATCAAAATTCAGGTGCTTGGCAACTAGATATATTTATGATAGTTGTGATGTCCCAATTGCCATTTACAACCTCCCCAGCTGACTAGCAAAGTCAATAAAGGAATATGGTTTTGCTTAACATCCACAATGATTCATTTAATGACCATGGCAAAAAGATCATAAAAGTGGGCACAAATCACCCAATAACCACCTCAGTTAGTAATGGAAGTTCAAGCTCCAGTTGTAGCCATATGTCGGGGACTATCTGATTACAAAATATTTCTTGAAACCCTTTAATATTTCTTGAAAGCCTTCAAGAGAACTATTCATATATATTCAGAGCTGCCCTTATCCTTCAAGACAGGATTCAAGGAAGCCCTTGAGACTTGGGATCAAGAAAACAGCACATACCTTGAGCTAACCAGATAAAGCCTCTGATCAGAGACACTTAATACACTTATAGAAATATCTTTTATTACAAACATAGCAGTTGAATACCCTGGATATCCTAGTGACAAAGAGAAAGTGAGGTCATTTTTAATTAAGCCTCTCATCACAAATTGTACAGATTAACAGGCTTGAATAGCAGCCACTTAAATTGTATCCTTTTTTCCATTCATTTTAAATTTTCATTTGTCCCAAACAGAATTTTCACCACAAATAGAATCCCTAAAGGATAAATGTTAGCTAGAAACAAAACCTGGCCAGCATTAATCCTCCATCTCAAATAAATCTATGAATGGCCAAGATATCTCTTTGAACATTATTTAATATTGAAAAGGCTCATCTTACTTTCAGCAGTACCAGCATCTTCACCAAAAACTCTTGTACTGATTGTATGATAAAGTAAATCTGGACAAAATCCTTTAGCCATCTTAAACATTAAAAAAAAAAAAACCATAAATGTAAACCATGTTCAGTCGACATGTCTGGCAAATGTTTCCTCAATTTTTTTTTATTTATTTCTCACATTTCTGAACCTCTCATTTCCCTCAAAGAGTATTTTTATTTTTAAAAATACTTGCCTTCCCCTCCCCCCCGCAAAAATGAGCAAGATCACAACAATATTCAGACCTAGGAAATGCCGGGGAAAACATTAAAACAAGGTTGATTGTCGAGTATCTCCTTATCATTAATCTCATTATGAATATTTGGTTTTGTCTTTAGAAAGGGCTATATCAAGTTTTGCAACTAAGGACTAATGCAAACATATTTATTTTTTATGCTGGTCATAAATATTTATAAGGCAATCATTCCCAAATTAAACATTTTTCTTTAGGGTAAACAAACATAGAAAACTATAGATACCAGAAAAAAAACAGAGATTAACTTTGTTTTCTTATTTGTCTCAAGAGTCACTATTGCATTTATTCTGACAGTTTATGACAGTGGGTCTTGCCCATGGTTCTGCTTAATTTGTACCCTTAACAGTTGCTCACTGTCTTCTGACAGTTCATCCAATTAGTTATCGTTTGTTGCAGCCAAAATGACAAGAGCTTTCTTTGGTTAGAATACGGCTGAGTTGGCCGTGATTGAAAGATATTTTCTGTAGTACAGCTCATCTAGGATATGAGCAAAAGACATGCTTCTCCAGTTTGCAAATCTCATCTTAAAAATAAATCCTATTAAAAATAAACAGGGTGGAATCCTAGACAATTTTTAGCTGAGGTATCCATGCTGTTTTCATTTGGTTTTTAAAATATTTGCTGTGCATGGACCAGTGAGCATCTGTCTTCCAATTATTTTTAATAGTCATAGTTTATGTTTCTCTGGCTTATTCCTCTGTTCACATCCTCTTAAACTAGCCCTTCTTCCATCCCAGACAGCTGCAAGCAACAAGATCTCTGAAATATGTACCCTATATCCTACATAAATTTGGATTAAGAAGTAGTAGGAATAGCTGCAGGAAGATCAGGTAGGATGCAAAGGTTAATGCAAATCTAATTTCACAACAGTCTTCATATCTCATTCTTCTTTTGAAGAATTACTTCTAAATAATTCTCACAAGTAATTCACAGGAGATATGGGGGGCTCCTCTATCAGTTCTGAAGAGTGTCTCTATTTTAAAAATAATAATTCTGTAGCAGCTGACCAGGACTATCCAACAGATATTACTTGTTTGTCAGGAATCACATGATAGCTCCTAACAGAAGATAAATGGATAGATTGCACTCTATGATTTTGTTCTCATATCATGATAAACCTTTGCTTGATTGACCCTGGATTATTAAATAAGCTATAGTTGACTGGCTTTGCCATCAACCATAAAACATCATTTACAAACTGCAATGTCTAGATAAGCATAATGTTACCTAAATCATCAACTATGCAATACAAGCCAAAATTATGATGCAATTATTATCACTGGTGGGATAGTATCACCTTTCCCTAAGGTACAAGGGATAAACAGAAGGCACCAATCCAGGAAGATGAAAACTTTAAAAAATAGTGTATAGTGTATTTCAAATTTTTGAGTGAAAGGCATAAGGATTGAGATTTTGTGATAAAGTATGTGGGCATTATGGTTCTTTCTTTTTCATTTTCCTAATAGTGATACAAATATACAAATATATACAAATATAATATACAAATATATTACAGTGATACCATACATGTCCTCCCTCCTCAGATCCACATAGAGGGGTTCAATGAGACTCTGATCATTCTAAGGAATAGATGCTTTATAAGAGGAAGATGATGGTGATCTCACAAAAAAAAAACCTAAGGGGAAGATGTATTTAGAAGATGCATCAGAAAAAAGTTACATTTTACAATTTGTAGACTGAGCCAATATCTTCTGAATCAGTAAATCATAGAAGCTATGGTCTCCATTTTTTTAAACTGAGACCCAATGAATAGACAAAAATAAATCACCGCATATACCAACTATATATACCCAGGATCTTAGGACCACTGGATGAATCTGGATCTGGAAAGATTTGGCAAACTAAATAGAGTAAATATCTATGAAAATTCTAATTCTAAAATTCTAATACTGTATGAATGGAATTTTGGACAAGTATTATTGAAATATGAAGGTAAATCAGCAATATCAGGACAAAAGGTTTTCATTAGTGTTTTTTTTTTAACAAACCCTTATAATTCATCATTATAATTATGGTCTTGAAATATTGTCATGTGTTGTAGCAACTCACAGAAATTATTCAGTGCACAGTATCCAACACTATTCCATTCATGGGATATTCTTGGGCATTAGGTTAAGAGAAACAGCAACATTATGGAATCAAGTTCTCTATCATGCATTATGTAGACAACTCTGCAAAGAAATATTTCCAAATTATAATTTTTCTTTGAATGAGCTTGCATGTTATGAAATTATGTTTTTATAAATTTTATAAAATTCTATGAAATTGTTGAAACAATGGCACTGACCATCTGCTGTTGAATTTGATCCATAGAATGGCAAGTCAAGAACTTAGATGCACTTTCTCTCTTCTACCTATTTAGCATCATATTCTGGAGAAAGAATTATCAGTGAGGCTTTAATTATTACAACAGACAAGAGACTGCAATGCAATCAATGTCTTGAAAATTTCATCCATTATTACCTTAGTTGACAACAGAAGATTAAACAAATAAATCCTGCTATTTCTGCCACATATTTTAAAGTCATGTTATTTGTTGCATGAATTTAATGTAAAACCTTTGAGTGTTAAAGGGTGAAACTGAAAACTTGCAGTCCATTGTTATTAATTAATTAATTCAACTGTTCATAGATAGTCATGTATTACCTTCATGGACAGGCCCTAGTACGAATTCATATTAGAAAGACTCTGAAGGATAGCTATTCTTTGCATAAAGAAGATCTCACTGAAATGCTCTTCTTTTATACCATTCTTCTAGGGCTCGGTTAAAAAGGTACTCTGCAAAGCAGACAATATTATTTTACATCTCACTTACTAACTGCAGCATGTTTTGAAGTTTGAAGTTACAATAGTGCTGAAAACATAACTTTGCAACCAAGATGCATGTCTATGACCTTCACATCCTTCAGTCATGTGATTGGCATTACAGACAGCACATGTCATCCTGTGCCAAACCTATTGCTTTTCTTTTTTCTTTTCCCTTACAGAACAGAGAGATTGGAGAGAAGGGTTTACAAGAGAGTAAGCAGGCACACAATGGGGAATACATCAGTTGTTTGTGTAGTGCACTTGGGGCTGCTGACACCAGTGCATTATTTTTTATGTGTATTCCTCATTGTGTGCCTATGTATTCTCTAATCTCTTCCTCTCCAATCTCTCTGCTCTGAAAGGAGGAAATAAAAAATAAGTTAGGCAGAAGTGACATTGCCTAAGGAGACATTGTTTTATTTTTTTAGTTACAAGTCATTTCAGAATATGACTATTGAAGCTAGTTTGTTTAAAAAAATGTGTGTGTTGTTAAAGAAAGAGGTAGATAGTCTGTGTCCTAGGGTGTCAGACTCCAAAAACTAAGAAAGTTGCATTGCGATTCTTCCAAGCAGATTTTTTTTTTACTCTTCCCCACCCTGAGACAGAATCTTGACAAACTAAAGCAAACAAGCACCTAAAGCATATACTCTGGACACTATTAGGGAAGAACCATCTTCACTCTCTTTCTCTCCCACAAGCTTTCTGAATTAGTTGTCTCTTCTTCCTCTGTTATGCACTTTCTCTTTCTTGGATATCCAGACTACATTCCATCACATTGGACCACTATAATTCCCATAGCACCCAAAGTCCCTTCAAAAAGTGTGTTAACAGATTGATTGACTAATATTTGTAATCTACCCCAATTTTGATAGACCCTGAACAACTAAATCCAAAGTAAGTCTAATTTAAATACAGGATAAAATATAAGAACCAATCTATCAAAATGTCTTATCATAGCTACCTATAATTAGGGCCAAAGGCACTGTAGAATAATAAAGATTTTATTCACTGGTTAAATGCAAACAAGATTACAACTGCATGGTCTTTCAGGGAAAGGGTGTCCCACAGAGTATGGGCTAACCATGAGAGGGCCTGCCGTACAGTCCATACTTCAGGTACCTCTCAAAGAGGAGACTCTTTCATTCTGACAAGGCATTGCCTGACATATCTTTGCACAACAAAGAACATTATTAGCAATAACCAAAAGCTGAGGTAAGCAATGTATGATTTCAAGATGGATGTTATTATACATTGGTGTGTTTTTTATATCCTCTGTGTCAGCTTCCAAGTATCTCCAAATATAGCCCCATCTAGAGTGTGTTTCAGACATTAATTATTGTTGTCAGAAAATATTGAACCAAATAGTGATATTGCTGGTACACCAGCTAGAGTTGGATGAAGAACTCTGAGCATATCTTCCATCTGATATTTGGGGTTTTATTTATTTGTTTGTTTGTTTATTTATTTGTTTGTTTGTTTTGTTTTTTGTTTGTTTGTTTGTTTGTTTGTTTGTAAAATGTATTAGCTACCCATCTTACCTCAGGGTAACTTTAGACAGTGCTTACAGTCATAAAAGACAAAAACTGTAGAAGCTAAAAGACATAAATAAATGACTTTAAATGTTTAAATTGCATATTCTTGGTATATAGCAATGTTCTCAATCTTGACAACTTTAAGATGGGTTGACTCCCAGATTTCCCCACCTAGCCCCAGTTCTGGAAGTTGAAGGGTATCGATCTTAACATTACCAAGGTTAAGAAACATTGCTATACTGTACAGAGATGAAGGAAATTTAGCTTTACACTAGCAAGACTAATGTGAAATGTGCCATTTTTTAATTCACTCTTTTGTCTTATATTGGTCTGTATGATCTACAGTAGTATTTTTCAAATTGTGATGTGATGGTGGACTTCAATATGCTAGTTGGGAAATTCTGAGAGTTGAAGTCCACTCATCTTAAACTTGCCAAGTTTGAAACACACTGATCTACAGTCTTTATCCTTGTGAGCTATAAACACATTTAACTGGCAGACAGTTAAAATTAAAGGGCAAGGATACTAATAACTTGAATTAACTGGCAGCTCAGAAGTCTCTTTTATGAAGGAGATCAGGTTGAAGTTAATAATAAAGCATCAATGTGAGCTTTAAACTTATGCAAGGTTAAATTACATAGCAACTGAAAACTGATAACGCATAACAATTTCTTGCTTGCTGATGTTATTTTTTTTCACATTTTAAAAACCTATAAAAAGGCACTGATAGATTTTATCACAGGGCTTTGAAAACAAGTTTACCCAGAGGCAAAAATAACAATGGAACATTCAGTTGCAAAAATGAATAAAATAATCTGCTTGCCTATGACGATTCTAACAAATGTCACTTTTTTATGCTGGAAAATAATTGCTGTATTTGCGGGGAGGGTTTTAAAAAAATGCAAAGACAAACAGCAAAACGTGCACCAAGCTTAGAAAGCACCAAGGCCTCCACAGTTGAACCCTGAGCTACATATATTCTCTTCTATTGAAACAGCAAAAGAGCATGTAGAAAACTTTTCTCTCAAATAAATGAACAAGCTGCTTCATTAGGAACAGGAACATATTTCCAGATCTATCATGGAAGATCCGGTACCATGTAGATCTTTGGCTACATCTTAAATGGAAGCATAAAAATACCATGAGAGTAGCACTAACCATAGTAGAAGAGTACTATTAACACTAATTATTTATTTATTACATTTTATGCTCCCTCATTCCAACTCCCGGCAGTCTACAACCAAACTTAGTAAAACTAGCATAAAACCACATATATAATAAACTTCTATCATAAGAAAGAGGGGAAAATAGTAAACAATTAACAGTTTACTCTACAGCTCTTGTAATAACCCCAGAGCTCTAGACAACTCAAAAAACCAAAACCAGTGATAACAATAACAATAAAGAATGAGAAACATGATAAATGATGATGGTGAAGGATTCTATCAACCCACCACGCTCTCCAAGAGACTTCAATCTTTGCTAGCTTGCAGAAAGCCATTACCAGGTATGCCAAATTTGTTTTTAAATGCATTTTTTTTAGAAACACACCTCCAGTGTATAAAATCTTTATCCAGCACATGACATCTTGGGGAATTTCTGTACTACAATTGCAGTTTGAGGCAATCAGAAATAAGTAACATAATTATCCACTCCAATGTGATGACACAAAAATGATTACATAAATATACATTAATGTATGTATACATTACATATATTAATTACATCACAATGCAAACTCTGGCTTTCTGGATTGGCATTGCCATGGTGCATACATCTGTAGGTCTTGTTGCATGGTTAGCACAGATTGCAATGCATGTTTCCTTGCAATGCCCCTCCTCCACCTTCCCTGCCTTCTGCTGACATCTCTGCTAAAGGAATATAATTAATCAAATAATGTGTTTAACTTGATTCAAATTTAAAACAGATTAAAACTGAATGATGTGTAGGAAACAGATTATCAGGGAATAAAGCAAGAATTAGTGTATCGGGACCAGGAGGGTAAAGTTCAAAGTAAATAAGAAATAAAGTTCCAAGAAAAGTAATTGATACCAAACCCATTTTTGTGGTGACCTTTCACATTTCCCTGCTTTGGCCCACCTGCTTTTAAAACCCATTACTTAATATGAACACACAAAACTGAAGGTGAAGGTGGCTGTTACCTGAAACTGGTGCCTACTCCTGCTGTATATATTATGTGTTATTGTTTTGCCTTGATATTAAATATGAATACTAAATTAAAACTAAAAAATGTGATGTTTTACTATGTAGGTTTTCAGCTTCCTGAAACCAGATGATGACTCTTTCTACAGTAGAATCATAAAATCATAGGGCTGGAAGTGACCTTGGAGGTCTTCTAGTCCAACCCCTGCCCAAGGCAAGAGTCCTGATTCCATCCAGAACAAATGGTTGTCCAATCTTTTCTTGAAAAGCTCCAGCAGTGAAGCATGAGATGAGCCCACTCTCAGTTCCAGAAGTCAGGAAGTTCATTGCAAGTTATCTTTATTGCCACGACTGCCACTGATTGTTTTTGAGGGATTATCAAAATTATTTTCGATGGGAACAGTTGTCTGCATACTCTGATCACGCTAAGATGAAAAGAGGTATGGTGCATGTACATATGTTATGACATTTTTGTAACTTTTGCGCCTGTTCCCCCCCTTGCAGAAATCCAGGAATCTCTCACATAGCCTAAAGGAGTCCTCAAATCTTGTGACCTTCTAATGGAAAGAAAATATTTTTCACAGGTTTATAGAGGATCAATGAGAGCAGGTGGAACTAATCTATTCAGGACTGCTGTGTTTTATGACTTTGCTACAGAGGATTAAAACATCAAGAGACAGATTAAATCTAACTTAATTCTACATTGTTAGTCATCTTAAAGCATCTCGGTATCAACTGCTCATGTGGGAAACAAATATTTTCACAAATTCAATTAATTTTTCATCTCTTTGTAAATTAAATTTTATCATTATTATTTCTCTTGTGGAAACTGACACAATGGTTTGCAATGTAAGATTACTTTATTCACTCTGCAGACCATAAATTATTTTTATGTTAGTTGCCTCCTCTCTCACGTCAGCAAGAACAAATGGGAAAAAAATATAGCAGTGACTCAGTGAAATTAATCACTACAATGAAAAAAATAACTAAAAAAATAAAATAAATACTAAATAAGCCTGGTGCTTTCTGGAAGAATTGTTGAAGTTGTTCATTACCCCTGACAATTGTTTTTTCTCCAGCCCATTCTGCTGGAACACTTTTCACAGTGATGAATAGTTCCTTTTAGCAGGAGAGGGACAAATTCATATTCATACTATTTATATATCATTTAGATTTTTTTAAGGCATAGTTACTTATCTTCTGGAAGAATGAATCATGTACCAAACAATCAATACCATCATTGCTGACCGTTCACAGCACACGTAGACACACCTGATTTAATCTTTAGGCAAAATAAGCATGTATCTAGGGCACCAAGGAAAGGGAATTTTTTTCCCCTAGCTACCATGATTTCCACTTTCATATCTTTCATTTCCACACTCAACTTTAATCAATTTTTTTACAATTATCATTATCTTCCATGTTCAACTTAAATCTGTTTTTTTTTTAGAAAAGGTTCTCTTTAGCATGGTGAGTTACTAAAGTTTAAAAGTTTGGTTTCAAGGTGTCATCAGATATCACATTTATGTCTGTCTCATGGCATGAAGGTTCATGTCCTGTAATGGTTTGTGGGAATTAGTTTAGGAGACTTTTAGAAGAGCTGCAGTCTAAGCAACAGTCAGAAGCTGACAGTCCCCAGAAAGAATGAAAATGTAGCAAACACTTCAGAATGGACCCTCCCTATAAAGGTGATTAAGTGAACCCATTGTCTGCAATGGGCATTTTTCCCCAGTTTCCAGCAAAAGAGTCATAAATTGAAGTCGTCTGACCATGGGATGCCTCAAATGGTCATAAATGCGGGCCAATTGTTGAGTGTCCAAATGCAATCATTTGGGTGGGACTGAGGTGGTACAGCCATCAGAACTTTTTGTGGTCCTTTGTAACTTCAAATGGTCACTAAGCAACCAATTGTAAGTTGAGGACTACCTGTACTTGGCCATCTTTGATTATATGCACAGGTCAGTAGCTATAGGAGTATAGTCCTAAAAGTCATCCCTTGCTTATATTCAAGGTTAACTGGCAAAGCATGCAAAGCAGCTATGGACTATAGAATCAATATTTCATTGAAGTAGCTCTCTCACTCTCAGTGGTTGGTAGGCATGGTCGATGTCAATGTGTCTGTTCACTGATTGGTTGGTGGAGAACCAGGCCTCAAGGAATTTTCTTTCTCTTCTTGACTTTGCTTGAGTTATAATTGTGGTCCTGGTTAGATCGAACTTGTGTCCATCCACGAGAACCGAGACCACAATCATAACCCAAGCAAAGTCAAGGAGAGAAAGAGAATTCCTTAAGGCCTGGTTAGAAGAAGATGTGGAAGATTTTAGCTTCTAGTTTTAGTACCAATTCAGTAACAAGAAGGAGGTACTGAAACACCCTGACTAGTATTAGCAGGGAACATTATATAGAAGTTATAATACAGAACAAAATGAAATCACAGCTGCCAGTTTTTAGCTGATGTTGGCCTTCATTCAAATCGAGTTCTTCCCAAGAACCTAGGATGTTGTAATGTATCGGTGTAGTGTACAGTATGTGCAAAACCAAGCAGTGTATCCTTTTGTAATTGATAGATGATATGCAGATTTTTTTATACCATAATCTCTCAATTTTAGTCTTCAGATCTTGATACTTTGTGACCTTCTCCAATTCTTTGTGTTCTATTCTACAATCCCCTGGTATTGCCATATCTATTATCCATATTTTCTTCTTTGAACCACAGTTAAATATGGCATGTTATGCACCAAGATTTTATCAGTTTGTAATTGGAAATCCCACAACATTTTTTTTACTTCTTTTTAACTGTATTTTCTAGTTTCAGTTTTGGGAGAAGAAAAATGTGGCAGTTATGACTATGTATTCCAAAAACCATTTTGAACTTACAAATATGACTATTTCAGTATGCAAGCTAAAACCTAACAAGTCTGCCATTATACTGTATTAGTAACAAGGAATGAAAAGGACTTTTCAGTTTTCTACAACAAATACATTTAAAGAGTATTGAAAAAAGGTCATAGACAGATGAAGTGATTTATACAGAGTACAGGAAATTAATGCATACTTCAAAAGTACTAGCAAATGTCAATTCAGAAGTGAGATTTTCTTTTCCCATTTAATTAGTATGCTTTTTCATCTTTCATGTAGCTTCAGTTACAGGGTTTGCTTCAAACAGGAAATGCCCAGTGGTACATTTTGGAGTTGGCTTGAATTGATTTCCTGCAACTATTATGGATAATTTTGTTAGGTTAAACATTCATATAACTTAATCAGACATTAGCATAGTATATTCCTCTGCATATTAACGAGACTTATACCAGTTGCACTGTTTTTCTGGTTCATATATATGTTTTTCTGGTTCATATATATATATATGCCAGTTTAAGGCTTCAATAGAATTAAAAGCTTAATTCCTTCTCTAATTATAAAGCTACTTTTATTGTTTTTAGAAATATTTATGTGTTATGGTTTAATAGCATGTAATGTTGTAAGCCACCTAAAGTCACCCTGAGGTGAAATAGGACTAAAACAAACAAATAAAATAAATAAATAAATAAATAAATACTGATGAGCATCACAAAGTAATATAGTAACTATTACTTACAAAAAGCTTAACAACAAATTAAAATATGAACTAAAAATTATTGATATGGATTTAGAGAAGAGGTACTTTTATTAAGAATGAACTGATAGCAGCAAAAGCAAGGCAAGAACTGAGTAAAATCCATGCAAATGTTACACATTGAAAGTCACTCTAAACCCCTCCCCCAAGGGTCCGGTTCAGACAGATCAATCAACACCCACGGAGGCCCAGGACAGTTGGCCTTGGTAAAGTCTAAACAAATCCACTCAGTTGATGCGTAGCAATCCTCCCTTCCATTTCTCATGGAAACACTTCACACCAGCTCACTTCCCCACCCCAAATGCCAAAACTCCCACCGCTGCCCCCCCCCATTTCTATGGCAGCCTAAGACAAGCAAACTGCAAGCTGGAGATCTAGCTGTCTGGATATTAGAGTCCAGAAAACATGCCAGAAAATGGAAGATTAAATAGTAATAAGTGAAGCATTATTACAACTACATAATCAGAGGAGAGAAGGACCAATTGAACCATTTCACTGGTTACATTTTTGATATATATATACAAAACAGATTTCTGTGAGAATAAATTGGCACAGTTCATCAAAACAGATATTATCATGGCATAGATGAGGTTCAGGGAATGGAATCCATTTGCTAGCATTATTTCCCTCTCCAAAAAAAATTGCATAATGAAGTAGTCACTCTTTCTCAGATTAAGCTACCTCATAGGGTTCTTGTGGAGAAAATAGGAGGAAGGAGGACTATGTATGTTTGTTGCCTTGAGTTATTTATAAAAATTAATAAAGACATGATAAAAAAGAAGAAGGAAGGAAGGAAGGAAGGAAGGAAGGAAGGAAGGAAGGAAGGAAGGAAGGGAGGGAGGGAGGAAGGGAGGGAGGGAGGGAGGAAGGGAGGGAGGGAGGGAGGGAGGAAGGAAGGAAGATCAGAACTGGTAAATCTACAGATTTAAATAAGAAACAATGCACATTAGAAGAAAGTTATGAATGGATATTGTTCAGTGGAAGATAGAACAGAATGGTACACAAAAACCTAATAGACTGTCAAGCTTAGCCCAAGAATGACATAACACAATCCAGCCAAAGTTCAGTTCTTTACTTGCTTATACTACATAGACAGCATCTTGCCAGACTGAACCTGTACTACTCTAACCCTAACAAACATATCCTGGGATATGTGAGAGCAGTGGTGGCGAACCTATGGCACATGTGCCAGAGGCGGCACTCAGAGCCCTCTCTGTGGGCACGTGCACCATCGCCCCAGCAGAGTTCGCCAGAATAGTGAGCACATGGCATTTGGAAGCGACAGGACAGGAAGTGAGCAAGCAAGCGGCATTGGCCCCCTGGGGATGCCCCAGAGATGGCAAGGGACTGGCTCCCACTACCCTGGCCCTGGCCCCGCCCAGCCCGGTGGCCCCCAAGGGACATGCACAGGAGGCGGTGAGTGCATGGGGGCTGACAGCATCCGGCAGCAGGGGCTGCGTAGCCCACTGTGAATACTGGGCCAGCCCTCCAGCAGCAGCACTGTGGCGGCACTGGCAGCACACGGAGTCGGGGGATCACATGATGTGGACCGCCGGGCATGCCTACTCCATCCCATCTCTTTTTGGTTGGAGAGCTGGTCGCCACTGATCATCTACTCAGGCTCCGCGAGGTCTAACCCAGGATGAATTTTTAATTTAAACAAACCAACTAAAAGGCTCTTAACAAAAGTCACGGATGACCTGCCAGAATAGGTACCTTTCCACAGTATACTTACAGGGTTTTTAAGACATTGTAAGAAAAGCTGATTTAAAAATAATATTTAATCAAAGAAGAATAGTACATTAAAACAGTGTTCTTCATGTACCAAAGAGTACTATGGATCTTAGATCATAGATATTAAGTATATATCAAGCTGACTTTTGTAAATAAAAAAAATACTCCTCTTCATCACGTTATGGTTAATTTGTCTCATTTGCAGACATACTCTCTCCCTCCTTGTATTCCAGTTGGAATTTGTTTCAGTATGAGAAATTTCAAGTCATGTAGTACTGTGTAATTTGTTCTGCCAGGCCAAAGAAACTAATTGTCTTCCTATTACATTGAGTAAAATTGATAATGGGAGAAGACACTTCCAGGAAGCAGTAAAAACATTTGTGCTCACCACTTAAGCAGAATCATTTCAGATACATAGGCTTTCATGCAAGAACTGGATTTGTACTGGATTCAAAAATGGGTTTTTACTCCCATAACCAGATTGTGAAAAAAGTGGTTATAAAAAGGACCTATTCTTTCAAAAGGCATTTAGTAATAGGGGAAGTCAGGCACCACACAGCTTATGTAGAAAGTAAACACAGGGTCAGTCATAAAGGACTCAAATGTCTACACACCAATGCACAGAGTATGAACAGTAAACAGGGTGAACTAGAAATTCAGGTTAATGAGGAAAGATATGATATTGTTGCCATTACGGAAACATGGTGAGATGAAACCCACAAATGGAACACACAGCTAGAGGGATTTAAATTATTTAAAAGAAACAGACCAAATAAAAGAGGAGGTGGAGTTGCTCTCTATATAAAAAATAACTACATCTCTACAGAAATAGAGCACAACAATGATGAAAACTGTCTTGAATGCATTTGGGTCAATATAAAAGGGGGGGGAATGACATTGCCATAGGTGTATACTATAGGCCATCCAACCAAACAGAGGAAATAGATCAACTTTTTGCTAGTCAGCTAACTAAGGTATGTAGGAAGCACATCACAATAGTATTGGGAGACTTTATTTACTCTGACATCAACTGGGAGACAAACTCTGCACCAAGTGGAAGATCAAACAGATTCCTGACAAACCTAGCAGACAAAAAATAGAGAAGGGAACTAGGGGATTAGACATATTGGATCTAATTCTCACTAACAGAGATGAAATAATAGAAGATGAAGCCACAGGAACTTTGAGGGGAAGTGATCATGCAATATTGGAATTCAACATTATGGAAGCACAAGCAATAGAATACAGTCAAACTAGAGTCTTGGACTTTAAGAGAGTTAATTTCAATAAACTTAGAGAGGGCTTGGGAAGGATTCCATGGATGAGAATCCTCAAGGGGAAAACAACTCAAGAAGCTTGGGAAATTTTGAAAAGTGAGATAATAAAAGCCCAGTCTAGCACAATACCAACAAAGAAGAAAAATAACAGGTCTCAAAAGAAACCAGCATGGCTGCATAAAGAACTCTCTGATAAATTGAAAGATAAAAAGGACAAGTATAAAAAGTGGAAAGAGGGGCACATAACTAAAGCAGAATATCAGCAAATAGCCCAAGCCTGTAAAGATGAAGTGAGGAAAGCTAAGACTCAAAATGAACAAAGGCTTGCAACCAAAGTCAAAAACAACAAAAAAAGCTTCTTTCAACATGTAAAAAACAAGAAAAAAGTGAAGGAAATGATTGGTCCATTAGTGGGGGAAAGTGGCAAGAACATGACAAGCAACAGGGAGAAAGCAGAACTTTTTAACTCGTTTTTTGCATCTGTCTTTACACAAAGGGAAAAAACAGTCCAACCTATCAAAAACAGTGCCATAAAAAACAGAATAGAAACACAAGTTAAGATAGGCAAGAAAATGGTAAGTGAGCACCTGTCCAACCTAGATGAGTTCAAATCACCAGGACCAGATGGATTACATCCCAAGGTTCTCAAGGAACTGGCAGATGTGATTTCAGAACCACTGAACTATATTTTTCAAAGATCCTGGTGCACTGGGGAACTACCAGAGGACTGGAAAAGAGCTGATGTAGTTCCCATCTTCAAAAAAGGGGGAAAAATGGATCCAGGAAATTACAGACCTATCAGCCTGACCTCAATACCTGGGAAGATTCTGGAAAAGATAATCAACAATGAATCAACGAACACCTAGAAGCAAACAAAGTCATTACTAAAAGCCAACATGGATTTGTCAAAAACAGATCATGCCAGACAAATCTTATTGCATTCTTTGACCAAGTGACAAAATTAGTGGACCAGAGGAATGCTGTGGATATAATTTACTTGGACTTCAGTAAGGCATTTGATAAAGTAAATCACAACCTACTACTTGATAAGATAGAAAAATGTGGGTTAGACAGCATCATCACCAGATGGATTCGTAGCTGGCTGACCAGCCGTACTCAGCGTGTGGTCCTCAATGGAACATGGAGGGAAGTGTGTAGTGGGGTGCCCCAGGGCTCTGTTCTAGGCCCGGTGCTCTTTAACATCTTCATCAACGATTTGGACGAGGGGATAGATGGGGAACTCATCAAATTTGCAGACGACACCAAGCTGCCAGGAATAGCCAACACTCCAGAAGACAGGCTTAAGATACAGGAAGATCTGGACAGACTTGAACACTAGGCGCTATCTAACAAAATGAAATTCAATGGTGAAAAAAGTAAAGTTCTACATTTAGGCAAGAAAAACCAGATGTACAGGTATAGTATAGGTGGTACCTTGCTCAATAGTAGTAACTATGAGAGGGATCTCGGAGTCCTAGTGGATAATCACTTAATTATGAGCCAGCAGTGTGCTGCAGCTGCCAAAAAAGCCAACACAGTTCTAGGCTGCATTAACAGAGGGATAGAATCAAGATCACATGAAGTATTAATACCACTTTACAATGCCTTGGTAAGGCCACATTTGGAATACTGCATCCAGTTTTGGTCACCACGATGTAAAAAAGATGTTGAGACTCTAGAAAGAGAAGAGCAACAAAGATGATCAGGGGACTGGAGGCTAAAACATATAAGGAACAGTTGCTGGAATTGGGTATGTCTAGTTTAACGAAGAGAAGGACAAGGGGGGACATGATAGCAGTGTTCCAATATCTCAGGGGCTGCCACAAAGAAGAGGGAGTCAAGCTATTGAAGCAATATAGAATTAAGGAGAAACTTCCTGACAGTTAGAACAATTACCCAGTGGAACAACCTGCCTCCAGAAGTGGTGAATGCTCCAACACTGGAAGTTTTTAAGAAGAGACTGGACAGCCATTTGTCTGAAATGGTATAGGGTTTCCTGCCTGAGCAGGGGGTTGGACTAGATGACCTCCAAGGTCCCTTCCAACTTAGTAGTAGTAGTAGTAGTAGTAGTAGTAGTAGTAGTAGTAGTAACAACAACAACAACAACAACAACAAAAACAAAAACAAAAACAAAAACAAAAACAAAAACAAAAACAAAAACAAAAACAATAATAATAATAATAATAATAATAATAATAATAATAATAATAATAATAATAATAATAATAATAATAATAATAATAATAATAATAATAATAATAATAATAATAATAATAATAATAATAATAATAATAATAATAATAATAATAATAATAATAATAATAATAATAATATTGTAGTAGTGCATATCTCATTTAAGTCCAAATGGGAAAATATATACTGTATGTGTGGAAATTCCAAGAGTCCATTAGAATTCCTGCCCTATAAAAGTCCCCTAAATTGAAACAATCAGATTCTAAATATTGGTAGGTTTTAAGAAATAAAGAAAGCAAAACTGTAACAAGCCTTCCAATGATTTTTTTCAGGATCTTTATTGTCTACATATGTCTTTCCATCTGTTTGTCTCTCTTGTATGTGTACTAGATGGAAACTCCCAGAGGTACCAATGAGTATTTCCTCCAAATGCAGAAAGCAGCTTTGAAGGGCCATCACGAAGACATTTCCTGAATTTATTTATCTTCTTAGGACAATGCTGTTTAACTTCCCAGATTACCAATGCTGCCAAAGAAACTTTTTTTCAGCAAGGAAGTGATGCTAATGTTATTCCCCATTATTAAATTTCCAGAGAAGATACATAGCTAGGATCTGACTTGTAAAGGCTGATTGGCACTTTGGGGGTTTCATCAAGTATAATCTGTATATACAGGTTGCCCGAAGGGGAAGAAAAAAAATGTTTCCATGTTATAATTTGGCACCATTGAGAAAGCAGCCAATGAGTAGGCTGGGTCTTCTTCCAACGTTTGACCTGGGATTCTGCTTGCTCTCAGACCTCAGGGCCACATTTTAGCTACAGCAGAAACAGCTCCATGAACATAGTTCACTAGTAGGACACTGTAATGGTATGTGAGAATGACCTTGTGAGAGCTGCAGGCAGGCAATGATCAGATGAGAGAAAGTTTAACTGGCAGCAGGAATGTGGATGTGGCAAATATCTACAGGGGGACCCTCCCTAGTTTCTTGGACTGTAAAGGTGACAGGAAAGAGAAGCACTTCAGCCTTGCAAGGTTCTTTTAATGTAATCTTACAATAAAATAGACTTAAATCATGTACAATACTACTTGTCTCGGCTACCTTGAAAGGCTAACACACACCTTTTGAATGTAGAAGCCTTGACTTCAATTGCTGTCATCACAAGCTGAAAGGATCAGAAGCAGTTAGTGGAAAAAACTGTGTCTCACAGTAGTAGTAGTAGTAGTAGGGCTATATGGACAAAGTAGGGCTTTGTCGTAGTAGGGCTATATGGACAAAGAATTTGGTGAAGAAAGGCTATACTAACAGCTGTAGTGTGGTATATGTACAAACTGCAGATGGTAAGTGATATGAACATAGTCATCTATGGACAGCCATTTGTCTGAAATGGTATAGGATTTCCTGCCTGAGTAGGGGGTTGGACTGGATGACCTCCAAGATCCCTTCCAACTTTATTATTAGTATTGTTGTTGTTGTTGTTGTTGTTGTTGTTGTTGTTGTTGTTATTATTATTATTATTATTATTATTATTATTATTATTATCTTATTCCTAATGAGACCACTTATCCATTTCCTTCAATATTATCATTACTAATTGACTAAAGTTCCGCAGAATACCCAGATGGAAAGCATTCCATAGACTGAATATGAGTTTTGTAATTTTCTCAACTGAACAGCCACACTTTAAAAGGATGTCACTTTAATTGTGCTCCTTGTACTTAATATTTAACTCCTACTGTCACTAAAAATTACAATTTGACAACTTTTGGAGGGGCTTGGGGAGGCTTTAGGTTGGCCTGTATAATATAATATATCTTGAATCACTGAATTATGACCTTTCAAAAGTTTGAAAAGTAGAGGTTCTGACATAAATCCAAGAAGCCTTTCTGCTATCTTCATCTAATCAACAGAGTAGTATCATTTTCCCTTGCATATCAAGACTCCCAACTGTTGGCCTTCCTTCCCATGTCTGAGATTAAGGACTGGAGATCGAAAATATATATAGTGAAACTCATTTGTAGTCTGTTTGCCTTGACAATGTACTAGCAATTCACAATCTACTACTCCAGATATAAGATAGGCTGATTGATTGGGTTTGCATGCTACCCTGAATTATACAAAATAAAGATGGTATATGTATTTAATAAATAAATATAAAGTTGTCATCCTATAGAATACTCTATGGCAGTGTTTCTCATCCTTAGCAACTTTAAGATATCAAAAGACTGTAGGGCCTTGGATTAGAGAAATACTCCATCTGGGGTGTCTGCCCCATTCATTGGAAGGATTACTCAGCAACATTAAGCATGTCTCCAGGTAGTCATAAGTTCTCTCGGGGAAGTCTGTCATAACTCTGAACTGCCACTGAGCAACTAGTCATAACTCGAGGAGCACCTGTATTCAGAAATAAATTTCTTTGTATTTAATGAGTATTTATTTACAGTATTTGGATACATATTTGTAACCTTAGTTGAACTAAATGTTATTATTTTATTTTTATTTTAGAATTTGCTTACTCTAAAATAATAACTTATAATAATTCCAGCATGGAATAATTTTGGTTGTATACAATCTTTTCAGAATAAAATATCAAGACTATAATATCTAGAATACCTTAGAAATGGTAATGGACAAAAAGAAGGAATAAAGATGGGTATAGGAATAAAGATGGGTATAACAACAGAATTATAAATGAAAGACAAGTATCTGGACCTCAATACAATGTGATGAATTAGACAGGATAAATACAGAATAAAAATTGTCATTTGGAAACATTCCAAGAAGAGCTACAGTATTTTAAATCTTTTAAATTGCATTGGAAAACAACTATAGCACATTTAGTGAAATGTGATAAATAAAGAAGAATATTTGAAAGAATATTTTTAAAAATGAAGCATTGATGACAGGTAACCAGTGCTTTTTTTGTAAAAAAAAAAAAAAAAAAAAAAGGTGCCGGAACTCATACACGTCATACAACCCGCCTTGCCTACCCTACAAGGTTCCATCCAAAAAAGGTGCCGGAACTCCGTTCTGGGCGTTCTATGAGAAAAAAAGCCCTGGGTAGGACTATATTTGTCATGTATTTCCTGGTGCATTCTCAAGCAAATTTGGAGCAGGATTGTATTACTTTACAAGAGGAACATAGATTAGGAACCAATGAAAATATATATTTGCTGTAAATTCTCCATGGACTCTTTTCTCGTCAGAGGCAGGCCCCATATATGAATACATCTGTGGCCGTGAGTCACGATTTTAAATTCATTATCATATCTGAAAGCAGCTAGTTTCTTTCTGTAACATTGTGGTGAATTGGGTTGTACTCATAGATCATGGAAGACCCAAATCCAATGGTACTGCTCGTGGGATGCTCTTTTCTGCTAGAAAAAGTCTGAAACACATGCTAGAAATTATGAGGTTGGGCAGATCCTATATGGAGAGAGAGAGAAAGAGAGAGGGGGGGGGGAGGGAGAGAGAGGTCATCTTTCCACACCTGTATACTAATTTTAATGTCAGTTTTACCTCCCAGCCCACATACATGCAATTGTTTTATACATGAATAAAACAAATTGTTCTTACTGCTTATCTCACTTCATTTTAAAGCACAAAAGAGGGCTGATATGTGAAACACAGCAACTTTAAGAGACAATTTTAGCATGCCACTTAAATGTGTAAAATGGTTGAAGAGGACAGAGTAATAGAAAACTATGGGAAAGAGTGGTTGCAAGCTAACTCAGCCCACAGCTTGGAGTTTGATCCTGATGACGCTCGAGGTTGACTTGGCCTTCCATCCTTCCAAGGTCAGTAAAATGAGGACCCAGATTGTTTGAGGCAATATGCTGTCATTTGTAAATCATTTGGAAAGTGCTGTAAAACACTATAAAGCAGTATATAAGTCTAAGTGCTACTGCTATTGCTATTTACATTACACACAAAGAAATAGGGCATGTGAAAAAGGTGATTACTGTAGTCCTTAAACTGCCATCTGCATGTAATCTCTTTATTTTGTGCTCTCACAGAGGACAGAAATAATCTGATTCACCGAGCAAGTACTGGTTATTATGAATGCTAAACCAAACTCCATTGTTTATTTAGAATTAATTTTAGAACTTTTCAACCAGACAATATTTCGAGAAACTCTGGACAACGTGGAGCTATAGATCTCACTTCTATGCTTTTACATGATCATTCAGAAGAAAAGTTCATCCTTCTGACCATTCAGAATTTGCGTCTGAAAGTCCATCCTTATGAGGAGATCAGAGGATGTAAATGATCCCAGGAAATTTGGGAAAGCTTCCAACTGTAGTCCATTTAGAAATGTTGGCTCCTGATCACTGCATAAGCCTAGAGGTTTTCCAGGCTTTATTGCATTCTAATGATTACTTTGAGATAATCTCTAAAAACAGTGAATAAGCAAGAATATTATTCGTTAATAACTTGGCAAGCAACCAATTTTTTCTGGATATTTGCAAGGAACCAATACTGTATATTGCAAGTGCCTCTCGGTGTCTTTTTTTTGTCATTTTCAATGACAATTTGTATAAATTCATGTTATTCATAGTAAGAACCATGAGTAGAATTAAAAACCATTTTTGAGGTTCAAAATAGAAGGGACTGCACTTCGAATATCTACTCTCTGATCCCATAAATGTATAATGTATAATTATGCAAATAATATTTATGTTCTAATTCTGAAATTATATTTTTAGCTTTATTTCCTATTACAATAGGATTTTTCTTCCATGTCTTACATATATTCATCCGAATATTTATTTTTACTTCATTTAGAACCCAAAGGAACACCCCTTTACAGCATGTGATAGCTCTTTGTATATTCTTAATACATCTATGCTTTTGCTGAAGTTAAAAAATCAATTTCAAGCAGATAATATAGGTCAACTGATCCCAGTCTCCCTATTGTTATGAAATGTTTTGAATTTCAATTTAATTTATAGCAGTTACTTCTAATTTTAAATCCAGGCATACTGGTTAGCTGGTGCCAATTTTACACAAATACTGTATTTATCATCTAGAGTATCTTTTGTGCTAACTGGCCTAGCAATATCAATATCAATATTACTTTGTAAACTGCAAATTAATTGCAGAAGAAAGTTGCCACTGACTTTTAGCAAAGATTTTTGAAAATACATGAGAAAAAGTTCAAAGAGTTTAGCAGCCTCAACTTCAAGCATTAGAAGCAGAGGTGTGGTTCAGGATCTTTTCCTGGGAACAAGAGGCAGAGGAGCAGGTTTGAGATTCATCTTGATTCAAGTACAATATCTGGTATGGTTCCATTGTGGGCAAAAGATTGCTTTAGTCTTGAGCAGGGTTTCCCAACCTTGGCCACTTTAAGATATGTGGGCTTTCAACTCCCAGATATTGGCTGGAGAATTCCAGGAATTGAAGTCCATGCATCTTAATAGATAACCTTTATTGTCATTTTTTTACTGTGGGCACAATGGCACACATTAAAAATGAAATTTAGTTGCTTGCTCTCAAAGTGTACACATACGTAACACATTTAAACAAACTATATACCACATATGTATAGACCTACACCCTTACATATAAGTAACATATAAATATTAATCACTGTCCATCTTGAATACATAACAGAAGGAGAAAGCTTTAGAGTTCACAAGGTTAATACTGTATGGAACAAAACTGTGACTGAATCTGGATGTTCTGCTTCGGATATCATGAAGCTTCCTCCCAGAAGGTAACAAGGAAAACAGGTCGTGAAGAGGATGTGTAGTGTCCCAGACAATCTTGCAGATCCTGCTCAAGCAACACTTATGTACTATGTCCTGGATGGAACGGAGGGAACTGCCAATGATCTTTTCAGCCATCCTCACCACTCTCTGCACCGCCTTCCTGTCTGAAGCAGTGATGCTTCCAAACCAGACTGTGATGCTGTATGACACGATGCTCTCAATCATCCCTCTGTAGAAAGTGGTAAGGACAGGGGAAGGAAAATGTGCTTTTCTAATGTGACACAGAAACTGCAGGCACTGTTGTGCCCGCTTCACCAGTGTCTCGCTGTTGAGCGACAAAGCCAGCCTATTTGTTAACTGCACACCCAGGAATTTGATGCTGGTAACCATCTCCACAGGTGAATCATTAATGCACAGAGGAGTGTGGCTGTGCCTGCCTTTTTTGAAATTGACAATGATCTCTTTGGTTTTTCCAAATCAATGTTTGCCAAGGTGGAGAAACACTGGTGTTGAGGTTCCTAGCATGGAGAGCATTACATATGATCAACAGCCAACTTCTTAATGGATGAAAATTGCTAATAAAAATGACATAAAATTGTCTTCTTTGTTCTGGTTCCTTTGTTCTCAGATCTGTCACTTATAAGATTAGGATTAATGTGGTAAATAGGTGGGGGAAGCAAAGGAAAATTAGAATAGTTGGATTAGCTGGATACTTTAAATATTGAGGAACTCTGCTCTAAAATGAGAGATGCATAATCTGACGCTCCAAGTCCACATGTGGCCCCCAAAACTCTAGATGACAAGCCCCAGAGCTCCTCTAAAAATTATTAGCAAACAGTATTTTATAATATAATAGAAGGGGAAATTATCATTGTGAAATCATTAAATTGAAGGGAAAATTTAAATTGTAGGAAATATTGAAGTCCAATCCCTGCTAAGTGCAGGAATCCACATTAAAACATCACCATCAAAGGGCCTCAAATGTTTGCTTGAACAAATTCAGTGAAGGAGAATCCCACAGCCCTTTGAGTAATTAGTTCCATTGTTAGGTTTTTCTTATGTTCAGTAAGAATTTGCTTTCCTGTATCAGGAGGAGGAGGAGGAGGAGGAGGTGGAGCAGGAGGAGGAAGAGGAAGAGGAGGAGGAGAGGAGGAGAGGAGGGAGGAGGAGGAGGAAGGAGAGGAGGAGGAAGGAGAAGGAGAAGGAGAAGGAGAGAGGAGAAGGAGAAGGAGAAGGAGAAGGAGAAGGAAGAAGGAGAAGGAAGAAGAAGAAGAAGAAGAAGAAGAAGAAGAAGAAGAAGAAGAAGAAGAAGAAGAAGAAGAAGAAGAAGAAGAAGAAGAAGAAGAAGAAGAAGAAGAAGAAGAAGAAGAAGAAGAAGAAGAATCACTTAAAACTCTCATTATATTAAATCTCATTTGTGTAATGCTGTGTTGAATTTTTGTGATTCTCAGATTCAGTGTAATTTTTGAAGAGCTCTTTTTGAAGGAACAGGATTGTTTTAACTGTTTAGCCTCTCTGTTAGTGGACTGCTACTCTACTCTGGTTGAGGAATCACAGCCTTGTAATCCCTAGCATTTTGTGCAAGTTTACCCTTAACTCGGAGCTGGGACTATCTCTCAGCTCAAGCTATTAGGGCTGTTATAGTGAGGGCAACCTTCAATTGCACCACTATGACTCTTTATAGAACAATCAAGTTATAAATTTAATAATTGGAGCATAGTTAAGAAATAAATGTCCTGTGATGAAATGCTATTTAATTATTTGTTTATTTTCTGAGGAATTTATGACTCATCATTCAATAAATTCCCATGGTGGTTTGCAAATAATCCAAATTGCAGTTAAATGTTTAAAAATGATACACACAAAATGCAGCATAATTATCAGAAACAGAACCTATAAATCCACATAAAAAACTTCAAAAGCATGATTGTTTTGGTGAGCCATAGTGGCGCAGTGGTTAGAATGCAGTTTTGCAGGCTAACTCACTGTTCACCGCCAGGAGTTCAATTCTGAGCGGCTCAAAGCTGACTCAGCCTTTCATCCTTCCGAGGTTGGTAAAATGAGGACCCAGATTGCTGGGGGCAATATGCTGACTCTGTAAGCCGCTTAGAGAGGGCTGTAAAGCACTATGAAGCTGTATATAAGTCTAAGTGCTATTGCTATTGCTATTTGTATTGCAAAGTGAACTTTGTAAAAATGCTGTTCCAATGAACCTTGTGAAAAAAGCTATAAACATAATATGGCAGGAAATGTTTTTGAGGGTTTTTCCCTAATAGCAATGATTATAGTAGCATCCTGCTAAACTGTGCTCCATACATTGCTCCATAGGAACTATGAAGGTGAGAGTGCAATAGGCAGTCTCTCCTATAGAAACCTCACTAGATCACTAGTTCATCCATTTTTATAAGCAAGGGAGGAAAAAATGCAAATTAGTTATCCCAGGATGGCAAGCAACCAGATTTTGGGAAATGTGCCTCAGATCTGCACTTGTTCAAAGACAATTATCATGCAATCAGTAGGGATACTTTCTGCCAAAAAAAATTGGGAGGAAATCACTGTGTGGAACTGTTCAAAGATGCTTCATTTCTGTTTTCCCATGATACATCATTTAAGGATAAGCTCTGTACTATCTGGTTTACTCCAGATGTCCTGGGTCAACAGCTCCCTGAGTTTCAAACCAGAAGTCTGAAATGTATTGGCCTGAATATTTAGGAAGAATTGCATGAAAAATTGTTCATTCTATACATTCAACGATACTCCAATATAAAATTTGCAGGCTTAAGTGCCTAAGTACAGGTGTCATTTTCAAAGCAAGCTTTCATTTGATACAATTTTCTCTTTCATTTATTATGAATCTTCATTCATTGGTGTTGATGATAAGATGATTATGATGATAATGAAGATGTTGATGAATAGATTAGGCATGTAAATTAGAGAATACAATAGCTATTTTAGTTAGGAAAATTGTTTCTTCTTTCCTCAAAAATCTTTTTGCTTAATTTAATGTATTTCAAGGTACAGTTACATACATCTGGTTTTACTTCTACACAGATAGATGTGACATCCTTTTATTTTAAAATAAAATACTTTTTAAATACTTTTTTTTAAAAAAAGGATTAATTATATGTTCTGCAGTATGACTCCAATTACAAAATTGATTCCACAAACACTCCCACACTCTTTCACATGTCCACTTTTCAAGACTATCTATTATGTAGCTAATCCCCCAGGCAACTGGTTCCATAAACTTCAGACATTCCTATCAACTTTCCCAGCCATTCCCAGTGTGTAAATACACATGACTTTTTCTGCACAGGGCGTGCATTTGTTTTGGGAAGAATGAACTGATGGAGGGGGGGCATTCAGTTTAATTTCTATCGTTTCAAAATGAATGCAGAGAAGAATGAATTCATGCCCATTGTTCTAATCATGGGTAGGGAAAAAGGAGGGGGAAGAGTGGCCTTATCCTTTTAAATCCTTGTTTTACTTTAAACAAAACTTTTTTAAACTGCTTGCAATAACGAGAAATGCTGACTTCTGTGGTCACACCTCAGAATGTTCTTTTATCCTTCTTTTTCAAAGATATACTGGGTGAAAGGAATGCAAGCCATAACATCAGATTTTCCAGGACAATGTAACACCAGATGTTCTAGGACAATATACCATTTGGAAAAAACAGGATCACCTGAGTGTACATAAGTTAACAAAATGATTGGTAATGAATACTGTACAGAAATCAACTAGATCTGAAATACAAAAGGAGAGAAGTTTTCAGTAACAAGAAGGAACAGAAGGAACTCAAAGTGAGAGTGGGGAATCCTTACAGAGCAATGCTACAGAAAAGCCATTTGGTGGTGATGGTGGTGCAGTGGTTAGAATGCATTATTGTAGGCTAATTCTGCCAACTGTCAGCAGTTCGATTCTCACCTGCTCAAACCTGGCTCTGCCTTCCATTCTTCTGAGGTCAGTAAAATAAGGACCCAGATTCTTGGGGGCAATATGCTGACTCTGTAAACTGTTTAGAGAGGGCTGTAAAGCACTATGAAGCAATATATGTCTAAGTGGTATTGCTATTGCTATTTGGTGTAATGATTAAGGTACTGCACCAGAAACTATGAAACCATGAGTTCTAATCTTCCACGAGGCATGGAAGCTGGCTAGATGACTGGGGCAGTCACTCACTCTCACAGAAGAAGAATACTTGAGAACACTCTCACTTCACAGTGTTCTTGTTCATCTTTCTTCTGCAATTAATTTGTAGTTTACAGATTATTGATATTGCTAGGCCAGTTAACACAAAAGATAGGAGGATAAGCATTATGTATAACTGTCCATGAGTTTGTACAAAATTAAGACAAGATATAAGAATATAATCACAATGTAAAAATAAAACACTTTGCAAATCAAGGTGCAAATCTGCAATCTGAATTTTTCTCTTGACCATTCCAAAGTTAGTCCTGGGATTCAGCAAACAACAGAGATTATCCAGAGCTTTATGACAGTTTTCATCAACACTAAAAAAAAAAAATCTGATAGAATATCATACTCTGCCTTTGGCGGAGGATTATGAGCCTACCAGTGAAGTAGTTGGCTGAGATTTATTGCTACCTCCTCTTAGCTGATTTTTTTTCCTCCTTTTCTGCTTTCTGTACAAAAGTTGTTTGACTTTGGTGGGACTTGGTAGCTGAACAATAGGTAGAAGAAGCATAATGGACATTGTGAATCACCTAATGACTAAGGGTAATAGTGAGAGAAACCCTTGCTTATCTTTGAATGTATGAGGGCATGTCATTGTTGTGTAGGCATATTTTCAGAGTTACATTGTGTAAAAGAAGTGGCAAATCTTTCACTTGTTTCAGTGAATAGAATCCACAATGACATTATTTATAGCCTGATAAAATGGCTATTTAGATTAGTCATTGTACACTTATGCTGTAATGCTATATTGGATTAAGCAATTGTGTATACATTTGAAGCTGTCAAGGAAAATGCATTGAGCAGCTTCTATAAAGATTTCTCTAATGATTGAGAAGGCCTGGTGCATACACCTTTTTGACTAAGACTGAAAATTATGTGCTTTCATGGAAAGTAGAGCTCCAGAGGATGCTGAAAATTGCATCTGTTATAGCTATGACTCCAACTTATTTCTGAAAAAAGAGAAACCTACCATGATTTCTTCCCCATGAATTAAAAACAAGTACCCCAAGTACTTTTTCAAAAGGCAACTGGACTTTGTTTTTTATTGAAGACATTTTGCTTCTCATCCAAGAAGCTTCTTCAGATCAGAAGCAAACAGAAGAAGCTTCTTGGATAAGAAACGAAGTGTGTTCAAAGAAAAACAAATTTGCCTTTTGAAAAAGCACAGTTGCTCAGTTGCCTTTTGGAAAAGCACCTTTGGGACAACCATGACCTGGATGACTGAGAATCTCCATAGACAATCCCTTCCCCCCCCCCAGTTCAACCAATGATACTATCTTCCTTAATCAGTTTTTGAGCAATATTCTTGTAGTTGCTCTGTCTCAAGTATGTAATTTACAATAGGCACTCAATGAAGGGTGCAGTTTAGGTAATAATGTGAACTCTAGAGACTTCATTGAGTAAAACCTTAAGGCAGAATCATGTGCATTTTTTATAGTTTCTCAAGTCTGAATTAGTTTCCATCTCACATGTACTTTTACTGTAGCAATCCCTCAATTCTGCCACTGTTCCAATTGGCAAAGTGCTTATCCTCTGAGTACAACTAGAGTACTGGATATTCACAAATGACTGTGCAGAACAATATTTTTCAACCTTGGCAATTTACAGATATGTGGACTTCAATTTCCAGAGTTTTCAGTGATGAACCCTCCATGCACACATATACAAAATGTCAAGTGGCACCAAGTCCTTAGAATATACCCATTTCCTATATCAGTAATTCTCAACCTCTTCTTCACCATGGACTCCCCACAGACCATGGCCATGGACCCCATAAGACTTAACTCAAGATTTAAATCATAACATTTCTTCAACCTTCGTTGTGATGACATCGCGGCCCCCCATGTGTCTGCGGACCACAGGTTGAGAACCACTGTCCTATATGATTAAAACAAATATTTATTTATTTCTTACATTTATTTGCTGTTTATCTTGCCGCTACTCTAGAGCTATTCTAGGCAGCTTACAATATATAAGTTTACCTCTAGCAAATTCATAGCAGTATCAGTGTAGGCATTTTGAGAAAGCACTAGAAAGGCCATGTCTAATAAAAATTAAGAAATGCTGATTCCAGGCCCAATCATAGATGTTGATATGCAGGTTCTGAGGTTTTGCTTGATAAAAAATACAGGAAACCAGAAGTTGCCTTCAAGAGTTACGTGTTTATTCGGCTGAACAAAGACGGGCTTCTCTAAAAAAAGAAAAAGCCCCAAATATCAGAAAAGCCTTATTTTAATATAAAGACTTCGCCCTTTAAGGCTGGCACACTGTAGATAAGAAGGGAGAAAGCAGTAGTAGCTAATATGTTCCCTTTTGGGTGGTTTGGATGTTTTCTCAAGATACCATATGTTCCCAGGTGGGTTAGAATATTGGGTGTTTCCTTTGCTGTCCTTTCATGACCTTGCATTCCTGGTTCTGCAAGTGGCCAGAGAGAGTGGGGCCATCTGCACGTATTCACAATCGATACTGTCCCCTAAGTCCGGGTCAATATAATCCCCCCTTTCATACTTCGAGCTGTATGCAGAAGTATGACCATCAAACTGACAGAGGATAAGCTTCTGCAGTACGTTGTCCACATTGTTTAGGACAAGCAGAGGTGATTAGGGGGAAGCAGTGAATGACACAACAGGAAACAAGAACAAGGAATACTACAAAGAGAAGACCAATGAATAATTCCCTAAACCATCCCCATCCTGGGAGCCAACTGGTAAGAAATGAGAATATACCATTGAAGACCCCCCCCCATACAGTATCAGTAGAAATCTTCAGATCTTTAGGGTGATTCTTAATTCCTTCCTCCATGAGATGGATGATGTGACTAATATTAACTTAATAATCAGTTATAAAAGTGCAGCAATGTGAATGAACTAAAGTGCACACCCCACCTTTTGCAGCCAGTTCCATATCCAATACTTGGCGATTCTGTACCACTACCTCCCGTATTTCTCCCTGTTCCTTATTGAGTTGTGTAAATGCCAGTATGGTGTGGTTAAACATTTCCTCTGTCCAGTCACCTAATTCTATAATAGAATTATAATTCAAGCCAACTCCTATAGCTGGAATTAATGCTCGTGCAATGGCATTTCCCAGGCCATGAAGTACAGGATGATGTTCAATATGTTCTTCATGCTCAAGGTGGTCCTTGTCCCGCCGATTGCGAATACGGAAGTTCCAATCATTATGTTGGATAATACGAACAGAGGGGAAAATAATTCCTATGGTACATGTACCAGACCAGTAAGCTGGCAAAGATTTATGGGCAAACCAACCACAAAGGAATCACCAGTCTGGGTGGTTAGCAAGATAAATGCCTGGTTTGCCTTCCAACCCCTCATGCATATAAGCTCTAACACCAGACATAGAAGCCATAAGTCCCATTGCTGTAAACAGACTACAAAGAACAGAGGGATCCTTTTTGTAGTCTAGACCAAAAGTCTGATGACATCTATGCCAACCATCCCACATGCTAGTATCAACCTTCCATGTGACTGTGCAAGGTGCATAGATCCCTAACTTATATCTGGAAGAAGAATTACAATGACTAAGGCAAGCTGCTGCAGGGTGCTGTATAAGCGCCCCTAGTTTAGCAATTCGCAACTTCCCTGCCCCAAACACAGGAAGTGTCCAGCCCCTTGTTACATTGTTCATGCTAAACATAAAGGCTCCTAAGGGTGTAGCTTCCATGACCAATCCATGTGTACAGTGGGGGGTATGTGTGTGCAGATCCAGCAATCTGTTATGTTCAAAAGCTTAACCCATGCTTGCATATTCTGTAGATGGGTTTTGGAGCCCCAAATTCCTAAAGAGGGACTGGGAAACTAGGGACCACCTTGGCCTTCTATTTTACTGGGAAAGACGGGGAATGATGTTTGTAACTCCCCAGACTGTTCAGGCACAGACTTAGGATCCCCAGAATCAGAAGGAGGTGGCTGTTGTGCCAAGATATGATCAACCAAAAATGGCAGAACCCCTTCTTTTTTGTTTACAAGTTTTATTAATTTTTCAAGTTTTTACATCCAAGTGATTAGGAAGCAGCGTGGTGATAGGGTAATCAATAGTCCAATAACAAAATCATTCATGTATATCTCGGGTTACATCAATAAAGGTTCCCTCTCTAGTTCCCTTAAGTATTATATCATATTCATATTAATACATTTCTAAGTAAAGCTCAATCAATCAATACATTTATCAATAACATTTTGCTTATACATATCCAAGTCCTGTTTTTGGGTTTTACTTAATTCCAATTACCATGTTCTGATTTAGCCTTTTATAACCAGTGTTTGAGTTTCGGATAACCTTAATTTCCCTCATTTCATTATAAGATAATTAACGTAACTAAAATAAACATGTTGTTCCAAAATTTACCTTCTTACTTTGTTCACAGATATATTCTATTTCATTTACTAAGAAAATATCTTCCATTATCACAAATCTATTTCCATATAACAATTAAAACTATAATCTAACAATTAATTTTAATTTCCATTATAAATCTAAATCCTAGATATTAAATCAATCACTCCAAAAAGCTGCTTAACCCATTAAGTAAATTTTTAAATCCCATTTTTAAATCTAACTCTGGCTTTCTTTTTGTGCCAGGCAGGCTTCCATACCAGTGCCTTTGAATCCTCAGATATGTCTTCCTTCATTCCCACACATGTTGTTTGAACCAAGGGAGAACATTCAGTTATCAGTTTTTCAAAAGAACTGGCCCTTTGTAGTAATTAGGTTGTCGCCCTAATAATTCAAATCTCCATTTTTGGTTTGGAATGTTTATCATCAGTTCAGTCGGATCCTCTTCTTCTTCTTCCAGTTTCGTCTGAATAAAGTAAAAGGTCATATCCGGTGTTGTAATTATTGCTTGGTTATCTAAATTGTCTAAGTTCTCAATGTGGTGTGTTTGTTGATCAATTCCTGTTGCTTTTGGAGTTACAGGTACTGTAGTTAAAGTCAGTGTTGGATTACCAAAGTTCTCGATAAGTTGTGCGTGTTGTTGTGTAGAATCCTCTTTGATGTTAAATTGTTCCTCTTCTGTTATTTTTTGGCTTATAAGTTGATCAGCTGGAGTCTGGGGTTCGATTTGTAGTTTTATGAAAATATCCTCGGCTTTCACTCTTGAATTAATTAGCTTACTGGCTTCAAGGATTTTTCAAGTATAAGTTTATAGTTAAGTTGTGGGTAGAATTCCTCCGTTTCCATGGTGATTAGACATAGTCCTTTAGTGGAGGCTATGTTTAGTAAAAGTCAGCCAATGTTCACCTCCACACTTTCTAAAAATTGTTTTCACCACCCAGCTGTTTCCAATTCTTATCTTTTTTGATAATATGAAGGGCAAATCAAGGGAGTCAATTGAAAGGCACAATTGAAAAAAAAGAAATTCAGTTGCTATGCCACATTTTGCCACAAGATGTCCCCAGCAGACCACAAAATCTTTTCCCAGACGCCAATTAGCTTTTTTTTCAATTAAAAAAGCAGAAAAAAGATATTTTCCAAAATTAATAGTTAAAGAAAATGATAAGTCTCTATAATAAGAACTTTTGGGACCCCAAGCTATCTGTAAAACAAGAATCCAGTTATCTAGTTGTTAAGGTTAGTTATTCTTTTCTTTTCTTTCCAAAGCTTAAATTCCCAAGTATGCAAATGCCGCTGCATTGAGAGCGGGGAAAAAGTTTCAGGGAGCTTTTACAGGAAGGTAGTTAGGGTAAAAAGAAAGGTAAGGAAGGGTCTCACCCAGATCTTCCACGGTGCTTCATTGTGCTTAGTAGTGCTTTTGGCTTTTGGCTGGTGCAGCTAGATGATCGGCCATGTTAATGGCCGATCTTTCCTTTGTCGATCCAAAGGAGCTGCCTTAGATCAAATGGAAGGGCTGCCGCCCTTCCGCGATCCAACGAGGGTCCTCCTCAGCGGTGGTCACCCCTCCAGGACGACTTTCAACCCTTTCCAGGGTCTTTCGATGGAGAGAAACCGGACAACGGAGAGCGAGCTCTCTCCGCACGTCCGAAGGCGCCACGATCCGGAACCGGAAGCCAGCAGAACCCCTTCTTGATGTCTGGTTTCTCCCGGAGGCAGCATATCAGATGCTTTACCTTGGGCTTTATCATGCAAAGTACCCCTTTTAGGTCCAACCTCAGCGTTATGGGAAACATCTGGTTGAAGTCCTGGAACTATCTTTCCAGGGTGTTATACACATGATGGGGTCTTTGGGTTTTCCTGGCCAGCACCTGGACTCTCCCGATTATGAGACCTCCTCCTCCGAGACATAGTGGGAGGCCTCAATTGTGGCAAAGTATCAAGGGAGTTCATGTCTGGAGGATCTGTGTTTCCTGCCATGTCATATACCTTAACCATGGCCAGAATCTGACCACCCCTTCCATAATCCCCCCCCAGGTCAACAATGTGGCCTTTAAGGAAAGGCTGAGCACAGTTATAATCTGGGAAAATGTCTCTGTCTGTGCTCAGCAGGAAAGTTGGAAGTTGCAAGATAGTTTTACTCTGGGAAGTGGGAAGCATTTCTTCTTCTTTTCATGTGCCTTTTGTTACAGGGAGTCTCATCAGGAGAATAATAGAATAGAGCTGGAAGGGACCTTGGAGGTCTTCTAGTCCAGCCCCCCGCTTAAGCAGGAGAACCTACACCATCTCAGACAGGTGATTGTCTAGTCTTAAGACCTTTGGGAAATTTGACAATGAACACCCTTGCACCTGCATAATAAAAGGTGAGCATCAGTTTCACTGGCCAGCTAGATGAAGCACATGGAAGAAGAGTAGTTTAGCAGCTTCTGAAATCACTGTAAGATTCATTGTTGTTAAGCAGGAAACAAAAGTTTTCAAGAGACATAGTCTGGTGCATGAATCAATTGGCAATTCTTCAAGAGAACTGAGACTGATGTGGAAGGACTACCATGAGTGAGTGTGATCCTAGCTGAAGTGATAGGGTGACATGTAACCTAAATGTTCGACATTTCCATTAATGCCATTAGTGCCACTTGCACTTTTTTCTGCAAGTTCTTAAATACATTGATGAAACAGAATTTGTTTTCAGTTTCCTTCAAAGCCCCAAAGAAATTAGATGAAACTCTTCTGAGTATTCTTGCATTTGTTTAGATACAAAATGCCCTCTGCTTGTGTGTGTGTACACGCACACGCGTATGTAAGCATGTTATTATTGTTCATTGTACATTCATCTCTCCAGGAATCTGCAGCCTTATTAGCTTTCTATACTTCTATACTAAACCCCAAGGAGTTTCATCACAAAAGCTCTTCTACTATTAACTTCTCAAAGTGGGAAGCGTGGATAGATAAGGAGATCTCAAAGTGTTAGTAAGATATGTAACAGAAAGCAACTTCATCAGCAACACTCTCTGCAACCTACAACAAAAAGGAAACCCCACACACGTATTTAAAAACACCAAGATGGCTTCTCAAGCATTTTGAGCATAAAAAGAAAAACACATGTCTGTTTCGTATGAGAAAAACCATTCTGATATAGATGGCAGAATTGATGTTTTTTTCTTTTTTACAACCCTGTAATCCCTTGTTTCAGGGTGGGGTTGAGGTGACTTAGTGGAGCTGAGCGTTTATTAGCCGGATGGCCTTCCTGATGCCTATGTGGAGTTCACAGCAGATATTTTCTCTGCGCCCTGAAAAACATATGTTGCTGCCTAGGATTGGGAGGCATCTTTACCTCTAGGTCACCACACCACTTAGATGGCAGAACTGATAGTGGCTCAATATATTTAACTTCTTTTAAGAAGAACAGCAAGTGCCCTGCATCAAATCGAGGTGGATAATTATAAAGAACTACTTACTTTTAATGACATTTTTATGTCAGATAGCCAACAAATATAATCCACATCTCACTGCTGCCTGCCTCTTCTTCATTTTGTGTCAAAATACATGCAACCAATACTCAAACTAAAGTGAAGTTGGAGAATTAACATTTGGTATAATTTCTGGCAAATTATATGCAAATCTGTAGAAGGGGTAAAAAAAAGTTACAATAGTGGATTCCTTTGAGGAAAGCAAATAACAAAAAAACTTTATGTATGCCTACTCAGAAGCAAGTTTCACTAAATTCAGTGGAACTTATTCTTAATTAAATGGGTAGAGAATTGCAACCTCAGTTAGATAAAAAAGCAAATTAATTCACCCACCCACACACTCTCTGAAGAGAAAAACTTTGTGATTGTGATTGAAAAGAAGTTTATTCTTACAGAATTGCAGGAAGCTTGGTTGATTTTTGAAAATACATTTCTTGACATAGAACAGCTGTATGAGATCTCTTGCCCTGGAATCCTCTTAAAACTAGCTTTCTAAAACTCAGTAAAAAAAAGACATGCTATTCCACCTTCTGGAATTGGGCTAGATATTGGCTGGAATCCTGGAATCATAGCCAGTTTCTGGTTTCTATTTCTTCCTCTTTTTTCTGCAATACAATGGCAGATATATGCTGTCAGTAGTTGGCTAGAGATTCCGAATGCACAAGAAAATACCTGGATTCTAGCCACAATGCACAAACTTCAATGATTCAAAGATAAAAGTACATGATTTTCACCACAAATAATACCTCATAAAGGAGGCAAGTATATACTGACTGCCAAAATGTATTTATTTTGGACCGAGATAGAGGTTTATGGAAATGCATCTTATTCTTGCAGGTGTTATGCCATATGTTTCATGGTGGAAATAACTCACAGGTGTCTATACTTCATTTGCTTTCTCATTCTTATACTGTATAGAATCTTTCTATATAGAATCTTCGATGACATAATAGTTCAGCAAAAGGTACTGATGAAATTGTTTTACCATTGTTTACCTTATCGTGTACTGAAACTGTGACTGCCTTCTGAAACATCCTAGCTCTTTTTATATTCTACTTCACGGTAATCTGGTACAATTTCTGAAGTGTGATTTCTTAGTGTATAAACTCATAGTTCCATCTAGGAGTGCAATATAATATTTGAAAATAATAGCATTATGAGAAATAAATATCAATAGGACAAATTTGCATTTTGGCTACCCTTAACCTTAATGTATATGGAAAAGAATTCCCATAATCCCCTTCCTCACCCTCTGACACCCCCCTAAAAAGCTCACATATTTAGTTCACCCTGGATAATGTATGTACAAGTAGTCCTTGACTTACAACAATTCATTTAGTGACCATTCAAAATTACAACAGCACTGAAAAAAGTGACTTGTGACTATTTTTCACACTTACGACCATTGCAGCAACCCCATGGTTATGTGATCAAAATTCACAAGCTTGACAATTGATTCATGTTTATGACAGTTGCAGTGTCCCGGGGTCACATGATCCCCTTTTGCTATCTTCTGACAAGCAAAATCAATGGGGAAACCAGATTCACTTAACAACTGTAGCAAGAAAGGTCATAAAATGGGACAAAATTCACTTAACAACTATCTCACTTAGCAACAGAAATTTTGGGGTCAATTGTGTGTGTAAGTCAAGGACTACCTATACTAGCAATGTGTATGCACAACAATCAAGCATTACTCAAAGCCTGGGGCATCCTACATCTCACAGATAGATAGTGAATGGTTCTTCCCTCTTTAGGAGATTGGTTTGCAGGTTATATTAAAAATAAGATTCCATATTCCTGGGACAATAAATCTAGTTTGATAAGAACAGGCAAAACATGATGCCTTAGCAGGGGACTCTGCTAACTTATCACATGAAACTTATCACATGAAAATACATCTAGTCCAGATGAGAGGGTAATGGATCTATGCAGAAGTACAAAATGCACCTCTATGGAATAGATAGATAGATAGATAGATAGATAGATAGATAGATAGATAGATAGATAGATAGATAGATAGATAGATAGATAGATAGATAGATAGATAGATAGATAGATAGATAGATAGATAGATAGATAGATAGATAGATAGATAGATAGATAGATAGATAGATAGATAGATAGATAGATAGATAGATAGATAGATAGATAACCTTTATTGTCGGTTTTTTTTTACTGTGGGCACAATGGCACACATTAAAAATGAAAATTAGTTGCTTGCTCTCAAATTGTACACATACATAGCACATATGTAAACATACTATATACAGCATATGTATAGCCGTTCACCCTTACATATAAGTAACATATAAATATTAATCACTGTCCATCTTGAATACATAACAGAAGGAGGAAGGAACATTCAACAACAACATTCAGTCTGGAACAATCCTTGGTGGCCCACAGAATTAGTAAGGTTGTTGTTTTCCTGAGACACCTCACAGTCAAAACGGGTGCTTTACAACTTGGATTTCCTGAAAGGACCCATTGTATCCACAATAAAAACTTCCCAAAATGGGCTTAATTTCACCTTTTCTGAAGAATACCTCTGCATGCAAAGCCTGGTATGATTCTTAACTGATACTCCTGCCCTATGGGGATTGTCTGCTATAAGGGTTGACCTGGTGAAATAGCGTCAGACAACAGATATTCAGAGAGGGTGAATAAGCAATTTGCCCTGTTCTTCTAACCAACTGTTCAGGTGCAGAGGGGAAACTCTTCTATTACCAGTGTTGAGGTTAAAAAAATTCAACTGAGAGTCCTACTAACTTTGGTGGGAGGGAGAAGGATTCAAGACACTACATTTTGTTCAGGCAGCAACATACCTTGAACCAATGGAAGGTAGAAAGTGAGATAGTGCCATCGGTTCCTTCATTGAAAGTAGGAATTGTTGCTTTTTTCTCCTCTCATGAGTTTCCTTCCCAATGTCCTTTTCCTTAATTGTGGCAACAAGTTGGTGAGCATATGAAGGAAGTAATATTAGGCACAATCAAGATATTGGCACTTGCTTATCCAAGAACGCATGCCTGTTCCTTTCTTAGTCAGAAATAAACATTAGTTCAAAACCCATTATGAGTAGTTGGAAAGAGAATGGTTCAAGGGCCAGAGTCAAACTTTAAAATATTATTTTGAATTTTACATAGCCACACAAGAATTCTTGAGCAAGTTGTGGAAAAGCAATACAACTTTTTTTAAAACTACATTTATGATAGAAAATACTCTTGGGGAGACAGGGCTGACAAGTAGAAAACTGATTTGTTCAGATGAGTTTTCTAGCTTCAGAAATGGGAAAGCTCTGTAATTAGCTTTTTGTCTCTTTATCCCCAAACTGTTAGGGACAGTCCTAGCTACAGAGTAACAGAATTACAGAGTTGGAAGGGGCCTTCTAATCAAACCCCCTACTCAGGCAGGAAACCCTATATCATTTCAGACAAATGATTGTCCAGTCTCTTCTTTAAAACCTGCAGGGTTGGCACATCCACAACTTTTGGAGGCAACTCATTCCACTGATTAACCCAATTCCTACAACCATTCTTCATATGTTTAGCCTCCAGTCCCCTAATCATCTTTGTTGCTCTTCTCTGTACTCTTTCTAGAGTAATAATAATAATAATAATAAAGTTGGAAGGGACCTTGGAGGTCATCTAGTCCAACCCCCTGCTCAGGCAGGAAACCCTATACCATTTCAGACAAATGGCTGTCCAGTCTCTTCTTGAAAACTTCCAGTGTTGGAGCATTCACCGCTTCTGGAGGCAGGTTGTTCCACTGGTTAATTATTCTAACTGTCAGGAAGTTTCTAGTTCTAGGTTGCTTCTCTCCTTGATTAGTTTTCATCCATTGCTTCTTGTCCTGCCTTCTGGCGCTTTGGAGAATAGCTTGACTCCCTCTTCTTTGTGGCAGCCCCTGAGATATTGGAACACTGCTATCATATCCCCCCTCGTCCTTCTCTTCATTAAAGTAGACATACCCAATTCCAGCAACCGTTCCTTATATGTTTTAGCCTCCAGGCCTCTAATCATCTTTGTTGCTCTTCTCTGTACTCTTTCTCAACATCTTTTTTACTCTTTCTCAACATCTTTTTTACATTGTGGCAACCAAAACTGGATGCAATATTCCAATGCATTAGCAAGGCATTATAAAGTGATACTAACACTACAACCTTAAAGATTACAGCTTGAGCTACAACCAAACTTGAATACTTACAGCATATTACCTCCACATTCCTTTTTGAGACTGACTCAGTTCAGATTCTATACTTTAATATCTACGACTTTTTTTTTTTATTATTCTAGACTGACAGAAAGTTCAGGGGAATTTGAAGCAAGCACACACAATTTTCATTCTTTCTTTTTTGGCTTCATCACCCTAATATGAATTTTGGAACTCAGTGACATGGAATTGATGTTGAATCCTGTATCTAAACTTGTCAAACACCTCACACATCAAAAGTAGAAATAATTATATGTTGCTGTTTTTTTCCCACTGATTCAGCAGGTAAACTGTCATTTTACTTGCACTAAAATAGTTTAGAAGCAATCAACCCAGCACCTTCATTACTCCTGTTTTGCAATGTCAAAAGAATGCTGGAAGGATAGACAGATAAATGGCTAGATGATAGACAAATAGATAGACAGAATAAATCCCAGAGATGAAATAGCAATCAAATTTGAATAATCAATATCAGACTATTTTGTTGCTTCACAGCAAGTGGTTTTCCCCTTTCCTCTGTATCTAACAGGGGCACATTTAACAGAATTCATCAAAAGAATCCCCATGACTACATTTTGCAAAGGAGGAAACTAAAAATAGCAAAAGCTGAAAAGAAGAAAGGTGCCATTGTTCATGAATTAACCTAAGGAAGAAATTCAGGTTCTTTGTTAGTAATTGCCAATTACTATCTATCTGTATCTATCAGAGACTGACAATACCTCCAGATGGTGGGTTTTTTTTATAGTTTCAATTCAATTGCTATCTGAAACTCTGTAAAGCCACTATCTTCTTGATGAATGGCAGGGAAGCTGATTGGCTCCAAACCTTTATTTAATGTATTTATTTGGTAAATTGAATAGCCACTCATTTCACATATATGACTCTGAGCAATATACAAAATTAAAAACAAGAAAACAAAATAATCAAAATCATGACAACAAAAATCATTTTAAAATAATGAAAACCATTATTTTTTAAAAAAAACAAAAACCATAATCTGAGGGAGAGGATACACAATTTCCTTTGCAATCAGCCACCATCAACTCTGTGATAGCTACCTATATTCCTGTAATCAACGTTGCCATATTTATTTGAGAATAGCATTGTCAAACCATGGATGATTTCATCAAAAATGAAATCAGAAACAATGTACAAGTTCAAAGAAAGAAAATGGTATTATCTGTACAGAATGAGAAACGCATAATTTTAACAATTATTGTGGAAGTTGACATTCAAATAATGCTTCAGTGTGTGATCAAATATAAGTGTCCAGTGTTGCAAGATTGTGGGCAGCTGACAAGGAGTGGGAGACATCCCTGCCTCTAGTGACCAATAATAACAGTAGACAGTTTTGACTTTTCCATGCTTCTGTTCCTCATACTTTGTCCTTTTAGCTTATTCACATTTCAGCAGTGCTGGAGCTTGCTTTCATGAATATGAATGAAAGGGGTAAAACATATATCAAAACATAGGAACTGGTCTCATCTGCATTGTTCTGAATGTGTACGAAAGTAGGAATCCATGGATTGATGACAGTTTCATATTACACTCCAGCAAATGGTGATAATGAAAAAAACAAAAAACAGAATAAATTGTGCAATATGCAATGCGGATGGGAGGAAATCCATACTATATGAATGATTGGATGGGAATGAGATGAAAGAATACAAGCAAGTGATTAGGCCATTTGGAGATGGAAGAATAAATGACAAAGGTGATTGTATGAAAAGAATCTGTTTTGTTTTGAATACCAGGTTGAATAAATTAAAATAAACCAACTAAAGGTAAAAACTTGAATGTTTTTGGAGTGCTGGACTAAGAATAGGGAGACCCAGTTTCAAGTGCCCACTCAGTAATAAAGTTCTCTAGAGGACTTTTAGAACAGAACAGCAACTATTTCTGACCCAGTCCTACCTTGTGGAATTGCTGTGATGCAAAACTGGAATGAGATCTCTGTAAGAAAACAAAGAGAAAAGGCAAAGCATAAGTGCAATAAATAGATTAACCTGCATAAATAGATAGGATGCATCAACTAGATAAAATATTTTTTAAAAAATAGGCTGCATCAACAGAGGGATAGTACCACTTTATACTGCACAGATAAGACACTTGCGCGCACGCATGCGCGCATGCGCGGGCGGGTGCGGGGGGTGCGCGAACGGCGCGCGCGCATGCGCGAACGGCGCGCGGGTGCGCGAACGGCGCGCGCATGCGCGAACGGCGCGCGGGTGCGCGGGGTGCGCATGCGCGGGTGCGCGGGGTGCGCGCGCATGCGCGAACAATGCAAAAAAGATGTTGAGACTCTAGAAGGAGCAAAAAATATGATTAGGGAGTTGGAAGCTAAACCATATGATGAACAGATGTAGGAAACTGGGAATGTCTACAGAAGAAAAGAATATGATAGTAGTCTTCCAATATTTGAGGGGTTGTCACAGAGAGGAGGGGATCAACCTATTCTCCAAAGCACCTGAGGGCAAAATAAGAAGTCATGGATAGAAACTTAACAAAGAGAGATCCAACCTAGAATTAAACAGAAATTCCTGTCAGTGAGAACAATCAGTGGAAAAACTTGCCTTCAGAAGCTGTGGGTGCTCCATCACTGGAGGTTTTTAAGAAGAGATTGGATAGCCATTTGTCCAGAATGGTACAGGGTCTCCTGCTTGAGCAGTGGGTTGGACTAAAAGACCTCCAAGATCCCATCCAAGTCTGTTATTCTGTATTCTGGTGCTCTCCAGATTATGATACAAAACATCATAAGGAAAGCAGGTTGTCTGCCTGCTTTTGAAAATGACAGTGAATATCAGTTCTTTCAGAAGTGGTATATTTGCATCCTCCACCCTGCCTGATTCACTGAACTAGGTAGTTTAGGAAGCTGCAATTCCTCTACAATCTATCAAGAAATAATATTAAAGTAACTGAGTCTTAAAGTTGAAATCTACTCTGACTTTTCTAGTTCTAGTCACCTTTTCCTATGCCAAGTTCCCTTTCTTCAACACAAGATTGGTTTACTTGTAGGTAGGGGTGTTGGAGATTGGCTTCATTTTTTGGTAAAGCTTGAAATGGCTCTGTTTTACTAAGATTTCTCTATTAAAGACTTTGGAAATTTTTTATTAGATGCGCTAGAGAGAAATACAGTCACTGTTAATATTCGCCACAATTTATTCTGGAGGCATGGTTCCTTAGGATTAAAGGAAGGGGGGAGGGGAAATGAAAGAAAGCTGTCCTGTCTAATGAGACCGATTCACATGGAACATTCAGACCAATTTCAGCTCAAAAAAAAATAATCAAAGACTTCATATTTTCATTGTCTCACAAGTCTTTCATTCTCACTTGGATGGCCCTAATAAATATGCAAAAAGCAACAGTAGCAGCTGATCAGGTGACATATAGTAAATAATCAAAGTCTTAGGAACAGGATAGATAACAGCTATTAACTTGTTCCACTGATTTTAATACCCTATCTTATTTTTAATTATTATTCTTATTGGAGCCATACAAAATATTGCTGAGTTGCAGCCGCTGGGCAGTGGGGCAATTAGAACGAACAGCATTTCTTTTTTTATTGCCTCATAACTTTGGTATGCTCCTTCCTTTCACCCTAATAGCTGGGAAGGTCACACCCATTTCTCACATTCCTGAACAAGTTGGGTCAAGGGAGGAGGAGGTGGAGAAGAAGAGGAAGCACCCCACACACTGGCAGCAAGAGAAATCATAATTAAGTTCCCAGGGCAGCCAGCCATTCCTGTAACAAGTTAGCCTTCCTTTCTTAATTCTGCCTTTTTTTTCTCTCCCATCAGCAGGGCTCAAGGACAGAAGGGTAGATATCCTCAAGGGTAATTGTACCAAGCAAACACCACTCTGAAAAATGCATGTGAGGGAGAGGTCAGATTTCCTGTCCCCCCCACTTTCCAACTATAATATATTTTAATCAATTGAAGGATATTCAGGTTTATGGGAAGTATGTTTATGTTGGCTGATGTTTCAGGTTTTGCATTAAGAAAAACAGTACAAGCATCTTTTATCAGATCAAAAGCTGCTGCTTAAATTTAAAGGGAAGGTTGTGACTGGTTTCTAGTGTACAATGTGGAACTATTATAGTGGCAAGAGCATCAGTGCTGACCCTGATCCAGATCATTTGTTACATTTAAATTGGACCTGGTTTGTACAATCCTTCAAATACAGAAGATAGTGATGGTTCTATGGATACTGTTCAACTGGCCTCTTTCCCTGTTCTTCTCCCCTTCTGTCTGTGTATACAGTTCTACTACCACCAATGCAAAACTGGAGGTATACTATTATGTGACTTTTATACATTTTAAAAATGTAATGCATATTAAAACATTTTACTCTTTAAGGATAGAGTCTTTGAACAGTGCTTAAACTTGACCATAAATCCATGCACACAAAGTGGTCCAATTGTAAGATTCTGAAAAGACAATAAGGGGTGTTTCTCCCTATAGAATGAAAGTTAACTGTTTCTGCCAGTGTTTCTCAACTTGGCAACTTTAAGGCATCTAGACTTCAACTCCTAGAATTTCCCAGTCAGCATGTTGGCTGGGGAATTCTGGGAATTGACATTCAGACATCTTAAAGTTGGCAAGGTTGAGAAATATTGTTTTATGCAGTGTAAACTTCAGGCAGAGAAAGAAGAGAGAAATGATCTTTGCTTGCTGAGCAAGAAATAGAACCTGATGTGCTGGCTTCTTAGTCACTAGAAAGCTATGAAGATTATGTAATGTATTGTATGTTGTCCCAGACAACCTTCAAAGCTAACCTGCACGACATTATTGCAAACTTTTCTGATAATGTCAGATAATGTCAGATAATATCAGATAATGTACAGGCTGATGCTATGGATTTAATCATCATCATAATAATACCGAGAAAGCAAATGTAGTAGTAATAGTCAATAGGCACCATGGGTGCAATCCCAAAACATCTGGAGCACCACTTGAATACCATCGGCATTGACAAAATCACCATCAATCAATTGCAAATGGCAGCATTAGTTGGAACAACTTATATCCTGCAATGATACCTTTAACACCATTAAACAATAAGATCTATCAATCCCAGGTTCTTGCGAAGCATTCAATAGGTGGATAAAAATGCCAGATCTAAAAATCTGACTGACTATGCAAGCAACCATATTATGCATGCCTATTCAGGAGGGCCTTTGATATTCACCAGTACTGTCTCCCACTGATGTGCATATAGAACTACAGACTTAAATACATCACTAAGCTTTAAATTATTTTAGTTTATTTAATTATTTCAAATACCCACATTTTTATGTAATTCATTCAAATGCCACAGTTTTTATGCAGTTAATTTAAATACCCACAGTTAAACTATTCTGCAAACAGATGTGTTTTTCATAACAAAACTCATATGTAGCTCAAAACCTTGCTCAGTGACATTCCTTCAACAAAACAGTGGAGAAAGTGCAACCTCACTCAGGCCACACTGTGTGGATGGCATCACTGAAACTGGAATGCAACTGGTTGCCAATCCAGTTGTTTAAAACAGAAACCACTAAAGCAAACATTCTCAGGGCATTTTCCCTTGTAGTAGAAGATGCTGCCTGGCTTGTGGATCAGGAATGCAACAGCATAGACCAGACTTTTTTTTCCTCCCACACATAATTATTTATTATTACAATTCACTGAGAACACTGAGGGCAGAAAGAACTTGGATTGAAAGAAAAGTGAGTATCATTTAATTAAGCGTGTCCTTACATTCCTGGTTCATCATCAAGGATTGTGTGGGGTTGTTTAGGTTTCTACTGCAAGATGAAACTGACATGGCCTGACAAATGATAAGGCTTCTGAGATTTTTTCCTTAAACAAGGAATTGCAGTTAACACTGCATTACTGAACTACACAAGGAGTGAAATTAGACATTATCTTAGCAAACAAAGGATTTTTCAAAAGTCAAGTTTGGACAACCTTTTGATTCTACCCCAAGGAACTAAAGGAGCAAGGGGGACCTCATATTTCCACAGGGAGTATCCATGTGCCCATCAAGGTGGAACATGATTAAATAATTGGGACCCAATGACAGTCTTTTGGGAACATGAAGAAACAGGCACCTTACTCTTTTGATGGAGTCTCCATCATCCTGAAGGACTTCCATTTCCTTTGAAAAAAAAATCCATTATATCTGTCTCTCCCATCTTTAGCTAACATCGTATCTTTTTTTTTTACATAGACCATTGCTCAATATTTCTTGACCAGCATTTGATCCACGTAATAAGTTCAGTATAGTGCTTCTGTGGCAGTACAACTCAGCAGGTGGATCTTTAGAGCTGTACCACAAAGTCCTGTAGAACTCCACTACCATAATGCCATTTGCAATATGCTTTTTCTCAGCTCCAGTATGCTACTCCTCCTTTTTAGATCTTAGATCTTACTTCTTCATGCAGGATTCCTGGGGATTAGAACAGCTACTCGCACATAACCAAAAAAAGAACATGGATTCCCATGCAAACAGATATATATTATTTCATATGTAGAAAGAATTTCTATTATTTAAACAAAGACACTAAACATCTCGTTATGATGGAAATGGGATTGTTGCATCTGCTCATTCACTCTGCTATCCAAATATTAAATATTGATGGACCTTTTCCTCTGTGCTCCTTCTGTGTATTATAAAATAAAAATAATTATTTTAAAAAAATATGAAGAAATAAAACAGTAAATAATATTGATTTACAAAATTATTTTATAAATGTCATTTATCTTTGAATAAAACTATCTTCATGCAGAAAATTAGAAGATAAGATTCAAGCTTTCTCTTGACAAGCAATGGATAAAACTTATTTATCTTGGTTCCTAATGAGTTCATTAATACATGCTCAATCTGAAAAAATAAAAAGTATGCATACATCATGTGTCAATATACCTTATGTAATTATTGGTTTTCAATTTAATTCCTTGAATAAATTAATTGGTTATTTTGTGGATTAGTTGGTTAAGCTGATTGTTTTTGGTGGGTTTTTTTTCAAAAGAAAAAGAAAATAAAACAAAGCAAAGCAAAAGTACGATGGAGAAGTTTTCTTTCTCAGAATTTTGGATATGTCCAGGTGGAATGCTCATGTCACTATCAGACAAAAGGCAAAGTGTGTGTTCTCTTATTCTGCTAAACAAAGCATTGTACAATCATGATTTGCAACATAAACCACAATTGACAATGTCACTCAAACAGATTAAATGCAAACTAAGCAAATCACATGACGATTCAATTTAAAGTTAGGATTATACTTAACATTTTTACTTTTCAGTGGATATATTATGGATTAAAAGGAAAATGATATAGGGTTTTTTCTTGCTTTTTTTAACTAGAGTTAACTTATGTTAGGTCTTGCACACAAGTCTTGAATATTTTCCAACTCAGGATAGCAGAAAATTATGCCATCTGTTTTCAACAAGTAACTTTAAAGGTGCTATAGTGGCACTTCAGGTTGCCCACCCCAGTTTACTGCAATGTGTCAAACCAATAATTGTCAACTATGCATTTGTTCACCTCCTGACTCCTTGCTTACTTACTAATTACTTACTTAGGAAATAGGAAGGATGAAAGCCGGTGGTGTTACAAGTGAAAAATGTGAATCCAACAGTACTGAAAGTTCAGCATTTCATGGTCCACTGACCATGAGCGAGTAGTGGGATGTGCACAGAAAGTTCAGAAATTACTCTATGTTCCTGCTTTGTCTATTACTCTACCTAATCTTTGTCATTAAAAATTCCAAATCTAAGCTCACTTCCTTTAGTTCTGTTTCCTGGCACATATGTAAAAAGCATGTGGTCTTTGACTTTCTCCTAGTCAATTGAGTATAGTTAGCTAAGTACTAGGCTTTGTTCTGCTTATAACATGTTTCCTTTAAATAAATGTCCTTTCTGCTACAAAATCATTGCTTAAGTCAGATTCCCGCTCTCAAAAAAAAAATATTCACATGTACATATAGAATTTTTCAAGTGCCAATAGACAATGCTTGTCTGGTCCCTTGCAAAATCCTATAAAATAGATGGTGCAATTGCTGAATTCTCATTTTGAAGTCCTCTGGGAATTATGTTGATATCACAAAGGTTACATTTGATACAATGCATACCGTACCTTTGAGGTGTGTGCGAGATTTTCTGGTATGGAAATCATTATTCAATACTTTGCCAGATCATGACTCAAGAGCTAAGAATTGTCTGCTGTCCTTTTAACTGCACACCCGTTAAAGAAAAAAATATGTGAAATAGGTGAAGTAATTATCAGTCCTCACATAGCAACTGAAGTTCAGAAATATATTGAGATAGTTTTGGGGGTGCCATGTTCTCTGTAATTCTCTGTCTATGCTGTTAAATGCTTTTTTCAAATTAATGTAGTTGATTAATATTGGTTATTGGAATTCAATATTTTGTTCAATAATGCTTAATGTGAAGATTTGCTTGTTATACACAAGTGAAATCCAGCTTGTTCCTCCTATATCATGTTGTCCACTGAATCCAGAAGCTCCCAAATTGAATGATTCAAAATACTTTGAGCTGAAAGGAGTGTGACAGCTCTTCAACTTTAGAGTTGAAATTATCATTTCTTTGGCAACCTGATAATCACTTCTTGTCTATCTTCCTGATACGTGCAGGCTGATCAGATGTCATAACCCCCCTTCCCTTGTCTGTTGTCACCTATTTGTGCAGTCATATCTCTAGTGAGTAATTTGGCATCATGGTTATTACATTATCATTGATAAGTCTGATAATTGCTCATACATAGCATCTTGTAGAACTCCACATCCTTGGTTGGTCCCTTTGCTTGGATAACTCTTGTCTTTGCATGTCTGATTTGAGACAGACATTGTGATAATACATTGAAATTATTTTGATAAAGACTCCATTAGCTCAACATGTATACTTAACTGAACCATAGCTTGTTCAATCAATCACATTTTCTGGTTTACATGACATGTTGAACTATATGCATACCATGGCCCAGGATGACACAACTCATGAGATTGAACTAACAAGCAACAGTAATGTTGGTTTTATCTAGAAAGAGGTAGAATATTCATTTATGAGTTCTCATTCAATTTGATGGAAGATAATTTGTTAGAGAAATTAATTCAGAGAAGATATTTCAGAGAAATTCTCATGGGTAGATTGCGATGTTTCTACACATGAAGTAGCTAAGATCTGCATGTGAATATCTTGAACCATCATATCTCCAAGTGATCTACTCTTGCCACAATTTTATTATATTTCAAAGGAAAGTAGCATTAAGGAATTCTTCCCATGGAATTTTTTTTCAATAATACTACTACTAAGGGAGCTCTGCCCTTGAAAACTGTTGGTTGGTTGATTTATCTTTTCCTTGGAGAAACTGAGAGAAATGTTTGCTGAAATTATCCACTCATAAACTTGCTGAAAAAGAGAGCCATTTGTGATAGTCCTAATTCTATCAAGGCTTTTCAAGTTTAAATTTTGGAAGAAAATCACAGAAGGGCTTTAACAATGGGGAAGACATGAGAGATCAATGTTCCCTCCCAGAAACATCTGCACACATTTATTTCCTTTGCAGCAATAGCAATAACACTTAAACTTATATACTGCTTCACAATGCTTTACAGCCCTCTCTAGATGGTTTACAAATGTCAGCATATTGTCCCCAACAATCTGGGTCCTCATTTTACCAACCTTGGAAGGATGGAAGGTTGAGTCAACTTTGAGCCAGTGAGACTTGAACTGCCAAACTGCTGGCAGCTGGCAGTAGAAGTAGCCTGCAATTCTGCATTCTGCACTGTAACTTTCCAGAGTAAAGAATACATATATATAATTGACCATTGTCATAGTTTTTTAGGTTAAGTGATTTCTATTCCACCAAAACCAGAGATTCTGGTAGTATAGAAACTGTAAAGCAGTATTTCTCAATCACAGCAACTTTAATATATGTGGACTTCAATTGAAGTTCCTGAGGCTGAGAAACTTTGCAATAAAGAATGCTAAAAACTGTCACAGATCAAAGTATTTAAAAGCAGATAATAATATTATAACAATTCATTCCTCATGCAGCTAAGTGCCAAATCTCTATTTTAAAAAAAGTTTTTCACTCTCTTCTTCAATGCTAAATTTCGGAGGGCAAATGCACCTCTGAGTCCAGTGTTTTCCATTATTTAAAGGAGCAAATCCTCTGTTCTGACACGGTGGGCACAAGCACACTGAGTAAGGTAGTCGCTTATGGAAGCAGCATGGCACTACAATATAGGATGAGATGAAGTCAAGAAGCCAAGCCATTAAAACAAATGGCAGTTCATGTTCATATCATTGTTTGGGATTCCAGTATAAGCTCTAAGAAGACAATGAAATCTCCCTCCATGAGGTTTTTATCCCACCTTTAATTTGGGGCAATTTAACTGGTATGCATAGCTAATATTCCTGCCTCCTATTTTCCCCACAAAAACAAGGGAGCATAAGTGGACTAAAGTGATCCATTCAACCTACACTCCTGGTCTTTATTAATTTCTCTTTTGAAAAAAATCTTTGGAAAGCAAATGAACTCTGGCTCATCCTGATATTGAGATATTACAAAGAAAGTGAAATAGGAAAGGGAGGGGGCTTGATGGGAGAGGCTATGGTTCCTTACTGCTCCTAGTGACCTTAAGCCTTTCCCTAAGTGGGTTGTTTAACTTGGCCCACTCTGGAATCAGTTTAAAATGTTACTTATTTATTTTTCCATTAGTTTCAGTGAGGCCCAATTTGGGTAAAATTAAATAGGTTAAGAAGGGAAGGAAGGAAGGAAACCACTGCTTTTTTCACAGTTCCTGGCAGGGGTTTAGCGATGTCTCAGAACCACTAACGTCAGAACTCTTCAAAAGAAGGCAGCACAGTTGCTGTGTTCTCAAGCCGTCATGTAATTTTCTACTCAGAAGTAAATCTCAGTGAGTCTTGGGTGGCAGCCTTCTAAGAGATAAGCAATAGTTTATTCAAATTCAATACTTGCCAGCACTTGTTGAGGAAATACCTTCTGAACACTAATGTTTCCAGTGTTACATCAAAAAGGCTTTAGGAAAAAGTTATAGGTCTCTACCAGTAATACCTAGGTTTTATCTCTGTTCCAAATGAAACATGATGGCCCTAAATCACACAAGTCTCTGCAGATCTAATTAGACAAGCACTTATCTAAAACAAAAACAAAACAAAAAAAACAGCCACATTACTATGTAGATGAGTGTCCCAAAGACATGGAAGAAGAATGATTTTTACTCAGAATTTGAACAGCAGCAGCCGCTGCAAGGAAATGGGTGTCATGGTGTGTGGTTTTTTAAGAGAAAACAGCAATTATAATGTTGGTAAAGTAAATACAGAGAATTGTGCAATAAGAAACCAGAGCATCAACCACAATTATGCCATGCAGCCTAGTTCTAGGGAGATTTACTAAGAAGTAAGTTTCAGTGAAGCTCATGGGACTTTCTCCCAAGTAAATGTGAACACAGCTGTGCCAAACTTTAAAAAGTAAAAAATTAACATTAACTTTGGCATCAACAATTATTTAGAATAGGACCTATAAAAATATTTCATAAATACAAGAAAAAGAAAGAAAAAAATCTCCCCTGGTTCAGGTGATTTTTCTAGGTCTGGAGAGCAGAGAGAGACTTGTCTGTTCAGACATGATTCTCCCTGGCCTTTTAACTACTTTTATGAAGTAGGAATTAGCATTGGAGCTCTTGACTCTCAAGAGAAATAACACTTTTTAAGGAGAGAACTCAACAGAGTCTCTTTTACAAATGAACTGAAGCCTAAGAGTGGCTTAGCAGTCACATATACCTCTTTTGTTTCTTTCACGTACATAGTTTGCCCTGAGGTTGAATAAGGGATGGATGCTCTTTAGGCTACCAATATATTTAGTAGAGCCAAAAATAAAAGGCTGTGGGAGTTTGATGCCTCTGCATTGCCCAACCATGGTTTATCCAGATAGGCTTAGATTACGCCTTAGAACAATCTTTGAAGCTACCTAGGACTCTATAAAATCATGAAATTGGACTATTTTAACTCTGCTGAATTCGTTGATTGTGAATGACAGACTTCCTTTCTTGGAGAAACTCTCAGGAAGAAGGAAGGGAAAGGGGAGTTCCTGACTGATCAGCTGTGAACTCTATTCAACAATGGGAAAATGAGAAAGCAGGAATTCCTCTCGTATACAACTTAAAACTGCCCAGGAACAATTCTGTGAAAAACTGGCTGGAAACACCCAGGCTAGTGTGTGCGTGCATATACACAAGAGAAAGAAAGAGAGTGTTGTTTTACTTTTGTGTGAAACAGCCCTGCTGCCTTAAATGAATCTCCATGTTTAGGAATTATCTATTTTGAAGCATCTGATTTTCGTGTTTATTAAGCTGGATCTGTTATAAATCAGATATGTATATGGAAACGTACATTAATCATAAAGGAAGGCTGGACAAAGGCCAAGATCAACTTCCCATTTCAAACAAGCCTTGGTCTTGGCTCTTGCTCTCTGATCCACTGGAAATGTTGCTTCTCTCCTGCTTTCCCAAGTCATACAGCTGTCACTAAGCTGAGCTTTTAGTCTGTAGCTTTGTCACTTCAGTAGACTGATAAGTCTGCTGGTTCCTTTTCTTTTAAACCTGTTAAAAGCAAAGCAGTCTTTTCTTCACTTATGGATGGGACACTAGGCATGCAATCCATTATGAAAGTCAAAACTGGAGCAACAATAGGAATTGGTAGCCTAAAGAAAGCAAACTAGTCTTCTACATGATTCCAAGGGGAGGAAATATACCGACAAGATGAATGTTTCTCTATGATATCCGAATTTATTTTCAAAGTGTACTATGTGGAGAAGAGGATGCTGTTCTTTGTTTTAAGAAGTAATGTTGAAAAATTCTGCTATGTTACTACTTTATTTCATACAAGAGAATTCCCTTAGACTTCCAGTTTGTCCTCTCATATTCTCATTCCTCGTTCTTGCTGCTGGCTACATTTTTAAGATATGTTTCTTTGCTCCTTCAAACCACCTCTGAAAAACTAATTCCCAGTGAAACAACAAGAACAGACATCAGGGAAGACATCCAAGTAAGATGGGGAGAGGCATGTAAATAGGTTCTGTGTCAGTACTTGGATCTGCATAGATATATCAGACCCCTCCAAAGCTGTTTGTCCTAGCATCCGTTCTTTATATTTTTTTTTCAAAACTACAGTTCAGAAATAAGCAGCAAATACCAAATTACAAATGCTCATTTTATTATAGTCAAAGATCTCCTAAAACAAAATGTTGCTTAGTCCATGTGGATTTGTCCTGAGCCTTAAGTGCAAGATTTAAAGATAGTTGTCCATCTGAATTGGTGTTTCTCAACTTTGGCCACTAAAAGATGCATGGACTTCAATTCTCAGAATTACATGTGCTGTCTGGAGAATTCTGGGATTTGAAGTCCATGCATCTTCAAGTGGCTAAAGTTGAGAAACACTGATCTGAACTATTCCCATTTCCCCCTTTCCGCTCTAATTTTTAAGGATCTCTGGAGTGGATGGAAATGCAATTCCTCTTATCAGTGGCTTTTCAGCATATTCTATCAGAGTATATACAAGGAATGTTGAAAATATACTGTCATTCCAGAAATCAAATTCTGCATTTTTTTTGTTTTCCAGAAAGCTGGTTGATATGTTGCAGAAAAAGGAGTTTTGTGACTCCCTTGAAGATTCACATTTAAAAGAAATATATACTTTTAAGGCATCACAACATTATTTACTATATTTCTGGTTGTTCTTTTCAAACTTGAAATTGAGCTTGAAATTGCAGAACTAGATGAGGGAAACTCTTGCCTTATTTACATCTCTGTTCTGATCTATATCTCCTCCATCATAATTTGAAAGGGAAACAGTGCAACTTTTTCCCACCCTTTCCCATCACACTTAAAAGTGAACAGTGACTTGTTGTAAAACAAAAGGTAGGAGTTCCAAATAGCTGAGTCCAAACTAGTTTAACCCACATTCTTTGGCTGTCTCTCTCTCTGATTTCAGATTATAACAATCCTTTTCATACCAGCTAAAGTGGTTAAGGAAGAAAAGATTGGAGAGAGCATATCATGTCACAAAGGTGTAAGATATTATTATATAAGATTACCATTAGGACATAATAAATGAGACTTGTAACCAGTATTGTAGTATCCCTTTTTAACATGCTAATCAGCCAACTGTGCCCTTTCTCAGTCTAATCCATTTCTTTGCTCCAACGGGCATTTAGTATTCTTGGACTACTGAGTATATAGAGTCTTCAAAAGTTACTCCCTGTATTAAGTTGCTTGATTAATTTCTCCCTCCCCCATATAAAGTTTTCTTGCACTTTTTGAAACTTTGTGGTCTTCCCCAAGCATATCAATGCCTCATTCTTCTATTTTACTTGCCCAATTTTAATTATAATCCTGTTGCTACTTGCAGTCTGAGATCACTAGTAGAAGGAATGAACTAAGATCAGTAAAGAAAAGTACCGTGGAATCTTTCCGTCTGGCTTTTTACTTTGGCCCTGCATGCAAATTTTTTGAACATGATCATTTCACAAGTTGGGTGCAATCAGACAGGGAGACTTGGACTATTTGCTATGCTGGGTAGCCAGATGTATCAAGGTTTACAAACACAACTGATAGCAGTTTCACCCATAGTTTCCCACTGTTGTCTCTGAGAATGAGCAATATGATGAGAAACATCCGTGAGGAACAGCAGTTTAGGACAAGAAATAGCACTTAGACAAGAGCCGTGGTGGCACAGAGATTAGAATGCAGTATTGCAGGCAAACTCAGCTCACAGCCTGGAGTTCGATCCTGACAGCACTCAAGGTTGACTCAGCCTTCCATCCTTCCGAGGTTGGTAAAATGAGGATTCAAATTGTTGGGGCAATATGTTCACTTTGTAAGCTGCTTAGAGAAGGCTGTAAAGCACTGTGAAGCAGTATATAAGTCTAAGTGCTATTGCTAGTGAGACAAGGATATACCCTTTTATTGAAGTATTGAAACTGTGGTGGGTGGATGATGGAGGTAATTAGAGAGAGTTGAGGGGGCCCAAAATTGTCACATTCTAACAATCTAGACACATTTGCATCCTTCCAGCAATTTGGCATGTACCGTATCCCTGCATGTTACCTGATAGTTGCATCAGATCAAGTTGGTTCTCTGTAATTAGTTGCTGTATCTAAATAAAAATCAGATGGGTTTTATTTGTTTCTGTTGTTATTACTGCCGTTTTATTGATTAGCTTTCTACTGCATTTCGCTGTCCCATGCTCAATTGCCTGGTAGCAAAATGAGAATTGTATCTAAGAAGATCTATGTAATACCAATCTATTTATAAGTTCCTCATTAATATAGAAGGACAATAAATAAAACTATTTTGGAACAATCATTATTAATTAAAATCACTGCTATAGTGTTGTTCTGATAGCAGCTCTGTGATCTACATCCAGCATGTGCAGTTTTCTGATAGAGCCTGATTTTAATAGAAAATTGTTTAAAATTGTAATATTCCAAAGTTCCAACTATTTTTTTGTTCATTTGCTAATCTATCAAATTTATATCTTCTTACGTCTTCTTTCTTTTTATATCTCTTCCCAACTCCCCTCCCCACAGACACACACAATCATTCAGATTTCTTGCAAAATACCTTGTGACTTAAAAAGAATTTTTTTCCTCCTGATCTTAGACTGGAGAGGTGGGAAAGACATTGAATATTGCTATTGTGAGATAATGTCACTTACCCAGACATATGCTGCATTTTCTTTAGAGTGTGTGTCTACATGTATGTTCAAGCTCTTATACATCTTATACATCAGTGACATCTAGAGGCGTAAGTTTTAGTTTCATAAATCTCTTCCCATGTATAGTAATTGGGTTTCTGCCCAGGTTAAAACCCGACTCTCAAAAGAAAATACAAGTAATTTCTTCTTTCAAATTTGCATTTGAATCCAACAATTGGCAGAAATCCATCTTGACAAGAGATTATTGGGTAACGAATACTGTTTGTGGATACGAAATAAATAACAAAAAGCAGTACTCCTGGAGAAACAGAAGTAGTGGTATCATTCATGGAACATACTATAGTAATTCAGATGAAAATGAACAGGTTGAAGTCACATAACATGGTAAGTTTTATTAGTTTGATTAATGACTTATGTGTGGTTTAGCTTGTGCAAATCCAGCCCATTTGATTTCGATGTTTTGTCTGAATTTAAATGTATTGTGTAAATGAAAACAGCTATTTGTTGATTGCCTCAAAAACATATATTGGTGTTATTTTGGATAAAAATAGGATCTCAACTTTCATCATCATTATATTCAGTTCATAACATTGGTTTTCTTATTGGAGATGTAATACTAGACCAGGGGTAGACAACCTTGGCTCTTTTATGACTCGTGGGCTTCAACTCCCAGAATTCCTGAGCCAGCATGGCTCCGCTTGGAAACCTCTCCCTTTCCCCTCAGCATGGCTGGCTCAGGAATTCTGGGAGTTGAAGTCCACGAGTCATAAAAAAGCCAAGGTTGCCTACCCCTGTACTAGACTATAACTTGCAGTTAATAAAACAGTATTCTTTAATCACCAGGTTTAAAGGCAGGAATCTCTTCCCCTCTTCAATTCAGTTTTGTTAGGAGAGACATAACTAATCCATTTTTGAGCAAGAACTGTACAGTCAAGGCGTTTGTTTTTAATTGGTCAACATTCCGCATATAGGTTTCTCAACAAAGATAATCCTCTACAGCAGTGTTTCTCAACTGTGGCAAATTTAAGATGTCTAAACTTTAATTGGCTTGGGAATTCTAGAGTTGAAGTTCAGGTATCTTAAAGTTGCCAAGAGCAAAAATGATTCTGATTCTTCATTCAGAAATACAATTACAAACCACTCTGTCAAAGGTATGTATTAGAAAGTGCCTTATTTTATCTATTGAAAATATCCCATAAAAAGAAATCTATGTATAGTTTACTAATGATCAGCTTGAAGTTACAAGACAGATGTTATAAAGAAAGTTCCTTGGGGATTCCTTAAAGATTATTTATCAGACAGCTACAGCCAGCCACAAATATGAAATTAAATCAAATCTGTCACTATGTCCTCATATATTATGTGACTGGGGGGGAAATCAGCATCCTTCTATACTACCGCTTTTTTAGTTTACTGATCACACTCAGTAAGCTGGCTGGATCATACCTTATCTGTTTTAAAAAGGGCACATAGATACACTGCATTAGAGCTCAGGGAATGCCAACAGAATGTTCTATATTAATAATTAGAATAGACATCAGGCAATATTAATTTGCAATAGTTTAGTGACTGCCTTCAATTTTCATCCAGAAGATTCATGTAAGGATCTCATAGGAGATAATAGTGACCAGTCAAGAATACTTTCTCAACTCTGTTCAAAGGTCAATATAATAATAAATCATTACCAAAATTAGTCTGATATCATTCTCACATACAGTTGGCAGAACTGTTCCATCTGCATTAGACAGTTCTTTCCAAGAGGACTCAATTATGAATTGCCAGAAAGCCTTAGCTTTAAGGGATCTGAATTCATCTCTGCCAGCTGCATAATTGCACTTTCCTTCTTTTATTTTTTTCAGCTTACAGGGGAAGCGCTATGCACTTCTTTAAATGCTACAATCAGTGAAACTCTATTATCACCTATACACAAGGACTGTCACAATCAAATACTCAGACTCAAATCTCAGAACTCTCCATGGAAACATGGAAAGCAATTAGTCAGATAAGACTTTGATATTGAGACAGCATGAGCAATTGAGACAGGAATGAGTAACTTCTAAACCAGATCTATTTAATTTAGTGTCTGATCCGGTACAATGCCCCTCCTTCCAAGGAAAACTGGACAGCACTCAGCCGGATCCCAACCAACCACGACAGGTGCCAATACTGGAAATACAAATGGGGGCTGGTTGATAATAGTAACTGTGACTTGGGAATGTCCCATAAACTTTTTATCATACTGTGACGGAATGCCCCCTCAGAAGGTTCCCTGGATCCCTGCAATAACTATATCATCTCAAGGGCAATGCTGTCCAATGGCTAAACAATCTAGATATCCGCCATAGGCTTAGTCAGTCTAGTAACTGCTTATACATACTTTAATTTTATTCATAATTATATTCTTCATTCATATTGTGTGTTTTTAAAATAATTCACTGTACTGGTGTTTTATCCTTTGATAGTCATTTTACATGCTGTTTTTGTGAATTTTATGCACTAATGCTGTATAAGTGCAACTCATGTCTGTGGAGGTCATCCAGGTCATAGTTGTCTCAAAGGTGCCTTTTTCTTCAAAAGGCAACTGGACTGTTTTTTTTCCCTTGAGGAAGAAGTAAACATTTTGCTTCTCATACAAGAAGCTTCATCAGTTCAATGGTGGGGGATGGAAGGATAGGTATTGACAGTTGAAACTGGATGGTGGGGATTGAAGGATAGGTTTTGATAGGAGGAGGAGGGGTGGAAGGATTGTATTTCTTTGTAGTCATCTGGTCCTTAGTACTCTCTGTGAAACTCATGTTTCAGTTTTATATTTTACAATGGCCCTAAAGTTGTTCTCTCCAGAATAGAGAACTAGTGTATCTGTAATATTAAAAAAAATAATCCTTGGTAGGAATATAATACCACTCAGTACTCTTCCCATAAATTTGGATTTGGAGAAAACATTAGACAAGTTTCAAAAGCTTTCTTTTCACTATAAACATTTTTGAGTGGCACCCTACAGGTATCCTGCTCTTGAACCAGCCAACCAACCTTCCCCCAAATGGATGAGTGAGCACTAAAAATGGGAGGTAGCTGATGATCCACACTCTTCCATGTATTTCCCTAAGATTCTATTTCTCAATGAATAAAAATAAAAAATAGGTTTAATGGAAGCTATCCTCAGACCAACCAGAAAGCAAGAGGACTATAAGCATAACACTACAGCAACTTCAGGAGAGGAATGGAAGCCCCAGGAGTGAGAATAACATTGGAGTATTCACCAGTGCTTGTCCCACAGCTTCAGATAAAATGCTGCAAAATATTTTTCAGTGTTTTCTCTGGAGCTGCAAGTTAACCAACTCAGTATGCAAACTCTGTCAGAAACTCCACATGTATGGAAGATAAGATAAGATAGATAAGATAATCTTTATTGTCATTTTTTATTGTGGGCACACTGGCACACATTAAAAATGAAATTCTGTTGCCTGCTCTCAAAATAAAGTATATATCTACCCATACCACATACATAACACACATATACACATGCTATACACATACATACATACATATATATATATATATATATATATATATATATACCCACACCCATATGTGTGTGTGTGTGTAGTATGTGTATATGTGTGTTGTGTGTTTGTGTTCACCAGTGCTTTTTTTCCCCTGGGATATCTAAGGGGGAGATGCAAAACCATTAAGCTGCTATTTCCTTAGAGGACCTAAAGCTCAAGACTCAGGAGCAAGACTGAGACAAAATTTAGTCCAACAGGAAAACAAAGCTGCAATATTTTCTTTCGCTGTTTTACTAAGGCTTTAATTATACTGCAGCAGAACCAGGAATTAATCCTTTCAGCTCTCCAATCCTGCTGATGCCATGACAACACAGGTTGGAATCTTCCTGCTTAAATGTCTTCAGAGAGGCTCAATGGCAGTCATGGCTGAGCATCGAGAGAAGCCCTTGTGACTCTAGGCCACACATATCCCATCTTTGTCCTGATATTGATTTCCAGTCACTGTTTACCCACTGAAAAATATTAAGTTAATCCGGCAGGCATTATCTGTTCTTTTGGATGAGACAAAGTCACTTGGCGTTACTCCACAATAAATGGGCCTTAACATAGACCCCTTAGTTCAGTGTGTGATGTTATATTTGGCAGCCACCTGATAGAGAAGGAAGCCAAGTAGTTCTGATATATCTAAAAGCACAGTCATATCTACTGTGTAAATAAATACATCTGGGAGTTTGTTGGATAATGATTGGTTAGATCAAGAGTAGTTCTGGACAGAAGGCCGAGGGAACATCATTATTAAGAAATCAGGATCGTGATAGAGTTCCAGCCATTATACCATTCTTAGAATTACCAACTGGATGATTGATTATGTGCCATCAAGCCATTTTCAACTCCTAGTAACTGCATATAATAGATAAGAGTTTCTCCATGATGATCTGATCCTTACCTGATCCTTCAAATCTTCAAACTGTGCTCTCATTGCTGCTGGGTTTTTTTTAATCAAACACATCTTCTAATCTTTTAATCCAGTGTATCCCAGATATTGTTGAATACAACCTTCAGCAGCTATAATCATAGACTGTATTTTCTTAGGAAGCTGGGATTTATAATTCAGCAGGATCTGAAGTGCCACATATTGCTTTTCTCTGAACTAGCCATATGCAGATACTTCCTCCTTTTTCTTCTCTCATCTTTTTCTAAGATACAGAACCAATATGGACCAGGAAATAGATTTTTTAGGCATGTAGAAGTAGCTATCTTATACTAACCAGCCCAATATGTACCATCTTCTCTGAATTGTTATGATTCTCCAAGTGTTTGGAAGATGCCTTTCCATCACATCTGCCTATCCACTCCAGGGGTGAGCACCATTTTGTATAGATGTATAGATATTTTCCAGGCTCCCAGAACTTCAGGAAGCATGGTAGTAATGTGACAGGACTTGTTTTGCCTTTTTAAAAATGCTGTTTGTCATAATTTGGTTTTAAAATGAAGTTTTAGAAAGTAAAGTAAAACAGGCCACTAAATATGCGTAGGCTTATTGTACATGTTTTGGTTCTTATAGATTGAAGAACTATTTTACCTTTAACTTTTAAAGAACATTGTAAGCTGCCCAGAGTTACCCTGTAGTAAGTAAGTAAACAAACAAACTATAGTTAGTATGTATGTTGTTGGCTATGGATTGCCTGTTTTAAGAGAGATACTAAGGTAAGTCTCCGATGCCTTGTCATACAAATATGTCCTACTGGTGAAGTATGCCCCACTTTGTTAAGCACAGGAGAATATGATTTTTAAAGTATTTGATTTGCCCATTTTCTTTTTTCTGATTTATTGACCAGATGAACATAGAGTAACCAATTATTGCCTGGCTGACCTCATAAATATTGTTTAAGTACAGAATGTCATGCTGTACATACTAGAAAAAAATTAGGAACAATCTAATTGTGGTTTGTTTGGGCATCATCACCCCCTTATTTCTCCTTTCTTTGGATATAATTTGGTTCTTAAACTTTATTATACCTTAAAATATATAATGTTCCTTCCTTTCATTTGTGGGGATGTTGAAAAACTGAATCAATGTGTCCAATCCAGCAACTAAAAATTGTTAAATTCTCAGATCTTATTAAATCCCTAGTCATAGCCCAAGCATTAGAAGCCGGTCAATAATATTAAGTTTAGAAAATGCTATGTTGGATTGGCTATTAGTTCACCAAGAGACCTTGTCCAGAAATGTGTTCTCCATAGCTCTTTTGTCTTAAAAAAAGAACGTGAAATTTCTCCTCGAGTCACAGCTTCTGCTGAAAACACTGCTTCCCCAACATCTCAGTCTAAGGAATATATGCTCTTCAGATTCCTATATCAGGAATAATAGAACTTTTCCCTCGCAATTTTGGAGTTTTCACAGTGTGTGAAAAGAAAGGGGTGCTCCTTGTCCTACCAATACTATGGATACCTTGACATTTTTGCAAAAAGTGGCCCATTTTGTTTTCCCCACCATAACAGTAAAGTGCTTTTTTGTAAATATTTGGGGGGGAGAACAGAAAGCAAGAGGGTATAGATGAGGTCCCTATGGGATGAGAGTCCAGTGCACTCTGAGTTGTAAGTTCCTAACTACAATGGTGCTGCAGTTAGGTTGAACTGTATTGCACTGTTGAAAGAAAAATCTTCATCAGGGTCCAGTCCAAGCTGGGAATAATCAAAATGGAAACTGCTTTAGAAAGAAGGTTGTAGTTTATTGAAGAGGAGAGCCAGACAGAAAGATGGTTCTGGGAAAGCTGACCACATGGAGCAGGGAGTGGTGGGTTTTTATACCTTCTTGGGCTTTTGTGTTTGGAGTTGTTCCTGAACTTTGACCTGAAGTTCAGTTTGCCTTTCTGGTATTCTGATGGTGGTGGGTTAATCCTATCATGTCCCAAAGGTCATATCCTGCTTCCCTGGGGGTGTGGCTGATGACTATGTCTTCTGTTGGATTTTTTGGTGTGAGGGATTGTTGATTCTAGGGATCTTTGTCTTTCTAATCCCATCAGCTCTAAGCTTCCAGGTGCCAGTCTTTCTGAAAGGATTATGATATCTGTTTCTACAGAGCTGGTTTCTGCTTGGGGGAGGGAGGCTTGGGGCTATTAAGAAAAACTGGGCATGCTTTTCCTTTTTAAGATCCTTTGAGGAAATATAATATTCTGCCCTTTTAATATTTCCTTCTCTGGGAGGGGGCTGACTTTCCACAGCACTGTGGCCCTTTTAACATGTGGAAGCTGTGCCCATCTGAGATCGGCACCCCTATCACCACCCCTGTTTGTGTCCCTCTATACTGAGGGATTCAAGTGGGACTTGGGAAGGTAAGTCCAAGTAATCATCAGCTCAGTTCCTGCTACAGAGGAAATGCTGCAGAGACAGTTTTACAGCATTCCTTTTTGGATTTGGGGCAGAGGCTTTTCTTTTTTTTTCTTGCCAGAAAGAGAAAATTCCCCCACCAAATCTTCAAAAGCAGGAGTTCCCCTTAATGTTGTACTTGGGAGCTTGAAAAGAATATTTTCAAAAATTTCCTCTCAAAAATATCTCATACACATATTCTCTCCGCTACCAGCTCTCTTTTTTAATCACTTCTGGTGGCTTCTTTATTTTCCGCTTTTCTGAATTAGTCATATCCTACCTATCCAGTAATTACAAACTACTCATGATGCCTCATCTGACCTGTTAATGTCACTAAACATCAGTGAATAAAATCTCAGCCAGATTCTGTAAAAGTTCTGCTACAGAACTAACATAAAGAACATTTCAGCACGGCATATTGATATATCATTGAAAAGGGATGCATATTATACAGATACAGATTACAGGGTTTATTGCCTTACAGTTAATCCTCACTTACCAAACAACATTTGAAGTTAGGATGACATTGAAAAGGAAAGTTAAGACTGCTCCTCAAAGTTGTGGCCATTGCAGCATCCCCACAGTCATGTGATCATAATTCAGGTGCTTGGCAACTAACACACATTTACGATGGTCACAGTATCTCAAGGTCATATGAACATCATTTGCGATCTTCACAGACAGCTTCCAATGAGCAAAATCAGTGGGGAAGCTGGCAGGAAGTCACAAGGTATGGTCATTGACACTGCACTTATTGACCCACAGTGGTTGGATTAATGACCACAACGAGACCTGACATCGTAAGTCACTGTAGTTAAAAGATGTTTCACTTAACAACCATGCTGCTTTGCAAGGGAGTTGCTGGTCTGCATTGTGCGCAGTAAGTGAGGTCTATCTGTATACCTTTATTCCCCCTTTCTATTTAAAATGAGCCACAGAAAGTCTCATACATTTCAAGTAATAGGAAGGATGAAGAGTCAAGACTGAACAAGAGCCAAGTAGGTTGGAATTGTCTATATGTGCGGTAAATACATCCCTAAATCAGCAAGTCTGAAAAAAATCCAGGTTCAGATCAAAACTTAACAGTGAAGCTCCCCAAGTAATGTTAGAACTGTCTTTAGGCTATTCTAATTAATCTATCTCAAAGAGTTGCTGTGACAATAATATCAGTGAGGAGAAAACCATGTATACCAAGGTTGTACAACTTTTTTATGCTGATGGCTGTACATTTGGTCTTTCATAGTTGCTTTGGACACTGCAGAGAAGTGGATGGGATAAAACAAAATCTCTATTTGATCTAAGTTCAATTAATTTTTAAGATGAGACAAAGAGTTCATTTAGGCCAGTATTTCTTAACGGCTGGTCCAAGTTCTTCTTAGGGGTTTGCAAAATCAAAAATATTTGTCAGACATTGAAGATATTTGCAAAAATTTAAAACAATATCACTTTTCTTATTATTTTTATTAAAAATATAAGAGTTTCATGAAAAATATTTTATTTAAGTTAACATATGTTTTCAATGTTGTTATTTTTACATAATTTAATGCATCTAGGATGCATTGATTTTAATTTTTAATACAGTAAAGATCAATAAATATAACCAATGCAAACAAAAGCTTTGGGGGGGGTCTTTCATAATTTTTAAAAATGGAGAGAGATTCTGAGATCAAAAAGTTTAAAAAACACTAATTTAGGCTATCAGATCCAACCTCTGCTTCATGCAAGAGTCTGTATTAGGACATCCATGAGAGATCATGGTCCAGGCTCTGCTTGAACTCTGCTTGAACTATCTATTTCTCTGCCTTAGATGTTATAAATAATGTATATTTTTTTAATGACAGGATTTTTTTTCACTTTCCAGTACAGTCTGCAGACCTGCTTTTCATTTGTAGTCTTTTATTCATGTATTCACCAGGCCTAACTCTGTTTATCTTCTCAGCCCAAGCAAGATAAAACTTTTTAAAAATTATATACAAGGAATATGATTTCTCTCCACAATAATTTATTACTCTGTCTCATTAAAAAATTACCATTTCTTGCACCCCGTGCAGTCTGGGATTCATATTCAAAGCTTCTAGGGTTGTATGAACCTAAAACAGGTTCTGCATCTGTGATACAAACCATCTTGAACTCCTAAAACAGAAGGAAGTATAAATACAAATCAAAGGGGATAGCATCCATTCCCTGTGTCTTTACCATCTGAAATTATGGGTATCCTTACATTATCAAGAGAAAGTTGGAAATTAATAAGATGAATTAATAAGCTCTGTAGAGCAAGTTTTTACACATATACTGTATAGTAGACTTTCCCCTAAGAACATATAGAGGAATTTGGGGCTGGATGAAAAAGACACAGTGAACAGCCATCTCTATCTATTCATTCCTTTTTCCCCTTATGCAATCCCAACTACCATAAAACATGAATGCCTGAAAAGAGCTAAACTCTAATTGATATGGAAACAGGAAAAAATGTGGATTGGCCCTAGTTAGAAAAACCCAAATATGGACTTCTAAGTCAATGTTTCACAGCTCTGATTGGCATTATTTAGGCAATATTTATACATCTCCCACTCAATCTTGTTTAGAGGCAAAGTAGTTATTTAAAATTGTTCTTCAAGAGTACAGTCAATGAAATGAAACGCTTTGCAGACAGTTCCAAATTCTCTCAAATATCAGAGCAGTAAGAACACTGTTGGAACCTTTGGAGAAATGTATAGAGGTGGAGCAGACTGGAAAGAGAAATTATTAGAAGACTATTAGAGCAGAAGGCTGATGGAAAATAGGAAGTGAGAGAAACCCAAATAATAAGCTTATTTATAATGAGAGCTTGTCTGATTCTCATTCTGTTTTTATCAGTCTACAGGGCAGAGTTTTCTTGTCCAAACAGCACCACATTCAAGAACTAACAAAGGCAATTCAGGAGGTATTATTTAGTCTACCCATGTCAATTTATCTTTTATGGACCATTATTCAGGATCAGTTTCATGAATATACTTATCAGCTCTTAACTTGGCTTCCATAGTTTCAACTGCTTAAGGAATGCTTTCAATATCTATTTATTATAATTAGACTGAGAGTGACCATAACTGTATGACTAACTCAGTATGTAGAGCCAGCATGGATGTTGTGGTTAAGGCATCAGAGTAGAAACTGGGAGACTGGGAGAAAGGATTATTTTGATTATCATCTTTGCTTTTCAACAGAAAGAAATATACATTCATATGTTTTAAGTTGTCTTTGTTTCCACAGCCCACATTTTAAACCATTTTAAATACCTATAACTATTTCCTTCCCACATACTGTGTTCTACAATCCTCTCAAGAGGAGAAGGCTAGACTGCTTTGGACGCTGACTTGCTTGTTTATGTCGAGACACAAAAATTTATTTGACCAAAGAATCATTCTCTGTGTGTGTTGCCATAGTAAAGAGGGAAAAGAAGAATATTGGAAATAGATTTGTGAAGACATGTCTATAGCTAGGAAATTACAAATCCAGACCCTGAGCAGAAGAAAGATGGAACCCCTGAACACAAGGAAGATCAAAGAAAGGATAGGAGGTTAACAAACATTGCAAACCATATGATTTTCATTGTAAATCCTTCTTCATCTTGCAAAGGGAATGTTAATTGATCCTATCTTCCTTTCAATAATCTATTAAAATTGTTACTATTAGATTTTAACATTTTTTTATTTAAAGTTTTATTGTTAACTGACCTAGGTGCACTATGGCTAAAAAGGATAAAGAGAAACAATAAATGTTTGATATAAAGAATTATGTCATGAATTCTCTCTTCCTTTTTTGCAGGAATATCCCACCCCACCTCAAAAATTCACCATCAATAATTTGGAATACCTTCTGTGAAAGGAAAGAATAATACCTTTAGGACTTTGGGGTATGGCATGAATGAGCAACTTTTTTGGACCCAAGAATTAAATCAGTGTTTTTCTTGCCAAATTTTGGAAGTGTAATACAAGGTCCTATAGGGATTTGGAAGCTAATTCAAAGTTCTAGTACAGGAGAAATAGACAATAAGATGGACAAGACATAAAATTCTACAAACTTGAATAATGCTTGAGAATTAGATACAAATTCTTTGTTTTTCACTAAAACTCAATAATTTTTAATGCAAATTATTCAAAAGATATTCTGGATATTCTGAAAAGAAAAAAGCTTCTTCAAACTCCACATTGTTCTCTTAGAGGGTACATTTCTACAAGATCTGGTGATGAGCATTAATTTTGATGGCTTTAAAAGAGATCCAATTATAGTAATTAAATTTACCAACGATTACTAGTCAATCTTGTTATAAAATTCAGAAGTAGTACAGGTACTCCTTAACTTACAACCCTTCACTTAATGATTACTTGCATTACAATACCACTGCATAAAATGACCTACAACTAGTCCTCACACTTATGAGCATCACAGCCCCACGGTCACATGTTCAAGATTCAGGTCCTTGGCAAGTGGCATGTATTTATAATGGTTGCAGCATCCTGAGGTCCTGTGGTCACCATTTGTAAACTTCTCACTGGCTTCCAACAAGCAGTCCATAGGGGCAAACTAACAGCCACAATGATTCACCTAACAACTGCAGTGATTTACTTAATAACAATTGCAAAATGTTTGTAAAATCACATGTGATTCATTTAACAATTGCCTTGCTTATCAATTGAAATTCTGATCCAATTGTGGTTGTAAGTCAAGGACTACCTGTACTGTAAACAATTCTGGAGCACAAAAGGCACATGGAAGAATTTATGCTGTGGGTTCAGGAGCCTTATATGACTGGCTAGTCCCTGGGAAGAAAAAACACAATCCTATTTATGTTGGGTCCATGAGAAACAAGATGCTGTATTAGTCTGATGCTGATTAGTCAAGATATTTTAGTGTCATGCACTAGAGTTCTTCCTGTATTCTAATGCAGTTTATAAGTGCCATCACACACCACAGCCTGTCCGTACTGGACCACATTGAATTGCACACACAGTTTCATACTGTGCATATGCATACTGAAGTCACTCTACCAATCTGTTTATTTTGCTCCTGCTGAGATCTCAGCTGGAAAAGTTACAAAAGCACTATGCATGCAAGGAAGTTTACTTTAGTCATAAATGAAACAGAGAACTGTACACATTTTCCCCAACACTTCCACTTTGATAACACTATCAGAAAAAGGGATGCATAACAGAAGCCTAGGTGCCAGCAGGATTCTATTCAGTTATGTCCGTCTTTTGTTTTTCTTTTAATTGCTAGCTGTTCGTTTCTTTCAAAGAACAACAAAGGGAAAGTTTTAATCAAGATACTAAACTGCCCTGTTCTGACATTCAAAGATTCTGTTAAGGTCTTTGTAGCCAAAGACTTTCTCTATCAACAAACAGGCTAGATTTAGCCAACGTTTCATGAAAAATGCTGTAGCCACAGATAGCTCTAACGAACATTTACTGGTCAATTCATATGGCAATTAATGTGGCATAACACAACTTCAATGCTTCATGAATAATTCTGGGATGGGATCCTCAGTTGGCAACAGAGTGAAACCAATGCACATGATATCTGTCCCTTGGAAGAGTCAGTCTCAGATTTCTTATAATTTTAGAGGGAGGGAGGGAGGGAGAGAGAGGGGGGGAGAGAGATGGATGCTGATAATGTGCAGTGTAATCACAAGCTTTCAGGATTTTTTAATTTTACAAATACTTCTATTCCATAACATTTCATAGAAAATTAAAAAGATATCTGCATTGGCCTAGTGCTTTGTTTGGAAATACAATTGCTTGCCCTGAAAAAAGAAGGAAAAAAACAGGGGTTTTTTCAGATTCCCTTTAATGGGAAGAATAGTTTAGATAGAATTCTTGGTCACTGGACGTGGCAACCATTTTGTGAAAGACATTACAACATGTACTTAAACTTCCAGATTTGCTTACCAGCTAATATCTTAGGATTCCCTGATGGATAGTACTAGTGGTATGAATGGTACCGTCCTTGGTTTCTGATTCATTTTCCAAAAGGAAGAAAACAACAGAGACTGCTCATGCACAGAGTTCCAACCAGCTGTCATCAGAACATTCTATTTTATTCTCCAATTCTCCTCTCCCTCTCACCTTTGTTTCCATTTTTCCCATGGAAAATAGACAAACATTGTTAGGGAAAGGGTTCCACGGCAGGCATTCTTAGTAAACTGCCACTAATCTTTGAGGAAGGAGTAGAAATCTTCAACATGCTGACCAGGCCACCTTAGGAGAGTATATTTGTGGAGATACTAAAGGGCCCCTGAATATTTTGAGATTTATCAGTTAAACATAGAACATGTACTAAGCCAAAAACAACCCTATAAGTTTCACATTAAATTTGAAGAGAATGGTACATGTCACTACCTTCTCCCATTGGTAGCAAATGATGGTAGCAAGTCAAAAAACAGGGTGAGTGTGGTACTCACTGCTCCTGGCTGAAGAGGCCCCACTTTACAGCCAGTATATGGCCTACACTGGAAGGACGTTTTCATTCAGCATTACTTTGAAATTAATATGGGGGAAAAACTGAAAGCAACTGAAAATATTTCAATATCATCAAAAATATATCAGACATGAATTAATAATGATTTTTCTTTTTCCTTTTTTAATCTGCTGCTTCTCTCTCCTCCACCACTCTTTCTCCTTCCTATTCCTCTCCCTTGTTTCTGCTGTATCACCTTTGTCCTTTGCTCTTTTCTCCCTGTTCTTATTTACAGCTATTAAACACTGATTATGTCAATTGACATTCAGCTAGAAATATGCCAACATCATGGTTGGTGACACTGAAAGTTAGATAAAGAAAAGACATGCCTGAAGAAGAGCGAAAAAATGGGATGATTCAATGGGATGGCACTGCCCCCTCAAAAGTGAGTCACACTTGACAAAAGTCTTGGAAAGATGCAGTAATTCTGATTGTTGTTTTGGTTTCTAATCCAGCAATACTCCCTAGTTCAATCTCCAGCTCTTATCCAAAGAATACATATTCTTCCTTAACTTAGGTTTCTGTGGAGAGGGGGGGGGGAATTAAGCTTTGCTTCACCATGTCAACAAATAAAATTCCATGCTACATTTTACACTGCATAGACTTAACAGCCTGCATCTTCATTCTCTATTACGCAGTTTGGAAGTTGCCCTTAATTTCATCTTTGCATACGTTTTCCTATTAGAATTCTATATGTTAAAATAAAGTTCTTCTAAAGTCTGCATTGTGGTGTATATTAGGAAGTGGTAGCACCTATCTATTATCAGTGTCAGTTTTGATCCAAGTGTTCATTTCTAAATTCTGTATTTTGTAATGATTTGTGATGAAAACAAATATGAAAATGTTTGTTCTTCGGCAATGCCGCATGCATTTTACTCTCAAATATCCTTTTTTGCACATATTTATTTCTATAAAAAACATAACAAATAAATATACTGCAATATCTGAAGAAGTGCAGAAATCAAAGAATTCATATATTAGTCAGGGAAATGCAAATCAAGATGGTTCAGTTAATCATAGCCTAATCATAACTTCTGAATATCCCTAAAGCACTTTATTCATCTCCCTCTTGCCCTTCTCTTCCTCATATTTCCCTCTCTTTCACCAGTCATTTACATCCTGCTCCTGCAACAGTAGCAAATACAACTGTGTATCTCAAAGTTTAACAATATAGGGCAGGGGTCCCCAACCCCCGGTCCATGGACCTGCACCGGGCCACAGCATGCCAGAAACTGATCCGCACAAACAAGCAAAGCCCCATCCATGGGATGCAGGCAGTACATGAAACCACGCCCCCTCCGGTCTGTGGAAAAACCTCTCTCCATGGAACCAGTCCCTGGTGCTCAAAAGGTTGCAGACCTCTGATATAGGGTAAAGACTGAAGAACAATAGCCCTACTTTTCAGCAAACAGCATTGAAGACTTGCTGCTTATCAGTAGTTATTGAGAACCTATCTTAGAACATAGAATAATAGAATTGGAAGGGACCTTGGAGGTCTTCTAGTCCAATCCCCTGCTCAAGCAGGAGACGTTACACCATTTCAGATAAAAGATTGTTCACTCTCTTTTTGAAAGCCTCCAGTGATGGAGCATTCACAACGTCTGAAGGCAAATTGTTCCTTTGGCTGATTGCTCTCACTGTTAGGAAATTTCTCCTTAGTTCTAGGTTGCTTCTGTCCTTGGTTAGTTTCCATCATTTCTCATCTTGCTTTTGAAAATAATTTGACCCCTTTGTCTTTGTAGGAGCCCTCAAATATTGGAATACTGCTACCACGTCTCCCCTAGTCCTTCTTTTCATTAGACTAGACATACCGAATTCCTGTAAACATTCTTTGTATGTTTTAGCGTCCAGCCACCTAATCATTCCTGTTGCCCTTCTCTGCACTCTTTCCAGAGTCTCAATATCTTTTTTATATTGTGGTGATCAGAACTGGATGCAGTATTCCAAGTGTGGTCATCTTCCATGATTCTATCCAGCCCCCTTTTATAACCATCCAAATTAATTGTCATTACCATGCAGGCTGGTGATAAATTCTACAATACAGCTGTATTTCAGTATGTATGGAATGACACCCCCCCCCCAATCCCAAGTCCTGCTGTGCTGCCTCATCATTGCAGGATGGGGTGTTCCTGAGAGGAGGGATGAATACAGAATGCTAAGAGTATATGACAAAAGTATATATTTCCAACAGGATCACTCAAGGTATGAAGGTCATCCTTTTGCCCAGCTAAAGCAAGCTTGAAGAAAGAAGATAAAAAACAAAGAAAGAAAATAGGCCTATATAAAAGAAAAGCCCATCCTGTAAAGTCAGAGTAACAGAGATCTTGGAGATCTTCTAGTCCAACCTCCTGCTCAAGCAGGAAACCTATACAGTTTCAGACAAATGGTTATCCAATCTCTTCTTTAAAATCCCCAGGGTTGGAGCATTCACCGCTTCTGGAGACAGGTTGTTCCACTGGTTAATTGTTCTAACTGTCAGGAAGTTTCTCTTTAGTTCTAGGTTAGGTTTCTCCTTCATTAGCTTCCATCCATTGCTTCTTGTTCTGCCTTCAGATGCTTTGGAGAATAGTCAACCTTTTAAAAAAAAAAAAAAAAAAACAGCTACTAAAAATAAACATAGTTTTGAAAATATTATAATGGTAGGCTCTATAATAAGGATTTAAAGCATGATAAAAGATTGAAAGTTATAGATTAGGAATAGGACAACCACTCCTATAGTGTTACAAAAGGGAATTATATGCAATTGTATGTAATTTGTGCAAGAAGATCCCTCTCATTTTGATTCTTTATATTTGCTCTTTTATCTTGTATTGTTTTTTGTTAAAATATTTTTCTTTGTTTTAAAACATTTTTAACAATTGTAAACTGCCCAAAGTTGTAGGCAGTTGGGAGGCACCTAATTTTAATAAATTATCATTATTATATTGCTGTTATAATTTCTTTTCTTACCTAATTTGACTTGGTTTTAGCTGTTTTTGGTTTCAATTCATTATCAGCTGCCCAAAGTCACAATAGAAAGATGGGAGACTATGTAAATTGTTTAAATAACTAAGAAAATTAAAGAAACAAATAGTTAAATAAATCATCTGGCCCTAAATGGTTGCTAAAATGAAAAAAGGATGAAGCTATTGTGAATAGAGTCATGTGAGATCCATTTACTTCTGGTTTTCAGAACAAACTCCTGGGCCCTGGAGTTTTCAATTCTGATTGAACAGCTTTTGGACCAAGTTCCATTTTATGCATCTCCTGATTCTAGTAAGGAGGAATCCTGTTCTACAAATAGAACTCACAAGCCCAACATCTGCCCCGCCTCTCTGATGTCAATACTACATATATAGAAGATCTCTTGAGTCTTTCTGTTAAGGGTAGACAAATGAAAGAACCACTTCTCATAATGTCCAGTTACCAGTGGGTGATAGTGCCTCTTCCTATAAGAAATGGCCCCTGTAGGCCCATAAGTGCCTCTTCCTATTAAAAAGTATGCAATTAGTGTAAATTAAAAACAAAAATTGGGTGGTCTTTTATATCATCAAAACCAACTGAGGCAATTGCTTCACTCTTTCATAATGAACTAGAGTTTAACTAATGGATTTTGTGGGTAAAGCCAGGACAAAGATTTGGGTAGCCAGGAGAAAAACGTGGAATCATTTAATTTTATACTTATTTAAAAGTCAATTCAATTGATTGTATTTAACTTTATATTTATATAAAAGCCAATCAAGCTCAATTGAAAACTGTCCACTCTGTCAAAGTAAGATTATTGTTTGGAGGGTCTTAAAAGCTCAACTTGTAAATGCTTTTTACTCTGCTTCTAAATGATGTGGGGTAGTTGGTTTTCTGTTTTTCAATTTGTTGCCTTGGGTTCTATTAAGGAAGCTGTTTCCCCTGAGCATCCTGTCCTGATTTCAGTTGCTGTTCCTGCAGGATCAAAGTGGTGGGGGTTTTTTTTAGGGTATGCTTATAATAGTTCATCAGCTATTAGGAATTTCATGTGAAAAGCCAATTTCAACAAACTTTATATGTTTATTGAATTATACACTGAACCAACCAAGTCAAAGGGATGTCATTCTAATTTTATCAGTTCCATACAGCCCCCAAAACGACCTTTAGAGAGCATGAAAATAGTTTCCTCCATAAAAGAACAGAGAATGATACTGTTGCAGATTTATCTGATAAAATTGTTTGAGCCATAGAAATCTCACTAACCACTTTGTTTATCATTCTTTTTCATAAAAACATAGGAAAGAAATATGATATGATGCCTCTGATGAAGAAGGAAACCACAGTAAAATGTACATGTTTTATTAAATGCAGATACAAACTCTAAATATAGTTGTTATTCCCTTTCATTCATTGGTTTCTGTGGCTTCCTCGACAAAGGGGATCCTGCAAAACTTTAAGTACGGATGATCAGGCAAAATGCCCATGTTTTAAAAAAGATCTAAGAATACAGCTATAAGGGAAGGATAGAAAGATTGTAATGCAATGTTTCATGGTAAGAACTTGGCTAAGCCTGGAGCACCTACAGTAGATGAGAGAATAATCTAACATAGGCAAATATTTCTGGTTCCCTTCTTTGCAATTTGTGTGTGTGCGTGTAAAAAGTGTGTGTATGTACATATATGCATACATAAATACATATACTAGTTTGATGCAGTAGTGAATGGCTTAGAAACCAGGAGATGGTGAGTTCTAGTCCTGCCTTAGGCATGAAATCTCTCTCAGCCCAACCTACTTCACAGGGGTATTGTTGTGGTGAAAAAGAAGAGGAAGGAGTTTTAGGTATGTTTGCTGCCTTGAGTTACTTAGAAAATAATAAAAGTGGGATAAAAAATGTTTGTGTCCTTTCTTACATATCCTGCCTGCTCATTTCACAAAAAAATATGAATGGATTTTGATTACATGATTCAATATCTCTTTTGACACCCTCAGCCACCCCACCCCAAGACATTCTCGCATACTAAACTTGCAAAAGGTGTGATTCATTTGCTTCAAAATGGAATTAATATAAAGGGAAGTGATTATTGCATAGAAACATATAGCTGGTAATAAGAATAAAAGACTTTATTGTGAACTTTTTTGAAAGGAACTTAAGACCACCAGATAAAATATATCTCACATTTTCAGCAGTGGTGGGATTCAGCCGGTTCGCACCGGTTCAGCAGAACCGATACCTAACTTTTTGTTGAGTTTGGCTAACCTGTTAGCATAAATCTGCAAGGCGTGTCACGCTGGTGATGCCGCCGCCGCTATGAGGAGTGTTGTTCCAGTTATGTAAACGAGATGTGCGTCGCGCCGGTGATGACATCAATGCGACGCACATCGCACCGGTGATGACAAATATGCAAGGCGCGTCGCGCCGGTGATGACGACAATGTGGTGATGACGAATATACGAGGCAAGTCATGTGGGTGATGATGACGAACAGAACGTGTTGTTAAATTATTTGAATCCCACCACTGATTTTCAGGCAATTGTTAGAATACCACTGTGTATTTGTTGGAACATAAACATATACAGGTATATGAATTTTAGGTGATGTATATCAGCCAAGAGTCCTATTTTTATGGAAAGATCAGTTACACTTTGGCAAGAACTCACAGAATAAGAACAAACACCTAGCTTAGCAGCAGCAATAGGCTCCATCTTCTGATAGCTACCAGAATCACTGAACTCCATGTCCAAGATCCATCAAAATAATGCAATTCCACTCACTACACACCCAAAGAACTCCCAGGCTCTTTTCTGACTCAAGCCCTATATTCTTCCAGGTACATATCCAATGTTTTCTGGTGCTATCCCTGGATCCTTTAAAATATTCATCTTAAGGCTTGTTGTTCCTTCTGTAAACCTCTTAAAATACATGATATCATGGCCCCTGGCTCAATCCCTAGATCTCTTCAACCTGGCCTGACAATTGTATTGTGTTCTATGAAGCTGATATTAGCTGTTAGAACAGGACCATACAGTATGTATTGTAAATGGAAGACAACTAGCCAAGGGTCACAAGGAAAGCCTCCATCAGCAGCTCTGCACTTCAAATCCATTTTCTTCCCTATACAGTTCTTCAGATCTTTTCATTTAAAGAGTTATTCAATTGGTCTAAGAGAACTAAAGGGGAACACTCTTAATAAGATGATAATTGCAAGTCAGCATGAGATGAAAATACAGAGGTTAAACTGTCAACTGTGTCAGAACAAAGCTTTAAATAGATCCTTCTAAAGATCACTATAAACTATTTTTTCACTTTTCAAAGCCTTTCTTCATATACTTTACAAAGACTGATGCACAGCTCAAATTCTTCAGAAGCACAGGATGTATTTTAAGGCATTAAAAAAGAAACCAAAATAGGGGGAATGGATCTCTAGAGATCCAAATAACAGGAGAGAGAGAGAGAGATTAAGTTTGTAAACAGCACACAATAAGATGACAAAACTCAATTATTCATATTCAAGTAATCTTCTGTGAATCATCAGCAGACCTGCAAGCATTTCTCCTCTCTCTCTCTCTCTCTCTCTCTCTCTCTCTCTCTCTCTCTCTCTCTCTCTCTCTCTCAACAATTTGAATGATTGATAATGTTTATGTTGATGGTGACATTACAATTGCTTCTACAATTGCCCTGCAAAAAGCAGAAAACTGGCATGATTGGTATCTTGGGACATGTCAATGTTTTTAATACTTGGTAAGCAAAAATCTGTCTCTTAAAGCTGGGCAAGCTGGCTTCATTAAATATGAATTATTCATGATAGAAGTCAGCAGATCTGCAGGTCAAAGCAGACTCACTGCTTCAGAGTAGGGATGAGCAGACCTCTTCTAGAATCCCCATCCAGCAATCTCTGGATCCTCAGACAAATCAACACAGAGTTCTCACTTGGCGTACAAATTATTAGGTTCAAATTATCCTATTTCAGACACATTATACAAAGGAGTAGCTCTGTGGAGAAGATTTTAATCCTGGGAAAGATAGAAGGAAAAATAAGAAAAGGACAACCAGCAGCATGGTGAATGATTCAATTACAGCAGCAATGAGTAAACCATTGGAAGAACTGAAAGACCAGCCAAAGAACATATTGCCCTGGGGGAAAAAATCTATCTATCTATGTATTTGCTAAGAGTCAAAATGACTTTATGGCACATAATCAATCTTTCTTTCTTTATTCCAGTTTTCTGTTAAAGGTCAGGTCTTTTAATATTCAAGAGAAAACTCCTACTTATCCTGGGATTCTGATCATTTTTAGCCCTGATTACTTTTGAAGTAGCAGTAGGAAAATGGCTATCTACACATGATAAAAAGCAGCTTCTCTGCAACATGCTAGAATTAAAATACGGTATACCCATTAGGAGTTTGCTTCAAACACTGACAATTGTCTGCAATTGCCAAATATATTTAAATATTATAGAGCGAAAGAGCTGCATCTAACATCTTCTCTTGGGATCAGGTTGTACAGTGGCATTAGCTTATATAAGCAATCAACAAAATAGTTCAACCATTGGAAATGTAATTTGTATCTTTTTTTGTATTGGCCAATGATAGCATGTGCTTTGACTACAATATGCAATATCTCCTGCTAGATTCATGCCACCAAACAAAAAACAAAACCCACATCAAATAATTCAACAGGTACAGAGGTGAGCTGGCAGAATAAAGGTGAAGACACAATAATCCTTACCCCACTGCATCAGAATCAAATGTCATATTATTTAAGAGAAAAAGAAAAAGAAAGGAAAGGAATTGAAAAGAGCACTCTAATCTTGGAATGCAAATGATCACCATCATTGACAAATAACATGCTTCCTAAGATGGCTTGCTAAGAAAATGTGTGTATTTTAAAGGAAGCTGTTGGCAGCAGCAGATGTAGCAAAGCAGGGGGTGTCACTGCAGGAAGTATAAAGTCTAACTTGAGGGGGTCTGTCAGTGTGTGATCTGCAAGGATTAGTGAGCACATTCCAATTTCCACACAATTAACCTTAATTCAGAGAAAGGAAGCAAATGATCACACTTAGAACCTGGCATATCCACCCACTCTGCTCACTGGCTATCTGCCTGGAACATGCAGAAAGAAGTATAAAATCCATTAAACCACTACAAGATCAGCGGAGCAGAATAAAAATAAAAACCACAGTAAACATTACACAATATCAATAAACTAATGTATAAATTAACTAATTAATTCCAATTTAAGATTGTCAGCTCTTCAAGGTAGACCAGTTCAGGAAACAAACTCTAAGAAATACTGGAATTCTGTTTTATTTTATGTAGACTATAATAACAGATTCTTGGCAGCCTGATAGTGTAGACCAGGGGTGTCAAACTGCCGGCCCGCAGGCCGAATGCATCATAGCAAAACCACGCCCACCCCATTGCCGGCAATGGCAAAAAAGTCACGATACGTCATGACATGTCATGTGACGTTGCGAGTTTGACACCCCTAGTATAGACCAAGAAGAGTCAAGGCAGGGCCATTTTAAGTTTCTTTCCAATGCCTTCCCTTCCCAGGCTTAGGTCATGTTTTGCTAGCTATCATTATGGTGCTTCTCCAAAGTCATTTCTATAGTTCTCTATACAGATAGTGCACAGTTATCCCTCAAAGACCCTTAAGAAGACGTGGATCTTCACTTTCTTTCCAAAAGGCCATCACCAAATGGGCTGCCATAAGTTCTCAAAGTTCCACATATGAGTGCCACATTCCAGTTTAATCCCCCCCCCCATCCTAACTAATTTGAGAAATCACAAGCAGCTTCTCCTAGAAGAATACCTTTGGATGGGTGATTTTAGTTGGAGTGGGAAGTTCTGAAGTTACCTAGTGTCAATCTAGACAGATCATCCTTGCTTAATGACCAGTTGTTTTATAACTGTTCAAAGTTTAGACAGCCACGAAACAGCTTCATAGCCTGTAAAGCACCCCTGACCATACATCCTATTGTCACACAACCCTATGTCAGGCAGGTCAGCTTTATGACCGGTTGTGACATTCCACAGTCATCTGACTGCAAATCATGATTTTTCTAGGAAAGAACACCCACTCAAATGAATGGGTTTATTTAACAACTGCTACATTTGCTTAACAATCACTGCATTCATTTAACAACCACCATGTTCACTTAACAATCCCCACAAAAAAGGCCAGAAAATTACGTCTGATCACTTGGGTGTCTTGACATATAATTGCAATGACTTACAAACACAATTCCAGGGTTAATTATGGTTGTAAGTTGAGGATTACCTGTATAGCATTTTGAATATCAAAGCTGGCAGAATGAATTACATCATTCAGCTAATTGGTAAATAATCAAAGCAGACACACAAGGAAATATATGAGCTGTTGTGTTTTAGAATAGCTGTATGCTTCAAAGATAGTCTCATGCAAAATGCAGAACTCTAATGCTTTGCAGAAATCCAATGCAATTCTTAAAGTATTGGCCTTTTTTTTTTCTTTTTGAGCTTTGTATGAAAGCCTGAAAAAAATCAGCATGTTTTAATAAATAACAGCATTTCTTCCAATTCTTTTTCAAAATATGCATGGGCATTATTAAGCTCTTTGCTGTAAAATATCTAACTTTTTTTTAAAAAATGGAAGCTTGTTTGGAAGAATATACCTTCCCTGGATATTAGTAAGCATCAACATAAGCAGCTAAAGGAGTAATGGGTATCATCTCATCAGCTCACTTTCTGGTAAATTGGTGCTTTGTGACTATAATCTCATTATCCTGTTCTACATTAATCCCAACCCATAGCACTTCTTTTATTCAAGTGCCATTAGACCTTGTTAGATCTGCAAAGGAATCACAAAGGAGTCACCAACCTTAAAGTGTTCAGCAGTTGTTCATAAGATTAGAAGTGTGGAGGGTGTTATTTTTGTTGTGGGTCAGTTTATATCTTCTTCATGATCTGATAGACATCAGTTCACCAGGTTTGTCCATTAGTAACTGCTTCTTTGAATAAAGGTAAAGGCAAAGGCTTTCCTTCCAGTTGTGTCTGACACTAGGTATGGTGCTCATCTCTGTTTCTTGGCCTAAGGAGCCAGCATTGTCTGAAGACATTTTCCATAGTCATGTGGCCAGCATGGCTATAAGCCAAAGGTGCACAGAATGCTGTTACCTTCCCACTGAAATAAAAGCTTCTTTGAGTACGTGGAAGCTTTTATTTATGTCTTCTGCAATGGTATATGGTCACTTGATCTTTTGTCAGGTTAAATTATATTTTTGCCTCTGCATTAAGTGTCCAAATATATAGGATGTAACTTCATTACTTCACTGAACAGTCTGGTTTTACTTTACCTAGTATTGAACAATTGGTTATTCTTGCAGCCAAGGTATTCTCAGTAGTCTTCTCCAGCTGAAAGGCTTCCATTTTTTTTCCTTCATTCAATCTTTCTGTGATCATCAGAAATTTAAGAGCCACATACTGTATTATCATTAGATAAAACATGACCTGGACAATATGTATTTTAGTCATTAGTGTGATATTTCTGCCTAATATTATTTCATCTAGATTTGTAACAGTCTTTCTCTCAAGTGGGAAACATCTCTTGATTTCTGCCTTTAAAAAATGATTATTCTTCCAAATCTTTTATAACACTTAAGTATTGCTACTAACAACCATGATGTTTGCTTAATGACCACTGCAAAAAAAAAGTTGTAAAATTGGTTTGATCACATGAGGACCTGCTTTACAATCATTATGACTTATGACCGTAATTGCCAGATTCATTTACAGTCATAAGTTGAGGACAGGTTTCCTTTTTAAAAAGACTGTTTGGGGTGAGGTTGCCAATAGACTCTAGTTTCTTATATGAAACTGTTTCTTCCATGATTTTCGTATCTCAGGACTCATTAATTACTGCTAAGAAAAATGCTATATTGCAGCCAGTTTGAGGCCCCTAGATGGAAACCTTTATAGTTTCACTCTTTTGAAAAATGACAAGAAAAACAGCTTAATTTGCCATAAGGAAGTGGCTCTCGTATCAGTTTCCTTTTCTTGTTTTAATTTTCATGCTGTTTTACAGAGACTCCAAATTTGATCAATGCAGGAAATGGGGTTGAGGAAAGCTACTTAAACGTTATTTTGCAGGCTACTTCTCTGCTAAAAACTGCCCTTGTCAAATCCTGCTGGGTTGAGCTCAGAACAAAGGGGAATAATACATTGCATCATGTTCCTTTCTTCTTTTTCTTTCCATTCTGCTTTTGGCCTCCTGCTATACTTCCAAGCTTATCCACAGGAAGGTAGCTAATCCCTGGAGATGTCTGGTTATCAAAAGAAGGCAGAAGTTCAAATACTTCTCAGTTTGCATCTATCAGACTATCACAACAGTTGGTGTCTAATGTTGGCAAAAGGTTGTTTAGGGTATAGGCATTGAGGTATGAGCAGGTTTCATCTCTGCAGGTACTGTGTATTTGATTTATAGTAATGGATCTTCTGCACGTTTCTCTTGGTAAGAAAGTCTGGGTAAGGCAGAAGTAGAATTCCAGACATTATAGGTTGTACAACTTGTATATACCGGCTGTATGAAGATATAAATACCAAAGCAGAGTACATGTTTGGGGAAAGTATATCAATTTGTACCAATAATTTTACATTAATTTACATATCCAGCCTTCCAGATATTTTTAAACAGCATCTTGTACCACCTTCAAACATTGGATATGTGTGATGATGATGTTTCAGGCATAGTTCAGCAACAATTGGAGGACTTCAAACTGTGCACTTATTACTATATAGGATTTCAATGGCTACATCTTCTGTCCACATGCATACACCTTTATACATCATAGCATTTTCTGAACATCTACCATATAGTTGAACAAATTGCTCAGAAATATATAAATACATTTTTAAAAAGATATTGCTATCTGTATTGTTACAATGTGACAAGAGTTTTTCTGTTATCTTCTTACCTGTAATAAATGTATTTACTTACTAGCTAATGTTCATTTACCCAATATTTTCCAGGATTTCTGCTTAATAAGGCCAAGAGAATGTAAAGAAATGAAATACATAATGTCAGCATTCTGCCAGAGCACATCAATAAATTTACATGCTCCAAGAAGTCATTCCTACATGAAGGAACTAGTCAAAAGCTAAAGCATCTTGGAATTGATATAGATAAATAAGTTATTTTACTGCATACAAGAAAGAAGCTTTATGCAAAAGATCTGCTCATTATAGAACACAAGCCTCAAGTCCTTGTTTCTTTCTTATTCATCTTTGAAATAAATTCTACAGCCCTGAAAACAAGATATCATAAATCTCTTTCTTAGAAGTCTTTTTTAAATGTGAAAATTGTAACACAGATTACAGTACAGTTAAATCACAGTCAAATTGCATACATTGTTTATCTGCCAGTCTATGTTTTTCTGCTGACAGTAGTATGCCATTTTTACAGAAGCCATAGCTTCAGGATGATAGCTATATCCTGCCCAGCTTTAAATTTGTAAAGACAGAGCCCTGTGTCTAGAAGCAAATGCAATTTAGCATGTATCATTTACTGTTGATGCAAATACACAAAAATTTTTTAGTTGTTTCCAGTTAAGGATTGATGTAGCCTGCCATGTTGAATATTTCATCCTTGAGCCAGAGGCAAGGGTCAGACAATCCTCCCTGCGAAGATGATTTCTTGGCATTAAACTTATTCTTAAGAGTAAGTGAACAGTTAAAAGACGATAAAAACAATTGCCTGATCTGCATTTAACACTAAAGTTTAGCATTATGAGTGCACTTTTTCTCCTCTCTTTCTCAGCATGACCACAGATGATTGAAAGCATTGCTTCCCATGCTTATAATGGAAGGAAGTTTCCCTTTAAAAGTACCCTACAAAGGACTTCCGGTTTGCCATCAGTGCCTGCGGATGGATGGAGGCGAACTCCGTCTTCAGCATCCGATTTCATCCCACTGGGGGACCCTGGAAAGGGTCGAAAGTCGCCCTGTAGGGGTGACGAGCGAGGAGGGGATCCCTGCTTGATCGCAGGAGGGTGGCAGCCCTTCCACTTGATCCAGGGCAGCTCTCCAAACCGGCGGGGGAAAGACCGGCCATAGCAATATGGCTCGTCATTAAGCTGCTGACAGCCGAAGTCAAAATTACTACCAAGCACCTTTAAAGCAACGTGGATGAAACTGGGTGAGATCTGATCTTCTCTTTAAGACTCTAAATATCTTTCCTGCAAAAGCTGCCCTAAGTATTTTTTCCCCTGTGAGGAGAGAGGGAAGGGAATTCCTGTCCCACCCTCTAAGAACAGCGGCGACTGACTACCCAGGGGAAACAAAGGAATTATAAAAACAACTTTAATCTAATTGGATGCATATACTTTTGAAATTTGGGGACTAAAAAGTTTTCCTAAAAGTTTTCTTATTCCTATTTCTACTGGATATGCTGATTTTTATCTAAAAAGAAAAGAAATAAACTTTGAAAAACTATTATAAAAACAGGGACTTAAAAAGTTTTAAACGGCATCGGTGACATCTTGTGGCAAAGTATGGTATTACAATTTGTTATTGACTAAAAGAGACTTGGCTTGAAGCCTAGAATTTAGAAAAAACTCTTTGACCTTGTCAGATACCACCTATGAAAAACTCAGCTGTAAAGAAGGAACTGCAGGGTGGCATATCTGGCCTGTTTGAACTATGAAGATAAACCTTTACTGATTTTCAGAGCTATATGTGGGAAATTGTTTTCCTATTTCTTTACATGAGAACTATCTGTTATTATACAAGATGATGGAATACTTTGGACTATAAATTCTTACTTGGCAAACAATTTCCACTATAAAGACTACCTACAACACGTCCCATACCTACCTATAAAAAACAAAAAACTATTTTTAACATTTGATTTTAAAATTTTCAACTTAATACATTATCAAGAGAATATGGATGAAGATCAGGAAAAAAATCTTTTTATGTTGAAATCAATACATGAAACCATTCTTTCAGCGTGTTACAAAATAAGAGGCAACCTAAAGGAACAAGATGCCAGCTTAGATATACAAACCCAGATCTTAACTACAACCAAAGAACTAACAATGCAGCAAGTAACAGGAGAAGTGGAACAACTAAATACTAAGACAGAAGACCCAACTGATCAACAGATCCAGCCAACTGGAAAATTAGAAAAGAGAGTGACAACATTGAAAATGGAAAAGACTTTTTACATAAATCAGAAGAAATTTGAGGAAAAGGAAGAAGAACAGATTGAATGGAAGATAAATCTATTAGGACAATTGTGGGACATTGGAGTAATAGGGAGGAGATTAAATGAATATAATTGGGCTAGTCCTTCCAAAAAAACCTGTAATTAAATGATCTTTCTTATTTCAAATAATACATATAATAATAGAGGGAGAACTGTTTGAGGATTCAGAAGTACTGACATGGAAGGTTAGTTGGCAAAGGCAAAAAGCCAGAGTAAAGCTGAAAGAAACTAGGGTTTTAATCTAGTAGAGGGGATTTTATACTATTGATTAGTGGATTGAATATGGTGGAAAATAGATATTTTTTAGAAAATAAAGTAGCATTATAATTGAATAGGTAAGATGTGTAATAAAATTAATAGACTTTTTGTTTAATATGGTGAAAAATAGATAACTTTTAGAAAATAAAATAAGATTATATGCAAATAGACAAGATGTGTATTTAGAATTTTAGATTTTGTTATAAAAAGGGAAAAATGTAGAAGTTGAAATAAGGGAAACTCTGGTTGTCTAAAGCTTGGAAATTATAATATACCAAATGCTAAGTTGAATATTGAGGGGAAATTAAAGCCTGGGGAAAAAGCAATAACATGACATTGATTGTATATAAGGATTAAATGCAAACACAATTAAGATATGTATAAGTTAAAAACTATCGATAAATGTAACAAAGATGGTTTTACTTAGTTGATAATAATAATAACTATATTAGCTCAATATGAGATAGTAGATATTAAGGGGAAAAGAGGAAATATTTGATGTTGTAACTTGAGATTTGTGCTAAAGATTTATGTATGTTATTGAATTATTGACTACCCAGCCACCACGTTGCTTTTTAAATGTTTAACTGTAAAATTAGAAAACTAATAAAATATTATATTAAAAAAGTACCCCACAAAGAACGATTAATATCGTTCCATCCAATCTTTCACATCAAACAGCAGAATTTTAAGAACTGTTGACCAAATGTCAGAGTTTCTCCCTAATTATGTGAATATAGCTAATCTGAATGTTTAAAGTGGAACAGCAGCCTTGGAAAACATCATCCATCTAAGGAATGCTAATAGGGATTAACACCATGCCCATTCCAATAAAAATTCCTTTTCCAAAATGTCTATATCCATTAAAAGGGAAGCTTCTGGGGATGTCTAAAGTTGTCCTCCCAAAGTACAATAGCAGTTTCGCAATTGTATTTATTCCCTCATTCATTGAATTTATTTATAGGGCCACCCAACTCAAACTGTGTGACTCTGGGCAGCATACAGCAGCAAAGAAACAATAAACCAAAAATAACCACATAACATTTGAAACATACCCAATATAAATGATAAACCAAATCCATAATCAAACAACCAAATAGAGACTTCACTCAACTGGACCCAAATGCCTGCGGATGTCATGTTCATAAAGTTCCCTTTTAAAGATACTCAGGACCTGCTGTGTTTGCATTCACACAATTAACAGTCTATCACAAGGGGTCACGAAGGCTTGAAGAAATGTTATGATTGAAATCTTGAGTTAAGTCTTGGGAATCCATGGCCATAGTTCATGGCCATAGCAGGGGGTCTGCAGTGAAGAAAAGGTTGAGAACCACTGGTCTATGTCATTTGACTCTAAACAAAGAGTCTTGATACTTCTGAAAGGAATAAATTATTTGCTTTGCAAACCTAATAGCATCTTAAGCCACAAATACCTGGACCTTTTGGAGAGATTAAGGCTGTGTTTCTCAACCTCAGCAATTTAAAGATGTATGGACTTAAATTCCCAAAACTGGCTGGCATGGGAATTTTGGGAGTTGAAGTCCACACATTTTATAATTGTTTTGGTTGAGAAAAATTGAATTAAGGGGAAAGCTCCAGCACTGATAGTTAGAGTTAGATAACACAAGAGTCATCTGCTTGGTATGAGATAATCGCCATGAAATGTGAATGAGTGTTTGGAACAGATTGCTTAGAATAACATGCCAGTTTCATGAAAAACCATCTCCCTTTGAATAAAACAGTTAATGAGCATACAGAAATATTTCACAATGAAAAGCAGAATTATAGCAAGAAAAATTCATGAACATTAATGAACATTAATTCAAAACATTCCAAGCCCACCCTTCCTCTCCATCCCATCCTTACATAAATCCATGTGGAGCAAAAAAAATGGAAGATTGGACAAACAAATATGTAAAACCATGACTCTGTTCTATGACAGGTTATATGGGACCCAGTCCATAAGCTCACTAATAGACAAGAGATTTGAGAGTTCCACTGAGTAACAAGTCTAATAAATAAATAGATTGCTGAGTGCACAGCCATTTAGTTCAATAACATCCTGTACATCATGAGATCATCACATAAATGAAAAATGAACATGTGGAAAAGTTAAATCCACATAGTACGTCACAGCCTTTTTTCCGCCTTCAGGAAAATAGGCACTAGGGCAGTGGTGGCGAACCTATGGCACGGGTGCCAGAGGCAGCACTCAGAGCCCTCTCTGTGGGCACGCGTGCTGTCACCCCAGTCCTAGGCCTTCAGCTAGGTTTTATAAAACCTTTTCGCTTTAGGCCTCCGCCACCATGTGCAAAAAAAAAAAAAAAGGCTCAATCAGTCAATTTCAACTTCTTGCGGGGAAAAAAAAGATCTTGCAAAGTTGGAATTGATTGATTGAACTTTTTAGTCCCACCCTGTCTGCCGTTACCACCGCAGCCACGCCCACCCAATTAGCCATGCCCACCCAATTGGCCACACCCATCCAATGGGCCACACCCACCCGGCACTCGACGATGCATAAGTGGGTTTTGGGTTGCAGTTTGGGCACTCGGTCTCTAAAAGGTTCGCCATCACTGCACTAGGGCTTATATATGCCATGTTTTAAGAATGCATAAGGGTCAGGAAAGCGTTCTAATCTGAAAATTACTAAAAAAAAAAAAAAAGCATCATGGAAATAAGCATTTCCCTATTTTTAGAATTAATTAGAAGCCAATCAGTGAGTATTTATGCCTGATTTATACTATGTTTAGAAGATTTTCCAAAAGGATACATTAATTTAAAAACACAGCTATAACAATCTACTTTAAAATAAATATTACATTTTTGAAGTGAATTTTTCCTCACCATTTCCTTTACTGCAGCCATTAAAACATTTTTAATATTAAAATTAATGTGATTCTTTATTTTCTTTTTCAGTCCAAATGCAAAACTTCACTCTTGCTTTATCATCTGTTTTGCATTCAAGCAGGAAACAAAACCCGCCAAGATTTATGTCCTTGATGGAAGAGTAATACGCTTCCATTTTCTGTCTACCACTCAACCTCTTTATGAAACAAAATAATGACACCCTATCAATGGTTTGGCAAACATATCCTTGACTTATGGTAAATAATCTAAGATGATTAAAGGCCTGGAGAATAAAACACATGAAGAACAGTTGCAGGATTTGGGAATGGCCAGTCTAGAGAAAAGAATAACTAGGGGGACATGATAGCAGTGTTCCAGTATTTGAGAGGCTGCCACAAGGAGGAGGGGGTCAATTTATTTTCCAAAGCACCAGAAGGCAAGACAAGAAACAATGAATGGAAACTAATCAAGGAGAGGAGCAACCTGGAATTAAGGAGAAACTTCCTAACAATGAGGACAATTAACCAGTGGAACACTTGCCTTCAGATGTTGTGGGTGCTTTGTCACTCAAGGTTTTTTTTCTCCTCCATTTATTAGTTTTCCATTAAAAAAAAAACTCCCTAACAATCTCATCAGGTACTCTGGCAACATTGTTTTTCTATTTGGCCTGGGCTTAGCTGGAATGACCATGTTGGGAATTTTGTCCTACTATCTTCCACTCAGTTTTTCTAGTAGTTCAAAGAAAAAAAATGGTCCAAATTACTACAATGCCAACTGTACACAATTATTTAATTGTTCAAGTATCATACAAGAATTCAATAGAAAAGCTCAGTATAGAACTCAGGGCAATGTCAGATAAAATAGGTAATGAAATTAGGAAAGAAACAGACATTGTCAGAAAACCTAGAATAGTTTTATGATCTTTCTTTACTTTCAAACATGTATCCTATTGATAGTGTATTATCAATAAATTAATTATCTGTGAACAAAGTTTAAATATCATGCCAAATCCTTATAAAAATCATTATGCTATAGTTGTAGATGTAGAAATTGGTCTGGTGAAAATATAGAATACTTCCTGAAGAAGAACAAACTGCAGCACACATGGATACAACTGCAATGGAACTTTCAGTTGAACTCTACAGCCTGGGGGCCAGCAGTTCTCTAGCTGTTGACTAAGTTCCTGTGATATCAGAGAGAACATAATGAGGAAATGGCTCACCAAAACCATTGCCAGCTGATCAGCATATCAGTATGGTGCTGCTGAATAAGATCTGTGCAAAGGATTACTATTGCAAAGCCACAATTGTCAACACATATCTAAACAACACTTTCTCTAATTGTTGCAATCTTCTCTTCTTATGTTAAAGTCCTGTGATTCATTCAGAGTGAGGCTTAGAAAACAGAAACAGAAATCTCTGTCTACTGTCACAGAATTTTTGTCATGATCCAACTCAAACTACATTGTGGTCTGAGTTAATAATGTCAATGTTATGGAAAAGGACTTTATTTTCCAGTTCTTAGATCAGACACAGATAAATTTAAATTGTGTCTCCAAGCCCAAGTCAAAGAGTTATCATGGTTGGAAGTTCCTTGTGTATGATTTTATTAAAACAAGTCCTTTACTAAGCCAAATTTCTATACTCAAGATGTAGTCCTGTTTCTATAGTAGAGTTCTGTCTTTTATCTAACACCCAAGAAAGAAATCATCATAGATCTATGAGTTATCTTGACAAGGCAAATAGGTGAAACTTAACATTTGTGCAAGGGATAAAGCTTTATGACCTTTTACGTAGCAAGTGAAAGAAGACAAAAGGTACAAGAAATATTGTTCTGAGAAACTAGTCCTTTCCCTCTCTAGTCTTTTCCCAATACTAACTGTTTATGTCTATAAAGAGCCATTTATACGGTTATATAGTATCTTGGAGATCTGGTATGAGGAAAGTGTTATATCCCACTCTTACTAGACCGTCAGGAACCTCTGATCTCATCACCACCACCACAAATATCACCTTGAAAGCTGATATTTCAAGTTTAAAGAGGAAAGAGATTCTCTCCATCACCACATTTATTTGGCTGTACCTCACTAACCCAATGTGGCATTGCATTTACCCAACCTGGTTTAAAATAATTATCAGTGGCATCATAATACACGGAAATACGTTTCCCACTTGCCAATTAAGTGCTAAAATGCCTTATCTTTCTTCTCTCAATCCATTAGTAAAGAGTCGATTCCATACAGTCAAGACATGCCAACTCTGAGCTATACATATTCAGCAGCCAATAAGCACATATTCTCACTGGGAGTTCCGCCAGCTACTGTCAAACATGATTAAAGATTAAAAAATAAAAAACAAACATTGCTGTCGCTTGTCCCTTGAACTAAAAGGAGAAGATGAAAATGACTGTCCTATTCCAAAGCAATGCTTTAGGTAAAAGCAGGTCTGTCCTTGAACTTAAATTCTTGAAAATACTATTTATATGCACTGAATTCTTTATTATTATTATTACTCTGTGCTTATGGAGAAATATCAATTGGGATGGGATGTTCTCTTATTTCTTCATTCAATTGGCCTAATTAAAATTCCATCTTGAAGTTATTGTTGTGAGTAGTGTTATCCTGCTTCTCAGAAAATCAAAATTCCTTTGAGTCATAGTTCTTACGTGGACACCACATAATCTAGATAAGATGCAGCTAGAAATCCTGGATTTCAGCAGGGCAAGAGCAGAAGCCTTAGGACATTATTCAACTGTTTGGTCAAAGAAGTGGAAAGTTCAAACTAGGCAGAAATTCTTCATGGAGAATGAAGGTCTGAAAAAGACTGTACTTACGGTCTTTAAGTTCAGATTCAGAAAGAACAATTGGAGGCTGTAGAGCCGTACTCTCCAAATTGGCAAATTTAAGATGTATTCCCAGAACTGTCCAGCCTGTGCTTGAGTTTGAGAAACGCTGCTCTAGAATACAGGAGAGGAGTTTATGTATCCACAAGGTGTCTGTTCAAAGCTTTAATTTATTTAGGATTTTTTAATTTATTTTTATTTAGAAGACAAAACTTTTAGAAAATTACACTGCATTCATTTGACAGTCATTTTTAATTTCCATTATTGTAATAGAATTAAAATAAATTTCTCAAACACCAAACTCAACATGAAATGTTACTTAAATGTATACAGTTAATAAATCATTACATCTAAAACCAAGAGCAGATTGTTTTAGCTATGATGCAAAGACAACAGATGGTAGGATTTATATATAATTCAGGTAAATGGGACATGGGACTTTCAGGACAAATGTTTATTATCAGGACCTAAATAGCTGAGTCAACAGTTGTGAGAAAAGCTCTTCTTTCTTTTTATATGCTGTAATCTTGATTAATGTCATTTGAACCAATAATTACAGCAATTTTGGCTAAACATAGGATTTGTCCAAGTGCTGGCAAGGATCCCAGCCTCTTTCATGTGAATTGCACACTTTTGTAATCCAAAATCTAGATTGGATTTAAAGAACTATTTTGCAGTTTCTCAATTTTCATAACAACAGGCTTATTATATCATTTAATATCTTGACTGTACTTCAATCAGTATTAAATATTTGCTCAGAGCATTGCAGAAAGCAGCAGAAGTAATTCATTTAGAGAGGAGAGGAAAAGTATGAAAGCAGACGGATAAGAGACCAGCTTGCTTGAATCCATTCTTTTCATGTTTCATATGTCACTGAAATGATCTGCCCTGGTTGTTAAATTCTGTTTGGGTTTTTTTCTGATTTAGATGCTAGGATTAATTTGCATTTTATTACATCAGCCTTCCCTAACCAAGTGCCTTCTGGTTGTCTGGATTCAGTTCCCAGAATTCCAGCAGAAGAGTGAAATCTAATATATTCAGAAGGCCTCAGTTTGGGGAAGGTGATGTTAAACATGATTTAAAAGGCATGGAAAACCTATGGTAACAATCAGGAATGCTTTGCTCCTTCTCCGTAGTTCTAATGTTAAAGATCTAAGAATCTAGAAAATAAATGTTAAACACAGTTACTAAAATAGCCTGTATTTAAGCAATCTGAACTTACAACTGACTGAGATGAGATAGACAACAGCTGCTAAGTACAGCGCTTCTTTTTTTGAAAATAAGACTGAAATAAAAAAATCAATGCAAATTTCCACACACACTTTGCTCGTCTGTAATTAGAAGAGCTCTCTAGGTGAACTAAAGTTCTGTTCATATGTTTTATGCCAATTTGGACTTGATGTCCAGAAAAGAATTTTGAAAATAAATATGAACTTTTAGTGATCTAGTGGAAAGAGAAAATTTGCTGGTGACCTGAAAGTACCTCCAAGGCACTGGGGTTGCACAAAAAAACAACATGCATAAGAAAAGGAATTGTGGGAGAAGGGGGGGGGTGTTGTTTTGTTTTTTGTTTTGCAGCTGTTTGCAGTTTGATACTTTGAAGCTACTATCTAAGGAATATTTTGAAAGGAAAGGGAAATTTCTAGTCTATTTTCTACTTCATGACATTTTCACATCTGTTCCCCCATGAGTCTGTTCTGTCCTGTTTTTGCACAGGTTTATGTACTGCATAGATATGACATGTAAACCTGGGTTTGAAAACATGTCCTCTATCAAAATGCACATGTCAAATGGTACGAATTATAGAGCTTTTGTTCTTGAATAGAGAAGCTGTTCTCTAAACATTTTATAAATAAAAAAATTTCTGAGACATGTGGGTCAAGTAAGTTCTGATCAAAATGAGCAAAAGATCAAATTTCCTGAAACTCTCTAGTCAATAGCTTGGATTGTTGATAACTTATGCATGATACATCTACATCAATACTATTGTGACAGATTTACATATTAATGAAAAAAATTCAACCATAGAATAAATATGATAAATACCCATTATACTTCGTATTTGCTTTCTTGGTAAACTATATTATGCAGAGCACTGAAAAGGAGAAAAAACACTAAAATTAAAAAATTAAAAGCAAAAGGAGAGGATAGGAGAAGATTAGTTTATGTTCACAGCGGTTTTCTGTTCCTGTAAATAACCTATTTCTTATCTATCTATCTATCTATCTGTCTGTCTGTCTGTCTGTCTGTCTGTCTTTCTGTCTGTCTGTCTGTCTGTCTGTCTATCTATCTCTTCATATATTGCCTTTTTTCTTTTGTTATTTAAACTTTTCAGCTCTCTTTTTTTTTTCTTTTTTTTTGACTTTTTTTTTCAAACTTTATTTCCCTTTTTCACATTACATAAAAACAAAACAAAATACATTTATTTGTTGTTGTTTTTTTCCTTAACAGTACTGTGTCATCTAATTTTACATTTATTTACATTTGTTACATAGTTACATAGTTTCTTACCCTTTTATGTCCTTCTCTTTTATTCTCTGATCTAACCAAACATAACATTGGTTCCATATCTCATAGTAATCTGTTGTCTCCTTGTCCTTAATTTCTAACGTAAGCATACACATTTCAGCGCATTCTAATATTTTTTGAATAATCTTATCATTTGGTGGTAGATTCTCTTGTTTCCAATATTGGGCATATACAATTCTGTCCATGAATCCGGTAATTTGGCTTTCTCTAATACATCATTGTACACTTCCAATAGGGTTTTTTCGAAATCCTCATAAAAAGTCTTGTATACCTCTCCTGGTAGTCCATCTGGCCCCGGAGTTTTGTTGTTTTTTTGTTTTTGCACCGCAATTTTTAATTCCCCTGCTGTGATTTCCTTATTCAATATTTCTCTCTGTTCTTCCTTCAATTCTGATAAGCTGTTTACCTTTAAATATTGTTTTATCTTTCCCACTTCTACTTCCTCTTTTTTATATAGCAGCTCAAAATAATTCTGAATAATTTCTTTCTTTTTATCTATCTTATATTGCAATTCTCCTTTTTCATCTTGTAATTCCTGGATAAATCTCTTTCCCTTCTCTTTTTTTAATTTATAAGCGAGCCACCTCCCCGGCTTGTTTGCATGTTCAAAAAAATTTTGTTTTGCTGCTTTCAAGTCAGCTCTCTTTCTGAGGATCTCATCAACTCCATCCAGCATTGACTTTTTCAGTCTTCCCCTTTCTTACAACCCATTAATTCTTGCTTCATATATTCAAGTCCTCATTCATCCTGCTTGCATAACCAAATCACCTTGATGACCCATTTTCATACTGGTCACCAGTGCTTTTTTTGTAAAATAAAAAAAAAAAAAGGTGCCGGAACTCACACATGTCATACAACCCACTTTGCCTACCCTACAAGGTTCCATCCAAAAAAGGTGCCGGAACTCCGTTCTGAGCGTTCTATGAGAAAAAAAGCCCTGCTGGTCACTCATTTTTTATTGCATCTGTTTCAATCCAGCATCCATTCATTCTTGACCCTACATTTCTTGTTTTACCATACACTTCATAGATTTCCACTTCATTCAATTTATTCTTACAGTATGTTGCATTTGATCTACCCAACTATCAATAGAGATGCAGTCAACATTCTGGAATTATCCCATTATTCAGTTTCTGACTTTCTATTAAAAAATTTTATTAGGATAATTTCTCTAAGAAATACATGTAATAATGATGCTGAACACATATGAATTGTTAAGCGCCATCTCAGTTTTTTTAAACAAAGTAGGCATTCTGATAAATGAACTTCTGAGGTACAAAAATGACACCTGACTATTACTGAGTGTGTTCAAAAACTTTAAGTAGAAGAGGTTAGCAAAACCTAATTATATGTTACAAATAAATAGCCTGGAAGTATCACTAATGGAAGAAACCAAATTATCTGACTTGAAGATTTATAAACTTTATGTGTGAAATCTGATTGGGAGACTCTGGGATAATTAAAACAAGTCACATGTTTTATACCCATATTATAATCCATCTGAATTTCCTTCACTATGTTGTGCTTTAAAAAGTATAAAGGAAGATTTGCTAAGAAGTTACTCTGAAGTGTTTACTGTTTTTGTTCTACCTTTGTGGCTACAACACATTCACATTCCTTGTGGGTGATGATGAGAAGCTTTTTCTTTTACTGACCTTCTGTACATTTGCTTTTAGCTTAATGAAATTTACAGCCAATAATCCAGGATCATTGTGGCTCTATGCTGTGACAATTTATCTGTGCTACTTTTTGGCAGTAAGGGAGAAATGCCTTTCATACATATATTATTTTAGATCAGCTCAAGGTATCCAGAGTTATATTTTAGACTTTAAATGAAAGTGAGATTTTGATAGGACGGAGAATGTTAGATTTAACAAAGCCTAAGAGCTCCTTTTTAGATAAATTCCTGGTTTAAATAATACAAAAATAGGTCAATATATTTAAAAGAGTTAGTTCTGGTAATTATGGATTGTTTGATTCAAATTTAATGCTCTTTCATGGAAGGCAAATTTCAATTGCACAAGGGCCTCTTACATTCTAGAAAGAGTACAGAGAAGAGCAACAAAGATGATTAGGGGACTGGAGGATAAAACATATAAAGAGCCGTTGCTGGAATTGGGTATGTCTAGAAGAGAAGGACGAGGAGTGACATGATAGCAGTGTTCCAATATCTCAGGGGTTTCCACAAGAAGAGGGAGTCAAGCTATTCTCCAAAGCACTTGAAGGCAGGACAAGAAGCAATGGATGGAAACTAATCAAGGAGAGAAGCAATCTAGAACTAAGGAGAAATTTCTTGACAGTTAGAGCAACCTGCCTCCAGAAGTTGTGAATGCTCAACACTGGAAGTTTTTAAGAAGAGACTGGACAATCATTTGTCTGAAATGGTATAGGGTTTCCTGCCTGAGCAGAGGGCTGGACTAGAAGACCTCCAAGGTCCCTTCTAACTATTGTTATTGTTATTGATCATTGCATAATCAGCCAGATGTTCAGACTGGATTTTGCATTTTTGTCTACCTATTGAGTCCTTAGCAAGGACCTGGGATAGGCAGATGTGGATGTTTGGTGGTATTACAGATATCGTCGCAGGATGAAAGCAGTTCCTAGTAAGACTGCCTTTTGCAATTGACTAATGGCAAATTTGTCAATGCCAATGGTGTTCAAATAGTACTCCAGTTGTTTTGGGATTGCACCCAAGGTGCCTATTACTATTGGTACGACCCTTGCTTGCCTTTGCCACAGTCGTTCTATTTCTATTTGTAGGTCTTTGTATTTTGTTATCTTCTTCAGTTCTTTCTCGTCTATTCTGCTTTCTCCAGGCACTGCCACGTCCACTATCCAGACTTTTTTGTCTTTCTTAGCGACAATTGTTAAGTCTGGGGTGTTATGTGGCAGATGCTTGTCTATTTGAATTCTAGAGTCCCAGAGCAATTTAACTTTATCATATTCTATGACTTTCTTTATTTTATGATCTCACCAGTTCTTGCAAGAAATAATATTTCTTGCAGATCTTCCAATGCACCATTGTTGCTACTTTGTCATGCTGCTGCTTGTAGTCAGTCTGTGCAATCTTCTTGCAGCAGCTTACCAGGTGGTCCACTGTTTCTTCAGCTTCTTTGCATAGGTGGCACTTACTGTCTGTTGCTATCTTCTCAATTTTGACTTTGTATGCATTTGTCCTTAAGGCTTGGTCTTGTGCAGCCAGAATTAGTCCCTCGGTCTCTTTCTTCAACTTTCCGGCTCTTAGCCGTTGCCAGGTCTTGTTATTATCTGCTTTCCCAGCTATTTTTTTTAATGTACTGGCCATGTAGTGCTTTGTCTTCCCATGCCTCCATTCTGTTCTTCATTTGGTCTTTCTTGTAGGCCAGTTTGGTCTCTCCAGTAGTCAGTAAGCCTTCCTGATATACTCACTTCAGTGCATCTTCATCATTGTCCTTCAGATATTCTTCCAAAGCCATTTTTCTTCTTCAACCATCTTGCAATATTCCATGCCCACCTATTTGCCTTGGTAGATAGAGTCTGTCAATGTCACTGTATGGATGAAGGGCATGATTCGTTGTCATTATTTTTCTGGTCTTCCTATCCATTGCTTTTAGTTCTGCTTGAGTCAGTCCACTATTCCATCTGTGTATCTAATGACTGGAATTGCCCAGGTGTTGATTGCCTTCATGGTATTTCCTCCATTGAGTTTGGACTTTAAGATCTTCTTCACTTTCTTGATGTATTCACCTCTAATCTTTTTCTTGACTTCAGTGTGCTTGATGTTGTCACCTTGAAGGATACCCAAGTATTTGTAGTAATCTTTCTCATCCAGACTGTTAATGTTATTTTCGTGGGGCATCTTGATTCTTCCAGTTTTCACTATTTTTCCTTGTTTGATAGTAAGTGTGGCACATTTCTCCAAGCCAAACTCCATTGCAATATCTTGGCTATATATACAGACAGTGTTGAGCAGCAATTCTATTTCAGATGATGTTTTTCCATACAGCTTCAGATCATCCATGTAAAGGAGGTGGGATAGTCTGGCAGATGTTTTTGATGTTTTGATAGCCATGGCCTGAGTTATTCAGTATTGTTGACAGAGGAAACAGTGCAATAACAATTAGTAGTGGTGATAGTGATTCTCCTTGAAATATTCCTCTCTTGATTTTAACCTCTCCCAGTCTCTCACCATTGACCTGCCATTGTGCCATCTATCTTTGCACAAATTTTATGATGTTTCTACTGATTCCTGTTATTTCTAGGCATTTGATTATTCAGTCATGTGGCAGAAAGTCAAATGCTTTTTTGTAGTCAATCCATGCCACATTCTCGTTGGTCTTCCTTCTCTTGCTGTTTTCCAAGATCATCTTGTCTATTAGGAGTTGATCTTTTGTTCTTCTACTATTGGGGCAGTTTCCTTTCTGCTCAGGTGGAAAGAGATTGTTTTCAACTAGATGCTGTTGGACTGCATCAGTTACCACACCAGTTAGCAATCTGAAAGTTGTTGGTAAGCAGGTAATTGACCTGTAGTTGCCTGGTGCTGCTCCTTTTGCTGGATCTTTCATTATCAAGTAGGTTTTCTTCTCCTTTTAGTATGTTGTTGAACTGCTTGGCAACGAGTGGGTATATAACAGTTAGATGTTTCAACCAAAAACTATGCAGTTCATCTTCACCTGGTGCTGACCAATTCTTTATCTTCCTTGCTCTTTTTTCTACCATTTCAGTTGTTATTACTAGTTCTTTCATTTCAACTTCTGTTTTATTTGCATCCACCTCTTTTAACCAAGCTGCATCCTAGTTGTATTTCTTTGGGTTATCCCATATCTGCGTCCAGAGCTACACTGTTTCTTCCTTGTCAGGTATTGACTGATTCATTACAGTTTCTCCATTGATGGATTGGTAGAAACGTTTCTGATTGGATTGAAATTGGAGGTTCTGCCTATAATTTACAATTCGAGCTTCGTATCTGCTGATTTTCCTGGCTATAGCTGTTATTTGCTACTTTATTATCTCCAGTGCTTCCTTGATCTTCCTTGTTTCTAAGTGGTATTTCTTGATTAGGTATTCTTTGGTCTTTTTGTTCTTCAGCTTCTTTTCTTTCATCTGTTATAGCTTGCTTGCATCTGATCTTAACTTGCTGATCTTATTTTCCAGTCTAACCTTCCATTTTTGTGGTACACTGTTTGTTTGTTTTTCTTCTTTGTTGATTTTGCATCCCAGGTATTCAGTTATAACTGCAGTGTACTGTACAGTAGTTGGTTTGTTTCTTGCAGTAAATTGGTGCTTATACTTGATATTGCAGTATTTGCATCTTTTAATGCTTGTGCTAGCTGTTTCTTTGTAACAAGCTTCAATGCAGGCAGCCTTATTCTGTTGTTTTTGTGCTGTTCTAGAAGATGCTCAGTTATTCTTTGTTTCAATTCTTTTTTTTCAAACTTCCTGACAGTTAGAACAATTAACCAGTGGAACAACCTGCCTCCAGAAGCGGTGAATGCTCCAACACTGGAAGTTTTTAAGAAGAGACTGGACAGCCATTTGTCCGAAATGGTATAGGGTTACCTGCCTGAGCAGGAGGTTGGACTTGATGACCGCCAAGGTCCCTTCCAACTTTATTATTATTATTATTATTATTATTATTATTATTATTATTATTATTATTATTATTATTATTATTATTATTATTATTATTATTATTATTATTATTATTATTATTATTATTATTATTATTATTATTATTATTATTATTATTTCTTTAGTTAGAGGGTTTTGTTCTTCCTGAGGAAGAGGTGTCTGGTTTCCAAATGAGAACAGTTGTATATCTCTGCTGGATTCCTCCACTGCCAACTCCCTCTGGTTTGCCTCTACATTTTGAGTTACTTCTGGCAAGGCTTTGATTTCTTTGCCCTGGGTAAAACTTTGCAGTTCATCCAATTCTATTTCTGTGAATACTTTATTTCGTATTATAACTCAGCATTGATCTGCTAGTCTCTGTTCTGTTATTTCTGATTCTGGATGTTGTTCTTTCCAGAATTGGTGCATTCGTTTCAGATATCCTCTTCTTGTTGGACTTGATCTGTAATAACAGATCATTATTTCTTTATTTTCAATCACTGTGTATTTGCAACAGGTAAACACCTTTTCTTCCAGTAGTTCTGCACCTGCTGGCCCTGGTTGCTCAGCCAACAGTCCTGAGTCCTGTAGCCCATTTTTCACCAGATATCCAGGAACTTCAACATCTAGCATGGACCTTGTTAACCGGGTGACATCCGAGCCGGTATGGCTTTCTGTAATTTATATCTCACCATATTTTTTATGGGAGAGACACTCTTTGTCTGACTCCTCTGATGAGTCCTGTCCAGTATGGTTGAACCTCTGGCATAGCTCCCATCTTCCTCAGAGTACACAAGCCCCACAACCGCGTCAAGGTAGTGCCTCACAGGAGAAATGGGAGGGGAGTAGTGAAGGAACGAGGAGAGGAGAGGAAGAAGAGGGAAGTAGGGAAGAAAGAGAAGAAAGGGAGAAAGAAGGTAGAGAAGAAAGAGTAGGAGGTGGATACAGTGAAAGGGGAAATGGATGAGCAACACCAAAATTTATGTGTATGTATTTACTTTATTTTATTAAGAGTATCTGATAGATAAGAATGTAAAAAAAATGTATGTTAACATGTGATAAATATCGCGGTATATTTGCGGATATGTATGGAAAAAATAAAAAAGTTCTTCGGGGGGAAAAAGGTAGTGCCTCACTGGTGGATTATTATTATTATTATTATTATTATTATTATTATTATTATTATTATTATTATTATTATTATTATTATTATTATTATTATTATTATTATTATTATTATTATTATTATTATTATTATTATTATTATTATTATTATTATTTTCTTTCCAGGAAATAAGGATGCCAATAAGAAGATTCTTGTAAAAATTTATATAAAACATTCTTTTAGATTAAAGCATACAAGAGACCCTGGTTACTCTATTCATAAAACTCCCCATCATAATACAGTACATGAAATATGGTTGATACCCATAAATCAGCAAAAAAAATTATCAGAAGGAACACATGTGGGATTATTTTCTGTACATATTCCTATTGCTAGCATAACTATGAAACTAGCTCTAGAAGCTAGTACTGAAGGCATTTGAGTGCCAAAATCTCAGAACTAACCTTGTGGTTCCCAGTATCACCCAATCAAGGTTTTACAAGAACAGTAGCTTTCCTCTTCACTTAGTCCTTGAGATGGTTCTGATGAGTTACTATGCTCCAATAAAGCCAATAAGCCACAATTGTTTAAATAAGAATTTCTGACATATTTTATTCATGCATAGTTTTATTGGATTTTTGTTCCAAAGACTTGGTTTATCACAGCTTTATCTAAGACTAGAATAGCCAATCATTGTCCCAACCTAAAATTCGCTCTGAAATCTTTTACTTAACAAAGTAGCAATTGACTCAGTGATCTGACGTCATCCAAATATACACAAATACCAACATCTGCATGCCATTTCCTCATTAACCAATCCTTTCTAGGATTACCCAACACTGATCTCTCTCTCTCTCTTTCTCCCTCCCTCCCCCTCTCCCTCTCCCTCTCCCTCTCCCTCTCCATCTATCTATCTATCTATCTATCTATCTATCTATCTATCTATCTATCTATCTATCTATCTATCTATCTATCTATCTATCTCTTTCGCTCTCGGAAGCCAGTGATTTCCAAAGTTTGTCTAGGTACATGAACTTTATTAACCCCTCTACAAAGTGGAAAAGGACTATAGAATAAATTGTTTACACTGGATAAATATGATGCAAGTCATTTGTGAAACAGCAGATCTGCAACTCCTCCAAACATCTGTTTGTTTTGGATATTTCAGGCACAAGTTGAATGTTTTGGTTTTTAATTGTGAGTTGTTTTGTTGGTACCCAAATATATGAAAATGAACTTCTGAGTAAAGAAATTACTCAACAGCATTCAGTCTTTTAGAGTATACCCTATTAGCAAAGGTCAAGTAGTGGTTAAAATCAAGAAGAAAGTTTTAGCATAGATAAATCTAAAGTGCTTCTTCAAGTAGCAGAAAATAGATGGGATGCACCTGGTTTTACAGCAATACATATGAACAGAATTTAGCAATTTCAATAAGCTATTAACCGAATGGGAATTAGCAATGGGTCTTTAGCTAAAAAGAACACCAGGAAATCTGATCATGGGAATCTCAAATTATACCTAGATTAATTATATTAAAATAAAGAGATTCTTATTAGAAATAATAGCAAGTAGTCAGCCCTTTGCCTCTTTGAAATTGGGCATTGTTGACATCCAATGTTTCACAACTAGAAACTGATATTCTAAACTCTGCAAAATTGAAACATCTGCACATTTTTTATCTTTTCTAACTTTTTCCTAACATATATAGTTTTGCATACAATTTTGCCTGTTTAACCATTTTTGATATGGGTAGCCCTATCCAGAATGTATATAAAAATATAGATCCCATTCTTCTAATACAAATCCACCACTCTTTTTAATACATACTATTTATGAGCAACATTCCCAAACATAAGCTTTTTGGGGGGGGATTGTCTTTGAATTGTTTACTGTGTTTGGAGCAAGCCAAAATAGGGAGATGGAACATGGCCTGCTTAGGTGACCAAGATGAGCTAGGTTTGTAGACCTGGTTAAATCTTAAATGGGAAACTACGGTGACATTAATTATAGGTAAGAATGAGAAATATATTTTTTTTAATTGTGAAAGGAAGCAACGGCAGGCTAATCCATATTACTAATGGCAGGCTACATCCATATTACTGGCAATAAAACTCTGTAGACCAGTGTTTCTCAATCTTGCCAACTTTAAGATATGTGGACTTCGACTCCTGCTGAGGAATTCTGGGAGTTGAAGTCCACACATCTTAAAGTGACCAAGGTTGAGAAACACTGCTGTAGACATATCTATGAAGACCCTAGAAATAAAGTTTATGTCCAGTTGCTCTTTTTTTTTTTTTTTTACCTATTCACTGCTTTTCTTCTGAGGAATACATCATGGTTGAATTGTTCTCACTGAGCTATATGATGACTTTCTTTTACATTCCTAGACAACATTTTTCAATTGACACAGTCATTAATAAGTTTTGCAAAGCAGATAACAGACCCTGGGACAAGTACTTTTTTTCCAGACAAATTTAGGGGATTGCCTGTTCTTGAAACAAACAAACAATTCTGGTATTTTAGCTGGATCTCAAAGAGGAAACAGGAGTCCTATGTGATAGAAAGTATTTAGTACATCTGGCCACCTACAGATTTTAATAAGTCTTGACTGATCTAATACTTCAGGATTTTCTATACATATATAAATACTGCATATACAGTATCTGAAAATTAATTTTAGTTTATAGTTGCAGGCATCTTAGGTAATTATTACCACTGTTCAGTGTTGATTCAGACATGTACATGAGGATATGTATCTTCTTCAGGGTATGCATGTTGTCAATAATATGCAATGAAAGAAATATACTTGCAGCTACCTTATTGTTTGGTGTCCTCTTTATATGCATCCTTTGAATTGCCCAGCAAAGATGTCACACCTGCAACTATAAATTGTGCATTATCTTTCCAGTGTCACCACTTTATACACAAATCTCTGCCCCAAGGTGCCAAAATTGATGGTCAACTCAATTTAAATGAATGGAAATTAAAAAATAGCAAATTTAGAACCTGAAAAACAAACTTTTTTGTCAACAAAAATTAATAGATGATTATTGTTTCAGTCAAGTGGTATATATGAATTCAACTTTATGTTCTTAAGGCATAATTTTGAGCTAATAACACATTCTTGTAAGCTGGTAATGAAAAGAATGCTTGTGCCATCTAGTGCTTTGCAGAATAATTACCCAAACTATATCCTACAAAATTTTCATAAGGACATTTGTATTCATGAAATGCAATGCTTATAGTAGCACAATACATCCCCCAGTTCTGCTTATTTATCCATCAACTATGGATCAATATAGCTTCAGCAACTTCCATGTCCTCACATGCCTTGAGAAATCTGCACTATGGCCAACTCCATTGCCCTTTTGTTTTCAGTAGGAAATAGAAACCAGGCTACAAGATAGATTTCTAGAGCCATCAACTCCACCATTTAAAAGACTTTTCTGAAAATTTTTAGATCATTTTGGTAGTCTCTATATTCTTTGCCCAATCTCTCAACTGAAGTTTCAAATAAGCTGTCCACAATACACTACCAAGTTTGGTACTGCAAAGTTCTTGAACTGCAAGCTTCAATGTACGAGAGCATTTCACACAAGTTGTGCATGTTTCAGACATGATTTGGAAGTACTGCTTTGGATCCCAAAAGTGCAACCCTCTCCTGCTACTCATTAAAGCAGCCTAAACGTTTTCTGGCTTTCATGAAATCCTGATGAAAGGGGTGGGGGTAGGGGGTAACTGTTTAAGTTTAATTAGTCAGTTCCTTAAAGCAGCAGCATTATTTCCACAGAAGTCTGGGAGAAAAAATTGGACTGTCCAAAGAGCTTTTTCCAAAACATGTTTGACGCATGCATCGTGCTATTTCATGCCAACAAGATAACAAAGTTGTGTGCAAATTCTTTTGAACGTTATCCAAGATTTAAGCATCAGCTGTTCCTGATTCCAGTATGGAATTATTCCAGTTGCTTTTATATTTTTAAAAAGGTCTGTTTCACTAAGATGATTAATTCAATCTTTGGGCTACAATTTTACAAAAACTCCATATTTAAAAAATGAGAGGCAATGTTATGCAGATTACTTTCAGGAGTATCAACAGGGAGTCAAAAAAAAAAAGTCAAGAGGGTGCCTGGAGTCATGTGATCAACATCTCCTCTTTTTTACGCATGTTGCACATGCAGTACATATACAAAGAGGTGGGCTTCAATCACATGAGCACCATCTGGACTTTATGTCCTCCTCCCCTTCCCCCATGCCCCTGATTGCTTTAGTCACTTGGAAAGAAATTCCATGATTTGGAATCCTGGCATAAGCAACATACGGTATAGTGAATGAAAAGCCACTCCATACTGCATTCTAAAACTAACCATCTACAAAATATTATTTCACCCAGCAGCAGATGAATGCTAAAATTGGTGGTATCAACCTCCACTGACAGTTCCCCATTCATCAAGTTCCAAGCAAAAGACATCTATCACAGAAACCAAGCTCTTTACATATCAACATATCAAACATAGCATACAACCCATATCTAAGATTTAATTATATATGGCAAGATGTAATTTAAAAAAAAAATCACCTACAGTTTACAGGGACTGGAAAAAGCAGAAAAAATATACATTTATAATACTCAACTGAAATAAGTAACGAACAAAAAGAGATAGTCCAGGAAATCTTTGTCAATGCACAGAATGTCTTCAGCTCAGTTCAGAGTTAAAAGAGATATAAAGGAAACAGAAGAACAAGGAGATATACCAATTATCAAAAGGAGTAGAAGGAAGAAAAGGAAAGGGCTGTGTCTGATGCTAGAAGACAGTAAGATGACAGACTACAGGGAGGTTGCAGACCTCCTAAATCTCTATTTTGCTTCCATTTCTCATCAGAGAGGAACAGTGCTCAAATGCTTTAATCAGAGCAATAGGAGGATAGGAGGGAATAGCAGCCCAAATTGAGTAAATAGGTACTTGAGCGACACTTAGCTACCTTGAAGAAGTTTAAATTTCAGGACCAGATCGATTACATTTGACGATCTTGAAGAAGCTTGTGAATATAATCTCAATGGCCCTTTCTCTGATCCTTGAGGGTTGGAGAAGGACAGATGTTGTTCCCAGCTTCAAAAAGGAAAAAGAATCTGAATCAGATTATGAAGGAGTTGATTTGTGGGTAGTTGGAAGAAATATATTGTTTGGCATGCTCCAGCATGAATTTATCAACAACTCAAACCAAACCAGCCTGAGTGCCCAATTTAGCTGACTACAAAAATGTTGACATAACAAAACACCCAATAAAGGCTCCCATGGAAGCAGAAAGTAAAAATGTGTAAAATGGTAACATGTGGAGTAGATTATGCTACCATTAGATAGATACAGTACTGGTTGAACAGTTGTTTCCAACAGGATATGAATGATTCTACCTCAAGCTGAAAAGATATGACATAACATTCACTCGGTTCTAAACCCAGTTCTATTGAACATATTCTGAAATAAACAGCATCATGTTTATTTGAATTTTCCCCATCCTTCTCTAATTTCCACAATGAGCTCAAATATCAAGGGTGGCTTCCAGAATTTGACTCAAAAAAGGGCTTGCTTTTGTGGGGCATGTTTTATAGCCATGCAGTCTCCCTTTCCTCTTCCACCCTCAGAGAAGCTCAGTTTAGGGCTCAACAAAGGCAGATTACATATTAATGAGGACTAAGCATTTAGCAGGCACAAGGCACGTGCTATGACAAAACAAGGGGAACAATGATCTAACTGGGGTTAGAGCTGGAAGTTTGTTATCTCATAGCTCACAAGAGTACATGGGAAGAAATAGCTTGACTCAACAGCCTCTCTTTCAGGTGTTAAATGAAAAATGTAGTTCACATAGGCTCAAGACTAATCACACTTGATAACAGTATAATTGAAAAGTATCTGAATGTCTTGATGGATTTCTAGGCTGAACGTGATACAAGAGTGTGAAATAGGTCCAAAAAGAGCAATTGCAACTAGGCTGCATCAACAGAAGTATAATGTCAAGATCAAAAGAAGTCCTCTCAGTTCTACATTAAGCAGATCATAACTAGAATAATACTTCACGTTCTGGCCATTGCATTTAGGAAGTATAGTGACAATCTGATGTGCAGAAGAAAGCAAGCCTAATAATAATGAACTTGAAAGAAAAAAACATGTGAGAAACTGTTGGAGGTATTGAGTATGCTTAGTCTGAAGAACAGAAAACTGTGATCAAACAGAATAGTTGTCTTCAAATATTCTCTTTAAAAGGTTCTAATGTGTGGAAAGGTAGAAGGAAAGAGAGGAGGATGACCAGCAGCAAGATGGATGGATCCACTTACAGTGGCAACTATTGGGAGACGGATTAGTGGTAGATTGTCATGGAGGAAATCTAGCTATGTGGAGTTGAAAACAATTTAATGGCACATAATCAATTAGTCTTCAGGTATCTGAAAGGCTGTCATGGGGAAGACAGATTAGATTTGTTTCAAAAGAAAAGTAAGAATGAATGAGCTTAAATAACAAGGAAATAGATTTTGGTTGGAAATCAAGAATTTTCTAGTGGTAAAAGCTTTTCAATAATAGAACAGATTGCCTTGCAAAGTGGTGGGTTTTCCTTTGCTAGAGGTGCTTGAAAACAGGCTGGATGGTCATCTGTTGGGAATATTATAACAGTAGGTTCCTGCATTGTGCAAGTGGGGGTGTGCGTGTGAAGTAGGTGATATCCAAGGCCCCTTCCTATCTTTACATTCTATGATTCTATTAAACTACTTTGGAGAAAGAATCAATACTTATATCCTATCAATCAATCTTAATTTTTGTAGCAAAAATTGCAATAGCTAGACATAGATTAGATAGATGATAGATAGATAGATAGATAGATAGATAGATAGATAGATAGATAGATAGATAGATAGATAGATAGATAGATAGATAGATAGATAGATAGATAGATAGATGACAGAGTGAGTGAGACAGATAGACAGCCATCACCACATGCTACTTGCATACAATGATCTTTCACTAGCAAGAAATAGTTACATAGAAAATTGCATCCATAAGCATATTCCTACTCGTTATAATCATCCTCCTTAATAGTATAGGGTTTTGCTTCCTCCAGAAGCACCGGAAATTTCACACAAATTCCATATGCTGACAAGATGGATGAGTCAACATGTTTAGGTTATTTCCACTTTCACATCTGGAATATTAACAAAAGGAAAAGGAATAGGATTTGCTATGCTTTCTTGTGGTTTTATTCATTCAGAAGCCCATGCTGTCAGTCCACAGATTTGCCCTGCTGTTGTGACAGTGGTAAAGAAAGCAGGAAATATCTTTTAAAAATCAATATGGATTTTCTATTGTGCTTTTTATAAGTCAACCCCAGTCTGTATTGCAAACATAAAAAATATATGATTTATTTGTTTTTCGAAGCATTTGATTAGTTTTATTTTTGCAAAAACATAGTAGAAAATGCTTTGAATATGACCAAGGTAAAATCTATTTCTTCCTGTTGCCTAATCCAATTGGACCCAAATAGCTTCCCAGCTCCCGACAAGCCCCTATAATCCCATCTGAACCAAAAAATTGGGAATTGCAACATAACAACAAGATGGAGATCTGCAACATTCCTTCTTGTGTCCCCAGCAATGCTGCCCCTCTTTCTTGCGGGAATGCAATAGTTATTGCAATAAATTTGGTCCATTCTCTTCAGTGTTTTGCTCTGTACTTCTAAATTATCCATGGAAGTGATGTATATAAGGGAGTCATTTCTATTTTATTTTAGTTAGACTTCTATTGTGAATATATCCAGTTACTTTCTCCATTGCCACATATTTTCCCATGTTGATTTCCCAATCTTATACCATCAGCAAAGTTTCTCTTTTTCAATATTGGCCAATTGTTTTCAGAATTCCATGAATATTTTAATATATTTCTTTCCAATACACTTGAAATGTTTACATGACCACCATACATGATAAACTGTTCCTTTTTTGTTATGGTACTTCCAGCGTTTATTGTTATGATGTGTGCCGTTGTGCCCACAATATAAAAAAATGACAATAAAGGTTATCTTATCTTATCTTATCTTCTTATCTTATAGGATTTGTCCATACTGGTGACGGTAGACAGAGTTATATGAGATCTATAAAACATTTTGGATTTTCTCTTAAAGTATGACTTGGAGTAATTTTTTCTTGAAATTTTTTTCTGTAACATTCCCATTAATCTACAGTGATTACTTTTTCAAATTTTGTATCCATTCCATCATGCAAGTTTTTATTTGTCCTATCTCTGTAACAATTTATAAATACGACCTAATAAGCGATCTGAGTTTTGCATAAGTATTTTAAATTCTGTTTACTTCTCAAGGTCCTGCCTTCTTTTTAAGATTGCTTTTTATCTTTCAGAGTGAAAAGGATATGATAGTGATGTTTATGATGAAACTAAAGGACTTATCCTTTCTTTTAAAAGATTCAAGATTTTAAACAAAATTTTCTTTTAATACGTCCCCTCTTATTATTTTCTTCTTTTCTTCCATTGTACATAGGTACCTTAGCTAGGCTTGCTCCTTCTATAATTGATCTACTTTCCTGATTTTTTTTGCATTCTATTGTCCATAATAGACAATTTTCCTTGTGATACAGGATACAGTTAGGAAATGTGAGATTTCTCTGCTAGACATTCTAAAAAAAAAACAAATCCTAGAGAAAAATTCAAAATTTGAGTGGGGAATATACAAGCAGTTCTTGACTTATGACCACAATTGAGCCCAAACTTTAGGTTGCTAAGCATTTGTTAAGTGAGTTTTGCCCCATTTTATGACCTATCTTGCCATATTTGTTAAATGAATGACTGCAGTTGTTAAGTTAGTAACACGGTTGTTAAGTGAATCCGGCTTCCTCATTGACTTTGCACATCAGAAGGTCACAAAGTTGATTACATGATGCCGGGACACTGCAACCGTCATATATGTGAATCAGTTGCCAAGCATCTGAAGATGCTACAATGGTCGTACATGTGGAAAATGGTCATAAGTCACTTTTTTCAGTCCTGTTGTAACTTTGAATGGTCACTAAATGAACAGTTGTAAGTTGAGGACTACCTGTATATCAATGGCAAAGACTAAATGAATGGAACACTTTCTGCAGCTTTCTCAATATGCAAGGGCATGACATAAGGACATCCAATTTCCTCTTTATTATTTTTAATTGGTTAGAAGTCCTGGTTGACAAGTTCCAAGAAGATACAAAAATAATCAAGATCAAAATTCAAGAAGTATACAAGATGAAATGCTATGCAGATGATGTATTAAAACTAACAACTATGCAACCACAAACGCCACTCAACACTTGATAAAAGTAACTAAAAGCTGCTTTTCTGAATACAAAATCAATGGAAAGAAAACTAAGATAATAACAAGGCATTTCCCTTAAAAAAAAAAAACACTCTGTAAAAGCCCAGATAACAAGACAACCAGTGAAATATCTAGAATTCTCTTTGACGGGATGCAATAAAGTTATTTTTCAAGACAGATATAAGAAATTATGAGAAGAAATAAACCAATATCTTGAAAATTGGAAAATTTTTTAACCTTTTTGGCTAGGATTTATCGTGACAATAAAAATGAATACATTACCCAAAATGAACTGTTTATATACTGCTGACCTTACTATGATGTCTCCTAGTTCAATTGCCATTAACTCTGAACAATGGATTCCAAATGAATCAACATGATAAAACTGTATCAAATCATACATTCTTCTCTTTCCGCTTCATCTGCTGTACAGATAACAGATGTTTAATTTCACTGGAAAAATACATAGGAAAAAAAGAAGTAAGCTCTCACAACTTGTTATTGAACTGGATATATTTCTATTTGTTAGGTTTTTATAATACATGGGAAGAAGATCAGTATAGTTATTTCTAAAATCAAATCATCATTTGGGGGGAGTCCATATAAAACTTACAAGATGAGCAACATACCCATGTATTGATTCTCATCCCATATTTTAAAATCATAAAGTATTATTTTTAGTGAATTCTAAAATTCAGCTTGAACAAGAGTAGTATCGTCCAAACTAAAGATGTTGATATCTTTGTGTTTTCATTTGCTTAATTCTGATGGATTAGCATTGACTAAAAGCAATAGATCAATTCACTTTAAAACTGAACTTCATTTTTTCACAAACATCAGGCTCTACCACCAGTAGTAAATCATAACAATAGCAACAGCATCTAATATCCCTAGGATTATAATCTTTCATTATTGTAGCACTTTCTTCTTCCCATCAGCTGTGTTTTCAAATCTACACAAAAGAAATCCTGCTTCCTTTTCAGGAAAGAAAGAAAGAAAGAAAGAAAGAAAGAAAGAAAGAAAGAAAGAAAGAAAGAAAGAAAGAAAGAAAGAAAGAAAGAAAGAAAGAAAGAAAGAAAGAAAGAAAGAAAGAAAGAAAGAAAGAAAAGAAAAGAAAAGAAAAGAAAAGAAAAGAAAAGAAAAGAAAAGAAAAGAAAAGAAAAGAAAAGAAAAGAAAGAAAAGAAAAAAGAAAAGAAAAGCCTTCTTCTTATACAGAAGTCAAGAATGGTATGGTTTCTCTTACCTCAAACATGATGGGATGGGCAGGGTTGATGTCAGGGTCCAGGCACTTGATTGTCTTTCAAACAGAACTAAACTTCTGAATCTGGTATTTCAGTTGTTGAGGAGCCAAGTGTCAATTCGTAGAAGACTGGAAAGTTCTAATCATCGGCTACAACCATTTTTTGAAATCTCTGCATAGAATGTAGAAACAATGGGCCTAACCAGTCAAGGTGCTTAATTCATGTTGGTTGCAATCATTTATATAGTCCTGTTGTTTATATAGTCTTGGCATTGTTTAAAGTGATAGAATCACAGTGGCCTTAAACCACTTGGAACTTGCAACTTCCTGTCTCTGCTGACTGTTGTTGTTGGAAGCCATCAGGAAGAATGAGGAAGTGCTCACTTAATGACCTATGATCCTCACTTAATATCAGTAACATAGACTGCAGGGATTACAGCTACTAAGCAATGTGGTCACATCATGTTGCACTTTATGACCACATCATTTAGTGATGGAACTTCCAGTCCCAATTGCCATTATAACCCAAGGACTACTTGTAAGTAAGAGCACTAAGTGAAAAACCATTCAGGAAACGTTGTTGAGATGATTGTCAAACTCTATAGTTACATCAGGTAAAATCTCATATATCCAGTAGCACCAAAACTCAAGAATAATATGATGCAGCTGTCCTACAGTTCTGGGAGTTGAAATCCCACACATCTGGAAGGCACCAGGATAGAAGTCTGATAAAATACAAAGCCTAATTGAAATCATTGTGGCTTCTATTACTTGGATTTCATGCACTTTCTCAAATCATCCAAAAAGCTAAGGAAAAAAAGCATTTTCTAGGCAAGCAACATTCTCAGGAGCTCATTTCACACTGTAGATATATGTCTGGCATGGAAGAGGCCACATGCTGTTTGTCTTGCATGCCTGTGCTATCTTAACTATCAATCTGGTGGTTAACACAAAATATCATACTTTTAACATGGTACTGTCCCAGATTTAATTTTTTGTATTGGACTTCCATTCACCAGATGTTGTGGGAGTTTCATCACTGGAAGCTTTCAAGAAGAGACTGGACTGCCATCTGTCAGAAATGGTGTGGGATCTCCTGCTTGGGTGGGAGGGTTGGACTTGATGACCTACAGCAGGGGTGTCAAACTCGCAACGTCACGTGATGTGTCGCAACGTATCGTGACTTTTTTTCCATTGTCAGCAATGAGGTGGGCGCGGTTTCAGGATGGCCCATGGGCCGGCAGTTTGACACCTCTGGCCTACAAGGTCCCTTCCAACTCTGTTATTCTAATTCTAAATCATCAACACGGTTCTCAAAGGATGTAGAGAGGCAATCACAGAAAAATGAATGAGAGCAGTGATGTTAAAATATTTCTGCATTTCCAGTATTTGAGCCCAAAACAAAGAGTGCTAGCAATTAAGCAGAGACAGTGATGGTAAAATCAGGTGACACACTGAGATTTGTTGGGAGAAAGATGCACAGGTGGTCCTTGCTTAACATCCCCTTGTTCAGTGACAATTCAAAGTTCTCTTCTATCGGTAGTTCAAAATTATGATGGCACTGAACAAGGGGTACTTATGACTGGCCCTCATTTTTGTGGCTTTCACAACATCCCTGTGGTCATATGATTGTGATTTGGGCACTTGGCAGACCAGTGGTTGCAGGATCCTACAATCACTTGATTCCCATTTGCGACTTTCATTGCCAGCTTCCTACAACATCAATGGGGAAGCTGCAGGAGGCTACAGATGGTGATCACATCACCATGGGATGCTGCAACCACATGAGTTAATGACAACAACTGGAACTGCTGGAACTGCCATTGTTAAGTTGGCACAGACTTTGTGCCTTATGACTATGTTGATTAAAGATGGAGTTCCCCATCCAATTATCATAAGTAAGAAAGGACTACTTTAGCATGACCTTGAAAACTTTATCTGCTTCAGTCCATTACTAATCTATCCTTCAAGTAGATTCTCCAGTAGGTATGGGACCCTAACAGATCTCCATGGGAGTAATCAGCCAAGCCTGCTGTATAACCCATGTCAAACCAGGATCCAAAGACAGAGTAAAAGAAACCTAGAATGCTGAGTGAATGTTAATTCATCATTTGCATCCAATTTAACCTGCATTCTAAATTTCTGACATTATCTTGTGGTTCCAGACACATTGAGAAAACTTTGCTTAGTTGTTACATTAAAAAAAAAAAAGCAGTGAGGTACAATAGGAGCTGAAGTTTCCCCTAGATGCAGCTCTGTTATGAGTAAATCATTACAAAAAATTACAATGCAGCAGTGTGAAACTTGAATCAAATCATTAACAGGAAACTTTATACAACATAGGAGCTCTTTCCTGACTCTCTTGCTGTTTGATCAGATAAAGACTATTTTATCCTTACCACAATACCTCAATTCATTTACATTTCTAATGCATTCCTTCTCTGCCACCAGCAACTGTAAAAGAAGTCTCATATCCCAAGTGCTATACAATGCTTCACTTACAACCACAACTGAGTCCGAAAGCAAGACAGTTGTTAAACGAGTTGCACCCCATTTTATGATCTTTTTTGCTATAGTTGTTAGGCAAATCACTGCAGCTGTTAAGTGAATCATGCGGTCATTAAGTGAATCTGGCTTCCCCCATTGCTTGTTGGAAGCCAGCTGGGAAGGTTACAAATACTGATCACATGATCCCGGGACCCTGCAACTGTCATAAATACATGTCAGTTGCCAAGCACCCAAATTTAGATCATGTGACCATGTGGATGATGTAAATGTGAGAACTTTTTTCAGTGCTATTGTAACTTTGAATGGTACAAATGGTTATAAGTTGAGGATTACCTGATTTCAAGAGCAAAGGCAAAGTGAAGGAGATAAGAAAATTCCATTTTTCTCAAGATATAAGACTTGTTCTGCCAGGCAATTGCTCACAGTGCCAAAAACACATAACCAAAATGAGGGTTGATCTTGAATGGAGGGAACATTATGAACACATAAAAACAGCTGTAAACAAGATTAACATTTTTGCAGCTACTACCAGAAATACAAGTAACTCCTTGCTTTTTTATAGGCTGGTTTTTCAAGCTTTTGGCATTTGCTGGTTGAAGTTCCTTTGCGCATTATTGTAAAATAAACAGAGCTGATGATGGCTCTAGGGCCTACTCCTTTCTATCCCAAATAATGTAAGATGTTTCGGATCACTGACATCTCCGCCAAACTAGATGTAGACAGAAATTTAGACCAATGGAATACCATTTCTACACTTGTGAAGAACTCTCAGAACAACTCTCTATCTAATTTTCAGTGGTGCCACCATTCTTATATATCATTGTTTCTCAACCATGGCCTCTTTAAGATTTGTGGACTTCAACTCTCAGAATTCCTCAGCCAGCTAAGGAATTCTGGGAGTTGAGGTATGATTGATAGCCAAATTAAAGGGAAATCCAAACTTCTGGGAGACAATAAAAGTAAGAAAAAAGGATATGCTAGCATGAGGCTTGACTCAGTCTAAGCTCTTCAGAGGAAAATGTTTTAACAAAGCATTTCATGTGGAACTTCTTGAAAAAGACATATTCACATAAACTTAAAAGTAGACCTCAACTTAGGACGGTTGTTTAGCAACCGTTCAAAGTTACAACCTACCTGCAAAAAGGGAGCGTCAACCGAAGTTCCAACAGTTGTCTCCCCCCATTTGACCGCACTTGGTGCACTTGGCAATATAGCCGCATTTATGGCTATTTACAGCATCCCACAGTCACGTGCCCAAGTTTTACAACAATTTTGCCTGGAAGTTATTTCCAGTTTTCAGCAATATCATGCCATAGCAAACAATGGATTCACTTAACAACTACCATGTTCACTTAACAACCGCTGTAGAAAAGGTTATAAAATCAGATCAGTTATATGATTAATTGGGCAGGCTCCATTACGGTCATATCTCAAAGACAACCTGTACATGGAACAGAAGAAACCATGGGCTGCTGTGCGCATCTGCAGCACTGTAATTGCACCAGTAATGCCAATCCCAAAAGGAAGTGCGTGGACTTCTTCAAACAGCATAGAATTGGAACTGAATTATGTGAAGCTATTTTCTGCAGACCAAAATTTAAAATAAACAGATGCCCTCCAGATGTAGTGAACAAACATTTCTGGGAGGCTTTCATTTGGTGAAGTCTGATGTAAAATATGCTTGCAACCAAACCTTCCTATTTTGACCTCAGACACATGTGCAGGAAAGAGAATCAATGTCTTTCCTCCTGGAGGAGGCCTGCAGGGATTACTTGACTTTTCCCAAAAAATACAGGAAATGAGACTCACTAGTCAAAGTAACTAGCAAAGTCAGAACAGGATTCAAAATATAAAGCTTAATATTAGCTTGATGTAAAAGACTGGGGTTAATTAAGAAAACCTTGAATTCTCCAGCATAAGATAACATTTGCATTTCAGAGGAATCCATATGTTAATCTGATACAACCTTGATAACATCTGACATCAAAAATGAATCAGACATGTTTTGATTCTTTTGTTGCTTTCTGAATGTTAATGGTATTTTCCTCAATTATAAAAGCTGGTAGAACTTTAAAATTTTAATTTGACCAGCAAAAAAAATTGATATGATAGATGGAATCTATACTCCCTGGATTGTTTCATTTTGACCACTTCAGACATCATGATAGATTTCTGCTCCATAGAGTAATTTTGTGGTCTCAAGATATTTCCTTTCCATTTCCCCCCCTAAAAAAAACCAGTTTTCCAACATCCTGCATTACTTATGGATTGCCTCTACCCAACTGTTTCTACCCATCCTACCCAGTCGAGCAGGAGGGGTATGGTCTGGATCTCATGAACTAAGAAGTGTTGGCTAGCCCAGAAAGAAGGACTTCCCCACCACCACCTCATGGAACATCATTCCATCTGAGATTAGACTAGTTCCAACTCTGAGGGCCTTTGGTCAAACCCTGAAAATGTGTTTATGTACCTGAGTCTGGGGTTCTCTCGGCTTTGGTGATGGTTGTTTTTATATTGGATATTTTATCAGCTTTATCTATTTTCTCACTGGCTGCCTAGAGTCACATGTGAGATGGGCAGCTGTATAAATTGAATAAATAAATAAAAATCCTAGCTGGATTGTTTAGAAAACAAACAAACAAATAAATAAATATAAATAAAATATTTTTGCGGTATTCATGAGCTTATGAAATCTGTGGTGGATTGAGGTGGACTGTAGAGGTAATCACACTTTTATTCTGTAGCTATACTGTTTCCAACAATTTCTTACAGCTGATTGAACACTTTCATTGCCTTCCTTAGTGTCTTCAGACACTAACATCTTCAGACAGTCATAGTCTTGGTAATAATGGGCAACCTTTGCTATATCTCATTAACAACTGGCACATTTACAAGCTATAAATATTCCAAATCATTACCACTTACTGATTAAGAATCCATATAATAATAGCACAAATCATTCTACAATATATTGTTGATAGTCCTCATTATCAAGACAACCATTAAGCAATGAGTATATTAAGAAGACTCAGCAAGGACTTCATTAGCAGGACATCTAAATCAGCATGATAAAATATAGGCAACTTTTAGTGAAAATAACAAGCATCCATCTTGGTCATTGCTACTTTCTTATTAGGGCTTAATTACCAACTTGCCTTCAAAACATTAGCTTTGAAAACTTTTTCTTTATATCACATATGTGGAAATTGCCCTGTTTAGGTCAAGAAAATGAAGCATAGTTATCAATGCTATTCTATAAAGAGCCATAGAATCAGAGTGCTGAAAAGGATCCAAATCAGGCTTCAGGATCTCATGGAAATGAGAATAAGATCCCACTTAGTAGTCTGACCCAAAGCTTCAAAACATTTGTGCCATTAGAAAAATGCAACCAGTGGCAGTCAGAAGAACTGTGTCTTCTCTATCTGTGCAGATCTACAGTACAGTACGAGATATGCACTGAATTTATGTACAGACAAATCTAAATACTAATCACTTCAGAGGCTCATGGTGGTTTACAAAACAGCAATAATTGTTTTAATTTTGGACCAACTGCAGCTACCAAGTAGTAATCTACCAAGCAAAGGTAGACCATGTAGACTGTGTCACAATAGTCTAAAAGGCATGATGTTAGTGGTGGCATGAGTTTAATAATGATGATGATGATGATGATGATGATGATGATGATGATGATGATGATGATGATGATGATGATGATGATGATGATGATGATGATGATGATGATAACAGTATTGGAACGGACGTTGGAGGTTTTCTAGTCCAATCCCCTGCTCAGGCAGGAAACCCTATACCATTTCATACAAATGGCTGTCCAGTCTCTTCTTAAAAACTTTCAACGTTGGAGCATTCATAACTTCTGGAGGCAAGTTGTTCCACTGATTAATTGTTCTAACTGTCAATTTCTCCTTAGTTCTAGGTTGCTTCTCTCCTTGATTAGTTTCCATTCATTGCTTGCTGTTCTGCCTTCAGGTGTTTTGGAAAATAGCTTGACTCCCTCTTCTTTGTGGCAACCAATGAGATATTGGAACACTGCTATCATGTCACCCCTAGTCCTTCTCTTCATTAGACTAGACATTTTCTCAAAGAGAGAGCCAGTTTGATCTAATGGTGAAGGCACCAAGCTAGAAAGCAGGAGATTGTGCATTGAAGTCCCTCCATAGCCATGAAAATCAGCAGCCACTCTCTCTCAGCCCAATGTTCTCCAAAACATTCACACCACTCACAATCATAACTGAGTTCCCTCCTCCCTCCAGCGCACTCCTCTGTGGCGCTCAATATCTATGCTCTCACTGAAGAATAGGTAGCATCCTTCTGTTCCCTGCTCCTCATCCAAACAGCAGCTCTTGTCTCACCTCTCAGGCCATCCATTCTACACATGCAATGCTATCACATCATCCTGAAATAACAGCAACGGGCCCAACCATTAGTGTCTGTTATCTACCACCACCCTCCACACCAAACCCATGAAGTTTCAATCTCTCTACTCGAACTTCTTCCTTAGATTCCTGACTCTTCCAGGACCCATCCCTTTCCTTACCATGCAGTATCTATTCTTGGTCTTTATGGCTGCCCAGAGGCCAATGGTAACTGTGGCTATTCTCCAGCTTTGCTTCCATCTAGTACTTCTATTTCTATTCAGTGACAGACAGACCATATACGGTCACTTTGGGTCTCCAGGTTCTTTCTCCAGACACAAATTTCCTCTGACTTTCTTCAGCTTCCCAGTAAACTCTGGCAATTAACCTGTTTTATTCAACGCACTAATTTATCCAACCCTACCTACCATTTCCCTACATGTCACAGCTTCTCATCACCACCAAATCTTCATATTACACTCATTCTAGTCCCCAGTCTCTCTACTCCAGACACAATATTATATATGGTTGGTGGTAAAAATCACTTAGACTGCCCATATCCTGATGCCAAGGCAGACAAGCCAATCATTGACAATTTAGAGGAGCTATTTTAATTAAACCTTTGTTAATTAAACATCTGACTTTTCATAATGTTTTCATTGATATAAACCTAATGTGGCCAAGACCCTTGTAGACAGACAGGTGAGAAGCTGAGCAGTGAGTAACAGAAATCAAACCCTGGAATCTCCAAAGATGTAGACAACCTGCTGAAGTTTATTCTCCCCAGTCCCTTGAGCATTCAGGGGCAGGTGTTAAAAACAAAAACATACTCTTTGGAGACTCAGCAACCTAGACCAAGAACTCAAAGTAATGTTCAAAATAAAATGTTTAGCCAAAGAAGTAAACAGAACTGGCAGCAGCAATTTCAGGCTTGTTCTCTTGCTGTTGAACCTTCCAGTCTCGGCTATTGGCATATAAGCAACTCTTTATTCTGATAGTCTCTGGCCTCTTTTTTCCTCCAAGAAAGACTTTCCTGCTTTGAGGAACCAGCTCACTTCTCTGGTTCATGAAATGAGTCAAATCCAGACAGTGTAGGAGGGTAGGGGAGTTTGTTTGTACGGACCTAATAAGGATAATCCAACAGGTGCTTTCTCATTTTTATTCTTTGGCATCAACTTCTTCTGAACCCCTTTATATGCTCCTTCACCAGAGCAGCCTTAATTTTCATCCAGAATTGAATTTGCAGATACTCATATTCTGCTGCTGTGTATTACTCAAATGAAGGTTGGTGTTGTCCCTTCACCACACCTAGCTGCATTTCTTAACTTTTTCATGTTCTGTGACTCTCAAGAGTGAGAGAACAGTGAAAGAAATAACTGTTATTTATTTGTTTAGGATGAAATTCATATGGTTGCCCAACTGAACCAACTGCAACTCTAGGCAGTGTACAGTCAACCAAACGGCATGAAAACAATGATAACAATTTATTAAATTTATTGGTCACCTCACTCCCAGAGACTCTGGGTGATTTACAAATAGTTAAAACTAAACAAAGAAACAAAAACTGAAAAATAACACAACCAAAGAAACAAAAGAACCACTACAGTTAAAACAGCAACAGAATTAAATTATTGTTCCTAATAAGCAATTGCAATGTTTGCAGCTCTTTTAAAAATTTAGAAGCTCAAGAAGAAAAGAGGGAGGCCTAATTAAACAGCAGAGATTAATGTCATAAGAAGCTTGAAAAGGTATCATGCAGATACATAAATGAATTATTACAATCAAATTCTGCCCAAACTAAGGAGTCAGGCAAATTGAACTGCTCGCGGTCAGTATAGCAGCAAAAGTATTACTCTGGAATAGCAATAGTTCATTTCAACTTGCCACTGAACAGTAGATGATGAATAAAGGGGGCTGAAAATCAAGGGTTCCCAAAAACATGCTCTAAAATGGACCCCTTTCTGAATAGAATAGAATAGAATAGAATAGAATAGAATAGAATAGAATAGAATAGAATAGAATAGAATAGAATAGAATAGAATAGAATAGAATAGAATAGAATAGAATAGAATAGAATAGAATCTTGGAGGTCTTCTAATCCAGCCCCCTGATCAAGCAGGAGAACCTATACCATTTCAGACAAGTGACTGCCTAGTCTCTTCTTAAAAACCTCCAGTGGTGGAACGCCCACGATTTCCAGAGGCAAGCTGTTCCACTGGTTGATTGTCCTCACTGTTAGGAACTTTCTCCTTAATTCCAGGTTGCTTCTCTCTTTGGTCAGTTTCCAACCATTGTTTCTTGTCTTGCCCTCTGGTGCTTTGGAGAATAGTTTGACCCCCTCTTCTTTGTGGCAGCCCCTCAAATACTGGAATACTGCTATCATGTCACCCCTGTTTCTTTTTTCTTTAGACTAGCCAAACCCAAGTCCTGCAGCCATTCTTCATATGTTTTAGTCTCCAGGCCTTTGATCATTTTAGTTGCTCTTCTCTGAACTTTTTCCAAAGTCTCAACATCTTTTTTGTAGTATGGTGACCAAAATTAGTTGCAGTAGTACAGGTGTGGTCTTACTAGGGTTTTATAAAGGGGTACTAATACTTCACATGATCTTGGTTCTATGGCTCTGTTTATACAACCCAGGATTGTATTAGTTTTTTTGGCTGCTGCTGCACTCTGCTGGCTTATAGTCAAGTGATCGTCCACTAGGACTCCAAGGTCCCTCTCACAGTTACTGTTTTTGAGCCAGGTCTCGCCTAATCTGTACTTGTACCTTTGATTTTTCCTACCTAAATATAAAACTTTGCTATTCTCCACATTAAAATTCATTTTGTTGGATAGGGCCCATTGTTCAAGTTTGTCAAGATCTTTTTGGATCCTCAGCTTGTCTTCTGGGGTGCTGGCTATTCCTGCCAGTTTAGTGTCATTTGCAAATTTGATGAGTTCCCCTTCTATTCCCTCATCTGAAGAGTACTGGGCCTAAGACAGAGCCTTGGGTACCCCATTGCTTACTTCTCTCCATGTGGATATAGTACCATTTAGGACTACTCGCTGAGTACAGTCTTGTGGCACATTTAGCAAAATCCAGTTATAAACCAACTGTAAAAGTCACCAAAAAATCTCCCAAAGCTCAGTGTATTTTTGACATTCCTTGGGGCCTATCAGAATAGAATGGAGTTTGATTTCCCAGATACCATCTGAATGCCTTCTGGCTATTTTTCCAGTCTGGAATAAGAGACACTATAAAACAAAGATAATAAGATATAGTTTAGTTCATTTTCCATAAAACAAAATTTAAATTCTAATGCACTTCTACTGTTTCCTAAATTGATAAATATTTCCTGGATCTCCAGTTCCAATTTTCTGATAGAGGATAAAACAAAGGAAACTGGAGCTGCCCCCAATCAGTTAGCTGCTAATTCCATCCTGGAATTCTCAGAATTCTATTTAATTCATCTTGGGGGGGGGGGTGCCAAATTCAGGAAGGCCATAGTAACATGGAAACAGAGATATACTCACTCCAATGTTTTATTCCACATCTCCATCAATAACTTACTAAACTGCTAAATGGGACATGGCAGGTTTGTATCATTAAGCTCCCCCTCAATTCTTTTAAGAGCCCAAATACCTTTTGTCTCATAAGATTAGAAATTAATCCTGTCCTTCAGAGTCTAGCACATTGTGTTTTACTAGGAGTTGATACCTCTTAATTAGCACTAAGTTTTTTTGAAGTTATGAACTTATTATTAAAAGGTGTTGTTGAGAGTGTTAAGAACAATTCTTCTAGAGGCCCAGGTGTTACCAGACTCAGTTTTTTAAAGGATGCCTGTGATGGGCTGTAATGAATATGTGTATTTCTATTCCATCACAATACATATGAATATTTAGATCTCTAGAGCAAGTGAAACTGGGTGTACAAAAACTTCCTAAACACTAAAAAGTAAAGACTGGCTTTCCTGAGGTATACCAATTCCATATGGTCTGTTTCTGTTGAGGCTTCCAGATACACTTTTCCAATTCCTGTCCCAGTTGGTTTGCTGTCTTCTCACACACACACACACACACACACACAACCTATTTCCAAATTAGCCATTTTGCACCATTTGTTAATGCCTATATTTTTGTAGGAAGCCCTTCCCAATCTGATGGCCCACAGATGTGTAGGACATCAATCTCATCTGCAACACATCTGGAGGGCACCAGGTTGAAGCAGTCCTGTCTATTTACAAATATTTAAATCATCTTAGAAAAGTTCCCTAATCTCTCCAAAAGCTGTCTAATTTTCCCCTGTATTCTTTTGTAACCTTCATACAACCTGTACATACCAGTAAGCAACTCTATCCATAATAGTATAGAACAGGTGTGCCCAGCCCACAGGCAATGGGCTGCATGCAGCCCTGGACAGCTAGTAAGGCGGCCCCACAAGATTGTAAACTTTTAACATTATTATGCGATTCATATACATTAGCTATATTATATATTTTATATGCAGCCCAAACCAATTCCTCTTCACTCAATGCAGCCCAGACAAGCCAACCATGGTATAGAGATAAAAACTGTCTTTAGATACAGAATTCTTTTTTTTCAGATGGCCTAGCTACCAACACACCTAACTTTTAGGCATATTTTCAATCCACTTCTTTGGCTTCAAAGCAAGGTACAGGAATCCAAAGTCCCAAAATGGCTCCCTAGAGCTTTGAGTGCCCCAAGTCGTAATTGTAATATGATCAGAGGAAACTCTATGGTTAATATAACTCAATTTAATTTTAAGAATCAAAGTTTTTTTTTTCTGGTTCTATCTCCATTTGATGTGGGCCCCACACCTAAGAATTGACCTTTGACTAATTTAAAGGAAAAACGGATGGATCTGTGGATCGGCAGAGTAATAGCGTTTTGGCCAAAAATATTATGGACCAAGGATCATGAGCTGTCTTTTTATTAAAGGTTTCTTTTCTAATGAAAGCATTTTGACTGCGTCAAAGACTTAATTTCCAGAAAAGTTTACAACTACCCACAAAGACTATATCAACAATGAATTGCCTAAACTAAACACAAATGAGTACAATCCAAAAACCTCAGGAAAATGACATCTGAATCATGTTGATTTGAAATATAAACAGGATATTGCTCTTTCAACTATGGTACTGTTTACCAATTCACATGCAAGTAAACTGAGCAGTATTTTAAGGTTAACTCGGACAGCAGCAATCATTCTAATTATAGTACTCTTGCATATGCTTATAGCAACAGAGTTTTCATCGTTGATTCTTGATTCTGAAGCTCCAATTTTATCCAGTGTTTGAATACTAGAAAGAATTGTCTTCCAATTAGCTTTCAGTCAACAAAATCCAACTCTCTGTTGCAGTTCTTTGAAACACTGTACAGGAAGGCTTCCTTGTGTAATGGCTGTCTGAATGTAGTAGTGATGGACTCTGGTCAGGGTCTTCACGGATGGGGGAAATGTAAAAAAAATGGCAATTACAACTATGCAGTCAAAGCTTTTACATTTATCATACAAAGGCTGCATATAAAAAAGTGTGGCCCTTATCTTGACCAAATCTGGCTTGCAAACTTCTAGATTAAGTGGTAAATCATTGCAAAGAAAGTGCATTGTATTATCTATTCAGAATACCAATGGGAATATCTGCACAGATTCTAAATTCATCAGTCAACCACATTCTAAAGTGATTCATCTTTTATCAACAGAATACTTAATTTTACAATGAAGTAGGTTTTCCAGATTTATTCCAGGATCAGGTTACTTATTTACTTCATTACTCTCACTTCAAGAAATTGTCACTACAATTAAGTCCATGAAATTGGGGAAAACTCTTGTCCTTAATGGTTTCCAATTGATTGATATAAAAAAAAATTATTTTTGTTTCCTAGATTTTTAGGGCAAATGTTTGAAATAAATCCCTGCCTTTTAGTTTTAATGAAGCACATACCACATGTTGGGCGAATATATTTTCTAACTGAAGACCTATTTCCTTGATAATTTGTTGCACAGACTGATCCTGCTGAAAGTAATGGTTATCACCTACAAAACCCTCTACAGCAGGCATGTCAAACTGCCGGCCCATGGGCCGGATGCGTCATGCCAAAACTGCGTCCACCCCATTGCTGGCAATGGGGGAAAAGACCCGATACATCGCACGACGTCACATCACATCGCGAGTTTGACATGCCTACTATAGCATTGGATTATATCAGGGATAGCCTTTCTAATATTAGATGTGCTCATTCAGTAAGAATATTTCAAGAAAACCAGCTTAAAGTCAACATTCTATGCAGGTTGGGTGACCAGACCTTGTCTTTTTTTTATTTATAGTTTAATTTCCAGAGTCTTTTATCTCTTCCCCTAATTCATATGCTGGTTAATGCTAAGTCTGATCTTTTAACCTAACTGATCCTTTATGCTGTTTTAAGTATATGCCATAGCCATTTTTCTTATTTTGGTGATCACCTGCCCATGCATCATTGCAGTTCAGAATATGTATGAAAAAAGATGGATAACTATAGAGAGCCATTAGGCAGGACTTTGGGGAATCAGTGGAATGACAAGTTACAAAAACAAAAACATGTTTTAAGACGAGGGAACTAGGAACATGTAGGAAAGAAACTCAAACTGGTTCTGGTCTAACTCTCTGAGGTATAAGAGGGAGGAAAGAGAAAACACAGTCAAGCTTTCAGGATTCTGTTACTACAGCTTATCTCCATAAAGTCGAGTTCAAACTTCTGGAGTCTGTTTCCTGACCTGGATTATCTTGAAGGGTTGACAATGACAGAATATTTTTTGTACCAGTTGAAATATGTGTGGGACTCTTTTGGAATTAAAAAAAAAACATTTAGAATCACTAATCAATTGGAGATTATTCAATTATCTCTGGAATTTATGCTTTCACTGCGAAACAAGCTGAAAAAAGACCTACCTCTGAGCACCAAGGCTCCAATTCAAACTGGCATTTATGTACGGCCAAACATATTTTGCACTGTCAAATGCACAAAGGGAGAAGAAAGGCCATATTTCTTAACAGACAAAATTGGAGTAGAAAAAGTACCTCCCTCCGTAACCATAGTAATACTGCTCTTGGTCAGCAATCATGGTGATGGTGCAGGGTTGTGGAATTGCCCTCAAGACACCAGAAAAGAGAATACACCTGTTCTTCCAATATTGCTGATAATGCATTTTAAAAGCTAAGATCTATGCATTACCAGACTGAAATGCTGTGAATCGGCTGTTGTGCTGTTATTTAATCATTCTTTGGAAGGAGACTTCATGGCTATCATTAAACATGTTATTGAGCTATGCAAAGAACAGCTCTAGATAGCACAAACCAGGGCTGTAACATTTTCTGAAGTTGATAATCCATTATTTACCAGATTTTTATTGATCTGGGAATTCCATAACCTTCACTTACCCATACAAATAGTCACACATTCTAAACCACAAATGGTTTAACTAAACTCATCTGATCCAACCTTTGATCAAGAAAGCAGGAATTGCAGAGCAAAATAAGGCATAAGGCATAAGGTACTGTGCACTTTACAAAATCATAGCTTTAGCACCACCTGGTGGCTAACTGGATCTTGTTCCCCAATAAAATGCAAGAGTGCCAAATATCCAAAGATCATCAGTTCAAAAAACTCAAAACTGTTCTTATTAACACCACAAAATAATAATTCCTAAAGCAAAAGACACCAATCTAGCAAATATAGATACAATAGTTCTATTTATATGGAAAGATAGGCCACCAAAAATTTAATTTTCTAAACTGAGAAATTTGTTAAAGGTGGTTTTCATTTATCAGACTTTAAAATATTTCATTATCATCTGTATTTATGTGGGATGACTTAACTGAATTGGGCTGACTTGGGAAGTTATTACTTATTTCCATTAAGATCTTGGCAATTACTTGGATCATAGAGCAAAAAGCAGCTTTTCTTTCGCGGTTTGAGGGCATATATTCAGGCCCTAAAAATATAGATGTAGTTAGATTTTGTTGGGAAATTTCGTGATTAGTTAACTTCAAACTCTTATTTTATTTGAAAAATAGGTGCTAAGATGTTTTGTTAAAAAATAACAGGCAATCTGGAATGGTAATTTAAAATCAATTGATTTTGAATGATTATTTTAAGGAACGTCAAAAGACTACAGATTTATTTCCCTAATTCACAACAACAGCAATATAATTGAAATGTTTGATAGTTCAATTTAGATCAGATCCCCTCATCTGACACGTCCTCATTTGTTGTGAAATTGACGTCATCTTTATCAGAAACTAAATTTTAAAATTGGAATTGTTGACATTTATGATTTATAGAAGAGTTGGAATTTGTTAACACTGTAATGGGACATCAATGGATACTTAAGAAATGTTAAATTCATTCTTTGGACTCGAGGTTGAAATTATCAAAATATTTTGAGTTTATTGGGTGCTCCAAACAATCTATCAGAGAGGTAGATATTGTATCTAATGTAGATATTGTTTGTTCATGATGTAAGATGATGTAATATTGACATTCTTTCGCAAGGCCCTTAAAACATGGTTCTGCCTATGGGCCAGGGGACCCCAGAGTGATACGGAACTATCAAGTGGTTTGTCTGACTGTTATCGCTAGCAGGATGGGGCTTTATTGATTTTTTGCACTGGGTTTTTATCTTTGTAAGCTGCCCCAAGTCACCATCAGTGAGTTGGGTGGTCATATAAATTTTCTTAATACATAAACAATAAATTTGAGAATATGTTAAGTCATGTCTCTACCAGATGACTTGGGGCCCTGATGGGGAACATCACACTAGAGAGACGGTTGATGAATTAAGAGGCAATCCTACCCACCCACCCCCGAGCATCCTGCTCCCCCCTCCCCATCTTTTAACTATATTTCTATTTTTATTGTTTTAGAAGTATTTATCTTGTATGATTTTAATGCTTTTAATGCTGTAAGTTGCCCAGAATTGCTTCGAAATGAGATGGCCAGCAAATAAATTTAATAAGCACATGTAAGATGAGTTGGCAATATTGTCACATTAAACATGTAAATGCCATTTTGAAATATATCTCACCTCTGAAAAGCAACATGCTTTTTTGATAAGTTATAAATTATTCAAATATTTTTGCATTTCTTATACTTTATTTCTGTAAAGCTGCCGTGTCTGTTCTAGAGGAAAACAATTTTTTTGCTTTGTGTCCTCCACAGGCTTTAGAAAATCCAGATGTGTATTCCTTTTAATCATGATCAGTTGTAAACATTTACATCTATTCCTCATGCAGGCTTAACAACCACTCATTCTGCGACCATTCAAACTTACAACAGCGGTGAATCAATGGTACTTTTAAGACCCATCCTCATACTTACTATGGTCGTAGCATCTCCATGGTTATGTAATCATAATCTGGGCATTCAGCAACCAGTTTGCAATTACAATGTCATGGCATGCCATGGTCAAGTGATTGCCATTTGTGACCTTCTTTGCTGAATTCCTACAGGCAATGAGAAAACTGGCAGGGGGTCACAAATGGTGACCATGTGATGTCTTCAATTAATGACCTGGGGGATTCGCTTAATGGCAAACTGGAAGTGCTGAAATGTCCTTTGCTAAGCAATGTGGTCATGTGATATCAAACTTTATGACTGCATTGTTTAACAGTAGAAATTCTGATGCCAGTTACCATTATTAAGTGAAGACTATCTGTAACTACAGTCCAACATTATGCATGTCCTACTAAGGTACATACATTGATTTACTTGCTGTAGTTTTTCACTATTTTTGTATGCTTTGTAATTGATCCATTTACCCAGCCATGTATAACTACCTTGATATTTGATAAATTCATTTTCAGAATCCACTGAAGGTGCAGGCTTTGCACAGTGCAACCTTCAGTACAACTTCGGATGTCAATGGACCATTTCTTCAGATCAATGGAATGTTCAGCTCTTTTGCACCAAATGTCAAAACTGATTGCTTCAGTGGCCTGTATTAAAGCTTTGCACAAAGCTGTGCAAAAATGTACTGCTTCTTATTGTATTTCTGATGTGTATTCCACAATACATCATGCAATTTAACATTTGCTGCAAATCATTTGGGTTCTCATCTGTATGCTCATCTCCCCAACCAAGTTACCTCTACCATATTATCAAAAGCATTCCTTATACACAGATCTGTTAAATACATTAAGTCACCAAAACATTCTATAAGCATTTATTATCAAATAAATGTTTTACTTCTGTCATAATAGCTTACCTCCTAGTGGAAGCTTTCAGAAATAAACTGGACCACCATTTGACTTGGATGGTCTAAGACCTCCTGCCTTGAGCAGAAGGTTGGACTCACTAGAAGACCTGACAGTCTCTTCCAGACCTATTATTCTATACTCTATAAGCCACTGTAGTCATTCAGTAAGCGACCTCCTTACTCACAAAGTATTCCATAATTCAAGCCTATTGACTTTTTATATATTTTCATCTTTATTAACAAATATACAATGTTATTTGTAAGAATTTGCAGGAATGTGGGAAGAAGAGATTTGATAGCCTGTTGAATTCCTCACACATCCTTGCCTTCCCTGAACTACCCTTTTGTAATTTTGCTCATTGTCGCTTATATTTCTTGGAGGATTTTGCCAAACAGCGTCCCATTGACAAATTAACACCCTGTAGTTTTTGTACTCACACCTCTTCCTGCCTTGCAGGAAAATAATAACTGCCTTCTTTCAACGATAAGGCAGGCATGGATACAGCTGCCTCTCATACCCAGCCGTTCCATAAGCAAACCAGATATATTATTCTGCTTACACAATCTACACCTGCAGATTTTATTTTTCCATGTTCTCACTAGCATGTACGCTCCTTTTCAAAAAAAAAAAAATGTTCTTGGATATTACACCATCAGGGTTCCATACAAATTTCTAAAAGTATTTCTTCCAACATTCCTTCATTTGCTTGTGCCAAAACATTTCACCATCTTTGTTTCTATTAATTTTATTAGCGGCTCCTCTTCATTCACTTCCCAATGTTTTTATCTCCATCAAAATTGCTCAGGATTTTCTCTTAATCTCGACTGTCGTTTCTTGTTCTTGACTGCATTCTCTGCACCTACCTTTTTCTTTCTAGCCGTATTGTGCAATAATTCTCTCATCCTCATTTTTTTGCAGCCATTACAGGTAGCCCTTGACTTACAACCATTCATTTTGTGATTCTTCAAAGTCACAGCAGCATTGGAAAAGTGACTTGCAAGTGATACTCATACCTACACAGCATTGCCATGGTCAGGTGATCAAAATTAAGGTGCTGGGTGACCAGGGTCATGTGATCACCATTTGCAACCTTCCCAACTGGCTTCCAACAAAAAAGTCAATGAAGGAAGCCAGGCTGGCTTTAACGACCACATAAGTCACCTAACAACTGCAGTGAATCGCTTAACAACTCTGGCCACAAAGGTCATAAAATAGTAGGAAGCTCACTTAATAACTGCCTTGCTTAGCAATGGAAATTCTGGTCCCAATTGTGGTTGTATGCCGAGGACTACCTATATTCTGCATTTCTCGTTCAGAGCTTCTTCATCATTCCACCAAGTATCCCTTAAAGAGAGAAATGCTGATTTCTGTGAAAATATTCCTTTGCATAGCAGAATCAAAGAATTCATTTATCGAAAATCTAAATATTGCAAGTATAGGCAAGTTGTTAAATTTTATAGTTTCTACAAAGTGACTGTTTTCCATTTTAAAGCAGAGACTGGATAGGAAACCATAAACTAGATATTATATAAAATTTATAGAAGAAACTGCATCCATCCTTACTCCTGAATTCTAAAAAACTAATCAAGAAGCTAGTGTTCTATTTTAGATGCAGAGCAAACCTATTTGTTGTGCACAACACAAATTAGCCACAATTAATTCTGAAAACAAAATTATCTTGAATAACGAACAATTTAGATGAGTATATTCAGTGGAATGTTTCAAAATTCTAAGAGTTTTTATTTTGTACATGTTGGATAGATCCAGCCCAAGAAATAAACTTTCTGCATCTGAATAATTTATCAAAATAATATTTATTTTCCCCACAAGGATCAGAACCAATTTTGTAGGATCCAGATTCCTGGGTCTTGCAGCATCCAAATAAAGCTTTTGATTTACACCACTTCCATAAAATTTGGAACTGAAGCAAGTCTTTTCATAATTACTGTAGAATAAACTGCTAGAGAATTACTGCTTTGTTTCAAGAAGTAGAACTGTAACAGTTCAGGAAATAGATGTTTTAGTGCACTTTTGTTAGCAGACATGCTTCCCTGTATATTGTCTGTGCACAAAGTGAACACTCAAAATTTCCATTGTAAAATAAATCTGCCTCAGTGAGCAACATACTGAGTCAAGCTGCCATTTTATCCCTTACACCTGCACAGTTTTAAGACAAAACTTTGCCAAATATTACATAATCTTTTTATTATTATTAAATGAGAAAATCTCATTTTCTTACATTATCACATTGCTAGTCAGAGAAATGCTGCAGTGATGAAGAAAGGCAATGTGGAAAAAAGTTCTCATTTCTACAACATCCATTTACAAAGAAATTAAAAATCAGGTTCAACACAGCTCATTAGCATAACAATCTTAGGTTCCTTCATGAGGAGTCCCAAAGATCCTCCTTCTACTGGTGCATATCACTACATAAGAGTATAGTTCTCCTTTTTCAACATTTCTGAAATTGCATGAGATGCAGTACAAATCTTCAACTCTTCACACATCATCATCTGATGTGTCACTGCTGCTTGTCTCTGTATCTTCATTCTCAAGCATTGCTTTGAAAGTGCTGTTTTTCCAGGGATTGAACTTGAAGTCACAGATGAGACCATTTTTTAGAATACAATTTTTTCTGAGGCCATTTTTTTGCAACTGAAATAGAAAACAAACAGAATTAGCACTCTCAAAATGACAAAGGATCTTCACTTTTGGGGTTTTATACTTGTCAACAAAATATAGCTTTATATATATTTAATATATAATATTATATATATAATATATAATATAATATATTTTCTGTTTTTAATTTTGAGCATCTGTGAATCTTTTGGTTGATTATTGCACAGTAAGCCAGGATTTAGGAAGAATTTTTTCACTTAGAGCGGAAAATAGTAATTAAAATATCCTTCTAGTGTACAAACGTTAACTTACCACCAATAAATTCAGAAGGAATGCCAATAGAAAAAGTTGAAAGGATCACGCACCTCGGTTCTAATTTACATGAAAGCTGGGACATGACCGCTGAAGTAGAGACAAGGATAGAGAAAGCATTCTTCAAAATGAAAAAGGTCTTCTGCAGTCACGACATAAGCCTAAGACTGAAAATCAGGCTTGTCAGATGCTATATTTTTTCTATCCTGCTCTATGGAGTAGAGAGTTGGTCTCTGACAGAAGGCCACCTGAACAGACTAGAAGCATTTGAAATGTGGATTTACAGGCGGCTGTTACGTATAAGCTGGGTGGACAAGATCAGAAATGAGGAGGTTTTAAGCCGCCTGGGAAAGCCAAGGGAAATCATCAAAACAATTAAAAAACGGAAGTTAGAATATTTCGCACATGTGATGCGACACCCAGAAAAATACGGCATACTCCATTTAATCCTCCAGGGAAAGATTGAAGGCAAACGAGGTCCAGGCAGAAGAAGAACATCATGGCTTCAAAATCTAAGGGACTGGTTTGGACAAAACTCAGCAGCACTTTTTCATGCGGCTGCTGATAAAAACAGGATCGCCAACATGATCGCCAACGTCCGATAACGGATATGGCACAAGAAGAAGAAGAAGAAGTGTACAAAATTGAAGCTCCTTCAAGTAAGGAATGATAATCACTACTCTTATCTTCCAGTCTTGTAGGAAGGGCAAGAGTTGAAATACGTAAGAACAATCTCTAGTTTAATGAACCAAAAGGAAATCTCACAAGAGTAGATTAAGTTCTGAGTCCCAATCAGACCAGATGGGGGAAATAATGGGAGTAGCCTGTAATTGAAGTATTTGAGTACAAGTAGTCCTCGACTTAAGACTATAATTGTGACTGGGTTTTCTGTTGTAAGTTAGTGAGGTCATAAAGCGAGATATGGAACCAGACCCAATTTAATGAGTATTCTTACTGTGGTTGTTAAGTGAATCATGTGGTCATTAAGCAAATCATGTGGTCATTAAGTGAATCCAACTCCTCCAATTGACATTGTTGGTGGGGGGAAAGGCTGGGAAGGTCACAAATTGCAATCATGTGACTGCAGAACGCTGCAACTGGTCATAAATGTAAGCTGGTTGACAAGCAAATTATGATCACATGATTATGAGGCTGGTATGATGATCATAACTACAAGAATAGGTTGTAAATCAATTTTTCTGACACCTTTATAACTTTGAACCATCATTAAATAAACAACCAAAGGTCAAGGACTTATAGGTAAAAAAAAAATAGTTATGTTGGAGGACAGGCAGCTATCCAGGCTTGTTTTGAATCTGCAATGTGTCAATAAAACTTAGGTGGATATCTGGTTTTCGTTTTCATTTCTATGTTTATCATCACAAAGATAATAATCTCCATTGATATTATTAACAAGTGACAGGCACTAGAGAAAGCCTAGTAGGACAGGATAGGTCAGTTAACTGCTACAAAAGTTGAAAGAGAAGGAAGAATTGTGGAGCAAGAAAAATGGAATATTAACCACCATACTGAATAGTTGAGAGGGTCAGCTACTATTTTGCATTTCAAACCAATGACTATTTCCTTGTAAAAGGATTGTGCACACTTAAAATATTATAAAATAATGCTTTGCTTCTTGAAGAGCCATTACAATCTTTTCCTACTGAGACTTCTATGCATTTTAGGTGAAATCCTCAGGCTACTAAAAATTGCCCATTATTGATTTGCTGTACATATAAACAGAAACTTTGTTCCTCTCTCCTCTTCATGGTCTGAAATTAGTTTATTTAGCTAACTAGAATTTATTTAAAATTAATTATCCTGATCCACGTATCAAGACATAACCCGAATGAGAGTTAGAATCCTGGTTTATTTCAAAAGGGCAAGTCAACAGCTTTCTCAGGTTTTTTTTCTGCCTGCCCATGTACTGCCAAAATATAATTCAGCACGTGTGTAAACCCTTCTAGAATTTCACAATAAAGCATGGAAAATTAAATAGATCAGGCTTCACTGGCTTTTGAAATCTTCAAATGTTATACCAACAGGGTACAGAAATTAACTTTAGGAAATATTAAACGGATATACTGATCTATACTTTGCTATAGAAAATGTTTTACTCTGAACACACATTTTGGGCTAATTTATCTTACCTGTTCACTAATGATCTGAAATTCTCTCATTTCATCCTCAGTTAGTGGGGCACAAGTGTCATCGTTTTCACTGTCTTCCTGCCAACCCATTTCCTTTAACAACCTTTTAAAAAAGGGAGAAGGATCAATATTTTTTATTAGATTTATATCCTGCCTTTTAGTAAAAAGCTCAAGGTGGCATACATATAGGCATGTGAAGCCAATTAAAAACTCCATAATGATCCTCAGACTCAATTTAGTTAGCTGAAAGAGGGACCTTTACAACATTTATTTGCAAGACTTTTCTACTTGGAAAAAATCTCAAAAATTCATGAACCTGTAGAAAAAGTGCATCTACCTGTCCAGCTTGATATTTCCCCCTTATGCTAAATACAAGATTCAGAAATATTTACATTTTTATAAACATTTCATCATAGTTTTTTCAAAGTCAGATTACAGAAGTCAGGAAACCTCCCCTATTCCTGCTCTATTTCTACAGAGCCCATCTGTAAATTGAATTGCACATCAGGGATTTAGGTCTTTAAAATATTCTCATAAATTACTTTGTGAAGCATTACATTATGCTCAGAATTAAGAAAAATGCAGATTCCTGCTCCTATTTTGATCATATAATTTGTTTATCTTGACTTTTTAAAAAAAATATGAAATAACCAACTAAAATAACAATTTAAAGATAAATTATTCTAATAAATGGTCCACAGATAGCTTTTGTTTTTTAAATTATGGCCAAATGTAATTTAATGTAGAAAGGAAGATAAGGCTGATTTTATATATATTTGTGGCTGTTTTACCTAATTAATAAAAAAATTAAAAGTGCATGGCTTCTGTAGTCTTCTAGAGCAGGGCTTTTCAACCTTTTTACCGATTGTACCACTTTTAGGATATGGCAATATTCGAGTACCACCTAGCAAGGTGTCAAAAACTTGGTGACAAAAAAAAAACCTGTTCAAAGTTGCAATTACACTGAAATGACTTATGACCATTTTTCACACTTATGACCATTGGAGCAACAGGGTCATGTGATTTATATTTGGATGCTTGGCAACTGATTCATATTTATGATGGTCACAGTGTCCCAGGGTCATGTGATCCCCTTCTGCAACCTTTTGACAAGCAAAGTCAATGGCAGAGCTGCTGGTGGCCAAGTGCTAAGGCGGGACTTCCTTCCCTTTTTCTCATTCCCATCTCTTTCTGAAGGAAGAATTTGAACCCCCCCCCCCATATTTTCCCTGTTCCATATATTGATCAAACAAGGAAAGGCCTCCAGAGACAGAAAAGACAAGCTGCTGAGTGAACTAGCTTAAAAAGGCACTTCCCCTTTAAGAATTAGTTACTGGCTAGAAAGGAAAGTAAGGAGCCCAGCCGGCACTTAAGGAAGAAAAAAAATGCAAGTACTGGCTGCCGGCTAAGGCAGCCTCCCCAAATGGCTCCATTCATAAGTAAAATCTGCAGCTCCAGAGGACACGCTCACTGTAAGTCTTTGCCTGTGCTGGCTCTTTCCCTTCCCCACTACACTTGGCTAGGCAGGGCTGCGTACCATCTGCCACTCATTAATGTACCACAAGTGGTACGCGTACCACAGGTTGAAAAGCCCTGTTCTAGAGAACAAAAAAAAATAAAAATGGAAAGGACATATATATTCATATATAAAATAAACTTTACATTAAAGTTGAAGTAAAAAAATGTGATTACTATAAAACGAATTTAGAAAAGCAAAACAAACACCCCCCTAAAAGGGAAGAAAAGGCATTATAGAAAAAACCATTCTGGTACACACTTTTTCCCCTTATAGTTGCTAATTGTTATTTCATTTAAGTATATTTTTATACTATGCTATCTGTTATTATTTCTCATTTCTACTTAAGTTATGTGTTAGATAAGAAATTCTGTACCCAAATTATTTAACTCCTATTAAAACAACTCAATCCCGTATAATAAACATTAAAAAAATTTCTGTCTCCTACCAATGAATAAAATTATTTTAATAAAACCAAAATACTTACCGATGTTCTGCCTCAAGTGAACTCGAAAGGACATCAGTCTGCGGAAATGCTGAAGACTGGATCATCTGCTGAGGATTCTCATTTTCAAAATTCCGGTTTACGTCCCTCCCTTGGTGGCCACTGTTGCTGTTATGTAAATTAAATTCATCATCATCATCATCCTGTTAAAGAAGTCACATATCTGAGTAAATTCCAAAAAGAAAAAAAAATTTACAAATAGTAAGTTGTAGACAAGTTTGGAAAATGCCAAAATTAGGAAAGGCTAAAACTTTGTCCCTAAGAATGTGCAGATATTTGAATTGGACTTGGGAAAGTGCTTTAGATGCTACATACCTAACTATTGCTGTTGCTGTACCTAACAGCAGCATTTTAAAGAAACTGTGCCTTTTCCTGGTCTTGCACAATTGCAGTCCCAGGAAAATATGTGTTCAATAAACATTAATGAATCAGACCCATACCAGGTCAAAAGCACCTTACCCACTTTACAGGGGAATATAACGTATCTCTACAAAGAGCTCTCTGGTAAAAAAAAAATCCTGATACTGAATGTACAGCAAAGCAATTAATAATTGTTTTATCTGTTTTTACACATATAAGCAAAAACTAAGTTACAGGTAGTCCTTTAGAATCAAACGTAACAGAGCCTGCCCCATTACGGCTGCATGTCGCAACAGTTGTTAAGTGAAACAGCTGCACATAATGACCCCATTCCATGCTCTTCCTGATGCAAACATTAAACAAACAGAGTGTCATTAAATGAAGTACAGGGTGCCTCAGTGTGGGGGAGGCCCTGAGAAGCCTGCACAGGGCAATGGTTGCCTGTCTCAGTCCTCACAATGCTATCCTCACCCTAAGGCATCTTGTGTTCTGCTTCTCACTGGGGTTCCTACAGTCCTTCAACTTCCTCTCCCATCCAGCAAGCAAAGGGAGATCAGGGCAAACAGAGTTTGGAAACTCTGGCAAAGAAGGAAAAAGCAAAGCACACTGGGAGTTTGCAAACTCTGGCAAGGAAGAGGACACCCCACCCAAGGACTTGCAGGACTCAAGCCTGCTTCAGGGCACAGCGGTACACAACTTACTTTTCTGTTTTTTCAGCTGCTAAGAGAAGCACTAGGCCCTGAAAGGTTCAGTTTCTTACACAGTCAGCTTCCTGGGAAATTCCTCCTGTTTTGCAACAGGTTCAATTCTGGTGATACTCCAGAGTATTTTTTTAAGGAGGCTCCATAAACCACATAACCAAATGGAGCCTTCTTTAAAAAAAATCGAGCCTCCTTTAAAAAAAAAAAAACTCTACAGTATCGCAAAAATATGGAGGATCAGCAACACAGCAAGCACATGTGTAACCTATTTGCTTTTATTTTTCCATTTGTTTCTCTTTACTACTTTACATTTTTCATTGTTTTTATGTACAAAATAACTCTAAACCAGGCATGTCAAACTGCCGGCCCACGGGCCGGATGCGTCACGCCGAAACCGCGCTCACCCCATTGCCGGCAATGGGGAAAAAGTCACGATACATTGTGCAACGTCACGTGACGTCACAAGTTTGACATGCCTGCTCTAAACACATAAGCTTTCTTAGAAGTATGCTTATCAGCACAGAAAAAGGACAAAATTTAGTAGTACTGCTGCTTGTTTTCCCAACCCTTATGAATACTCACATTGTGCTGTCAAAATTCTATCTTAAAAAATCCAAGGGTCTTTGAGCTAAAGGCTAGATTAACTGACTTAGTAAAATCACATATATGCTGCTAATGCATACCCATTATTATATAAATCCTAAACATGCTACGCATATTTATTCAGAAGTCTCACCAAGTTCAACTGGGCTCACTACCACAAAGTTGTGCAAAGGACTATAACTATAAAGTTTTATATCTAAGTACTGATATTATGCATACATTGCCTTTTTATTCCCTAACATTTAACTAGGTTTTTTTTTTTATAATTTATGCTATTCTTTTTGGTTTGTATTCTGGTTTAACATTTTATTATGTGAAAAAGCAATAAACTAACACTATTAGGAACTTAAGTTTCTTAGCAATGACAGGAAAAATAAGTAATGGAAAAACAAACATATTCCCCACACAACTTGCTGTACCTTCTCTTGCTCAACACAGTTTTCATCATGTTCTTCCACTGGATCCCGTTTTAGCATCTTCAAAAATTCACTCTTCTTATCAGTGCGTGTTCGTGTTAATTTGGTTAAACGAGGCTGGCCAAGTTTATCAACTGGAGATAAGGAATTTGACCGATTACACTAAAGAGAAAAAGAAATGTAATGAGTGGCAAAAAATTCTGTTCCTTTTAGGTAGCATACATTGTTTCAGATCTTCCATAATTTTTCAAAATTGTCATAGAGACATACTTTGACAAAAAAAAAAAAAGTACCTCTTTCACTGACTTTTGTGATCCAATAGGCTTGGCAGTAGGTTTTAAAGCACTAAAATTTCCACTGCCATATGCAGAGTCATGAGGAAATGAAGAAGGCCCAGTTTTGTTCTCTTTTGTTTGGCTTTTCCACTGTGTGATCTAAACGTATCAAAATAGAATATTTTTAAACTCAAGTTGAGAAACAACTTAGTGTCCAACAATAACTTAACTGTTCTTTACTTTTATTTTCCTTAAAAACATAATATACTGGTATTTTAAAAGAGTAAAGATAAGGGAAAGTCCCTATACCGGGGAAGAAATAAAAGGAAGAGCCAGCAATGAATTGTAGACATCCCTGTAATGTCCACATTTGAGTAAAACTAAGTTGATAAAATACATGCAATTTCATATTACAATACTGTTACAAAGTAAGATCAACATTGCAAGAAAAGTCCCTAAGGTATCAACTTTTCAGGCCTTACTGTACTTTCCAATAGGAAGATATCCCCCAGGCCCACCCCCAGAGCTTGTGAAGTATGTACTTAGGTGTCTTCTTATATTCACTGGGAAAACAAGAAGGCATGTTGAAAAAACAGTGGATTGGCAAAGGTAGAAATGGCTAGAGGTGGTCCAGCTGCCTGGCAACTGTTTCAAATCACAGCAGACCCCGAAAAAGGGATTTACAATCCAAATCTGAAGTTCCAACCTTCACCTTTCCTCCATGATCACTTGACTGCATTCTGGGCACTCAGCTATTGGCCCGCATTTACAGCTATTTGCAGTGGCTCATAATCATGGGGACTGTGATTCATGTTTCTGCTGGAAATTGGCATTTATTTCCATTTTCTGGCAAAAACTGACCCATAGTGAACAGTGTATTCACTTAACAACTGTCACATTTGCTTGGCTTAAAATTCATAAATGGCTAGAAAAGATGACTCAGACACAAATAGAATTTAAACCGGAATTGTTTTTATTAGGAATATTAAGATTTAATTATGGAAAAGAGAATGAATATTTAATCTTACATATATTAACAGCCGCGAGAATAGCATTTGCCCAATTTTGGAAAAATGAAAAGATACCACCTGACCAGACTATTATTATGAAAATATTAGAATGTGCAGAAATGGATAGACTAACTTTAGAAATTAAAGAGAAAGAAGACACAATTTTTTTTAAAACATGGGAAAAATTTTATCAATGGTTAGCAATAAGACAGAATGAAAAAGGATGATGAAATTAAATAAGATAAATGATGCATTTTCTTTTGAATTTTATTTTTTTTTAACTTTTTGGTTAGATGTTTACATTTAACTATAATTAATTATAATTAAAAGCGTTATATTGATATTTATATTTAACTATATTTACTTAGTAATACATCACTAATAGTATATTGATTATTGTTACTTATAGAATGAATGATATGTATTGGCTTAAGTTTTTACCATTAATAGTGATAAATTCATTAATATAGCTTTTTAATACTATGTTAATCATGTATATTTAATATGTATACCCGGACGATAGTCTGCTTGCTAAAGCGTTGATTTAGTGTTGGGGTTAACCCCATTATTGTATCTACCCCTACCCTTGGTTTAATCCTTGTTTTTTACCCTATGTTATACCTCTACCTACCCTTCCCTTTTTATCCCGATAAAAAAAATAATAAAACATATTTATAAAAAAAAAAAAAAAACAACTGTCACATTTGCTTAACAACTGCCTCAAAATCAGGTCTGGTCACATCATGACCTGCTTTACAACCATCAAGACTTATGACTGAAATTGTGGGCTCAATTATGGTCATAAGTCAAGGGCTAATCAACCATACAGTAACAGAGATGGAAAAGCACAGATTCCTTTGAAGCTCAGCATCACAATTAGCCATCAAATAGGAGCACAGGGGACATTTGCCTGGTGAACTAAGTGCATTTTGTAATGTTTAAGCAGGTCTTCGCTCCCTTTCTTATCCATCTGTTATTTTTCCATCCAGATTTGTTCTCCACTTTTCCTTTCTAGCATAACCACTGTTTCTCCATTCCATCACCACTCTGCCCCCTCCCCTTCTTTGCTGCTCATGCAAGTGAGAATGATTTCCGCATGTATGAGAATGACCCTCCTCTTTCTCTGTGATGGAATTGGCAGCTCTGTTTTAAAAAGGTGGAGAAGTTGGATTTTTATCTGCTTTTTATTTTTAGTAAGTACAATATTTTCAAATCTTACCTTTGCTGGTGGAATAATAGGTTTAGGAACTAAACCTTTGTAGACATTCAGGCCAGTTCCATTCCCAACCAATTGTGATGAATGAATATTTCCTCCCACAGGAAATCCAGATATCTGCAAATCTTTTGTATTGCCTTTTTTAATAATCAGCATTCGTGGAGATCTAGATTTGGGATTTAGAGGGTATTCTACAAAGACACAAAAAATATATGTCATTCTAGATCACGGCTACATTTAAATCAGAAATACGGTAGTTCAGGGTCATATAATCCCCAACGTACAATCACAACTGAGAAAAAAAA